>JARQOD010000004.1:173078732-173169775 GCA_033576555.1 Oophaga sylvatica
ACACCACGTATCTTTTCTTTAGTTACGGAGGATCGTCATTCGCGAGTTTTGCAGCAGCGCAATTATGGATTTGAGAACAGAACGGAAGTGAGAACGGAGCCTCTTTCACACGGGTGTGTCGCAGATCGTGAAGAAAACGACGCGCCAACCGAGCACCCCGGGAATACTGAGAGTAGTCGGCTTAAGAATATACGTCTGTGTCAAGCTACAGAATCTGCAAATAGCAACGCAGAAGCAGCAGCTGCCAATTCAGCCGATGCATTACCGTCAAAGAAACGCGCGGTATCGCGCCGGCGTGTAAGTAAGAAGCAGAAGGATGATGGTCGATCGCCTTACACACCAACACCCGTATGGACTGGTGAACACACCAAAATGTTTCTTGACATGTCTGCACAGTACGTGCATAATAAACTCTCGCAGAACAGACTAAAATCTTTCTGCGACACGTATGAAAGACTGATAAGTGCGTGTCCAACACCCGACATTATTGCAGAACTGTGCGATTTTAAACAAAATTATGCAAATGTATGATTTTAAACAAAGATTATGCAACTGTACAGTCAACTTCTGTGAAATAAACCTGTCTGCCTGAGAACGTATGGTTATGAATTGAAAAATAATTAAAATGATCACGCATTACAACCTAGGGGATCGATACACGTGCCCCAGCGCATTTACACAACTATGATGCCCCTGGAGATGGCAGCATTCACGAGCAAACAATCGGTCAAGGCATGGAGCCTCTTGATACACACACATACAGAAATTCTCGCGGGGCGCCTCTGTAGGTAATAGTGTTTGTGATAGTGGTGAGAGTTTTGGGGGCTGATAGTTGTACGCACGACTTTTTACTGTTCTTTAGCAACGGTAAATTTTCAAACTATACATTTATAGACCACAATGCAGGACGCTACGATTCTTACTTTATTGTTAAGGAGCTGATTTTTGAAAACTAGTGGTAAATGTGATAGCCGAGGTGTCGTGGTCTCGTGTGTGACGATACCCGATTTGTCTATATGGTTCTCACTAAATTACCACAGACCGCGGGATTTTCAGTTTTCCACACTTTTTTTTAATAGCTGAGAAAACAAAGCTATGTAGGTCCAATACCCGCTGTGAAATATTATGGTCTAGAGTACATGGCACAGGGTGCTTCTGGTATGACATGAGAGTCAGAAACATTTGTCATGTGCCAAAATAGGCCGGGACACGTCTCAACATGCCTCAATTTTTTGTTGAATGGTGATCAAAAACGATATTATGGTCTAGAGTACATGGCACAGGGTGCTTCTGCTATGACATGATAGTCCGAAACACAGATATGTTAAAAAGTTTGTAGCCATTTTTGTTGAGTAGTGGTCAAAACCGTTGCATAGGTGTAGGCCTGTGCCAAAATAGGTCTTTCTGGTACGACATGGGAGTCAGAAACACAGCTATGCTAAAAAAGTTTGCACCCAATTTTTTGTTGAATACTGATCAAGATCGATTATTATGGGCTATGGTACATGGCACAGAGTGCTTCTGGTATGGCATGAGCGCCCGAAACACAGGTATGTTAAAAAGTTTGTACCTGATTTTTGTTGAACGGTACTCAATATCGCTGCATAGGAGTGGGTATGTACCAGTCGTACTATAATGAAAATGATGCAAATAAGGGTCTTTTTTAGCTAAAAAGCACTAGTTGCAGCGGTGCTGGTACAGCATAAGTGTGCTGTGGGTGCATGAGTGGCGTGAAATGTTTAAAAATGATTCAGCGGATCACCACCATCTATGAAATGTGGTATTTTCCAAGCACCAGCGATAATCTGTTTGCCCCTACATTAAACTACACTATAGGGATGCGCTGTAGGGGTCCGTGTATTCGCTATAGAAACACAGGTATGCTAAAAAGTTAGCACCCAATTTTTTGTTGAATGCTGATCAAAATCGAATATTATGAGTTAGAGTACATGGCACAGAGTGCTTCTGGCATGGTCTGAGGGTCCGAAACACGGGTATGTTAAAAAATTTGTACCCGATTTTTTGTTGAATGCTGGTCAAAATTGTTGCATAGTTGTGGTTCTGTGCCAAAATAGTCCAGGACACGTCTCAACATGCCTGTCTTTTATATCTGATGGGGCTTAGCGTCTTTAAAAATAGGCCTGCGCTGCAAGAACGCTACGCATCCCAGGCTATACAGTTGGTCATGTGTGTAGCTCATAGCGGGAACGTTAACATTCAACATGCCTTGAGAGGATTTGTGAAGCAACTCGCTCAATATTTTCTAGATGACTGTGCGCGTGTTAACGGCCAGCACATAGTTTTTAAATTTCAGCATTGTTTTTTCCAAGGCTGTCCCGTGACCAGGACTTGTCCAGGCATGCCCAGACATGCCCGGACTTGTCCAGGCATGTCTCACAAGGACCCTATATGTCAGTTCACAATATGTCTATCAGTATTAAAACATAAAAACTCCTCTGTACACGATCCTTAAGCAAAATAAAAATAAAAAAAATATATAATGCAAAATAATTCTGTGAAGGAGCTAAAATGTTGAAAATATGGTGTCTCACATGGACCCAATATGTCCATTCACAATATGTCTATCAGTATTAAAACATAAAAACTCCTCTGTACACGATCCTTAAGCAAAATAAAAAAATAATGTAAAATAAATCTGTGAAGGAGCAAAATGTTGAAATATACGCTTAACTAATATTTGAAAAATATGGTGTGTCACATGGACCCTATATGTCAGTTCACGATATGTCTATCAGTATTAAAACATAAAAACTCCTCTGTACACGATCCTTAAGCAAAATAAAAAAAATAATGTAAAATAAATCTGTGAAGGAGCAAAAATGTTGAAAATATGGTGTCTCACATGGACCCTATATGTCAGTTCACGATATGTCTATCAGTATTAAAACATAAAAACTCCTCTGTACATTATTGTGAAGGGGTTAAAAGAGGCTTCATGGTTGATATGATAAGCTGATCAGAATAGCTAGCATCATGAGAGCTGCTATGGTTGACAGTGGTAGCGAACGCATAACTAATATTTGATTGGCCAACTATACACAACTGCTTTTTTAATATAGCTCCTCATATGGATGTGCTAATTGACTTCATATGCACGCACTGTATGTATTGTGAGCCCTGCACTTGCATGCTAACATCATTATATTAGCATCTGTGATTAATTGACTTCATATGCACGCACAGTATGTATTGTGAGCCCTGCACTTGCATGCTAACATCATTATATTAGCATCTGTGATTAGCTAGCATCATGAGAGCTGCTATGGTTGACAGTGGTAGCGAACGCATAACTAATATTTGATTGGCCAACTATACACAACTGCTTTTTTAATATAGCTCCTCATATGGATGTGCTAATTGACTTCATTATTTTTCTGCATGCTGTATATCCCACTCTTTTGGATTTTTATTCATGATAATGTATTTTAGACCTTAATAAATTTGTATTTTATACTGCAAAAGCTTCCTTTTTCAATTTATTTCAATCTCGCCATGACTTTCCCCTTTACACACATTTACAGGTAAATAGAGACAAATGAATTCATGAATGCATGCGACCTTCTCTCATTGTACTTACAGATCATGACACAATACAGGGCTATTTAGTATATGTGGTTTCTAACATGTCACAATAGCATCGACCTTCACTCATTCTATGGGCACTGCTATCAGAATACACATAAATGTGTTGGTTTTAAAAGATCCCACTGACTATACACAATGCAATACTATTTACTGTTTGCCTGAATTACCGTAGCATCGACCTTCACTCATTCTGACAATTCATGTCAACACTGCCAGTAGATAAAAAATATTTAGACTTCTAACACAACACAAACCTTGTACACACACCTTGATACATTAAACTACACTATAGGGATGAACTGTCGGGACAGTTTTCTTGAAGTGATCTATCTGTGAAAAACACTGTTAGAAATGAGGACTATACACAAGGGGTGCCAAGCAGCATTCAGGTATGATCTCACATCTATGGCGCTGCTTTTTTGATATAGCTCCTCATATGGATGTGCTAATTGACTTCATATGCACGCACAGTATGTATTGTGAGCTCTGCACTCGCATGCTAACATCTTATATTAGCAACTGTGATGGAGAAGTTACTTTATTGATATACCTGATTCATTGAGATACTTATAATCCTATATTTAGTGCATATATGTCTGCCTATTGGGGGATATTGTGAGTTACATAGATTGCATATATACGGACAAATATATGGAGTTTATTATTGTATAGCCCCGGATTAGTCTATTATCGCTATAACATATAAGATATGTCGATGTGCACTATTATATATTGATTTGAATGTAATTCACACCTGTCTGCATTTGGCTATTTTTTCTGCATGCTGTATATCCCACTCTTTTGGATTTTTATCCATGATAATGTATTTTAGACCTTAATAAAAATTGTTGACTTTTCCCACACAAAAGACGGATCACAGAACTTGTCCTGTGTGAAACACACACATAGATAAATTACCTCTATGGTGCAGTAAAGATGTATATCTTTGTACCATGTTAGCCAGTAGATAGAAAAATATTTAGACTTCTAACAACAGTATAAAATCAAGATTCACTCTTTATTTCACTAAAAATCCTTATATACTAGTTATATACAGAAGTCTGTATTTAACTAGAACTCCTTATACAATTACTGGGTCCTTAAAAGTTTCTCTCCTCTGCTAGAAAATAGCTTTACATTTACTGATGGATTCTAATACAGACATTTACTGGGTGCTTCTAATACAAACCCTTTACAGTTCATGTCAGGGCATTCTCTGCTAGAAAATAGCTTTACATCTACGGATGGAGTTAAAACTACCCTTTAATACACTAAAAACTCCACAGACTAATCAAAGGCACTGAATAAAAATCCAGCAGACCAGATTTCACAGCCTGAGCAAAGTTCAGCCACAGATTTCCCAGCCTGAGCAAAGTTCAGCCAGAGGGCGTGACGACCTGGATCAATCTGACAGGGAGACGGATAAAATGATAGGGGGCGTGTCGACCTGTCAGATTTGAGTTTGATGAGTAATACAGTTCCTATACTACTCACATGGAAGAAAACTGTCCGAGCAATAATGTCTGTAAAGTGCTGTGGAATTAATGGTGCTATATAAGTGAGTAAAATGAATAAAAATAAATATGCTCTTCTAACCCCGTCCTAATAAATATTAGTCAAAATAAATATAAATTGAGTACGCTTGAAACATGCTGAAAAATCTAACCTTTTATATACTGACCTAGATGCAGATTGCTTTCCTATGATACCGTGGTACTTTACTTTGAATTATGTTGATTTTTCAGATTAAATTACACCATTGAGCAATTGGATACATTTACCAGTTTGTTATAAAAATATTAAATTTATTTTATTTGAAAATTAACTGGGATGTCTCCGATGTACTAAAACATTTCCCCCAGCCTTCTGTGGGCTCCTTAGTCATCTATCTTATTGATGGCATGCTTTGTGAAAATTGATAGAAGCTTCTGGGGGCCACCTCTGTGCTTTGTTTGACCTACATAATAGTCAGAACGCCCACTTCTTTAAATTGCTATTCAAACCAAGAATTCCCGGTCCCCTTTCAACCATCCAGTATTTTTTAGCATGTATGTCCCATGTTATTAAGCATGCTAAGTATCTCGTATAATGGAGATAAATGGAGCTTCCCTCATTATTTTTGTGTCTGACGGTGACAATTGGGAAATAATGCCTGACATCCAGCTTGGAAGATTATTTTGACTGGTATTGAGCAAGGTAATGCCGTGCGCAGTCCTTTACAACTGGAGCTTAGCCCCCTGTGAGCAGCCGCAACAGGGATAATTGTATTACATGCTTGCTGTAACAAATCACATTTTGGAAGTACGATTTATTTTTATAATATCCATTATTTAGTGGTTATTTTATGAAACCCATATAATTTTCTGCAGGATACAATGGTAGTATTTTTTTTTACACCTTGGAATAGCTTATTTCAGACACTGTGCGCCATTAGTGATTCAGGGAACTGAATGGACAACATGTATTGTAAATGGTAAATGGGCTTGAGCTTTGGCTAAGCTGTGGTTTGGTTTATGAGTTTTTAGCTTTATCTGTTAAAATTTAATAAAGGATGTGGCCAAAATCTTTCCAACAAAGTCAACGTGTCCAGTCTATTTTGTTTAATATTTTGGTATTTAATATTTTTAGTAGGCGTAAGCTAGTGGTCATAGACTGTGTAATGCCATGACTGATCAATACCGACAGAGAAAAAAGCTGATCTCTCTGATGTGAAAATAAGCATCTCCTTTAATATTTCTTGTGTACTATTGATTTAGAAAAAAGATAATTAAAACAATGGTTACTCTTTAAAGAAGAAAAATTATGACATGGGCACCCAAACATCTAGGAGAACTAACTTGGCATGGTGGTGGTTCCAAACACCTAGGAGAACTATCTCGGCATGGTGGTGGTTCCAAACATCTAGGAGAACTAACTCGGCATGTTGGTGGTCCCAAACATCTAGGAGAACTAACTCGGCATGTTGGTGGTCCCAAACATCTACAAGAGCTAAATCAGCAAGGTGGTGGTTCCAAACATCTAGGAGAGCTAACTCGGCATGGTGGTGGTTCCAAACATCTACAAGAGCTAACTCAGCATTGTGGTGGTTCCAAACATCTAGGAGAACTAACTCACCATGGTGGTGGTTCCAAACATCTAGGAGAGCTAACTCGGCATGGTGGTGGTTCCAAACATCTAGGAGAACTAACTCGGCATGCTGGTGGTTTCAAACATTGAGGCCGTGGTCACACACACCGACTAAAAAATCTGACCGTTTTAGTCGGTCGATTATCGCAGCAAAATGTCTTGAACAGTCATCCGCTTGGCATCCGATTTTCCGGGAATTATGTGATTTAGTCGCATCTGACCGTACTTGTAACATCCGATTTACATCCGACTTGTGAGATTTTCTCGCAGGCTTGCAAAACCGACATATAATGGATCCAAAAGAATAGTTTTGAAATCACAAAAGAAAGAATAGCTATATACACATAGAATACATATATACAGTGCCTACAAGTAGTATTCAACCCCCTGCAGATTTAGCTGGTTGACACATGCGGAATTAACTTTGCATTGTGACATTTGTACTGTAGATCAGCCTGGAAGTGGGAAATGCACTGCTGCAAAAATTTTTGTTTTAATTTTTTTTTTTTTTTTTTTAAAACGTTAAAAGTTAATTCAGAGTGTCATTTATTATTCAACCCCTCAAACCACAAGAATTCTGTTTGGTCCCCCTAAAGTATTAAGAAGTAGTTCAGGCACCAAGAATAATGAGCTTCACATGTGTGGATTAATGATCTCTTTTGCCAGCCTTTTCTGACTATTTAAGACCCTCCCCAAACTTGTGAACAGCACTCATACATGGTCAACATGGGAAAGACAAAGGAGCATTCCAAGGCCATCAGAGACAAGATCGTGGAGGGTCACAAGGCTGGCAAGGGGTACAAAACCCTTTCCAAGGAGTTGGCCCTACCTGTCTCCACTGTTGGGAGCATCATCCGTAAGTGGAAGGCTTATGGAACTACTGTTAGCCTTCCACGGCCTGGACAGCCTTTGAAAGTTTCCTCCCGTGCCGAGGCCAGGTTTGTCCAAAGAGTCAAGGCTAACCCAAGGACAACAAGGAAGGAGCTCTGGGAAGATCTCATGGCAGTGGGGACATTGGTTTCAGTCAATACCATAAGTAACGTACTCCACCGCAATGGTCTCCGTTCCAGACGAGCCCGTAAGGTACCTTTACTTTCAAAGCGTCATGTCAAGGCTCGTCTACAGTTTGCTCATGATCACTTGGAGGACTCTGAGACAGACTGGTTCAAGGTTCTATGGTCTGATGAGATCAAGATCGACACCTTTTGTGCCAACCACACACGTGACGTTTGGAGCCTGTATGGCACTGCATACGACCCCAAGAATACCATCCCTACAGTCAAGCATGTTGGTGGCAGCATCATGCTGTGGGGCTGTTTCTCAGCCAAGGGGCCTGGCCATCTGGTCCGCATCCATGGGAGGATGGATAGCACGGCCTACCTGGAGATTTTGGCCAAGAACCTCCGCTCCTCCATCAAGGATCTTAAGATGGGTCGTAATTTCATCTTCCAACAAGACAACGACCCAAAGCACACAGCCAAGAAAACCAAGGCCTGGTTCAAGAGGGAAAAAGTCAAGGTGTTGGAGTGGTCTAGTCAGTCTCCTGACCTTAACCCAATTGAAAACTTGTGGAAGGAGCTCAAGATTAAAGTCCACATGAGACACCCAAAGAACCTAGATAACTTGGAGAAGATCTGCATGGAGGAGTGGGCCAAGATAACTCCACAGACCTGTGCCGGCCTGATCAGGTCTTATAAAAGACGATTATTAGCTGTAATTGCAAACAAGGGTTATTCCACCAAATATTAAACATAGGGGTTGTATAATAATTGACCCACACTTTTATGTTTAAAATTTATTAAAATTCAACTGAGCAACATAACTTTTTGTTTTGTAAGATTTATGCTTCTGTTAATAAATCCTACTCTCGTTTGCAGTTTGAAGGCTCTAACTTATTTGCATCTTATCAAACCAGCTAAATCTGCAGGGGGTTGAATACTACTTGTAGGCACTGTATATACATTTCATTGTGACATGTATATATATATATACATATATATATATATACAGTATATTTATAGTTCATACACTTCTACATACTGTAATAGCCGTTAATTCAATTGCCGGCTTTTGTGAAATTACAGACCCGACATGAAATGACACATGGTTTACATACAGATAACCATGTAATTTCATGTAGTTTGATATATGGTTTTCACTAACAATAGCATGAGTGGCTGTGTGCAAAATTTCACACATGTAGGGGTTAATTAAAGATGTAAATTCGTTGTAAAAATTGTGTGGGCTCCCACTGTATTTTCTCAATCAGACAGACAAAGCCAGCGAGTGTGGGCAGATAATTATAGCCTAGGGAGGGTGCATTTATTTTGTGCCCCCCTGGCTACTAACATCTTCCCCAGGCACCCCAGAAAAGGCAAATCTATAATTAGATTCGCCCTTTCTGGGACTTTGCGGGTCTATTCCCATTGCCCTGTAGCGGTGGCGAATGGGTTAATAATGGGTATGGGTTAGAGCCACCTTGCTATTGAAAGGTGACTTTAAGCCAGGTTAATAATTGAGAGCTGTCAATTAGACAACTATAAATTATTAATCCTATTGAAGTAAATAAAAAAAACACACACATTAAGAATAAATAATTTTAATGAAATAAAAACACATTTTTTTGACCATCTTTAATTTAACTCTTAATCCTTGCGAAGCCCTTGATCTCCTATAATAAAGAAAAAATAATAAAACAACATTATTCTTACCTATCCGCGGCTCTGTCACGTCCCACGCTGTAATCCTTCACAAAGGGTTAACTAGCTTTCAGCCAAGCAGTGCAACTAATGCTGCCTGCTCAGCTGAAAGCTCCTGAATGAATGACTGTGTGAAGCTTAAATGATAGCTTCCCACAGAAATCAGTTCACTTCAGGTCAGCGGGGACTTGCTCTGACGTCACTGATGCTGTGCGGTGTCCCCGCTGACCTGAAGTGAAGGTGGCAATAGATTTGCCTTTTCTGGGGTGCCTGGGGGCAGATGTTAGTAGCCAGGGGGGGCACAAAATAAATGCACCCTCCCTCGGCTATTATTATCTGCCCCCACTCGCTTGCTTTGTCTGTCTGGTTGAGAAAATAGGGCGGGAGCCCACGCATTTTTTTTCAACGAATTTACACCTTTAATTAACCCCTACATGTCTGCAATTTTGCACACATACACTCATGTAATTGTTAGTGAAAACCATATATCAAACTACATGAAATTACATGGTTAACTGTATGTAAACCATGTGTCATTTCATGTCGGGTCTGTAATTTCACAAAAGCCGGCTATTGAATTAGCGGCTATAACAGTATGTAGAAGTGTATGAACTATAAATATATGTATATATATATGTCACAATGACATGTATAAATATATATATATGTATTCTATGTGTAAATATGTATTGCTTCTATTCTTTATTAAACCTGTCAGTGTGATTTTACAGTATAGCCGGGGATGAATTTCCGGCTTTTCTAAAGGACACTGGTGCGATTTAATCGCAACTCACACGTGCGGTCCGTTTGTAATCCGATTTTTCATCGCACCCATAGACTTGCATTGGCGATAGTCGACCCACAATCGGTGACAATCGCAGCATGCTGCGATTGCACTCGCACGTCTAAAACGGACCACAAAAAATCTGATACTGGGAGCTGCTCCATAGATTAACATTGGTCCGACTGCAATGCGATATTTCATCGCATTGCAGTCGTCCGATTTTGTCGCCAGTGTAACCCCGGCCTTAGGAGAACTAACTCGGCATGGTGGTGGTTCCAAACATCTTAGAGAACTAACCACAGATCTTCTGTGGATGTAGACATGCACATATCTTTCCTTTTTCCGTCTCTTCCAAGTAATCCCAGGCAGATGAGATATGTGTTGAGATCAGGTCTCCGTGGGAGCCATTCCATCACTTCCAAGACTCCTTGGTCTTTTTTATGCTGCAGAATGTTCTCAATGACATTCGCTGTACGTTTGGAGTCTAAGCAATATATGTTTGGTTGTTATAACAGCAATATTGGCATTTCTGATGTTGTTTGAACTGCAGTGAGAATTGTATATGTTATGTACTTAGGAAATAACATACTGTATATATATTGATTTCTATTTATTCAGGTATTGTCTGCTTCTAAAATGAGGAATGTGACAGGACCTAAATTGAGGAATGTGACAGGACACATATGGCAGAAATGTTTCTATTTACAAGACAATACAAGTCTTAGGCCTCTTTCACACATCTGTTTTGCGCCTGACGGTGCGCTCTGGCCTTTTTTTGTCAAACCGCATCCGGCGAAATGTAATGCCGAATCCGTTTTTTTTTCTATTGAGTAACATTATGGCCGGATCGCGCCACATGTCCCTGCAGCGCGTCCGGTTTTTGCCGGATCCGGTGTCTGGTTGCAGTCCGGCGTCTGGAAAAAACGGTTACTGTAACGTTTTTTGTCTCCGGCGAAAAAGCCGGAAGCGCCGCTTCCGGCTTTTGTCACAATGAAAGTCTATGAGCGCCGCAATGCGGCGGATCCGGCAGAAGCCGGATTCGGTGGCCGGATCCAGTTTTTCAATTGATATACCAGTAGTGTTGAGCATTCCGATACCGCAAGTATCGGGTATCGGCCGATATTCGCGTTATCGGAATTCCGATACTTAATTCCGATACTTTTTCAATATCGTATACCGGAATCGGAAGTTCCCATAATTCTTTGAGAGGCAATGTGATGTTAGTCAGCCAATGATGAATCTTATGAAGTGTGGGCACATCCTGTAATGCTGCGGTCATCTTAACTAATGGCATGGCTGTGATTGGCTGCTGAAATGATGTCAGAATGCACTATAAAAGGCGCCGCAGCCATTTTAGCGTCACTGTGCTGTGAACTCAGTTAGGGACAGAACGCTACTCTGCTCACTCTGAGGGACAGTTAGATATTGCGATTTTGTGTACTACTGTGCTTGAGGCAGGCTAGTTTACCAACAGGTCCTGCCCACATCCTTCTTCCTAGTGAGGATTCAACATCATCAGCCGGCGTTCCTGATCTGGCCACGGAGGCCAGAGATCACCGGCTTTCATCAACGGATGTAAGTTTCGTCTGCGGGCCATAGGAGGCTGAGGTCGGACTTTCTACTGCAAGTGACCCATCGGGGTTGTCAGCAGGCCAGAGGAGGCTGAAATTTGACTTTCTATTGCAAGTGACCCATCGGGGTTGTCAGGTAAAACCTGTGCAAACAGGACTATTTTCTCCACAGTGCACCACTAATACTCATTCATCTGAGCTGTCACCGGCGGGACAGTGTCAATTTCTTCTGACCTTTCTGCATAAAAGGTTTTTTAGGATTTCTGCAGCGTTTTTCTGCTCCATCGTTAAAAGAGGACCTCTTTTACTTTTTCAGGGTTTGTCCATATTAATACCCATATGAATAAATACCTTATGCGTATTATGACTATTTAGTCCTTTGGTTTGGGGTTTACTACATAATAGACTACAGGCTTTTCTCATCACCTTTTTCTCACGGGTCTTAGTGCAATATTTATTTATTACTGTATTATTACATCTGCATCTCAAACTGTTCTACAGAGTGCGTCTGAATTTATGTATTGTTTTCCATTTGACACATGCATATTCCTATTTTTCTACAGATCCTTTTGTGTCTTGTAGTTTTTATGTGCGCAAACTATTTTAATTTTCAATTATAGAGGGCCATGTTATTGACTTTGCATTGACGTGTAAAAGATTTATGTTGTGCCACTGGCTATATGTATTCTAAAGGTGTACCCAGTCTCAACAGATCATTAGTTGATTGTTCTTTGATTCTCCTAAATGTGAATTTGTCTGATTTGGTGTCAAACTTGACTTTGTCCCTATTTTTGTTTTGCCATGTGACCCAATGATTATACAAATCTATATAGGGTTTGGCATCATCAAAAGTAACAGAATATTAGCATGCATGCATATTTAGGATATAAAAGAGAAGTATCTTGTTGTGCCAGAGTGTTCCTAACTCCTGAATGGATATAAAACAATATGGTCTACGGATCAGGTAAAATCGAGGGTCCGCATGTCTATATTTTATACAATTTGAGTGGGCAAGGGTGGGATTTAGAGATTAGCCCATTCATGAAAGTTTTGGGAGCTGAGAACCTTCAGGAGTTGTTAACCATGCTTTGAGGTCGATTGAATGCCATGTCACTCAGGCAGCCAATCACTGCTGTCAAGCGCAATGGAAAGCAACACACGGTTGGTCCTGTGGCCAGCAGCACAGGAGGGGTAAGGGTAAAACATGAATATATTAGATTATGTTTTACTATTTGGAGCAAGTTTGAAGTTTTCTTTAAGGATTGGAAAACCACCTTCAGTTAGGAATCGGATCAATCAAACAGGGCACAATATGGAATAATGTGCGTTGTTATACACAGTAACTTACAAACGTGGTTCTCTCTGGCATCTATGTACATGGGCAAGTATTACTCTAATTTGGGTCTAATGTGTAGTTTATTGGGTGCAATATAGGCTCATTGTAGGACTGCAAACACACAATTTGGTTCTTTGCAGGTAGAATATGGTACTTTATGCAAAGTATATGGCTGTGTGCAGGCACAGAATATCACTGTCCTATGAAAACAAACTATGGGACTATTGTGGCATGGTATGGCGGTCTCTGGCCACTGTTTAGCATAATATAGTACTATATGGACATTGGACAACAACAACTTTTTAATGTGCTGGTATTGTTGTGGTTACAATTAAAGAAATATTCTCAATTTGTCTCTGGAGCAGGTCAGAGCTATGTTGCTCTTTACTTCTTTGTTTCTGATAGGATAGGCTGAGTTATAGTATTAGTAGAACTATAAAGTTCTGCTGTAACACATTCAGCTATTAGTGATTTATTTTATAATGTACACTGCTATCACTGTATTTACGGTACATATAGAGATAATGGCACTTGAACAAGCACATAGCTCAGGATAGTCAGAGCTGTGATTAGGAGAACTGCTCTTGGAGAAGCTAGTGCTATAGATTGGTGATTTTGCAAGTAGAGATGGGCGAACCCGAACAGTAAAGTTCGGCATCCAGACCGAACACCTATGACCACGACATGAAATGACACTTGGTGTACATAGGGTTAACCATGTCTTTTCATGTCCTTTGCTATCTAATTTGCACAAACAATTAAATCAGACTATGTGTGCAAAATTTCACACCTGTAGGGGTTAATTAAAGGTGTAAATTCGTAGCAAAAAAGTCCGTTTTTTTTACAACGAATTTACACCTTTAATTAACCCCTACAGGTGTGAAATTTTGCACACATAGACTGATTTAATTGTTTGTGCAAATCAGATAGCAAACGACATGAAAAGACATGGTTAACCCTATGTACACCAAGTGTCATTTCATGTCGGGTGCTTCTGTCTTTTCACTGAAGCCGGCTTTACCGGGCAATTGAATCAGAGGATATTTTACTATGTAGAAGTGTATAAACTATACATATATGTATATATATATGTCACAATGACATGTATATATATATATATATATATGTATTCTATGTGTGTATATTTAGTGTTTACAAGGAAAGAATGGGTTTTTTTTTAGTTGCGATATTTTGTTCCCATAGACTTACATGGGACTTCCGGTATCGGTATCGGGTATCGCCGATATTTTAGTGATATCGGCGATACCATTCCGATTCCGATACTTTAGGATATCGGAAAGTATCGCTCAACTCTATATACCAGCCCACAGCAAACATATATAAAAGCATGCAGTGGGACACTCAGACATTACCATGCATCCAGCCAAGAGAGCAAGACAAAGCCACAGACGAGGACCATCACCACCACCTGCACCAGCACCATCACCAGCATCAGCAGCAGATACGCAAATGGAGCGCCAGGACAGCAGACGGTAAATATCACATCCCCCACCCCAAAGTTTACCACGCATCTTTCACCACTGCTGCCTGAGCTAGTGCAGTGCGGTGTCTTTGCACCCTGGTACAGTTTCAAAATCATGTTTTTGCTGTGATGGGGTTGGTCCCCCTGGTACTATATGAAATGTTCATGGTTTTCCAGTGATGGGGTGGGTCCCCCTGGTACTGTTTCAAATGTGCATGGTTTTGAAGTGATAATTTGTATCCCGTGCTACTGTATAATGTGCATGTGTTCAATTGATAATGTATATCCCCTGCTACTTTATAATGTGCATTTTTTCAAGTTATAATGTGTATCCCCTGCTACTGTATAATGTGCATGTGTTAAATTGATAATGTGTATCCCCTGCTACTTTATAATGTGCATTTTTTCAAGTGATAATGTGTATCCCTTGCTACTGTATAATGTGCATGTTTTCAATTGATAATGTGGATCTCCTGGTACTGTAGAATGTGTTTTTTTTTTGCTGTGATGGGGTTGGTCCCCCTGGTACTGTATCAAGTGTGCATCTTTTCACTGTGATGAAGTGGATCCCCTGCTACTGTTCAAAATGTGCATGTTTTGCAAGTGTTAATGTGCGTCACAATGGTTTCCCTGTGAAGAAGTTGGTCCCCCAGGTACTGTATCAAATGTGCATGTTTTCACTGTGATGAAGTGGATCCCCTGCTACTGTTCAAAATGTGCATGTTTTGCAAGTGATAATGTGCATCACCATGGTTTCCCTGTGATGAAGTTGGTCCCCCTGGTACTGTATCAAATGTGCATTTTTTTCCAGTGATAGGGTGGGTCCCCCTGGTACTGTTTATGTGTCCAATTCATGACGGGATGTTGTATTCCGTACACCATAAAGCTCACTCCAGTCCATGTTTGACTTTTATTTTTTTCAGCCAGGGCCAAGGAATATACATATATTCACTCGCCCTTTTTGTCTGTTTATTCCACAGCAGAAGAATAGAAAGAGAGGCGCAGCAGCAGCAAGGGGAGAGGACGAAATAGTTGAAGCCAGGAGGACAGCCAGCAGAAAGTAAATCTGACATTCACCATTTCCCAAAAAATTTAATCATTTTCTTTCTCTTTCAGCCAGGGCCAAGGAATATACATATATTCACTGGCCCTTTTTGTGTCCTTATTCAACAGCCGAAGACGTCAGAGAGAGGCGGCAGCAGCAGCAAGGGGAGAGGAGGATCTAGTTGAAGCCAGGAGGACAGCCAGCAGAAAGTAAATATGACATCCCCCATTTCCCTAAAAATTAAATGTTTGTTTTTCTCTTTCAGCCAGGGACAAGGAATATACATATATTCACTGACCCTTTTTGTGTCCTTATTCAACAGCAGAAGACTCCAAAGAGAGCTATTAGAAAGGGGAGAGGAGGAAGAAATGTGTCTCGACCACGCACCACAATTGTGGGTTACCAGGGCAATGGGGTACCCAGAACCGAGCCCATGGAAGTCTATGGGATTGTCACAGGTAGCGGTGGCTCGGTCTGTGGCCCTGGCGGTCAGGCGTATGTTGGGGGGAATATTTACAGGGGATAGGTATATATACAGTTCGTGACGCCACCTGTAGTTCTCTGATCACTAAGACCAGCGCTGCTGTAGATCTCTGAGGGGATGGTGAGGCAGCAAGATGTCGGGTCCCCTACAGGTGGGACTCTTCCCTCAGGTCGATAGTTAGGTGGGGTTGTGCAGGGATGCAATCAAATAACTCAGTCTCACACCGTCAGCGTCTTTCCATACCTTTTACTTGTCAGATGGTAAGGCAGGTCCCAGGGAGGCTGATCGGGTGGAGGATGTGCTTTGAGGCAACAGCTGAACAGGTTATGGGCCTCCTTAACTTTCAAAATGGTGAGTTCAACCAGCATAAAGCGTAGTTCACTCTAGAATCTCCAGCTTCTCCAAGCTGTACTGCCCGGTCAGTTTTGTGGTCGGAGTCTTCCGATGAGAGAGCTGGGTTCCTAAGGTGGTCCTGCAGTGACTCCAAGTTCCCACTCTCCCTGACCGCAGTTACGTACCGACACTCCAAGGGCTGCTTTCTGCTACCTAAGGTCCAGTAAGCCTCTGGTTTTTCTATCACTATGCCTGGAGCTATAGTGATGCTTCGGTCCCCAGTGACCGGTGACAATGTGCAGGATACTCCAATCCTTTAAGCACTTCTGAACTCTTCCACTGCGCCTTTCGCCCTGTCCGCGCTTGTAGCATAAGCACTCCACACTTCCAAAGGCTATACAGATCAGTCCCTTCTTGCTTCTCTCCAGAGGTTGCTAACAGGTGCTCAGTAATCTCCTAGTTCAGGAGCACGTCTCTGAACTTCACTGTCCTTGAGACAGGAGACTGAAGGTCCTGCTGCTACTTCCTCTTCCCTCTCACTCCACAACTAACTAACTGAATGATCTCCTCTGTCTGAAGACAGGAAACAGACTCCTGACTGGATCCTGACTAGCTCTTATATATCCTGTGGGTGTGTCTAAGTGTGTGATGGAGTGAATGTTTATTGAGCATTAAACTGTTACCTCTCCACACATCCTCCAGGGTACTGCGTGTGCCTTCACACCAGGGCTACACATTCCCCCATGGTAAAATACAGCACTCCCGGGCTGTGAAATACAAGAAGACATTTTGTTTTTGCATTAAACATTAACATTAACTCTTCCCATCCGGGAGGTAAGGATTTCTTGAACGTTGCATTAAAACATATAGAAAAATACAAAATACTAAATAGACATTTTCATATAAATAAATGACAATATTCTTGTGAAGGACCCGCACCAAACCTTCAACGTGGGTCCTGGGTGGGCTGCAGGACATCTGAATGCAGACCTCACTCAGTGCCACACCACACGGGTTTTATATTCAGAGGTAGTTGAGGTGGTTTCATGTAAAACCAATATTATGCACCGAAGCGCAACTATTTACAGGATACAGTTTTTGGGCTGGCTCAGTCCTCAACCTCAAAGTCCATTGACATAATAAGAGACATATATATATACATATTTCAAGTATGCATCATTCTTCTATAACTTTTACTTTACCCAACGGGGCATTTTATATAAAACTATGCATTCAATTTTTCAAATTTTCATCTTGTACCCAGCCGGGCATTCTACTTATTATAATAAAACTATGTAAACATTATGCATAACCATAAAGTGCAAAACAGCAAATATTCCTTTTATCAAAACTTTCTTCATCTTCTTTGTTGCGGTAAACCCTGTCGGGTCCTACCGTTCTTCACATCTTCTTGCAGACTTCAACGACATTTTCCACCCCGGGGGCTGGAACAATACGATGATCCCTAGATCCCATGACCAACAAGTCGTGACCTGCTATCAGAGTTTGGGTCGCTACAGTCCTTGTGCGAACCACTAGGGGCGCGCCGGGCGCTTCCGCTTTGTGAGACGCTGTCTGCGTCACTGTAATAGCCACTTTCTCTTGTGATGCAGAAATAGTCGCCGTGCGTGACGTTGTATAGACTGCTGATTGCGATGTGGAATGGGTCGCAGATTGCGATATATTAGGACAAGGTAGTGAAGAGTACACAGGGGGCACTTCCAACTGTGATATACTCTCCTGGGGCGATGCCGGGGCACGGCCTGATGCAGCGGTAGATTGTGACTGGGATGCGCTGGTAATGGTGACGTTACCTGCGTCAGGGACGGGGTCACGGACGATTGTGACATTAAGGGCATACCATCCCTTCATACCCCAGTGCCGTGTATAGTTGACTATGTCTCCATTAACTAGGTCCCTCCCGGGATGGCCGATGGGCAGGTGGGATTCTACGTCCCTGCGACTGACAAAGACCCCTGGGTAGAGGCCCGGTTCTCTGATGAAGCCCCAGCCCTTCCGGAGCTGGAACTCTGTCACACACCCCTGCCGCCGCGGTTCCCTTAGAGTACCTTTCTCTCGACGGACACTTTCCTTGTCCGCGATCAGCTGCTCGTACTGCCGCTGCCGGTTCCGCTGTGCTTCCCGCTCTTCCTCCTGCCGGCGTCGCTGTTCCTCTTCGCGACGCTGCCACTCACATTCCCACTGGGCGGTGTAGGCGACGTCATCCAGGCGCGCCATCTCGTCCCAGTCGACGTCTGGCAATGATGGACAGGACCCCTCCGGTGTCCCTGCCGGGGATCGATCATCTGCTGCGGCCTCCTGGCCGGGCGGGCGTTCCGGAACTGGCGGTACCTCCTCAACCTCCCTCGCTTCCACCGCTTCCTCGGTAGGTTCAGGGTCGGTCCTTTTGGGGGTAGCCTCCGGTTGCTCCTTAGCCTTGGGCAGCAGAAGTTTCGGTAACTCAAATCGTGGGGGGTCGTCGAGGGGAGAGAACACCGCGTCCCACAGCCGCCGCTGCATCTGGGTACGCCGGCGTCTCTCGATCTCCTCCTTGCCAGGTTGTTCCAAAACCATCTTCTTCAATCTGGCATTTTCTTCTTTAATCTCCAGCAATGCTTGCTGCAGGTGCAGGACCACGGATGGTTCCGGTTCTAGTGGCAGCTTGGCTGGGGAACGGGGCCTGCCTTCCACCGCTTCCCTGCTCGGCTGCACACGTCCTGCTTCCATGATGTTCCAGAACCGTCTCTCTTCTTCTACCAGAGACGTCCGGTCTCTTCCGTGGAGGCGGGGTTTGCGTCTCCTCCTCTTCGCAGGGAAGGTGAAGAGGAGGCGGACCTCCTTTGCTGTAGGGCAGGATCGCATGTTGTAATAGCACTTTGAGAGGGCAGGCATTCTCTTCGCGCCACAGGGGGGCACACGCCCACGAATCCACGCCCACCTTCTTCTCCAGCGCCTGAGGGCGCGAATTTGGCGGCAAAATGGCGGATTTTAGCGCCAAAAATAGCAAACAGTCCTTTTTCACAAAAACACCTCCACAGGCACACAGGGCTCGCAATTTTGCGAGTTTCGCATCCTGTTCGT
Organism: Oophaga sylvatica; assembly: GCA_033576555.1. NCBI lineage: Eukaryota > Metazoa > Chordata > Amphibia > Anura > Dendrobatidae > Oophaga > Oophaga sylvatica. The sequence goes on from JARQOD010000004.1 coordinate 173,098,281, forward strand.
GACGCCAAGTTTGTCTCGACCACGCACCACAATTGTGGGTTACCAGGGCAATGGGGTACCCAGAACCGAGCCCATGGAAGTCTATGGGATTGTCACAGGTAGCGGTGGCTCGGTCTGTGGCCCTGGCGGTCAGGCGTATGTTGGGGGGAATATTTACAGGGGATAGGTATATATACAGTTCGTGACGCCACCTGTAGTTCTCTGATCACTAAGACCAGCGCTGCTGTAGATCTCTGAGGGGATGGTGAGGCAGCAAGATGTCGGGTCCCCTACAGGTGGGACTCTTCCCTCAGGTCGATAGTTATGGTGGGGTTGTGCAGGGATGCAATCAAATAACTCAGTCTCACACCGTCAGCGTCTTTCCATACCTTTTACTTGTCAGATGGTAAGGCAGGTCCCAGGGAGGCTGATCGGGTGGAGGATGTGCTTTGAGGCAACAGCTGAACAGGTTATGGGCCTCCTTAACTTTCAAAATGGTGAGTTCAACCAGCATAAAGCGTAGTTCACTCTAGAATCTCCAGCTTCTCCAAGCTGTACTGCCCGGTCAGTTTTGTGGTCGGAGTCTTCCGATGAGAGAGCTGGGTTCCTAAGGTGGTCCTGCAGTGACTCCAAGTTCCCACTCTCCCTGACCCCAGTTACGTACCGACACTCCAAGGGCTGCTTTCTGCTACCTAAGGTCCAGTAAGCCTCTGGTTTTTCTATCACTATGCCTGGAGCTATAGTGATGCTTCGGTCCCCAGTGACCGGTGACAATGTGCAGGATACTCCAATCCTTTAAGCACTTCTGAACTCTTCCACTGCGCCTTTCGCCCTGTCCGCGCTTGTAGCATAAGCACTCCACACTTCCAAAGGCTATACAGATCAGTCCCTTCTTGCTTCTCTCCAGAGGTTGCTAACAGGTGCTCAGTAATCTCCTAGTTCAGGAGCACGTCTCTGAACTTCACTGTCCTTGAGACAGGAGACTGAAGGTCCTGCTGCTACTTCCTCTTCCCTCTCACTCCACAACTAACTAACTGAATGATCTCCTCTGTCTGAAGACAGGAAACAGACTCCTGACTGGATCCTGACTAGCTCTTATATATCCTGTGGGTGTGTCTAAGTGTGTGATGGAGTGAATGTTTATTGAGCATTAAACTGTTACCTCTCCACACATCCTCCAGGGTACTGCGTGTGCCTTCACACCAGGGCTACACAAATGGAGCCAGTGGAGAGGAGTAGAGACAGCAGACTGTAAATATCCCCATTCGCCAAAAAATAAGCAATTGTTGCTTTTTCAGCCAGGGCCAATGAATATACATATATTCACTGTCCCTTTTTGTGTCTTTATTCCACAGCATAGAACGGCAAACAGCAGCAGCAGCAGCTGAACTTGCGGCTTTAGCCGAGGAAGCTGCGGCTTCAGCGTCCGCTCCACTGGAGTCAATGGAGCTGCAGCAGGATGTGGAGACATCTTCTTCTGGGAGCCCTCCTTCCCATCGTCAGCATTTGGCGGTAAAATTATTATTTTTTTTCTCCACAATCCATCTGTGGGATATATGTATTGATTTTCTTTTTTTAATAACAGGAATCACAAGATGAAGAGGAGCTCCCAGAGGAAGAAGGACGGGGTGGAGAGATACCCGGAGTGGGCTCACAATTCGTAAGTATCCTGCATCAATCGCGGAAACACAACATCACACTACACACAACACATAGAAAACCATTTAGTACATACTTCACACAGCGGCCAACACATGCCTATATCAAACTTTTATTTTTTATTTTTAGTCTCTTGGATCTGGTAGCCAACAAAGGGTTCCTCCCAGCGCCTCTCAGAGTCGTCGTTGTGAGAGCGGCGGCGGTTCCCACCGTGTAAGTTTTTTTTTCCAATTTAATTTTTAGGTAAAAAATTATCTTTTTTTTTTTTTTTCATTTTTAATTTTGAATTTTTTGGTTTGATTTAAACTTTTTTAGTCTTTTTACATTATTTTGTAAATATTTTTTGTCTTTTTTCTAAATTTTTTTTATTTTTGGTATATATATATTTTTTTTTCTTAATTGGATTTTGTTAAACATTTTTCCTTTTTTTCTTTTTCACTTGCTAGTGTGGAGGGTAATGTATTGTTTTTTCTGTTTTTATTTCACAGGCTTCACAGCGTGCTCCCGATTCGGACGGTGAGGAGGGGATAGACGTCGACCTCCTCATTGATCTGGTTAGAGAAAGGGAGCCGCTGTGGAACATGGGGGACCGCCGCCATTCTGATCAAGTAGTGACCCGACGGCTCTGGGAGGAAGTGGCATCGGCAATGGTGGACCGCTGGGAGGACCTCGATGTTCGGTCCCAGACTAAATACCGTAAGTATAGTTCATGTTGCTGACTGTGAAGCTGTGTTTCCCAAACTTCAGTCCTCGTGTCACCCACGGTTTATGTTTTCAGGATTGCCTTTTGTGAAACACTATGGAAATACTGAAAACATGACCTCTGGGGGACACGAGGAATGAAGTTTGGGAAACACTGATGTTGTATACTAACCAATGTGTGCTTTCTCGTTTCAGGGGAGAGAATTGTGAAGCGGTGGCGGTCTGTGAGGGATTGCTTCAAGGAGTTCAATAAGGAGATGCGGGCCCCGAGTGGATCTGCAGGACGCCAGAGCAAGTACAAATACTCACGAGCCCTGGCGTTCCTGCGGGAAACTATGGTCACCCGAAGGTAAATATTACCATAAAATGTTAACATCTATCAGATGCTTTTTTTCCAGCCAGGGCCATTCCACAACTGTATATTAATTGTATGTTTTCTCTTTATTCCACAGCACGGTGACCAGCACTCGGGCGCCCGCAGAGTTCTAGAGCGATCCCTCAGGAGACCGACACCGAGGGACACTTCGACCGCCCCGGTACATCTGCACCTTCCCACACATTCGATCCCGCAGTCACATCCACCAGCGCTGGAGCATCGTGGCCGCCTGCATTACATGCAGCTGCTGGTGAGGAGATAGTTTTCCCTTTACCCCACCCTTCGGCCACTGCCACCTCTAGTACAGCTGCGGGTACTGGGCGGCAGCGGCAGAGGGGTCAGGAAAGGAACTATGCGCCCGAGTTCTTGCATTTGAATGTATCTTTCCAGAATTGTCTTAAAGTATTATCTGAACAAGTTGCCGCAGGCATTAATCAGATAACCTCCGCAGTTTTGGAGGTAAAGACACTTCTGCAAACCATGCAGTCGGAAGCAAGAGCATCTCCTAATCACAGCTTTTTTAGGTCTGTGGTGGAGCGCATAGATACGCTATCTGCTGACCAGCAGATGTATGTAATGCATACGTGCCATGCTGGTCTAGTGCAGGCTATCTCCCATCCTCCTCCATCCACCCCAGTCGTTCCTCCACCTCCCCCCCCTCCAGCCGCCGTTCCTCCTCCCCTCCTATTCAATACCAGCCACCTCCCCAGCTCCAGCAACCTCCCCAATTCCAGCAAAATCCCCAGTACCAGCCACCTCCCCAACTGCAGTCACCTCCCCAGTACCAGCAACCTCCCACTACCAGCCACCTACCCTGTACCACACTCCTACCTCTTACCGATCTCCTTCCCCCTTCCAATTCCCTACCATGTCACCTGCTCCTCCTGCCCAACCCTCCACTCCAACACCCACCTGTTCTGCCTTGTCTTCCCATTCTTTTACTCTTTCCACCCCTTCACCTCTTCCTGTTCCTTCACCACCACCATCCCGGTCGTTCCTCCACACTCCACGGTCGAAGTGTCCCGCAGCCCCTCCAGCACTATTTCCACCCCACACTACACACAACTATAAATAATTTATTATTTTTTTCCTTCAATAAAAAATAAATACATTATTTTAATTAAAAAAAAATTATTACAATTGCAAAAGTTTGCAAAAATGCAACATTTTCAAAATATTATATTAAAAACTAATTTTTTTAATAAAAGTTCAAGTGGTTTACAAATGTTGTCTGTCATTTCTTTATAGGATGTTAAGTAACAAATGTATTGAAACAGGTAAATATATGTGGGTATACAAACACCAACATCTGTTAGGGTAATATGTCAAAAATATCTACATAACTTTGAGGAACATAAATTTTACCTTTTTGCCACAATTTTGTCTCGGGTTGTGGAGTATAGAAAGTATCTGACCTTTTTCCAAAACTTGTGTACTTTATGAGGTTATCCCCTAGCAGGTACACATTTTTTGTAAAAAGCTGAAATACTGTGTGGTTTATTTTAAAAAAAAAAGACAGGGACACAACTGTGGCCAAAAGGTAACATACAGTACAAAACACACAAGAAGGTAGAAAACATTCCTTATTGTGGGTACAGAAAGATTTTTAAAAGAAATAACCAATTGATCACACTCTGTCATCCTGCCAGTCTACTCTACCTTCTGGTGACACAAAGTATTGGGCAAAATGGTCCCTCATTCTTGAAACCACCAGTGTACTCCGAGTGGTAATGTTGCTGTAGTTGTGCAAGGTTGTTTCTTGATTGTGGTCCTCAATAGAAATCGGTTCCTTGGTGATCACAAAATTATGTAGGACCATGCACGCTTTAACAACATCATCCACAGTCTCGGTCTTCAAGTTAATTGCAGTCAAAAGGACACGCCATGTGGCTGTCATAATCCCAAACGCACACTCCACCATCCGTCTGGCTCTTGTGAGGCGGTAGTTGAAAATTCTCTTTGTATGGGTCAATCCTCTGCTGGCGTACGGCTTCAAGAGGTGTTCGGACAGCTGGAATGCCTCATCACCTACACACACGAAAGGCATAGGTGGGCCAGAGGTTTGAGGCAGTGGCCTAGGGGTGGAAACTGAAAAGTGTTTCCGTACAGTCTCCGCCCCATAGCAGAAAGTTTAAACACTTGAGAGTCAATGGACCGTCCATAAGACCCAATGTCCACAGCAATAAATTTGTACTCCGCATCAGCAATAGCCATCAGGACGACCGAAAAATATTTCTTGTAGTTAAAGAATTCTGATCCGGTTCCTGAAGGCTTTTGAATGCGGATGTGTTTGCCATCAACAGCGCCCAGGCAATTTGGAAACTGGCAGATACGGAGAAACTGGTCCGCTATTTCAAGCCACCGGTCTGTAGTTGGCTCTGGAAGAAATTCTCCAACCAAAGAGTCCCAAAGAGCACGACAAGTGTACTTGATGATGCCTGATAGCGTAGAAATTCCAAGGTGATACTGGAAATGGAGCGATGACAGCGTTTCTCCAGTTGCCAGAAATCTGTAAACAAAATAGAAAAAGAAATTAGTTCACAATCACAGCATTACATAGCAGAACTCAGCTATAACTATTGGAGATACAAAAATAAAAAAATAAAGGAAAAACACACTGTTTTTGACCATGTTTTATTGTACTGATATGGTTCCCTTGTTGTCCTGTGATGTTAAAAAAAATTAGAACAACAATACAAGTGTGCTCAAGCAAGCAGATCCAATACATATAGCTTACCTTATAGTGACCATGAGATGCTCCGCCAGAGAAATCGAGAAGCGACAATAGGTGTCGGATCTTCGGATTTGTTCTCCAACACGCTCCAGCAAACAGTCAAAATTCTCTTTCTTCATCCGAAGATAGGCAAAAAAATTCTCAGGGTTTTCTCTCATCTCCATGTTGAGTGTAGAATACACACCACGGGTTAGTGTCTGTGCTGTGATGGGGTGGATCCACATACGGCATCGTCGTTGGCGCTGACGCATAATGCGCTGCTCGATTTTTCTCTCATTCTCCATAACGATAATCTTCAAGCGATTCGCCTCCACTGTAAAATCCACCAGATTCTTGAAGATATTGCCAATAATAACATCCATGTTCGCCAGTCACTTGCTACTTGCTCTTCTCTCCAACCTGCACTTGCTCCTCTACAACCTGTCAAAGATGGGCTGTAGGAACAGTGTATATATAGGATTACAGTAGCCAATCATGTATGGAACCCCAAAAAAGGGCGTTTTTAAAAACCAGATCCGGCGTAATCCGTTGATAAATGGATAAAAAAAACGGATACACCGGATGAGACGGATCCATTTTTTGTTAGGATGCCCGAGACGGATCCGGCGAAAAACCGGATGCGTCTCATCCGGTTTTACATACTAGTTGCCGGATGCGGCGAACCGGCAAAACTCCGGTGGCGCCGTCAGGCGCAAAACGGATGTGTGAAAGAGGCCTTAGACAGAAACATTATAGTGTAGTAAATATATCATCAGGATAATACTGTATATGTAGCTGCAATTTAATGGGGTAATATTTTCTATCTCCATGTTATATAGTATTTGTATGTGTAGTATTTGCTCCATTGAATTTATTGTCTGTACCATGCCCATTAAAAGCTACAGAAATACTACACCATAAAAGTTAAAACTAAGGAACAACGAGAAAACTTTTGTAGAAAAACTTTTTTTTTCTAAATCTCTAAGATTTAATTCACTCTTGCTTTGGGGTTCTCCTATCAGGGCTAAAGCTATTAAAGTGCTGGGGGTTAGGAGCTGTGTCACTATGTGTCGTAGCTTCCATTATATATAAATCTACTACATAAATTATTATTATTTTTGTATTTGTTCAGCCTGGTGTGTGAGCATATTGTACTATGAATTGTTCCGCGAGGGCTCTATTCACACTGCCTATATGGGTTTCATTATGTCAGGAGCCATGACGACTGTCGCAGATTTGATTGTATGAGAATGGGTAAAAGAAGCATTAAAAAATCAATGCAACTGAATATTGGCCCCTAATACGGTATCTTGTACAATACATGACTTCCACTTTTTATTGTGGTACAATCTTTGAAAAATGATGTTGTAATGAGTGATTCCCTACTAAAATTTAAGAAGGGACTGGATGCCTTTCATGAAAAGTATAATATTACAGGCTATATTCACTAGTTTCCTAGATATTGCGTTGATCCAGGGAGCTAGTCTGATTGCCGTATGTGGAGTCGGGAAGGAATTTTTTTTCCCCAATGTGAAGCTTACTGTTTGTCACATGGTTTTTTTTTTGCCTTCCTCTGGATCAACATGTTAGGGCAGGTTAGGATAGGATATGGGTTGAACTAGATGGACTTAAAGTCTTCCTTCAGCCTTGATAACTGTGAATACAGAATCATATAAAGAATAATAGAAGGTGATATCAGTGATAGTGGCATTGTTGAGATATTACTATGGTTTAGCAATGAGAAATTTGGACAACTTTGCCCCTAAGGCCTCATCCAGACATCTGTGAATCATGTATATGTTTTATCCATGATTTTCTTAGATAGAACATGTATCCATTCTAGTCTACGGGCTGTCCACATTTTTGCAGCCCATGATGACAGTCCCAATAGGACAGGTCCCAGCAATGAGAATCGCCTTATCGTGGTTGCTGGGTACTCATGAATTGGCCAATTTGTGTGCTAAGTATTCTCAATTTTTCCTATTTTCTAGAGCAGTAACGCAATTCAAATTTCATATACTTCATGTTTGCATGCTATAGCGCTACAGAGTGCTACTTTATTTGATTGTTATATATGGAGATGGCTACTCTTAGTAAGCACCTGTTCACACCTGATTTCTGTTTGGAAGTAATGGTCAGTCTTTTCACATACCTTTTTTTTGCAGACTGAGTAGTCCACAAAAAATCACGGTGACATGTCCGATTTTAATCCGAGTCATAAATCAAACTTGCTTCTACAAATCTATGGGTCTGTGAAAATCACAGACAGCACACGGATGACATCAGTGTACAGTACGTGTGCTGTGCGTGACTAACATTGCAATGGATAGGAAAGGATTTGCAATTTATTTATACACTTACGAACCATTGAAAGTAAAACGAAGTCTGATGGACAATAGTGAAAATCAGACTTAAAATACTGATTAATTACAGTCAGTGATTTAATGTGTGAGAAAATGGACAGATGTCTGAATAAGGCCTAAGAAATGATTGGATGAGTGATAATGATGGGGGAGGATCTGAAGCGACCCTTCAAGATTGACCAAGTGATTTCCAAATTAATCCACAAGATGTTGCTAGCAACTGAAAATGACCAGACGGAGATGACGTGTCTCTGTTTGGGAGGATCAAGGCAGATTCCTACTCCTTTTATTACATCATCTCTTTTATAGTATTTAGCAAGTTGTACTTCAACCAATAGTATAAAAACACACTTGTAGCACTTAACCTATGAAAATACAAAAAGACCGGAAACTACATATATGGCCATATCTACGTGACATAGGAAGGAACAATAGCATATTCATTCTTCAGAGTATTATACAATGATATACCCCAAGGTCTCATATCTTTTCCAAACTAGAACAATCTGGTTTTATTACAACTGTGACCTTTACTCTAGTTACAGAAGAACAATTTGGCTTTATAACAGTCATGAGCTATAGCCTAGTAACATAATTTATCTCGTAAACCACAAGATGGAATTACAAGCACAAATGGTTTTGATCTTGGTTTAAACCTTCACAATCCCTCCTGGATAAATTTTGTTAACTTATGTCCAGCATAAGAGGTACTATCCCAAGCTATAAGCTCGAGGGGTACTGGTCTTCACATGTCTGATGCCATGCTACCAGCAATGTCTGTTGTGGCATACCCATCCCCTCTGTATGCTACAATTTACGAATAACAATTTTTGATAACGGTGTTGGAGATCTTTTGAAGGTAGCCAAGCACTTGGCTTCAACATCTTCATCAGATAACTTTTTGAAATCGGTGTAGCAGGGGTGATAACGCCTTTGGTATCATCATTAGCTGTCCTAGTGCAGAATTTCCTAATACATACAGAAATAAACCAAAAAACAAGTTTTACTATTACATACATAACAAGGATAAAGGCAACGATGTGTAACAAACTTGTCAAGATTCCAGCTATCCAGCCCCCAATTCCTTTGAACCAACTGGCTGGATTAAGAAAGGAGAAAATATCTGCCAGAAACTAGGAATTGTCCAACAAATCTCCCAGTAATTTTTCATAATATTGTATAAACTTATTATTCAAGGACATTGGGGAATTTAGGCTGTCCCATACGGTTACCAATAATAACATAGAAAATACGAAAAAACAAAACATTATGTCCCCTTTATTTGCTATTGGCTTGTTTATCCAGCTTGCAGTGCAATGCGTGGATCCAAGTCGGTCTTCCTTCCAGTTTCACTGACTTAGGGGTGATGAGGAGGACTTGATAGGGACCGTCATACAAGGGTTCTAGTCCGTGTTTTCTGACATGCCTTTTCACAACCACAAAATCACCAGACTTCAAGTTATAACAAGTGTCGGTTTCTGCTGAATCTGGAAAAGAAGAAACTAGAGCATAGGTGTTAGCAACATTTTTACTAAGCTGAATAACATATTGAACAGCATGGTCAGTTTCTTCTGATAACTGCTGAGACTGGAAATTTGCAACTGGGGGCCTGGCACTAAACAATATCTCATATGAGGACAGTCCAGGTTTTGCAATAGGGGTAGTGTGAATGTAGTATAGTACAATGGGTAGGAGCTCTGGTCATGGAGCTGTAGTCTCCTGCATCATTTTGGTCAATTGTCGCTTCAGTGTGCCGTTCAACCTCTCAACTTTCTCACTGGATTGTGGATGGTATGGAGTATGGAGGGTTACAGTGGATCCAAGCATTGTCAGAACCTCCTAATACACATGAGAAGAAAAAGCCGGACATTGGTCATTCTCAACGACTTCTGGAACTCCATATCTGCATATGACTTCCATCACCAGTTTCTTTGCTGTGGTCTTTGCAGTCATGTTGGTAACGGGCAATGCTTCCGGCCAACTGGAGAACATGTCGACAACTATCAGACAATATTCATACCTTCCAGACTTAGGCAACGTGATATGGTCCACCTGGAGCCTTTGGAAACGATAGTCGGGCTTAGCAAGATGCTTCGGAGGTACACGTTGAAGTTGACCGGGATTGCAGGTCTGACAGATATTACATGCACGATTGAGTGCTGTCAGGACTGTAGAAATACCTGGAGCCCAGTAGAATTTTTGTACCAGGGCTAGGGCCAGGTATTTTCCTCGATGTGCCCACGTGGCAATAGCAGGGTACATCCGGTTAGGGAGACACACAAGTTGGTCCTTTTTCCAGAGACCATTGTCCATACGTGCTCCATCAGCCTTCCACTGCTTCACCTCTTCCTTTGGAGACATTCTCTGCATCTTCATTAAGCGGTCTCGCGGGGTCCGACAGAAAACCTCAGTCTGTTGTAGATCATCAGGTTCTTGTAGAGTCAGGATCTCTTGCAACTGTTTACGCTGAGAGCGTGTGGTCACCATATTTGGTATGGTTAGTTCAACGGTCAGAAGAGCAGCAGCCTTTGCTTGCATATCAGCAAATGCATTGCAAATAGTCTATGGACTGTTCCTAGGACTGTGCGCCTTGACTTTGATAATGGCCACGTGAGTAGGCAATTTGATCGAATCCATAAGGGTTTTAACAACTTCAGCATTTTTCACTGGAGTTCCGGCAGTAGTAATAAACCCTCGATTGGCCTATAGAGCTCCAAAATCGTAAGCAATACCAAATGCATACCGTGAGTCCGTGTATATATTAGCCCGCCTGTCTTTGGCCAAAATATATGCAGTAGACAGAGCCTGAAGTTCTGCTTCTTGTGTTGACTGTGATGGCGGGAGCGCAGCTGCGTGCACTACAGTGTCCTCTGTGGTAACAGCATATCCCATGTGGAATCTACCAAACTCATCAGCATGTCTTGAACCATCCGTGTATAACACCAGATTGGGATTTGGAAGTGGATTCTCACTGACATTTGGCGGAGTAGCTGTTTCTTCAGTCAGAAGTTGGGAACAATCATGTTGGAGATAATCCTCATCACTGCCATCTTTCTTGAGGACGGCAGTAAAGTGGGGTTGATTGTAGTACAGCGATGCAACTTGACATAGTCAGGCAAAAGGAGTGAACACTGCAGCCGTAAAGGTCATTGTACAGTCAAATGTCTTGGCTATTGGAGTGTTAGTATCGCTGCAATATCATGCGGGGCAAAAATGTGCGTTTCATGTCCAAGAATTATATCTGCAGTCTTGTCAAGCAACGAGTGAGTGTCGTGAACTGCTCTCATGCAACTTGGTGATGCTCGGGCCACGGGGTCGAGGCGGGCCGAATAATAGCCCACTGGTCGTTGCCTATTGCCATGTGATTGTGTAAGTACCCCTGCTGCGTGTCCTTCATTCTCAGACACATACAAATGGAATGGTCGAGTATAGTCCGGGATGCCCAAGGCAGGAGCGGAAGCAATAAGCCGCTTTAATTCAGAGAAGGCACTATAAAGGCTTTCCATACAAGCCGGTGATCTTTCCTTATAGTTAATTATACAGTCTTTTAAGGCATTGTAAAGGGGTTGCATTATGCGGGATGCATCCGGTATCCACTGACGACAATAAGTACATGGTCCAAGAAAACGCTGGAGTTCAGTTTCATCTTTTGAGAAAGGAAGGGAGCTGACAGCTATTTTTCTTTCTTCTGTGAGGTGTCTGACACCCTGAAGGAGACAGTGACCCAAAAATATCACTTGACCAAGACAGAACTGAAGTTTCGAGGCTGAAACCCGACAGTTCAGATCTGCCAGACACTTGAGGAAACTAACAGTGGCAGCAATGGCTTCCTGCTCCGTCCGTGCACACAACAAAAGATCATCCACATACTGGAGCAGCGTGACATAGGGGTGGTCCAATTGCCAGGGTAAAAGACACTTGCCCATATTTTTTGCAAACTGATTGGGACTGTTTTGGGCCCCTTATGGCAGAACTGTCCACATCAATTGTCCTCCCTGATAAGTGAATGCAAACAGAAACTGGCAATCTGAATGTAATGGAATGCTGAAGAAGGCATTGGCAAGGTCGATGACTGTAAACCAAGCAGCATCCTGAGATATCTGGAACAAAAGAGTATGTGGATTAGGCACCACTGGAGTTTCCAGAACAGTAACTGCATTAACTGCCCGTAGATCTTGTACCAGCCGGTACACAGGGGGTTGGCCGGGTGGGGTATTTTTCTTAACGGGAAACAAGGGCGTGTTACATGGGAAACACAGGGTACCACGGCACCATTATCGAGTAACGTTTGTATTTGTCCCTTGAGGCCCCGCTCCTGATCATGTTTCAAAGGATATTGATGGACTTTGGTAAAAGGGGCACCAGGTTTGAGAAACACTTTTACTGGTTCTACAGGCATTTTCCCTATATCATCTGGCCCTTTTGACCAAAGTTTAGATAGTATCTCTGAGAGATATGGGGCAAGTCGTTGATCCTCAGGCACCATCGGGGGAGGGTCTGGGCCTATCAGGGCCATCATAACCGTAGGAAGGGCATGTAAAATACAGATTTCCTCGCTATCTTCATCTGCATAAGGGTTATATAACGTAAGAACCATCTGACCATCATCTTGGAATTGTATTCTGGAGCGGAACAGTGATAATAAATCTGCCCCCAGTAAATTTAACGGGCATGTGGGAGATTACAAACTGAGCAGTAACTTCAGGGAAAGGTCCCACAGGGATGGGTTTTGTAACAGTATATTTATTGGGTCTGCCATCTACTCCAAGCTCTTTATCTGAGAACTGAATAGGGATATTCGTAGGTACAACTGATGACTTGATTATGGAATTGGCCGCCCCAGTGTCTACCATGAACTTAACAAGGGTGTCCCCTACAGGAAGCGTGACAGATGAGCATGCCCCAGATTTGGTGGAGGACATTTTGATGGCAGACCCTGGTTGGCCACCCCTGCAGTATGGGCGATTATCAGGATTTTGAGGCTGTCCGTAACTGGGGTATCCTCTAGGGTTCCCAGTATTTAGGTTACGATTGGAAGGGGGAGCTTGAGGGTAGCATCTATCAGCGGGGGTGTGACAATCTCTCTGAAAGTGACCGGATCGGCTACAGCGCCAGTATTGCAGACGAGAATTGGTGCGGCGGGGCTGGGGTGCAGGGTTCTCAATCATAGGATTGGAAGGGATAGTGGTGTAAGGGGTTAAGTTTGTGTATGGTTGAAGGGTGGGAGCTGGAATCTGCTGTGTGGACAACTGATAAGGAACAAGATGTGTGCTTGCAGCTGGGGTGGGGGCTGAAATTGGAGCAGGAGCTGAAACTGCTACAGCTGCTTGTCTGCTTTTTGATTTTTCCTGCTAATTCACAGCGGGCTAAATTCTTCTGAAAACTTTTTATTACTTTTCTTTCTGGCACAATACTCTCAGTCACTTTCTCAGTTCCTTCCACAAAACATCCAATCTTTGTTGTAGTAGTAGACAGCTTTCCTTTTTTTAACATAGCAGAAATAACCAGAATTTACTTTTTTTTCTACCTCCATATCAACCTTCTTTTGTTTTTTCTAATAGCTTCATTCCATAGCGTAGGTTGTAGCCTCCCGCCCTCAGGAATTCCCTTGCATTACTGACAGATTTCTTTCTCCGTCTCTGACTAACAGTATCCGATCTATCACACAAATCCAAACTCTTCTTTTTCTTCCACGGAAACAAGATTCTCCTTTAAAGTTAAATATCCTTACTTCAGTTGTGCACAGTACTGGAGCGGCCGTACAGTCTGTTCCACCGGGTCTATCCCCCACAGGGATGACCCCAAAACGCGGTACTCTGTGAAAGGAGGAGGGCGTCTTAGACTATTCCTCTGGACACCTCTGGTTATATATATATATATATATATATATATTATATATTGTGAGACAGTGAAGGAATGTGTGTTGAATTTCACCTGGATGCTTTGCTGACTGGTATAAGGGAAATGTATGGCTTTGTAAACCTAGTGGTAGAGAAAGGTCACTACACCTTACATTCATTACACACTTGCAGCTCAGGCCTGAAACTACTCAGGTGTTAATTAGGAGACCAGAAGTAGGTGTCTGTGAACACAGTCAGAGAGCACGCTTAATCTGGACAAGGGTCCAGGTACAGAAGGTGTCTCCAGGAGTGTGAGCTATCTCAGTCTGGGTGCAGGAAGTACCCCGGACACAGGAGTAGTCGCAGTGAGAATCCGTGCGAATAGCGGCTGAATAGGAGTGGATCTCTCTCAAGGTGCCTTCAGACACAAGGAGGAGTATCTGTGAAACTCCATACTGGTAACATATATCATATGTGTTGTTTTGGGCCAGGCTGGTAGAGCCGGGACCCGGATAGACAGGGCAATCTATCTAAGTGTAATTAGTGGCTAGACAAGCCCAGGTTTTCTTTTTATGATTTGTTTTTATCTGTTTGCTGTGGACTTTAATAAAGCTGGTTGCGGCCAGTTTTACACCAGAACTGCTGTCTGAATGAACTGTTTTCGTGCCATTCTGTCTACCCAGACAGCGATCCTAGAGCTATATCCCCTGAAAAGCTTACAATATATATATATATATTATATATATTCCTGAGTTAAAGTATCCTACCCAATCTTCAATCACCTCACCGTGCCTGATTCTAACAGTGATCAGGATTTCAGGATATTTTGACTAAAAAGAGAGTTACAATCACTGGTCAATCCGGGGTGTCCGTCCCTTATGAGGTACGGTTCGAACACTGGGCCCCCAACGGAACTACACCTCTATATGATTCCATTACCATGCAGAGATGCTTTTACCATGCAGAGATGCTTAAAAGCCCCATAAATCCCCCATTAGTCATCAACATCTCTGGGATACAGAATACAATGAATATTTTCTTAGAGGAATGTAATATTGTTATTTTATTCTGATACAATTCTTTTTTATTTGTAACTTTTGTGTTATGTGATGCCACTAATATTTCTATACTCATTTACTGCCAAACACCTTGATGAGGTTTTCTAATTTGAGTAATGTGGACCCCAAACACTCTACATATCTAATATAACAAACAGAGAGGGAAGTCACCCTCACCAGGTCCATCGCTGGCTTCCTCACCGCTGTTTGGGTCTTGATGTGTTGGCTTCAGGGGTGGACAGATCAAGAGCATATCTACACTCTAGCCAGACACTAAATCCTGTGGCTCGTGTGGTCTAACTTGGTGCAGTGGCTAAGCTCGGTGATGGACTTACTGTGTTGGAGCATGCTGCTAACATGATGTCACCACCGGTGAAGCCAAAAAACCGAAACCCGAGCAGCGGTGGAGATCTGGCAGTGGAAATCTGGCTCTGGAACTGGGTAGAGTGAGAACCTGTTGTTTGTTAATTTAGGTATTTTATATCTTTTGGGATCCACTTTCCTGAAAGTAGAAAACCTCTTTAAAATGGCCCCCTCCTCTAAGTATAGCATGGGCTCAGAACCTGGAGCCTCCAGCCATAGCTGTGGGCTTAGAATCACATGCCAGCCATATAAATGAACAGCAAACCATGTAATTTATTGACTGCTAGGTCCACCGGGGCAGAAGCCACTCTTACCGTAGCATCTCTCTTATTTGATGCAGTGGGTTTTATTTAAATGCTTTTTTAGTGCTGAGAACATTGGATTCTCCACTTAGTTCAACAGGGTGAGCTTGAGTTTTTATAAAATCACATCCACTTAAACTATTAAAAATGAGCAGAATTTCTGAAAAAATGCAGCATTTAATCTCTTGTGAGAACATGGCCTCAGGAATCCTCTTACACGGCAATACAAATTAATATATCATAAGGCCTAACTGATGCAAAGTCAATCATGGTAGAAACGTATAAAACCATTGTCAAGGCAGGGGAATTAAATCAAAATACTAGTGACCTTTTACACATTAGAAATGCTGGGTAGCAGAAAACATCATACAACCACTAGCCTCTATAAGTAAATCCCACAAGATCATGTACTATTAGTGTCATAAAACAGTGTTTCCCCAACTCCAGTCCTCACGACCTCAGCACGTGAAGTTTTCAGGATTTGCTTAGTAATGCACAGGTGAGTGAATTATTATTAAGGCATCTGAAATAGCCACAGGTTCTCTCACCTGTGCAATACTAAGGAGATCCCAAAAACATGATGTGTTGGGGGTCGTGAAGACAGGAAGTGGTGAACACTGTCGTAGAAGACATACATCTAGTGTCGGATCAACCCCATACTGTACCTCCAAATCCCTTACCCAAAAAAAGAACCTCCCCCATGGTGATCCCAAATGAAAACAATGACACGGTAATTTGGATAATTTTGGCCACAGCAGCCTTTATTTAAATAAGCATATAATATTAAATTCCATTTAATATAATACTGGCAGGGTCCTTGAAGCTCCCAAAATCTGGTGATTTCCAAAAATATAACCCGTAAACATAATTAAACCATAATTACTCTCAGCCGTTACCCCACTGGCTCGGGAGCACCATAAGCCAAAGGGTTCCATTGTACAAGTAAACTTCCCGGGAATCCGACATTCCATTGCAGTGAGACCGCCCAAAATTCACCAGATCAAAAAACATCTTTTATTTCCAATTGAGGAATCCATCTCCTAATGGATAACGCAGACCAATTTAGAACCAACTTCAAGGACCCCCCACAAGCCACCATGACCCGAAAATTGTCGATATTAACCACAACCGGAATGTTAAACATAAGGGAGGGTGGGACTGTTCCTAACTCCTGGGAGCAGGAAAGTGCAGGACCCCTCCCCTTAATAGCCCTATAACTGCCCGAACTCAGACTCACCCCCACTACCTCAACACCCCCTCCAACTCATTGTCATGACATCCTCCGCCCACGCCGTGGGTAGGTGGTTTTGCTCTGGCCTCTACTGAACAAGACTAACTTTGCACCCAGAGCAGACAGTCTGCACCTAAGATGTTATTAACTAGTATTGGGGTTATTAACTAGTATTGGTATTATTGACTAGTATTGGGGTTATTAACTAGTATTGGGGTTATTAACTAGTATTGGTATTATTGACTAGTATTGGGGTTATTAACTAGTATTGGGGTTATTAACTAGTATTGGTATTATTGACTAGTATTGGGGTTATTGACTAGTATTGGTGTTATTGACTAGTATTGGGGATAACTAGTATTGGGGTTATTGACTAGTATTGGGGATATTGACTAGTATTGAGGTTAGCAGCTTTTACATTTTTACTTTTTCACCAAGTAAATCTAGAAAAACATGAACGGAGGAATTTCTTCATTGTCCATTGCCAGTCAAGCAGCGATATCTCCACACCTGCTCCTCTTTCTTACTTTCACTTGTCCCAGTTTTTAATTTCTTCATTACTTCCTAGATTATGGATGAAGAAATTGTTATATTCTATACGAATGATTATTAGTAGTTTGTAGTTTAAGGAATAAGTTGTACCCCATTACCCTAATGCATAATAATACAATACCGTATGCAAATGGTACATCATAAGAAGCATAAAATGTCTGATTTTTCATCTTTGTGTGTATTTTAAGTGGTATCTCACTTTTTAAAAAAAAAAATGCCAGGATTCTGCACTTTCCCAACAATTCTTCAGATCAGTGTAGTTTGCAAAGTTCATTTTTAATTTGTGCCTTAAAAACTACAGGCATTACTCCACGTCATTTTTGTCTGGAATATCTAAAGTAATTAAATAGCAGAAAGCTTCATTTGCATTCATTTGGTAGCAGTTTCCACATTCAGCAGATAGAGAACTTTTGTACTTAATTTAGAGAAGTACCAGTCATCAATAATTCACATTTGTTTCATCAAACAGGAAACTGAGGGAAATAAATTAGCAGAGAATTTTTTCTACTCCAATTCATTTCACCAACATCAAGAAGAGAACTTAGCATTTGTTCTGTTTGTTTGAGGTGGGAAATTTACTTTATACTTTAAAGAAGAATCTTCTCTTTTCTAACTCTGAATATTCAATACAGAGAAATACGGAGTTAGAAAGTCCCATATAAGCCTGAATCGGCCGGCTCTGAGCAAGATGCACACATCTCTCCTTAAAAGCAGTTACCAGTGTTGGCCATTCTCCAGTTGTTGCCACTTTACACCATGTTATACCAAATGTGTTGTGATTATTGTTGTGGAACTTTGATGAGCTAGTCTATTGACAATCCATCAAGGCAATGAATAATCTGGGAGACGGGTGGAATTTAACCCCTAACTTCCCAATCAATCTGCATGAGTAAGGGAAATTGGTTCTCACTCAAGGCTACTGCAGCTATGTCCATGGAAGAATGGCTAAACCTCATACTGCAGCATAGCCTACACAGCTAAACAGGACTGATGAGGGCTGAGCTACAGTACCGATGAGGGCTGAGCTACAGGACCGATTAGGGCTGAGCTACAGGACAGATGAGGGCTGAGCTACAGGACCGATGAGGGCTGAGGCTACAGGACAGATGAGGGCTGAGCTACAGGACCGATGAGGGCTGAGCTACAGGACCGATGAGGGCTGAGCTACAGGACAGATGAGGGCTGAGCTACAGAACAGATGAGGGCTGAGGCTACAGGACAGATGAGGGCTGAGCTACAGGACCGATGAGGGCTGAGCTACAGGACCGATGAGGGCTGAGGCTACAGGACAGATGAGGGTTGAGCTACAGGACCGATGAGGGCTGAGCTACAGGACCGATGAGGGCTGAGCTACAGGACCGATGAGGGCTGAGTTACAGGACAGATGAGGGCTGAGCTACAGGACAGATGAGGGCTGAGCTACAGGACCGATGAGGGCTGAGCTACAGGACCGATGAGGGCTGAGCTACAGGACAGATGAGGGCTGAGCTACAGGACCGATGATGGCTGAGCTACAGGACAGATGAGGGCTGCGGCTACAGGACCGATGAGGGCTGAGCTACAGGACAGATGAGGGCTGAGCTACAGGACCGATGAGGGCTAGCTACAGGACCGATGAGGGCTGAGTTACAGGACAGATGAGGGCTGAGCTACAGGACAGATGAGGGCTGAGCTACAGGACTGATGAGGGCTGAGGCTACAGGACAGATGAGGGCTGAGCTACAGGACAGATGAGGGCTGAGCTACAGGACCGATGAGGGCTGAGCTACAGGACCGATGATGGCTGAGCTACAGGACAGATGAGGGCTGCAGCTACAGGACAGATGAGGGCTGAGCTACAGGACAGATGAGGGCTGAGCTACAGGACTGATGAGGGCTGAGGCTACAGGACAGATGAGGGCTCAGCTACAGGACAGATGAGGGCTGAGCTACAGGACAGATGATGGCTGAGCTACAGGACAGATGAGGGCTGCGGCTACAGGACCGATGAGGGCTGAGCTACAGGACAGATGAGGGCTGAGCTACAGGACCGATGAGGGCTGAGGCTACAGGACAGATGAGGGCTGAGCTACAGGACAGATGAGGGCTGAGCTACAGGACCGATTAGGGCTGAGCTACAGGACGATGATGGCTGAGCTACAGGACAGATGAGGGCTGCGGCTACAGGACCGATGAGGGCTGAGCTACAGGACAGATGAGGGCTGAGCTACAGGACCGATGAGGGCTGAGCTACAGGACCGATGAGGGCTGAGTTACAGGACAGATGAGGGCTGAGCTACAGGACAGATGAGGGCTGAGCTACAGGACTGATGAGGGCTGAGGCTACAGGACAGATGAGGGCTGAGCTACAGGACCGATGAGGGCTGAGCTACAGGACAGATGAGGGCTGAGCTACAGGACCGATGAGGGCTGAGCTACAGGACCGATGATGGCTGAGCTACAGGACAGATGAGGGCTGCGGCCACAGGACCGATGAGGGCTGAGCTAAAGGACAGATGAGGGCTGAGCTACAGGACCGATGAGGGCTGAGCTACAGGACAGATGAGGGCTGAGCTACAGGACCGATGAGGGCTGAGCTACAGGACCGATGAGGGCTGAGCTACAGGACAGATGAGGGCTGAGCTACAGGACCGATGAGGGCTGAGCTACAGGACCGATGATGGCTGAGCTACAGGACAGATGAGGGCTGCGGCTACAGGACCGATGAGGGCTGAGCTACAGGACAGATGAGGGCTGAGGCTACAGGACCGATGAGGGCTGAGCTACAGGACCGATGAGGGTTGAGGCTACAGGACAGATGAGGGCTAAGCTACAGGACCGATGAGGGCTGAGCTACAGGACGATGAGGGCTGAGCTACAGGACGATGATGGCTGAGCTACAGGACAAATGAGGGCTGAGCTACAGGACCGATGAGGGCTGAGCTACAGGACAGATGAGGGCTGAGCTACAGGACAGATGAGGGCTGAGGCTACAGGACCGATGAGGGCTGAGGCTACAGGACAGATGAGGGCTGAGCTACAGGACCGATGAGGGCTGAGGCTACAGGACCGATGAGGGTTGAGCTACAGGACCGATGAGGGCTGAGCTACAGGACCGATGAGGGCTGAGCTACAGGACAGATGAGGGCTGAGGCTACAGGACCGATGAGGGCTGAGGCTACAGGACCGATGAGGCTGAGGCACAGGACCGATGAGGGCTGAGGCTACAGGACAGATGAGGGCTAAGCTACAGGACCGATGAGGGCTGAGCTACAGGACAGATGAGGGCTGAGCTACAGGACCGATGATGGCTGAGCTACAGGACAAATGAGGGCTGAGCTACAGGACCGATGAGGGCTGAGCTACAGGACAGATGAGGGCTGAGCTACAGGACAGATGAGGGCTGAGCTACAGGACAGATGAGGGCTGAGGCTACAGGACAGATGAGGGCTGAGCTACAGGACCGATGAGGGCTGAGCTACAGGACCAATGAGGGCTGAGGCTACAGGACCGATGAGGGTTGAGCTACAGGACCGATGAGGGCTGAGCTACAGGACCGATGAGGGCTGAGCTACAGGACAGATGAGGGCTGAGCTACAGGACCGATGAGGGCTGAGGCTACAGGACAGATGAGGGCTGAGCTACAGGACCGATGAGGGCTGAGCTACAGGACCGATGAGGGCTGACCTACAGGACAGATGAGGGCTGAGCTACAGGACCGATGAGGGCTGAGCTACAGGACCGATGAGGGCTGAGCTACAGGACTGATGATAGCTGAGCTACAGGACAGATGAGGGCTGAGGCTACAGGACCGATGAGGGCTGAGCTACAGGACAGATGAGGGCTGAGGCTACAGGACAGATGAGGGCTGAGGCTACAGGACAGATGAGGGCTGAGCTACAGGACAGATGAGGGCTGAGGCTACAGGAGTGATGAGGGCTGAGCTACAGGACAGATGAAGGCTGAGCTACACGACAGATGAAGGCTGAGCTACAGGACAGATGAGGGCTGAGCTACAGGACCGATGAGGGCTGAGCTACAGGACCAGCTAACAGGACCAGGCACACCTTGTATGGACATTACATTGCTGGGTACTAGAGTGAAAGGCTTGCCACTACCCCCTTCAATCTGTTTTTCCTGAAAGACAGACCGCTGTTTTACATTAATGATCTAGTCCATTAATATAAAATCTTGGAAAAACCTGTATAAGCAAAAGAAGCATGAATATTATACTTGAAACAAGGTCAAAGTCTCAGTTATAGAAATGGTCAATGAGAAGCTAAGCTGACTATGCATGACAGGTTCTAGAGAGTGCACTTTTATCCATAGACTTTGACAAACACTGCACTGTCCGTGTAACTCATTATTGCAATCATTTACAGTCTTATTTCTTTTAAACTACTCCTGATCAGTTAATTTTCCATTTTTTTTCTCCTATTCTTCCAAGAGGCATAACTTTTTTTTTCGTTATCATAGCTATATGAGGGTTTGTTTTTTTTGTGGGATGAGTTACAGTTTGGAATGACCATTAATTTTACCATACAATGTGGTGAAAAAATTTAAAATTTTCGGACATAAAAAAAAATGTGATTGTTTCTGCAGGTTCCAAGATCCATGACATTTTCATTTTTTGGGTTTATGGAGCTTTGTGAGGGCTTGTTTTTTGTGCCACAAGCTGATACCATTTTGTGGTAGATCTGACATTTTGATTGTTTCTTATTGCATTTTTGCAGTGACTCAACAACTGCAATTCTGGTACTTAAATTTCTTTCTCATTACGCTGTTTACCAATCAGGTTAATTAACTTTTATTAACAAAATGATACCAAGTATATGTATTTTTATTTCTTTACTAGATGGTGGCCTGATTCTAACGCATCAGGTATTCTAGAATATGTATGTAGTTTATTTATGCATGGCTCCACTCCACCCTCCCATCCTGTATACATGGCTCTGCTCCCACCCTCCCATCCTGTATACATGACTCTGCTCCCACCCTCCAATCCTATATACAGTTAGGTCCATAAATACTTGGACAGAGACAACATTTATCTAATTTTGGTTCTAGACATTACCACAATGAATTTGAAACAAAACAAATCAGATGCAGTTGAAGTTCAGACTTTCAGCTTTCATTTGAGGGCATCCACATTATAATTGGATGAAGGGTTTAGGAGTTTCAGCTCCTTAACATGTGCAACCCTGTTTTTAAAGGGACCAAAAGTAATTGGACAAATGACTCCAAGGCTATTTCATGGACAGGTGTGGGCAATCCCTTTGTTATGTCATTCTCAATTAAGCAGATAAAAGGGCCGGAGTTGATTTGAGGTGTGGTGTTTGCATTTGGAAGGTTTTGCTGTGAAGGAAACATGCGGTCACAGGAGCTCTCCATGCAGGTGAAACAAGCCATCCTTAAGCTGCAAGAACAGAAAAAAACCCATCCAAGAAATTGCTACAACATTAGAAGTGGCAAAATCTACAATTTGGTACATCCTGAGAAAGAAAGAAAGCACTGGTGAACTCATCAATCCAAAAAGACCTGGGAGCCCACGGAAGACAACAGTGGTGATGATCGCCGCATACTGTCTTTGGTGAAGAAGAACCCGTTCACAACATCAACTGAAGTCCAGAACACTCTCAGTGAAGTAGGTGTATCTGTCTCTAAGTCAACAGTAAAGAGAAGACTCCATGAAAGTAAATACAAAGGGTTCACATCTAGATGCAAACCATTCATCAATTCCAAAAATAGACAGGCCAGAGTTAAATTTGCTGAAAAACACCTCCAGAAGCCAGCTCAGTTCTGGAAAATATTCTATGGACAGATGAGACAAAGATCAACCTGTACCAGAATGATGGGAAGCCAAAAGTTTGGAGAAGAAAGGGAACGGCACATGATCCAAGGCACACCACATCCTCTGTAAAACATGGTGAAGGCAACGTGATGGCATGGGCATGCATGGCTTTCAATGGCACTGGGTCACTTGTGTTTATTGATGACATAACAGCAGACAAGAGTAGCCGGATGAATTCTGAAGTGTACCGGGATATACTTTCAGCCCAGATTCAGCCAAATGCTGCAAACTTGATTGGACGGCGCTTCATAGTACAGATGGATAATGACCCCAAGCATACAGCCAAAGCTACACAGGAGTTCATGAGTGCAAAAAAGTGGAACATTCTTCAATGGCCAAGTCAATCACCAGATCTTAACCCAATTGAGCATGCATTTCACTTGCTCAAATCCAGACTTAAGAGGGAAAGACCCACAAACAAGCAAGACCTGAAGGCTGCGGCTGTAAAGGCCTGGCAAAGCATTAAGAAGGAGGAAACCCAGCGTTTGGTGATGTCCATGGGTTCCAGACTTAAGGCAGTGATTGCCTCCAAAGGATTCGCCACAAATATATTGAAAATAAAAATATTTTGTTTGGGTTATGTTTATTTGTCCAATTACTTTTGACCTCCTAAAATGTGGAGTGTTTGTAAAGAAATGTGTACAATTCCTACATTTTCTAACACATATTTTTGTTCAACCCTTCAAATTAAACGTTACAATCTGCACTTGAATTCTGTTGTAGAGGTTTCATTTCAAATCCAATGTGGTGGCATGCAGAGCCCAACTCGCGAAAATTGTGTCACTGTCCAAATATTTCTGGCCCTGACTGTACATGTGTGTGGCCCAGCTGCGCTTGGTACACATGTTTCCTGGAGAGTGCACAGGAAGGTAATTGTAGAACACCTGATATTCATTCACGCACACTTTCCAACACTGCCACTAGAGGCATTTCAGACCATTTTAAGTTAGTGTGATGTAGCAGTAGCGAGATTAGTTTTCCTGTCTCAGGACAGAGCAGTCTAGTTTTGGAGTGAGAGGAGAGAAGACTGATTCCTGACAGAGCTCAGTTAGAGCTGAAGTGATTCCTGTCAGAGACAGAAGGAGAGAGATTGAAGCTGTTACCTCAGAACAGGCTATTGCTGTGTTCCCTATGAACGTGGAAAGTGACTCTCGGAGCTACAGCGTGTATACAGTCTGACGGAACGTCCTGTGAGCTGCTCTGGACAGAGTTTAGAAAGGAAAGAAGGAAGGGGACTACAGCAGTTATAACATCGAGTCAACTGAGAGCAGGTCAGTGAGCTTGGAAGAACAACTGACTATTACACCTACTGCTACCCGTGCTTATGTTAAGGGTAAGAGCAGGGCGACAGGCGAGTGGTGAAAGAAGGACAAGTGACTTAGGTGACAGATCACCTTCACTAAATTGACCGGACACCGGGTCCGAAGCATTGCTAGTACTTCACGACTAGTGATAGAAAATCCGGAGGCCTTGCTGGACTTCAAGTCACAGAAGGTAGCCCTAAAGGCTGATACGTAACTGGAGTCAGGGAGAACAGGAGTCTGGCTTGGCCAGCCAGATAGGCCCAGTTCTTTCAACGGCACAAGTGCGACAGAAAAGGCTCTACCACAATGTCGGCCGGGCGTAGCTGCTATAGGAAGAGTTAAACTTGACTTCATGCAAGTAGGACTCACATACACATCAAAGGTAAAGGAGGCCTTAAACCTGCTCAGCAATTCACTGAATGTGCATTCTCCAACCTGACCAGCTTCCCGGGACATACCTGCCAACAACATCAGTAAAGGTATGGAAAGAGACTGAATTGTGTGTGACAGACTTCTTATCTGCACCCTGCAACACCATTGACTTTGAGGGAACCGTCCCACCTGTGGGGGACTTAACATCTAGCTGCTTAATAACATCCCCTCAGAAGATTAACCCTGCAGCGCTGGTCTATCTGATCAGAAACCACAGGTGGCGTCACGAACAACTATTTCTACAATCCCCTGTAAATATCCCCCATTGTATGAGCGCCCAGGGCCACGGACCGAGCTCTGCTGCCAGTGACATCCCCCATAGACTTCCATGGGCTCGGTGCAGAGTATCCCATAGCCCTGGTACCGTGTGCGCGTCATCTTTGGCGTCACGAACAGGATACGAAGCTTACAATTTGTGAGTCCTGTGTGCCTTTGTGAACTGTTTCTGTGCAGAAAAGACTGTGTGCAGTTATTGTGATTTTTGGCGCCATTTTCCGCCATTGTGCCGCCATATTCGCGCCCTGAGGCGCTGGTGAAGAAGGTGGGCGTGCATTCGTGGGCGTGTACCCCCCTGTGGCACGAAAGTGATGGGTGCCCTCTCTAAATGCTACTATAATGTGAGAGCCTGCCACACTGCTAAGGAGATCCGCCTCCTCTTCATTTTCTATGCCAAAAAGAGGAAGCGCAAATCCCGCCTCCACGGAAGAGACCAGATTGTTCGAGATGGAAAGCACAGTCTGGCCTGGAGAGAGATGGCGGAAGGATAGGAGACGCTGTGTGGAGGAGCGGCGGCGCGCAGGTCCCGTTCCCCAGAAAAGCTACTGCCTGTGCCGGAGCCGTCCACAGTTAGGGACACTGACCAAATTATGCTAGAGTTGGAGGAGGTGAATGCGGTGCTCAAGGAAATGATCCAGCGCCGTGAAGAGATGGATGAGACGGAGAGAAGCTGGCGTGCCCGGAAACAGCGGCTGCTGTGGGACGCAATGCTCTCTCCCACAGGAACGAAGCCATTACCTGTGCTCCCTGTGCCACCACAGCCAGCGGCTGAAAAGAAACCGGAGGCCGGCCCCGAAAGAGCTGATCCCGACTCCACCGATGAAGCGGTCGGAGGGACGGAGGCTGAGGAGGCCCTGCCCAGACCGGAGTGCCAGCCAGGCCAGGAGGCCGCAGCTGTTATGTTACGGTAGCTGAGGAGTGCAGGTAAAAAAGGAAATACACCAGAGCAGTTGGAATCTATGAGATTGCAGTACCCTGACTAACCACCACAACTAGAGGCAGCCGTGGAGCGTTCCTACGTTGGTCCTAGACGCCTCGTCACAGCCTGAGAAACTAACTACACCTAAAGATAGAAATAGGAAAGCTATCTGCCCCGTAGCAGAACCCCAAAGAACATAGAAAGCCCCCAAACATGTAATGGCGGTTAGACAAGAGGAAATACTGACACAGAAAGAAAATAGTATGAGCAAACGCTGGGGCCCAAACTATCTAAATAGAAAAGGACAGGAAGGGTACTTACTGCAATCTCAGAAAACCCTGAAAAAACACCAACTCTACTAATTTCAAAATCACCTGAGATCACACGACCTCTACCACCTAAATTAGTTCTCTGGTGTAACAAAAACAGCAGCCACTGAAAAAACTGGAAAAAGCAAAAGTACAAAACACAGTGGCTGAACCAAACTGAGAGGGCAGAAGCCCCCGGAGGGGACCCTGAAGGCCCCCACAGAAGTGCAGGACCAAATGCAAAAATATAGCAAAAACACAAAATAAGAAATTGTCTTATCTGATAGCAGGAGATGCAGACACGACACAGCAGGCTACAAGGGAAACTGGAAAGAAGGATTCAGACCAGAACAATTGATCACCGGCAACCCTGATGGGAAAATGATTCCCTTAAATAAGACCAATCAGTAACACCTGATTCCCAGTCCTCACTAGTACCGCTTGTAACCACCAGAGGGAGCCTCTGCTCAGAACTCATCTCAAACCCATTCACAACAGTACCCCCCCTTGAGGAGGGGTCACCGAACCCTCATTTGAGCAACCAGGTCGGTCAGGATGAGTTCTATGATACGCACGGATAAGTCTCCTAGCATGGATGTCCGAAGCAAACACCCAAGAATTATCTTCCTGACCATAACCTCTCCATTTAACCAAATACTGGAGTCTTCGTCTAGAAAAACGAGAATCCAATATTTTCTCAACCACATACTCCAGATTGCCCTCAACCAAAACAGGGTCAGGAGGCACAGCAGCAGGAACCACTGGCTCAACAAACCTCTTCAACAAGGACTTGTGGAACACGTTATGGATCTTAAATGTCCCTGGAAGAAGCAAACGAAAAGAAA
Source organism: Oophaga sylvatica (assembly GCA_033576555.1). NCBI lineage: Eukaryota > Metazoa > Chordata > Amphibia > Anura > Dendrobatidae > Oophaga > Oophaga sylvatica. The sequence goes on from JARQOD010000004.1 coordinate 173,125,333, forward strand.
CAGGATTAATAATCTCCATGATCTTATAAGGTCCAATGAACCTAGGCTTAAATTTAGGAGATGCTACTCTCATAGGAATATTCTTTGAGGACAACCAGACCAAGTCCCCCACTTTAAACCGAGGACCATCAGTCCTATGCCGGTTAGCAAACCGCTGGGCCTTCTCCTGAGAGAGGGACAACCTCTCCACTACCTGGTCCCAAATCTGCTGCATACGCTCAACAACAGAGTCAACACCTGGACAGACAGAAGCCTCCGTCTGTCCTGAAGAAAATCGAGGGTGAAACCCAGAATTACAGAAAAACGGAGACATCAAAGTGGCAGAGCTAGCCCTATTATTAAGAGCAAACTCAGCCAAAGGCAAAAAAGAGACCCAGTCATCCTGATCAGCAGACACAAAGCATCTTAGATAAGTCTCCAATGTCTGGTTTGTTCTCTCAGTTTGACCATTGGTCTGAGGATGAAACGCCGAGGAGAAAGACAATTGAACACCCAGTTTAGAACAAAAAGTCCTCCAAAATCTGGAAACAAACTGGACTCCTCTGTCAGACACAATGTTCTCAGGAATGCCGTGTAAACGAACCACGTGCTGAAGGAACAACGGCACCTGCCCCAATTTCAGAGGCATCAACCTCCACCTGAAATGGCAGAGAAACATCAGGCTGCCGTAGAACAGGAGCAGAAGTGAATCTCTGCTTAAGTTCCTGAAACGCAGAGACTGCCTCAGGAGGCCAATTCACCACATCAGAACCCTTTCTGGTCAAATCAGTTAATGGTTTAACAATAACAGAGAAATTACCAATAAATTTACGATAAAAATTGGCAAAACCCAAAAATCTCTGAAGAGCCTTTAATGAAGTAGGTTGGACCCAATCACAGATGGCCTGAACCTTGACCGGGTCCATTTCAATAACAGATGGGGACAAAATGAATCCCAGAAATGAGATCTTCTGTACGCCAAAAAGACACTTTGATCCCTTCACATACAGAGCATTCTCTCTCAAAATCTGGAATACAGTTCGAACATGTTTCACATGAGAGTCCCAGTCATTAGAAAAAATCAAGATATCATCCAAATAAACAATCAGAAACTTGTCCACAAAATCCCTGAAAATGTCATTCATGAAGGACTGGAAGACGGAAGGAGCATTAGTGAGCCCAAAGGGCATCACAAGGTACTCAAAATGCCCTTCAGGGGTGTTAAATGCCGTCTTCCATTCATCCCCGTGCTTAATGCGAATAAGGTTATACGCCCCCCTGAGGTCAAGCTTGGTAAACCAAGTAGCGTTTTTCACCCTGGAAAACAGGTCAGAAATCAAGGGTAACGGGTATTGATATTTCACAGTAATATTGTTCAAGAGACGATAATCAATACACGGCCTTAATGAACCATCTTTTTTGGCCACAAAGAAAAAACCGGCACCTAAGGGTGAAGAGGATGGTCTGATATGACCCTTCTCCAATGATTCCTTGATATAAGACCGCATAGCGTCATGTTCAGGTACAGACAAGTTAAAAAGGCGACCCTTAGGGAATTTACTACCTGGCACTAATTCAATAGCGCAGTCATAGCTCCTATGGGGAGGTAAGGATGCAGATTTAATTTCGCTAAACACATCAGAAAAATCAAACAAAAGTCAGGAACATCCTCAGCCTGGGGGGAGGCAGAAAAAACAGGAGTGTTGGTATTAACACATTGGCAGCCCCAACTGGTTACAGACACAGATTTCCAATCCAAAACAGGATTATGAGACTGTAACCAAGGGAAACCCAGCACTATAATGTCATGCAGATTATATAGAACCAAAAATTTGCAGCACTCCTGGTGATCAGGTTCAACCCTCATTATCACCTGAGTAGAAAACTGGGGTTTATTCTCAGCCAAAGGGTAGAATCGATCCCCAGTAGGGGAATAGACTTCTGTAGGGGTATCAAGGGAAATCCACAACGTTTAGCAAAATCATAATCCATCAGGTTAATAGCTGCTCCAGAATCAACGAAAGCCTGAGCAGAAAATGAGGACAGAGAGCATATCAGAGTGACAGTTAATAAAAACTTAGTCTGAACACTACCCAAGACAACTGAGCGTGCAAAATGTCTTCCCCGCTTAGGGCAGACTGAAATAGCATGAGAGGCATCACCACAGTAGAAACATAACCCATTGCGCTTTCGAAACTCATGACGCTGTGCCCCAGACACCACTCCATCACACTGCATGGACTCAGCAGCTGGCTCACAAGGCAACACCACTCCACGCATACTTCTCCGCTCACGCAAACGTCTGTCAATTTGAATCGCCAATGACATAGAATCATTGAGACCAGAGGGGACAGGGAATCCCACCATAACATCCTTTACATTATCCGACAGACCCTTCCGGAAAAGGGCCGCCAAAGCGTCGTCATTCCATTTGGTCAGGACTGCCCACCTACGGAATCTCTGACAGTATAACTCAGCGTCATCAAGCCCCTGATTTAATGCCAACAAGGCTTTTTCAGCTTGATCAGTGACATTAGGCTCATCGTACAATAACCCCAAAGCCTGAAAAAATGCATCAACATCACTCAAAACAGGATCCCCAGGTATCAGGGAAAAAGCCCCAATCCTGAGGATCGCCGCGCAGGAGAGAGATGATAATTTGAACCTGCTGCGCTGCGTTCCCTGAGGACTTAGATTTTAAGGCAAGAAACAATTTACAATTATTTTTGAAATTCAGAAACTTAGCTCGATCCCCTAAAAACAAATCTGGCATGGGGATCCTAGGTTCCACAACAGGCAACCCAGCAAGATAGATAGCAATACTCCGAACCTCAGTGGCAAGCTGATCCACACGGCCAGACAACTGTGCAAACTCCATTGGGAGAAAAGATCCTCCCCAGCACCCAGAGATACAGAGGGAAAAAAAAAAAAAAAAAATGCAACAAACAGAAAAATATCTCTGACAACTTTTCTTCCTTCAAAATATTTTTTCCCTTCTGTGAGTACCATACAATTTTTTTGGGCCGGTGATACTGTTATGTTACGGTAGCTGAGGAGTGCAGGTAAAAAAGGAAATACACCAGAGCAGTTGGAATCTATGAGATTGCAGTACCCTGACTAACCACCACAACTAGAGGCAGCCGTGGAGCGTTCCTACGTTGGTCCTAGACGCCTCGTCACAGCCTGAGAAACTAACTACACCTAAAGATAGAAATAGGAAAGCTATCTGCCCCGTAGCAGAACCCCAAAGAACATAGAAAGCCCCCAAACATGTAATGGCGGTTAGACAAGAGGAAATACTGACACAGAAAGAAAATAGTATGAGCAAACGCTGGGGCCCAAACTATCTAAATAGAAAAGGACAGGAAGGGTACTTACTGCAATCTCAGAAAACCCTGAAAAAACACCAACTCTACTAATTTCAAAATCACCTGAGATCACACGACCTCTACCACCTAAATTAGTTCTCTGGTGTAACAAAAACAGCAGCCACTGAAAAAACTGGAAAAAGCAAAAGTACAAAACACAGTGGCTGAACCAAACTGAGAGGGCAGAAGCCCCCGGAGGGGACCCTGAAGGCCCCCACAGAAGTGCAGGACCAAATGCAAAAATATAGCAAAAACACAAAATAAGAAATTGTCTTATCTGATAGCAGGAGATGCAGACACGACACAGCAGGCTACAAGGGAAACTGGAAAGAAGGATTCAGACCAGAACAATTGATCACCGGCAACCCTGATGGGAAAATGATTCCCTTAAATAAGACCAATCAGTAACACCTGATTCCCAGTCCTCACTAGTACCGCTTGTAACCACCAGAGGGAGCCTCTGCTCAGAACTCATCTCAAACCCATTCACAACACGCAGCAGAATGCAGTTCCCCGGTAGGGACACCGGAGGGAAGCCAGCCGTCCATGATGGAGGTCGACTGGGACGTGATGGAGTATCTGGACGATGTGACCTATGATATCCAGACCGACAACGAATGGCGACGCAGAGAGCAGGAGCAGCGACGCCAGCAGGAAGAGAGAGAGGTGCAGCAGTTCCGTCAGCGGTACCATGAGGAGTTCCTCGCCGACAAGGAGAATGTCCGGAGGGATAAAGGTACGCTCCGGGAGCCGCGGCGTCAGGGGTGCGTTAGCGATTTTAAACTCCGCAAAGGCTGGGGCTTCATCCATGAGCCAGGCCTATACCAAGGAGTCTTTGTCAGCCGCAGAGATGTGGAGTCCCATCTGCCCATTGGTCACCCGGGAAGGGACCTTATGAATGGGGATATCGTCAACTATACGCGGCACTGTGGACTGAAAGGGTGGTATGCCTTAAACGTCACCCGTGTCAGCGACCCCGTCCCCGACGCCGGTAATCTATATCATGCCGTAGCGTCCCAAGACCCAGCTCCAATAGCACCCGGCCGTGCACCAGAATTGCAACCTGCGTCCTCCTCTGCATCAAGATCTTACCCAGCACCACAACCTGCGACCCACTCTGTATCGCAACCCACGACCGCTTCTGCATCGCAATCTGCAGCCCATTATGAAGTGCATCAGGATTGTGCGTCCTATACTGCAATGCAACCGGATGGTGCGTCCTCAGTTAAATCACAGCGCAAGTCTGCGTCTTCAATGGAAGATTTGCACCTGCTTGAGGCACCCGTGGGGACCCAAGAAGATCGCTCAAATGCGACAAGAACTGTGGCAACGCAAACACAAATTGCAGGCCATGGCTTGTTTGTTATGCGTTCAAAAGAGCACCGCGTCGTTCCAGCCCCAGGAGTGGAAGACGTTGTTGAAATCTGTAAAGAAGAAAACCAGTAGGACCCAGACAGGGTTTACTGCCACTGTATAAAGTTGGAAGAAGTTGAAGAAATTTGCACTTTATTAATATTATGATAAATGTTTAATAATGTTATTTGCCAAATGTGATGATGTTTGCATAGTATGCATAGAATACCCCAGTTGGGTAATGAGAGTTAAAAGGAGTTAATAAGAAATATAGTACTAATTTGAATAGTATTGAAGTATAATGTGATTTTACTTGAAATGTGTTTCATTATGCAAAGACTGCGTGGCTGTGGACTGTGCCAGCCCAAAAACTTTAAATGTAAATAGTTCGCACTTCGGTGCCCCATCTTGGTTTTACATAAAGCCTTACTACCTCTGAAGAAAAACCCGTATGATGTGGCCTAGAGTGAGGTCTGCAGCTCAGAAGTCCTGCAGCCCACCCAGGACCCACGTGGGAGGTTTTTGGTGCGGGTCCTCCACAAGAATCTTGTCTTATATTGTATTTATGTGAAAAATGGTTTTGATATTTTTCTACTTACCTATGTATACATTGTAACATTAAAGAGTCCTTACCTCCCGCAAGGGATGAGTTAAAATGTTTATGTTATATGCAAAACAAAAATGTTTTTCTTTTCTATTTCAGCCCGGGAGTGCTGATGATAACTAGGGGGGATGTGTGGCCCAGCTGCGCTTGGTACACATGTTTCCTGGAGAGTGCACAGGAAGGTAATTGTAGAACACCTGATATTCATTCACGCACACTTTCCAACACTGCCACTAGAGGCATTTCAGACCATTTTAAGTTAGTGTGACGTAGCAGTAGCGAGATTAGTTTTCCTGTCTCAGGACAGAGCAGTCTAGTTTTGGAGGGAGAGGAGAGAAGACTGATTCCTGACAGAGCTCAGTTAGAGCTGAAGTGATTCCTGTCAGAGACAGAAGGAGAGAGATTGAAGCTGTTACTTCAGAACAGGCTATTGCTGTGTTCCCTATGAACGTGGAAAGTGACTCTCGGAGCTACAGCGTGTATACAGTCTGACGGAACGTCCTGTGAGCTGCTCTGGACAGAGTTTAGAAAGGAAAGAAGGAAGGGGACTACAGCAGTTATAACATCGAGTCAACTGAGATCAGGTCAGTGAGCTTGGAAGAACAACTGACTATTACACCTACTGCTACCCGTGCTTATGTTAAGGGTAAGAGCAGGGCGACAGGCGAGTGGTGAAAGAAGGACAAGTGACTTAGGTGACAGATCACCTTCACTAAATTGACCGGACACCGGGTCCGAAGCATTGCTAGTACTTCACGACTAGTGATAGAAAATCCGGAGGCCTTGCTGGACTTCAAGTCACAGAAGGTAGCCCTAAAGGCTGATACGTAACTGGAGTCAGGGAGAACAGGAGTCTGGCTTGGCCAGCCAGATAGGCTCAGTTCTTTCAACGGCACAAGTGCGACAGAAAAGGCTCTACCACAATGTCGGCCGGGCGTAGCTGCTATAGGAAGAGTTAAACTTGACTTCATGCAAGTAGGACTCACATACACATCAAAGGTAAAGGAGGCCTTAAACCTGCTCAGCAATTCACTGAATGTGCATTCTCCAACCTGACCAGCTTCCCGGGACATACCTGCCAACAACATCAGTAAAGGTATAGAAAGAGACTGAATTGTGTGTGACAGACTTCTTATCTGCACCCTGCAACACCATTGACTTTGAGGGAACCGTCCCACCTGTGGGGGACTTAACATCTAGCTGCTTAATAACATCCCCTCAGAAGATTAACCCTGCAGCGCTGGTCTATCTGATCAGAAACCACAGGTGGCGTCACGAACAACTATTTCTACAATCCCCTGTAAATATCCCCCATTGTATGAGCGCCCAGGGCCACGGACCGAGCTCTGCTGCCAGTGACATCCCCCATAGACTTCCATGGGCTCGGTGCCAAGTATCCCATAGCCCTGGTACCGTGTGCGCGTCATCTTTGGCGTCACGAACAGGATACAAAGCTTACAATTTGTGAGCTGCTCTGGACAGAGTTTAGAAAGGAAAGAAGGAAGGGGACTACAGCAGTTATAACATCGAGTCAACTGAGAGCAGGTCAGTGAGCTTGGAAGAATAACTGACTATTACACCTACTGATACCCGTACTTATGTTAAGGGTAAGAGCAGGGCGACAGGCGAGTGGTGAAAGAAGGACAAGTGACTTAGGTGACAGATCACCTTCACTAAATTGACCGGACACCGGGTCCGAAGCATTGCTAGTACTTCACGACTAGTGATAGAAAATCCGGAGGCCTTGCTGGACTTCAAGTCACAGAAGGTAGCCCTAAAGGCTGATACGTAACTGGAGTCAGGGAGAACAGGAGTCTGGCTTGGCCAGCCAGATAGGCTCAGTTCTTTCAACGGCACAAGTGCGACAGAAAAGGCTCTACCACAATGTCGGCCGGGCGTAGCTGCTATAGGAAGAGTTAAACTTGACTTCATGCAAGTAGGACTCACATACACATCAAAGGTAAAGGAGGCCTTAAACCTGCTCAGCAATTCACTGAATGTGCATTCTCCAACCTGACCAGCTTCCCGGGACATACCTGCCAACAACATCAGTAAAGGTATGGTAAGAGACTGAATTGTGTGTGACTGACTTCTTATCTGCACCCTGCAACACCATTGACTTTGAGGGAACCGTCCCACCTGTGGGGGACTTAACATCTAGCTGCTTAATAACATCCCCTCAGAAGATTAACCCTGCAGCGCTGGTCTATCTGATCAGAAACCACAGGTGGCGTCACGAACAACTATTTCTACAATCCCCTGTAAATATCCCCCATTGTATGAGCGCCCAGGGCCACGGACCGAGCTCTGCTGCCAGTGACATCCCCCATAGACTTCCATGGGCTCGGTGCCGAGTATCCCATAGCCCTGGTACCGTGTGCGCGTCATCTTTGGCGTCACGAACAGGATACAAAGCCATTGAACTGTTTTTGTGCAGAAAAGACTGTGTGCAGTTTTTGTGATTTTTGGCGCCATTTTCCCGCCATATTCGCGCCCTGAGGCGCTGGTAAAGAAGGTGGGCGTGCATTCGTGGGCGTGTACCCCCTGTGGCACGAAAGTGATGAGTGCCCTCTCTAAATGCTACTATAATGTGAGAGCCTGCCCCACTGCTAAGGAGATCCGCCTCCTCTTCATTTTCTATGCCAAAAAGAGGAAGGAATCCGCCTCACGAAGAGACCAGATTGTTCGAGATGGAAAGCACAGTCTGGCCTGGAGAGAGACTGAATTGTGTGTGACTGACTTCTTATCTGCACCCTGCAACACCATTGACTTTGAGGGAACAGTCCCACCTGTGGGGGACTTAACATCTAGCTGCTTAATAACATCCCCTCAGAAGATTAACCCTGCAGCGCTGGTCTATCTGATCAGAAACCACAGGTGGCGTCACGAACTACTATTTCTACAATCCCCTGTAAATATCCCCCATTGTATGAGCGCCCAGGGCCACGGACCGAGCTCTGCTGCCAGTGACATCCCCCATAGACTTCCATGGGCTCGGTGCCGAGTATCCCATAGCCCTGGTACCGTGTGCGCGTCACATGGCTCCGCTCCCACCCTCCCATCCTGCATACATGGCTCCGCGCCCACCCTCCCATCCTTGTATACATGGCTCCCACCCTCCCATCCTGTATACATGGCTCCGCTGGGCTCCCCCATTATACTTACCATGACATCGTCGCTGCATCCCTGTCCCGGCGGTCAGCTTCTTCCTCTGTGGTGCAGTCACGTAGTACCACTCATTAAGATCATGAATATGAATACGCCACGCCTATGGGAGTGGAGTCGCGTCCATATTCATGACCTTAATGAGCAGTACTATGTGACCGCTCAGCACAGGAAGAAGCAGACGCGCCGGGATAGGGATGTAGGGACGGAAGGTGAGTATGTACGTGGAGATGACCCGCGGCTACCGTTGGGAGATCAGCGGCTAGCGCCACTGATCTCCCGACGATAGCAGTGGCGTGCATGGTTGAAATCCTGCGCCAATTCACGGCCGGACTGTGCCTGTCGCTGATTGGTTGTGTCGGGCCAGGCGCGACCAATCAGCGACGCAGGATTTCCGTTACAGACATCTAGTTAGATAATTATATAGTAGATACTTGTTAATTAATTTTCCTGTGCTTCTTATTCTAGAAGCTATCTTCAAGTCCCAATGATGACCAGTTCTTTATCTGATACAAAGAAATTAGCTAATGATACTTCCTATTTAAAGGGAATTTGTCATGTCTAGAAACACTATCTGTAAATATATGGTTAATCTGCAGGTAAATAACATTAAAATCACGTTAGGCTGTCTTTTTGGAGCAGTAATGTTTATCTCATATATCTCCTTTATTGGGATTTGCAAATTGAAGGGACACATATATTTCCTAAACATCTATACACAATAAATGTATTTTCGAATGATCAGAGTCAGACAATGGTCTTCTATACAATATATCTCTATTTGGAATATCTTTAGTAATATTCAATTGAAAGATCTCTATTGTCCATATTATACAAGCACCTCATATTCAGCTCGGCCTTGTGAATGTGATTACTTTTTTTCTGATGGTATCTCACAAGCCCGGGGCAGACGCTAACAGCTTGGGGCCCCTGTGCAAGAAATGTGTCTGGGCCCCCTCCCTGCCCGGTACGCTGCTTATGATGAGGGCAATCTGGCAATGGGAACAAAGGTAGATCACACTCATTATTATTATTAACCTGCAAGTAGGGGCGTACATAGCAATCACAGGGCCCCGCAGCAAAAGTTCTATTTGGGCCGCCACACCACTAAAAAATATATATTTATATTTTTTCACTGAGATGGAGATATACAGTGCCTACAAGTAGTATTCAACCCCCTGCAGATTTAGCTGGTTTGATAAGATGCAAATAAGTTAGAGCCTTCAAACTGCAAACGAGAGTAGGATTTATTAACAGAAGCATAAATCTTACAAAACAAAAAGTTATGTTGCTCAGTTGAATTTTAATAAATTTTAAACATAAAAGTGTGGGTCAATTATTATACAACCCCTATGTTTAATATTTCGTGGAATAACCCTTGTTTGCAATTACAGCTAATAATCGTCTTTTATAAGACCTGATCAGGCCGGCACAGGTCTGTGGAGTTATCTTGGCCCACTCCTCCATGCAGATCTTCTCCAAGTTATCTAGGTTCTTTGGGTGTCTCATGTGGACTTTAATCTTGAGCTCCTTCCACAAGTTTTCAATTGGGTTGAGGTCAGGAGACTGACTAGGCCACTCCAACACCTTGACTTTTTCCCTCTTGAACCAGGCCTTGGTTTTCTTGGCTGTGTGCTTTGGGTCGTTGTCTTGTTGGAAGATGAAATTACGACCCATCTTAAGATCCTTGATGGAGGAGCGGAGGTTCTTGGCCAAAATCTCCAGGTAGGCCGTGCTATCCATCCTCCCATGGATGCGGACCAGATGGCCAGGCCCCTTGGCTGAGAAACAGCCCCACAGCATGATGCTGCCACCACCATGCTTGACTGTAGGGATGGTATTCTTGGGGTCGTATGCAGTGCCATCCAGTCTCCAAACGTCACGTGTGCGGTTGGCACCAAAGTTCTCGATATTGGTCTCATCAGACCATAGAACCTTGAACCAGTCTGTCTCAGAGTCCTCCAAGTGATCATGAGCAAACTGTAGACGAGCCTTGACATGACGCTTTGAAAGTAAAGGTACCTTACGGGCTCGTCTGGAACGGAGACCATTGCGGTGGAGTACGTTACTTATGGTATTGACTGAAACCAATGTCCCCACTGCCATGAGATCTTCCCGGAGCTCCTTCCTTGTTGTCCTTGGGTTAGCCTTGACTCTTCGGACAAGCCTGGCCTCGGCACGGGAGGAAACTTTCAAAGGCTGTCCAGGCCGTGGAAGGCTAACAGTAGTTCCATAAGCCTTCCACTTACAGATGATGCTCCCAACAGTGGAGACAGGTAGGGCCAACTCCTTGGAAAGGGTTTTGTACCCCTTGCCAGCCTTTGACCCTCCACGATCTTGTCTCTGATGGCCTTGGAATGCTCCTTTTTTTTTCCCATGTTGACCATGTATGAGTGGTGTTCACAAGTTTGGGGAGGGTCTTAAATAGTCAGAAAAGGCTGTCAAAAGAGATCATTAATCCACACATGTGAAGCTCATTATTCTTGGTGCCTGAACTACTTCTTAATACTTTAGGGGGACCATACAGAATTCTTGTGGTTTGAGGGGTTGAATAATAAATGACACTCTGAATTAACTTTTAACGTTTTAAAAAAAAAAAAAAAAAATTAAAACAAAAATTTTTGCTGCAGTGCATTTCCCACTTCCAGGCTGATCTACAGTACAAATGTCACAATGCCAAGTTAATTCCGCATGTGTCAACCAGCTAAATCTGCAGGGGGTTGAATACTACTTGCAGGCACTGTATATACTGTGTGTGTAATACATAAATATATGCAGTATACATCTGTCTGCATTCGTTTATGCTGGTTCCAGGGCAGTCAGACTGGCAGTTAGGTGACAACTAGTGTAGCCTGTCAGTGAATAGAACACTGCAGACACAGCTGACACTTTAGTTGACACATGACAGCAAGTGTGCAAAGCGCCTCCTCGTGGTAACTGCTGGAACCGGCAGAGACCGATCATATATATATATTATATTACGTTATATGTCTGGTATTTGTATCATCTGGTATCTGCTCTATTCATTGTCTATGGAACTGATGGAAATAGCTGAGCGCAGCGCTCAGCAGCTCTATTGATAATGCAGAGAGCAGAGGCCAAGTGTGCACAACTCTGCTCCATCCAGGACGTGACTGCAGACCCCTGTTCTCAGAATCTCTGGGTGGGGCCCAGTGGTCAAATCTCCAGTGATCACACAAACACCGTACACACATATACTGTACACACATATACCGTCGCTACACACACAGATACACATACATATACTGTACACACATATACCGTCGATACAAACTTAGATACACACATATACTGTACATGCACACACACAGATACATACACACATATATACTGTACACACATGTACATATACATACACTCCAGAGGTGTAGCTAGGGTTTCAGCTTGGGGGGGGGGCAAAAATCGAAGTGGGCCTCTAACCAGGTAATCCTCACTACAGCTACGTGGTGCACTCTAATTGTGAGTATAGGGGGCCATCAGCAGATAACCGCGCTGTGATTGAAAATAAATCTATATACAAAAACGAACACTGATATTACTATATGGAGACCATATAGTGGTAGATACCAGCCTGCAGACCATATAAGAGCTCACTGGACAGTTATAGATGGTGACTTACCGCTGATGTTCCTTCTTATGGAGTCGTTCACTTTTCCCAACTTTTCCATCTGGCCCAGACTGACATGACAACTTCTCCAGCCCGGACTCGTCTGCAGAGATTACAACAAAGACACATTTCACTTCTCGAATTTCCTGCACCGTCCATATCTATGTCCAACCTGTGCAAACTCCTCACTCTGCTGATACCCCAATACTGAGCCACTGTTGCTGTATGTGTCCTACAGCACCTGATACCCCAATACTGAGCCGCTGCTGACGTATGTGTCCCTATTACTGCACCTACTGTGCGGTGCAATAACCGTGCTCCTCTTACCGTCCCACATAATACTGCCACCACTGTGCCCTTACATACTAATAATGCCACCTTTGTGCTCTCTAGTAAAATTCCCCCTTAGAAAGTATGAATGTGCTGTGCTAGTGCACTCCACATTTTGTCCCTAAAAAGTAATAATACCCCATATGCAACTTTGATGCTCACAATACTCTGAGTGCCCCTATTACAATAATGCTTAAGTGCCCACTTGACAATAATGTCCCGAGTCCCCATGAACAGTAACAATGGCCCCAGTATCATAGAGTGGAGCAGGCGGTCATGTGATGACTCTTTCAAATTCTCTTATATTAAGAAGCCAAACCTTTCTAGTGGACACGTGCAAATAGCAAACGTGGGGTCCATGACCGTCTGATAACGGCAGTGATATTGGGGGCTTATGCAGCAGGTGCTCCCTGTCATGATTTTGGCAGTCTGCAGTCACATAACGTGACTGCAGACATTTTTCCAAGCTGAAATTAATTTTACAATAATAAATTGCTTATTATTAAAGCACCACTCCAGTGTTTTTTTTTCACCACTGGAGTGGTGCTTTAAGCGCAAGTCCCCTGCCCAGGTCATATACTCATCCTCTGGCATATTCACCGTGTTTTGGCACCGCTCCAGTCCCGAGGCTCAAACTTGTGAGCGCAACTTCTGACTGGCCAGCAGTTAGAAGCTACGTCACAAGCACTCAATGTAAGTCCATGAAAGACGGAAAGGGCAAGAACGAGGCCAGAGTGAGGATCTCATAGACTTACATTGATTAGAGACCTCTGTGTCGCTCCATGATACACTGCAGCAGTGGACAGGTCACAAACTGCAGGCGATGGAGCCGAGCGGAGGCGAAAACAGATGAAAATGACGGAAGGTGAGAACCAGACAGTCGGCAGAGGTCTTGGATTTTAAGGTGCCACTCCAGGGTGAAATAAAAAAAAATGCTGGAGTGGTGCTTTAAATGGAATCTGTCTCCCCCTGGGACTTGTATGACCTATTAATAAATGACGCCTCCTGATGAAGTAGCAATGAATCGTGCGTTGGGGCGATGGGGTTCATACAGACTGACTTTACCTCGCTGTAAGTATTCTATACACTCTTCCTTTCATTTTCCTACCCATGTAATATTACTTTACTTTCTTAAAGTGAACAAGTCACCAGTTTTGGCCGATAAGAGATACGTTCATCACCTTTCAGGGCTGATATACAGCATTCTACAATGCTATATATCTGCCCCCAACCCGACCTGTAGGAGTAGAAAAATAACTTTTATTATACTCACCTGCGGAGCGGTGCGGTCCAAGGGATGTCGCTCTTCTTGGTCTGGTGGCTCCCATCTTCTTATGATCCCCGCAATCCTGCTTGCTTCGTGTGGATGACGCATCCCTTTGTCACTGCAGTACTTTGCTCTGCCCTCAACAGGGCAGAGAAGTACGCTTACGCAGGAGCGCAGTTCCGAGGAGATGCGTCATCCACACAAAGCAAGCAGGAGGGCGGCATCGCAAGAAGGGAGGCGCCGGACCTGGTGACAGGTTCCCTTTAAGTCATAGCAGACCAAGTGTTTTTTTATTTCCCATGTGCCACACCATTGCTTGGCTGCATCCAGCCTCTCTGTTGTGAAAGCCTGGAAGTTTGGGGTTATTCTGCTTTGTTATTTCAGCGTTTTCTACGGAGAGTGTAACTTTTGTACAGTATTTGCTTTAGGCACTTTGTATGATTGAATCATTGTAATATCTGCCCAAAAATTAGAGTATATTTATGCACTTTATCCAGTCGGTCTGTTTGTTCCCCCCATTTAGCTTAGCAGCCTCTGTATTTTAACCACTATTTTTAATATATGCCTAATAAAACTTAATATTTTAGGATTATACTCCATGAGCATGTAATGGAGTGCGTATAATCTCCTAACAAAATAATATAATAATCAGTCCCCCAGTACCCTGTCACCCCTCACCTATAATACCCCATCCTCTCACATTCACCCCCCAGTGCCCTGTCCCCCTCCCTTACTTCAGCCCCCACAATACCCCCATCCTCTCACATTCACCCCACAGTGAACAAGACATGCCTTCATTTAATAAAATCTAATAAATTCCATCTCCACTTACCGATGAAGTTTGCAAGCAGTGAGGCAGGACCAGGAAGTGTCTGAGAGGAATGCAAGGAGGGCACTAGGACCCAGCGTGCCTGAGCCAATCCGAGCGTGCACAAAACTGCAGCCTGACAGAAGATCCTCAGGTCAATAAGCCTACACGGTATGCTGCAGGGGGGAGACTCTGCAACTTGCCACTGTGTAAACAGCATGCAGAGTCTCCATCAGGCAGTGGAGCAGGCATTTCCTGCTCTCCTCCTGTGCTGTGTTCTGCCTCATGACTCCCGGTGGGCCCCTTCATGTGACGGGGCCCAGGGCGACGGCCCCCTCTGCCCCCCAAGTAGCTACGCTACTGATACACACACATACTAATCTTGCATATCAGGTGATCAGATGAGCCCTGGAGGAGGCAAGCCACATAGTTCAGAGATCAGCTGGAGAGGGCTGCAGAATCCACTGTGGGGGATGGGGACACAGCAGAGAGGACTGATATCATCCCCCTACTACTGCAGTGCTGTCCCGTGCAGTGAGCCTCATCCCCCCAACCTCTTCTCTGTAAGGAGATGCTGCAGCCAGCTTGAAATGGAACAGTGGAGGGAGCAGAAGTCCTGCCCTTCCTCCACTGTTTTCCCCTGAGTGCTGTGCAGCTCGGGCCCCCTGACTACAGGTGAGTACTCACCGTTGGGACGCGCCATGCAGGAGGACAGAGACGGCAACCAGTGAGCGCTCTCCTCAGTCTGGTGAGGAAAGCGTTCATTGGTCAGCGTCTCTCCCTGCATGACACAACCCTTTTTTGAACTTCTGCACTCGGTGTGCCAATCTCTCCCTGGCTATGGGTAGCCACTTGATTACCGGAGGGAGTGAGAGGGGCCCGATGCTGCTTGACACCAGGCCCCTCTCACTCCCGCTCGTTATCTTGACTGAGTGGCCCCATATTGGCTGCATACTCTGCCGCTATGGGCATTATGTTCCTGCCTGCAGGGCCCCCCCTCCACCATGGGCCCCGATGCAATTGCACCGGCGGTATGTCCGCCCCTGTCACCAGCTATGAGCCAACTATTTCTTATTTGACAGATCTGTAAGTTCCATCCCATCTTGATTCTAAATTTTAATGTTGTAAACATGCAAAGTAACTCATACCAGTCAAACCAGCTATGCATCTATAGACAGCACCAATGTGGGGTTTCTGCCCCTCATCGGTATAGCGCAAGGTACTGGTTGGCTGAATGGGATGCTCAGTAGAAACAGATCAGGAAGGAGCTTTATAGGCTGTCACAGAAGTATGGATACTTATTTTCACTGCAATGCTTCATAGGAAAAAGATAAAAAGTGACTCATATTAGCCAAACCAGAAATCCATCTGTAGACAGCACTGTTTCAAGGATTTTTTTGCTCCTCATCAGTACAGAGGAGGATATTGCTTGGCCGAATGAGATGATTGGATTCAGCTCATGGGAAATATCAGCATTCATTGAAGAGACCCAACTATGTATGGAGACTTACTTCATTTATCCAACTAGTTCCCTGCTCTGTAATAAGGAACAAAATCCCTAAAACAGTGCTGTCGATGGTTCGGCTGTTATGAGTTACTTTTCATATTTTTTCCCCATAGAGGATAGCCTTGAAAATAAGTCTCCATATTTGGGTCTCTTCAATAAGAACCACTCCAAGTAAGCATGTCTGCAACACAAATTAGGCATAACAGAGCGAGACCGTCAAAATGAACCTGAGAGATGCAAAATCCACAAAATCAATTGAAAAAAAAACGCTCATCAGGAAGTTTCATATAAACGTCCTTTATTCCTCCATGTAGTAATGACAACAGCAATATTGTGACCTGTATGGCCTTTTAAAAAGTTGCTGTTGTCATTGCTATATGGAGAAATAAAGGACTTTAATATCACACTTCCTGATAAGTGCTGTCTTCGATTGGTTCAATGAAAACCGGTCACCCCTTGAAATGATAGAACCTCAAATTAGGAAGAAAAGTATATTATTCTTTCTCTTATTCTGCTCCTTTTCCTATAACACAGCCTTATAACACAGGATTTTTCTATTTGTTGCACTTACCAGCTTATTAATATGGTCTCTTGCTCATGGGATAGAACATAGAAGAATGTATGTAATATCCATTTTGTCCTCATTAAGGACGTCCACCTTTTTGTGTGCTATTAATGACCACAGTTGCAGCTCACTGCATAAGTACTGAATTTATTTTGATCAATAATTTGTACAATTTAATACATCATTAATAAATTATCTTTTGGCCATTCCAGTAGATTACAGTTTTATTTTTTAACCATTTACAGCTTGAGGTGCATGCAAAACATCGCTCTGCAAAGTGATGCACGGACCTGAAGCGGGACAAACTTTAAAGAACATTATGTACAAAAAGAGAACAGTACATCCTGCCCGGAGAGGGAACACACAACAAATTCAATGTATTATTATCAGCTATATCACAACAATGGTTTTGGTAAAGACCTATAAACATGGAAATGCACAAGGGATGTGAATAAGCAAAAGAAATAAGCATTTACTGACCAGCAGGTCAACAAAATGCAAAGCCTGAAGGGACAGAACACAAAGCCTAAAGGGACAGAACACAAAGCTTAAAGAGACAGAAGACAAAGCCTGAAGGGACAGAACGCCAAACCTGAAGGGACAAAATGCAAAGCCTGAAGGGACAGAAGGCAAAGCCTGAAGAGACAAAATGCAAAGCCTAAAGGGACAGAAGGCAAAGCTTGAAGAGACAGAAGACAAAGCCTGAAGGGACAGAACGCAAAGCCTGAAGGGACAAAACGCAAAGCCTGAAGGGACACAAGACAAAGCCTGAAGGGACAGAACGCAAAGCCTGAAGGGACAAAATGCAAAGCCTGAAGGGACAGAAGGCAAAGCCTGAAGAGACAGAATGCAAAGCCTGAAGGGACAGAATGCAACGCCTGAAGAGACAGAATACAAAGCCTGAAGGGACAGAAGGCAAAGCCTAAAGAGACAGAAGACAAAGCCTGAAGAGACAGAATGCAAAGCTTGAAGAGACAGAATACAAAGGCTAAAGGGACAGAAGGCAAAGCCTGAAGGGACAGAAGACAAAGCCTGAAGGGACAAAACGCAAAGCCTGAAGGGACAGAATGCAAAGCCTGAAGGGATAGAACGCAAAGCCAGAAGGGACAGAACGCAAAGCTTGAAGAGACAGAATACAAAGGCTAAAGGGACAGAAGACAAAGCCTGAAGGGACAAAACGCAAAGCCTGAAGGGACAGAATGCAAAGCCTGAAGGGACAGAACGCAAAGCCTGAAGGGACAGAACGCAAAGCCTGAAGGGACAGAATGCAGGCTGTCTCCTTGTATAGATTGCCATAGATTAGAGTGTTCTACAGCAAAAGAAGACATGATGAGCTTTTTAAGGCTCATTCCATTGTGCTAGTGCTGTACCTTTATTATACCCTCTGTAGAATAAGTTGAATATTCTGGGTCAATATTATCACCTGCGTGCAACCAGTGCAATATACATGAAAATGAACTGCATTAGACTGGATTTGGAATTTGGACAGTTTATATGGTGAGCTAATAACTAAAGTAAAAAAAAAACCTTAAAGGCTTATTGTAGCCTTCCATTCTATAAATAACCGAATAGTCAAAAATGTTTTCTATGGGGGGAAATAACCATTTCTAATGCTGGTTAGCACTTTCCATGGTCACATAGACTACATACTATTGGTAAAGTCACCAGCCTGCTAAATTCCTCATTTGCTCACAAACTGACAAAGTGCAGGTCACTTTACGAGAAGCTTAAAAAATACTAGTAGAAAGAAAACGTATCTCTCCAAACACAAAGACGGTTTATTTAATGGAAAATCTACCACTATTTATACTCCTTAACACATTCTACTAAAATAAGGGATGCAATTATTAACAACCAAAAAACAAAAATATTCCTAAATTTCCAGGAAAAAAATAGGGAACTGCAGTAGAATCAGCTCAAGCAGGGTTAAAAAAGGGATGATTTTACAAAACAAATGTAGGCATGTAATATGGCACACCACTGTATTTCCTGCATAAACTCCAGATTCCAGATAACCAGGTTCCTCAGTTATAATCCCTTTTTCCTACAGGGGTTTGGCGTGAAGTGTTCCTGATGAATGAGAATATATTCTACTGTGAGGATGCTTTACTGTGCAATGAATAAAGCTATATAGTTGTATGCAGCACCTGGAAAAAAAAACAAATTGCACTAAAAATGATCACATTTTGGATAATATCTGAGCCAGATAGAACCAAAAGACAATGTACTGTATATGTCTGAACGGACAACGAATGTGCTCACTTTAAGTGGATGAGGTTACAGTACTATACAGCATGGTGGAAACACTGTTTATTCTGAGTCCAGCCTTCTCCAGAGCTACATACTGCATCTACCAAATAAGCAGAGGCGTTGGGGTCTGACGCAGATTAACAAGAAGGTGCCTATACACAACACTGAAATGACATTTTGAAGTATTCTTCACAGTATGTCTGAACTAATGCAATACCCCTCTTGTATTAAAATAAATGACATCTATATATATTCTTGGGTAGAAAAAAAACCTAACATCGATTGTTTTCGGCTTTTAAAAAAGGTCACATCATTCAGGTGACACTGGTAATTCATTTATTTACTAACAGAGGAGCAAGTGTTTCAACAATAAATGTTAGTTACTTAATATTTGGCTCTTAGAATATGTACATATATACATATATATGTATATACACACAAATATCTCTACATATAGACATTCTATAAAGAATAAAAAATATCTATAAGTAAAGACACACAGTAGACTTAAACAGACCAAGAGACATTGTTTAAATAACTATAAATAATTTATAGACAATTTACATACAGAATGAAGGCGCCATGGATATTGAGAACAGCATAGGAGCTTGCATGTCTTCAGGCTAGCTTAGATTCCGTTTACCCTAAACAGCGAGTTGTCTTTCCTTATGAAGAAATTGAGTATTATGCTGGTACTGCTCGCAGTACAAATGAGATACCCCGGGCCTCCCCAACCCCACTTCTGCCTTCCGATAATTTACAAAATGTCCCTCAACACACGCAGTGACCAACAGACATCCTCTCATTCTAGTTTCAGGTAGGCAGGAGTGGAGTAGTTGAACATCAAGTAATCAAGTTTGTATACTTCATATAGCTGCGTTTGGTGCTCTGAGCTGATGTTTTGGAAAAATTCGGCTGTCATTTCATCAGTAGTTCTGGTAGACTTCGGAAAGGTGGGGAATTTTAAGTAGTTGCCCACCCCTGCCAGCTGTAAGACATAATTGGAGTCCTCCTCTAAGGTTTCATATTTTCCTATGAGATCATAATGAATATGACAGGGGTGGCATAGAGAAAAAACGGTTTGCCAGTGTTCATTGAATGGCTCTTCTCTTTGGGTGTGTGTGGTCAATAAGATACGAGACAAACTCCTCAAACTTTACATCGTTGCCATTACGCAGGGCTTCCTGGGTGGCATTTTTGCGTTGACGTCTCACTATTTTGGTTCCATAGCGCTTGTGGAACGAGGTGTTGTATTTTTGGGTAAATTTGTTTCTGTAGGCCGAAACCAGCCTCTCAAACGGTTCCCGGACAAACAGGAACTTCATAAAATTTTTCAAGCGATGATTAATCTCTGGAATGCTGTATTGGTTGAGGGTCTTCAGATTGGATGAAACATGGGCTACATTGGCTGGAATTTCCATTGGGTCGCTATATTTACCTCTTCCTGTAAGGACCATCATCACTCTCTTCCAATTCGTACACGCCACTTTCGGGACATAGCAATAGATCATTTCATGGTATTCGTCTACCACTAAATGTTTCAAGTCATTGGGAGTCAACATTCGACGTTTCTTGCTTGATACATTATTTGCCCGACAAATGTCTGTAACCTGATCCCGTCTCATCTGGTGCAAAAGGACATTACTGGAAACATCCACCTGTAGGGGAACAGAAAAATACAGTCTAGGTTATACTTCACAAAGTAGTACGGCGTCACCGAAACGTTGAATTACTACAGAGATATTTGAAGCATAACACCTATGTCTACGGCACGAACTTATAGAGTGGTACATAACACCAGAGAACAAAAGAGAAAATTACTGTGTCTTATTCCAACTTACTAGGTCCAATACTAACTGTAGCAGAGCACTGCATATTAAAACCAAGGCAAAAGTTCTGCGCCTCTCCTCAGTGACGTCAATGGAATTCCAAATAGAAGTCTCACTTTATGCTGTATGCATAAGCCTCTTTTACAATGTAAGCCTATGAATCCTCATTCTG
Source organism: Oophaga sylvatica (assembly GCA_033576555.1). NCBI lineage: Eukaryota > Metazoa > Chordata > Amphibia > Anura > Dendrobatidae > Oophaga > Oophaga sylvatica. The sequence continues at coordinate 173,146,158 of JARQOD010000004.1, forward strand.
ATGCTCTTTTAAGTTTTTACTATTAAAGCCACTTCTGGGTATCGCAGAGCACAGCGTGACCCTGAGTGTCTGCAGAGCAGTGACGTCACCGAGGAGTGGAGTAGAACGGCGCTGGATTCTGGAGAAAGAAACTCTACATTTCATGCAAACATACACAGTTTTAATGAAAAACTAAAAATATTTATGAGACTGAAACAATAGATGGAGCATGTGTAGGATGAGCAGGTTTTATACAAATTATATACATATATATGTGTATATATATTATATATATATATACACATATATATATATATATATATATATATACAGTACAGACCAAAAGTTTGGACACACCTTCTCATTCAAAGATTTTTCTGTATTTTCATGACTATGAAAATTGTAAATGGTTTTCACTTCCGGTGACTACCTCTTGAAGCTCATCAAGAGAATGCCAAGAGTGTGCAAAGCAGTCATCAAAGCAAAAGGTGTCTACTTTGAAGAACCTAGAATATAAGACATATTTTCAGTTGTTTCACACTTTTTTGTTAAGTGTAATGTATAATTCCACATGTGTTAATTCATAGTTTTGATGCCTTCAGTGTGAAATTACAATTTTTATAGTCATGAAAATACAGAAAAATCTTTGAATGAGAAGGGGTGTCCAAACTTTTGGTCTGTACTGTATATATATATATATATATATAATATATATATATATAGATAGATATATATAGATAAAATAATATATATATATCTATCCATACTAGAATACACAGTTTATTGTAGAGTATGCATGGTACAAATCCTTATCTTTAGTGTGCTTCACTTAATATAAAGACAAGTCCTCAGTGAAAACTTAACACTGGAGACCTAGTGGAATAAAGATATGATCAAATATTAACTAAGCAAGGGATTTTACAACCTGAAGCCCATGATGCCATTCTGTGTGGCCCCCCGCCATCTCTGTCTCCTCTGTTCACCACTGATCTAAGTTTTTTTGTCCTGAAACGTTTTTCCAGTAATGGATTGCGGTGTGTGCAGGCGAATTCCTTATCTATTTCTCGGTTATAGTTCACGTATATTACACATTTACAAAGCAGGAGCATCTAGATCATTAGCGGCCAGAAGCAGAACGGTACGCAGGACAGCCGTACGCAGCATTTTCTAATAGCCTTGGTTGCAGGGCTGCGCTCCTGCTCACTAGATGACGGTTATCTTGCCAGAGCACATGTAAATGATAAGCCACTCACTGAATACTGAATACATTTTGATCCCCTGGGACAATAGCGGGCCTATAGTCTGTGGTAATCTCCTTTTGACCACTTTACTGCTATAGGATAAATTTAATGCATCCAACCCATAATCCAGAATTAAGGACTCCCCTTGTGAAAACCTTGATAAAACATATTGAATCACAGACTTCGTAATTTGACTTGCAAATGGCAACGCTAACTCTAACGCCAGTATAGCACACAGCACATTCTCTATGAATGTCATTCATTCAGCTCCTGGGTGGGATGCCCATATGGTGACATTACAGTCTGCCACCAGCTGAGAATGGAGAACAGGAGATTAACACCTTTGTGCTATGAAGGATTTCTACAGAATAAGGCAGGCTAAAGGATCATTTACATTATAATGTAATCGTGAATCGTTCTCAGCCGTGCATCGTCCCGTGTAAACAGGACGCGCGCTGCCGAGAACTATGGCAGCCTTTAGTGGGCAGCACGGTGGCTCAGTGGATAGCACTGCAGCCTTGCAGCGCTGGAGTCCTGGGTTCGAGTCCAACCAAGGACGACATCTGCAAGGAGTTTGTATGTTCTCCCCGTGTTTGCGTGGGTTTCCTCCGGGTACTCCGGTTTCCTCCCACACTCCAAAAAACATACTGATAGGGAATCTAGATTGTGAGCCCCATCGGGGACAGCGACGATAATGTGTGCAAACTGTAAAGCGCTGCGGAATATGTTAGCGCTATATAAAATAAAGATTATTATTATTATTATTATTAGCTTTGCTACGCCATTATAGGGTCTACTAATTTTTCCCCAACATGGCCTCTGTTCTTCTCATGGTAGCCAATATACAGTGTGGATCAAAATTCTGAGACACGCGCTCACACTTATGACAGATGGCATTGAGCGGTATATTTCATATAGAAATGAATGATACATAACTAAAATCAGAAAGGTAAAACTTGATGGACATGTGTTTTTCACCATAAGTAACTGTGTGTGTGACCATGAATGGTTGGTTTTGGCTTCTATCCTAAGTCAAGGCTCGTTAAAGGGTCGGCATTGACTTTTAGGATTGCTATTCCTATAGGTGGCGCTAGAGTTCTAGTCCTCTTCCTCTCTGAAGAGACAATTTGCATTTTGATATACTATGACATTGTGGTGTTAAAATTTAAAGCAGTTTGCGGGGTGAGGCACAAGTCACTTCTCAATGTAAGTTTATGAGAGCCAGAACGAAGCTCTGATAGACTTACATTGAGATCTTGTGACCGTTACCTCTGACTTCTGGTCAGTCAGGAGTTATGATAACAAGATGGTGGTTAGGGACCGGAGCGGCGCCAGGAGCTGAAGATGGCAGCTGGTATAATACTTGCGGCAGGAAACTTACATTAGTGCCACCACTCCAAAAACCGCTGGAGTGGTGCTTTAAGGTGAAAATTATTTATTTTTTTTACCTACTGACTGTCCATTTATTAAGGCTGATTACACTACCAAGTAAATTTCTAGAAGTGCCTTTCAATGGAGCTTTGTTAAGCAGAATCAAAATAATAAGTAAGAACGAGATACTGAGAAGTGCACGGTAAGGGACTTTTGACACAAAGGGCATATTACTGGGAAACATAAAGAAGAGGAAGCACTTACATCCTAAGATACAACCATTTCTGTCGCTGACATTTGATGCCATTAAATAGTGTACTGAGTGGAAACAATTTCCCACAACACTGCCAATTTACTTCTCTCCCCTGCTGAAACACACAATACGGTAGACGGGTGGAGTTCAGCGGCAGTTTTCAGTTTTACACACGAGCTGGAGATCCAGCTAAGACAAGACTGGCAGAAGTGTTCTAAAGAAACTCAGATTGGTTTGAAATTGGTTCAGGATTGTTAACTGTAAATTGCAGCTGCAATTTCCTCTAGTAATCTTCTGTTATAAGCAGGTTTACGCACATATATATCCCAAAAAGGGTTCGTGTACACGACCGTATTATCGGTCCAAGTGCGATCCGACAGAACATCGGAGCTTTGGAGCTGTCCGTGCACATGTCCAATTTTTTTTCCTTGTACAGAGCCAGTCTGGGAGAAAAAAAAATCACAGCAGGTCCGAGTCTGATCCGATATTTTGATTGCACTTGGCCATGGAAAACATCAGACTGCACTCGGAAGACATATGATTGCAGTTTTATTTCCATTTCTGACAGAAAGGAGAAGATGGAGAAATGTTATATCTCCATCTTCTCCTCATCCAAGAGATTCGGATCACACTATGCTCACAGTCTGATCATAGTTTGATCAGAGTGTGATTTGAATAACTGATCTGATTCTCTCACATGAGAGAATTTACACTCCTGCAGACAGCAATGAATTCGCTCATCCAAGAGAATCGGGTCAATTATGCAAATCACACTCTGATCAAACAAGAAGAAGAAGAACAACAAGAGAGTATCTGATTAAAGTAAAAAAGTTATTTAAAAAAGTGTATGGAAAGATCTGTGAAAAATATCAGAATTAGAGATTTCACACACTAATATACAGGTATGTGCTGTAAAGGATTGAAAATGAGAAAAGAAAAATGGTGAGGGTGGTGAGCTGGCTTCAGGCAGTACACGTCGGCAGGGCGATGGGGTCACATTGTTAAATCTCTTGTCACTCTAGGAGGTTGAGCTTTTTGGACCTTCTCCTGCAATCTAATTGACAGCCATCACCCTCCAGCTTACAGTGCTATCAGGTGCCAAATTTGCTACCCACAGGTAAATCTCTATAATAAGCCGCAGGGCCTTTTCTTCTAGCTGTTTGGACACAGCAGGGCCAAGTAATTTCTGTAAACTTGTCAACTTTTCTGACAAGAAAAATGGACACATACAACTAAAAGGCCCAAACACCTTTCAATTATTTCTGCACCACCGGATTTTTTCAGAACATATGCATGGGGTCATTAGACATTTGCTTAACCCTACTTTTCCTCAGCAATGGAGTTATTAAAAATTCATGTGGTTTTGAGAGGGAGAAGTGATTAAAAAAGGTAATAAAATACCAGTGGTGTGGATTCCAAAAATAGCAAGCAATCTGTCTGTAATTATGAAGGTGGGGGGTAGAAGGGCCTTGTTGTCTTCTATGGCTGGAGATGTGGAGTGAGGAACATGTATTCAAGGCTCTAATTAAGGAGCAATTTGAGAGGAACAAACTCTCTACATTCCAAATCAAGTAGTACCACTTTATATATGCCTACATGTTATATATATATATATGAAGCTGTAAAATTACTCAATTCTCTGATCCATATCATGACTACTACAGGGTGGGCCATTTATATGGATACACCTAAATAAAACAGGAATGGTTGGTGATATCAACTTCCGGTTTGTGCCACATTAGTATATGGGAGGGGGAAAACTTTTCAAGATGGGTGGTGACCATGACGGCCATTTTGAAGTCGGTCATTTTGGATCCAACTTTATTTTTTTCAGTGGGAAGAGGGTCATGTGACACATCAAACTTATATTGAGAATTTCACAAAAAAAATAGTGTGCTTGGTTTTAACGTAACTTTATTCTTTCATGAGTTATTTACAAGTTTATGACTGTTTATAAAATGTGTTCAAAGTGCTGCCCATTGTGTTGGATTGTCAATGCAACCCTCTTCTCCCACTCTTGACACCCTGATAGTAACACCGCATAAGAAATGCTAGCACAGGCTTCCAGTATCCATTGAAACAGATGCTGCACATCTTGTATCTTCACAGCATAGACAATTGCCTTCAGATGACCTCAAAGATAAAAGTCTAATGGGGTCAGATCGGGAGACCTTAGTGGCCATTCAACTGGCCCACGACGACCAATCCACTTTCCAGTCTGTTCATTTTAAACTCAACTCGTCATGGAATAGTGAATGCAGAACAGAATAAAAATGTAATTTTTACTTTTAATATTTCATCTCCATTGTGGAGATATTGGCTTGTAAAATTTACATTTTAGTTTTCAGTAAACCCAAGGTGGTGTTAACAGAGATTTGTCTTTGGGGGTGGTTACTTTTCCCCTTGCATACCATTGACTATTCATAAGCAGGATGCATTATAAAGGAGGAGGGAAAAACACCCACCCAGAAAGCTATTTTGTGAAACATGCACAACAATGCTCTATTACAGATCTTTGTACCACTTGTGCAGAGTACAGCAGAGCTTTGCATCATGACAAACATCTCTAGCAGCTTTTATCTCACAGCAGTTAGTATGGAGGGAGGAACGAGGAAAAGAACTAAAATCTGCAAGGTGTTTGTACTGATACATAGCTCTGCTCTATTCTCCCCTCCCCCAGTAACTGCTGTGAAATGAATGCTGCAAGATGTGTTTGTACCGACACACAGCTCTATACAATACATGGAAAGATCACTGAGAAAAGGGCTGTGTGCCTTACATTTCTCACTTAGGGAAAGCCAATGGTAAGCTTTTCTGGGGGCGTCTTTGTTCTTCCTCCCATGATGTCTACTGCTTAGGATTGGTCATCATTATGCAGGGGAAAAAGTACATGTCCCCAGAGATGCATCTCTGTTAACGTCCCTTTGGTCATATTATAAATTAAAAACTAAACTTTACAAGCCAATATTTTCTCAAAGCAGATGGGAAATGAAAAAAATAAAAACTAGGTTTTACACAGCTCTGCAGCCACTATTCCATGATGTGACTACCGTAATTTAACATGTTCAAACTAGGGAAAGGTCCTCTTTAACAAACCCGGAAAAAAAGTAGGCTGTGTTTTTATTTCTTACACGTTATGTCACCTGGATATTAGTGCAGGAGTAGGAGACTGCACTCTCAATCCAGCCACTTACGTGTCAATCTTTTACTAATGTTATTTTAAGTTGCTCTTCTAAGCCCATGCTTGTGGGAAGGGCGTAGTTACAATTTATCATATCTGCTTAGGACACTGACATACCTTGTCTCGGCCATGACTACAAATACCCTGTATAGACATGCGTTTCATTTTTTAAGCCTGTTTGTCTTTATTTTGCACTAGAGGGAGGTTAGCAGCTGTTGGGGTTGTATGAAGCCACAAAAAATTTTTCAGCGGTTTGCAAATGTAAATTAATGAAACGTGCTTATATACCATACTTTATTTCTGAAAACGTTCTAGATTGCACAGTTTCGGTCTCTACTGTATGGCCAAGGAAGGGATGCTTATAAGTCAGTCAACCAGGGAAGACATATTGGAATTAAAGTATATTAATAAGTTTTATTAATTTACATTTGAAATCAACCAAAGGACGTTTCTATCGTTGGACAACCCCAGTAATAACAGTACGTCGTAAGCTCAAAACTATAATCAGGAATGCACAGCTCTGCTCGCTTTGTATGGAATAAGGGATTAGGCCGGAGATACTTTTACTTACTTCTCAGTTTTTCATTTTAATACATTTTTAATTACTATATACATACACCCTCATATAAATATAATTTTAAGACTTTAATTTCCATTAATAAAATTGATGGCATATGCTGGAATCAATAATCCTAGAAAACACTGCGCCTACGGTATATTTTTCAAGGTTTGAAAAAAATAAAAATAAATAAAAAGGGACATTAGTGTGATTATGACTTACATGTTGGCTCATTCTTTAAGCAGCAGCATAAATCAGCATTTTAATTAAGGGGTATGTCATAAAGAAAAATGGCAGACACAAGTAAAGCTGTCAATCCTGCAAATATTATAGCAAATAAACTCAGAACTCAACTTCAGTAGAGTGATGATTTTTAATCGTGTCCACAGTAAGGCCGGAGTCACACTGGCGACAAAATCGGACGACTGCAATGCGATGAAATATCGCATTGCAGTCGGACCTATGTTAATCTATGGAGCAGCTCCCAGTATCAGATTTTTTGTGGTCCGTTTTAAACGTCCGAGTACAATCGCAGCATGCTGCGATTGTCACCGATTGTGGGTCGACTATCGCCAATGCAAGTCTATGGGAGCGATGAAAAATCTGATTACAAACGGACCACACTGTGTGACTTGCGATTAAATCGCACGGGTGTCCTTTAGAAAAGCCGGCAATTCATCCCTGCCTATACTGTAAAATCACACTGACAGCTTTAATAAAGACTAGAAAGAATAGATATATACACATAGAACACATATATATATATATATACATGTCATTGTGACATGTACATATACATATATTTATAGTTCCTAGACTTCTACATACTGTAATAGCCGCTAATTCAATTGCCGGGTTTTGTGAAATCACAGAAGCCGACATGAAATGATACATTGTTTCCACACATTTAACCATGTAATTTCATGTATTTTTATATATGTTTGAAACATACAATTACATGAGTGTATTTGTGCAAAATTTCAGACATGTAGGGGTTAATTAAAGGTGTAATTTCGTTGAAAAAAAATGCGTGGGCTCCCGCTGTATTTTCTCCACCAGACAGACAAAGCAAAGCGAGTGGGGGCAGATAATAATAGCCCAGGGAGGGTGCATTTTTTTGTGCCCCCCCTGGCTACTAACATCTGCCCCCAGACACCCCAGAAAGGGCAAATCTATAATTAGATTCGCCCTTTCTGGCACTTTGCCCGTCTATTCCCATTGCCCTGTAGCGGTGGCGAATGGGTTAATCTCACCTTACTGTCACCTTGCAATTGAAAGGTGACCTTAAGGCAGGTTAATGATTGATAGCTGTCAATTAGACAACTATCAATTATTAATCCTATTGAAGTAAATAAAAAAACACACACACTTAAGAATAAATAATTTTAATGAAATAAAAACACATTTTTTTGACCATATTTTATTTTACACTTAATCCGTGCGAAGCCATTGATCTCCTAAAATAAAGAAAAAGAAATAAAACAACATTATTCTTACCTATTCCGCCGATCTGTCACGTCCCACGCTGTAATCCTTCACAAAGGGTTAACTAGCTTTGAGCCAAGCAGTGCAAGTAATCCTGCATGCTCAGCTCAAAGCTCATGAATGAATAAGTTCCTCTCCTGGCGACAGGAGAGGATGTGTTTCATGAATGAAGCTTAATTGATTGTGTCCACTTTCCCTTTAGGTCAGGTCACTACAGTTAAATTGGCAATAAATCAATTAAGCTCCATTCATGAATCTATTCCTCTACTTTCGCTGGGAGAGGAACTTATTCATTCAGGGGAATACAGGTCTGAGACAGCATTATTAGCTCTCTGCGACCTGTAACCTGTTAACCCTTTCTGATGGATTACACCGTGGGACCTGACTGTACATCGGATTGGTAAGTATAATTTTGCTTTTTTATTTTATTTTTATTACAGGAAATGGTTTTAGCAGGAAAATAAAATATGGTCAAAAACTGTGTGATTATTTCATTAAACTTATTTTTATTAAACTGTGTGTGTTTGATTTTTCTTTCATACAATAGGATTAATAATTGATAGTTGTCTAATTGACAGCTATCAATTATTAACCTGGCTTAAAGTGACCTTTCAATTGCAAGGTCATTTTAACCCCTTATTAACCCATTCGCCACCGCTACAGGGCAATGGTAATAGACGGGCAAAGTGCCAGAAAGGGCGAATCTAATTATAGATTTGCCCTTTCTGGGGTGTCTGGGGGCAGATGTTAGTAGCCAGGGGGGGCACAAAAAAAATGTACCCTCCCTAGGCTATTATTATCTGCCCCCACTCGCTTGCTTTGTCTGTCTGGTGGAGAAAATACAGCGGGAGCCCACGCATTTTTTTTCAACGAATTTACACCTTTAATTAACCCCTACATGTCTGAAATTTAGCACACATATACTCATGTAATTGTATGTTTCAAACATATATAAAAATACATGAAATTACATGGTTAAATGTGTGGAAACAATGTATCATTTCATGTCGGCTTCTGTGATTTCACTGAAACCGGCAATTGAATTAGCGGCTATAACAGTATGTAGAAGTGTAAGAACTATAAATATATGTATATATATATGTCACAATGACATATATATATATATATATATATATATGTGCTCTATGTGTATATATCTATTCTTTCTTTTGGCATTTAAATACTATTCTTTTGGATCCATTATATGTCAGTTTTGCAAGCCTGCGAGAAAATCTCGCAAGTCGGATGAAAATCGGATGTTACAAGGTACACACACATGCGATTAAATCGCATCTTTGAAGGAAAATCGGATGCCAGAAGGATGTGTGATGTTTTTATTTTGATCCGATTGTCGACCGTCTAAAACGGACCGATTTTTTGTGGTTGTGTGTGACTCCAGCCTAATAACAGAAACGTTTCGGTCCTGAACTTGGACCTTCATCAGTCACATGGACTACTGTGAGTAGGTGGACCCAGCAAAAAGAGGGGCTATGCCCGGAATATCAGGTTTAAATTCTGTTCGATATAGGTGATCAAATATGGCAGCGGTTACCTGGGGGGTCCCGGTGGAGCAAAAATGTGCCTGAGGTGGACGCGGTATCCGCCGCTAGTCCGTGCGGATGCGGATGCACGGACTAGCGGCGGATACCGCGTCCACCTCAGGCACATTTTTGCTCCACCGGGACCCCCCAGGTAACCGCTGCCATATTTGATCACCTATATCGAACAGAATTTAAACCTGATATTCCGGGCATAGCCCCTCTTTTTGCTGGGTCCACCTACTCACAGTAGTCCATGTGACTGATGAAGGTCCAAGTTCAGGACCGAAACGTTTCTGTTATTACTGTGGACACGATTAAAAATCATCACTCTACTGAAGTTGAGTTCTGAGTTTATTTGCTATATTTATATGGTGTGGGAACCTACTCAGATACTCCTATACGGCTGTGCACATGATTATTCACTTTTAATCCTGCAAATATTGTCACCAAGATTCACAGAGGTAAAATCTAGCTCAAGTAATCTGTGCTGCTAAATCTGAAAGTCAGCCAGAGCTGCTGTGAAAATGTGCCAACCAGAGACATGGGATAGGTGGAGGAAGGTCTACGAAGATGAAAGTGATTTAAACTTAGATTTTGTGGGGTCACGGAATACAATTGTATGGAAAGATTGCATCATATTCTTTATAACATAGGTATATTTTTGATTAATACATTCATTACATTATGAAATGTACGGAGCCCCTGAGACAACAGGGCATGGTGTCAATACTGCGTGTAGACCCTAGGATAAAAGCAAAATGAGCAAATAACCTGCAGTAAGCAGATTAGATTAATAAATAGCAATAGTACGTGTTAATAACATAGGGGACTTAGTTCACTCTATTTTGATCAAAAGATCGTAAAAGCCACCATACTGCAACAAAGTGTACTCCAATAAGTATGGTCCCTAATTCTTGTGGTTCAACTCGCTACCTGCCAGCAGGACTCAAAATAGACAGGAGTAGAGTAAGACCCAGACCTGACTTTTTAAACACCCGCCCATGGAAAGCTAAATATACCAAATGCACAGCCCAAAAAGGAGGAGCCATGCCCCTATACATATATACAAAGGTCAAAAAACTAAAGCAAAGCCAAAGACAAGAGGCCGAACACACTTTGGTGTAGTATTTTGTAATTTGTACATACAGGGGCATGACCACTCCTTTTTGGGCTGACCATTTTGTCAAAATAGCTTTCCATGGGCGGGTATTGAAACAGGTTTGGGTTCTGCTCTGCCCCTGTCTATTTTGATGCTGTCAGGCACATAGCGAGGTGAACTACGAAATTTAGGAACAATTCTGATTGGGTGCACCTTGTCATGGTGGAATGATAAGCCCCTTTGACAAATAGTTTTAGGGCTCCACTCTGTTCTGTGTAGCTTTCAGCTCTTCCCACCTCCATCTCTTTTTTCTGTCTCTTTAAGGGGTTATAAAGTTTTATTATGATTTTGTTAGGTTTCTTCACAGGGTCATGTGTATGAAAATCCGCCTGTCAACAAGATTCTCATTGGCTGTGCGGAATTGGTGGGTTCAGTGCAGGTATTTAACCCTCCTGTGCTCTGGCTACCTGGGCAGTTAACCTCAGGATCAAGAAGAGGAGCATCGTCCCGCCATCCCGCACCCTTTTTAATTTGTTGTGGTGTTTATCTGTGGGTGGTTGCCCAGCTAATGCTGAGTAGACATTTTGGTTTTTAGACGTTTTTGATATGTTATTTATTGGTATTGAATTTTATTGAATGTTTATGAAGTAATTAAAGTAATAATATTCTTTGGTAACTCAAATAAACACCGTGGCCTTTTACTGCCAAACTCTGTATTGTATTCTAGTCTTTATTTCAACGGTTTGGTGGGTTGGCAGCTACGTTCCCATGGCTTTATGCTCTTCTGCTCAAAATATAGTGTCAAATATGTACCCTAAGTTATCTACATGTACTATTACTATTTACTTCCCTACTTCCTACAGGGAATTTGCTCATTTTGTTTTTCTCTTAGGTTATGTCTGTTAAAGGCCATGGTGTGAAAGCTCATTTCTTTGGTTTTGCTGTAATTTTTTATGTTACTTGTAGACCTTCTATCGCCACATCTGGGTCTATAATTAACGTGTACACTATCAATATCTGCTGTCAATGACATCCGTGACTTTCTCTTCCCATCTCAAATGCTGAGCTTTGACATCCTTGCACTATCCAGATTCACTATAAAATGGCTGCTATATTTCCTATTTCTGTTTATTTTATAGGCTATGATAGTCCTTCATTGTCTCTGCTATAACTGGTAATATACTAGCAGCAAGGCATTATGGGCAGGGCCGGCGTCAGCACCCGGCCTACCCGGGCAAGTGCCGGGGCCCTGAGCAGGCGGGGGGCCCACTCGCCGTCCGGCACCCCGGCGCCCGTTAGCGAATGAGAGCGGTGTCAGTGCCGCCACTGGGCCCCCCGCTTGCTCAGGGCCCCGGCAGCATACTTACCTCTCCCCGTGCCTCCGCAGCTCCGGACTCCAGGGGCGCCTGCAGCCAAATCAGATCTCTCCTACTTTGCACTGACGAGGACCAACAGTCCGAAACACCGTGTCTGCAAATGGAGATTCTGATTTGGCTTTTATCCTAAGTCATATTACAAGACTCGTTAAAGGGTTGATTGTGACTTGTAGGATCGCTACTTCCAATAGGTGGCGCTATAGAGTACAAGTCCTCTTTGTTTGAAGAGGCAATTTGCATATTAAAATTTCCCAGAGGAGCATTGCACGGCGAATAAGCCTCCTTACCTCGGGATTCTGTTGATAATTATTTCACTAATGTTTATATAATTCATTTACCATTATTATTTGATATTGTGTGACTTTTTTATTTGTCAGATAATTTATCGTATTATCATCACTTTTGTTTTATTTATTTTTTTTCATTTTTTATTATTTTTCTCTGTCTGTCTGGTTGCCCCTTTACTTTGGATAATTTTTTCCATCTGAACTTCTTGAGCAGTATACAATGTTTTTATACATATATGACGGGTCATTTATGAAATTCTGGTGTATGTTTTTTGCTGTACCGTGTTATTTAACCATGAATTATTAATAAAGGTTTTTTATATGGAAAAACTTTTCTCCCTGCATTATTTTTTAATTTGTATATAAAATTCTGATAGTTAATGGTTATTTATTAATCAATTATGATCTATGGTTATAACTTTTTAATAATAATAATAATGAGCCGTAACAGTGCAGAACGCAGCACAGTGCAGAGGAGAGCTCCATATTTTGTATGGAGCATTATATGGGGACCAGTATTCTGTATGGAGCATTATTTGAGGTCCAATATTCTTTATGGAGCATTATATTTGGCCCATAATACTGTATGGAGGTCTATGTGGTGTCCATAATATTGTATGGAGGACTGTACTGTCCGGTCTGTACTGTGCGCTGTGAGGATTTGGCGGTTTTTGAGCTATTGTACAATTTACAATAGATATCACTCATGTAATGGAAGAAGTGAAGTATTTGGCGTTGTACTATACCTATATTTCTCTGCAGTATCTGTGCATCATGAATCGTGGTCTGTGTTAAAGGGGCCCACTGAGACTCTTTCGCCCGGGCCCATAAAAACCTGGAGCCGGCCCTGATTATGGGGAAGCTTTCCCAAATGCACCCAAAGTCACGTGAACCTTCTCTGGCTGATGTAATCTTCTGCAATGTGTAAAATGGTAACAGCCGTTTTGGGTGATTAGTGCGAAGAAGAATATACCGTAGTTAAAAATGGCCACATTGTGCAAAATCCCATTTAATACAAAAACAATTTTCTCATCTCTAAAGTCATCCACTATGCCAAACAAGATGCACCAAGTTTATCAGACAGCAACAGTGATAAAACTTGCGCATCTTCTCCCCGCCTGGTCAAGCTTTACATTGTCAGTAATAACAAATGTACCCAAATATGTTATAAATAAAAATCTAAAAATTGAAGCGGATAATCTGGACTTTGCACCGTGTTTTAATTTATTTGGATGTTATGCTTGCTACATTTGATTTATCAGCCACACTTCACCCAATGAAGTATAAGCTGCTTCCACAGGCAAGTCAGTCGAAGCAATTAATGATTCCTCGATGTAGAAAATTTAGAACTATGACTTCCATCAATTTTCTTTCCTAGCTATAAATCCTTCAGAGCAGAGGGAAGTGATTAATATTTACACTAAAAAAAAACAGGCTTTCCAATTTAAGGCTATATCTAGTAACAATTTTACAGCCTGTAAGGGTTCTTTTACATTTACCATGTTTTTGCGGCCGTTTTTGCGGCTCGCAAAAATTAAATGGTGCGCCTTGTGCCGTATGGCCGTGAGAGCCGTATTTGCGGCCGTGAAAAAAGATCGAGCCTGCTCGATCTTTTTCACGGTGTACGGACACGGCCCCCATTGAAAATCAATGGGGCCGCCAAAACGAACGGAAGTTTGTTTTTGCGGTGCACCGTCACTTCCGTTTTGCGGAACATCTTTTTTTTCTCCAATACTTCTTCCATAATATTGGAAAACTGAAAAAGGGCAATCCGCAAGTTTTTTGCGGTGATACGGCCCGCAAAAAAGGCCCGCAATAACGGGCCGCAAAAACCCCGGTAAGTGTAAAAGAAGCCTAAGGCGGCATTCACACATCCTTGTGAATGCCGGTGTGCTGCCCAATTATTTATCAGTCAGCACACAGACCCAATGAGTACATAATATTCTAATCCTCAACATCAGATCAGACTAGGACATGATCATTCTTGGATCTATCATTTCACGGATGGGTGAAAAGATCTGTGAGACTATGTGAGTCGAGTGCTGTCTAATAAGATATCTGACTGAAAGCACTTGGACATGTTAAACAGATGTGTGAATGCACCCCAGTGGTCAAACATTTTTTTTAACTTCTCATCTCCTATTGATAAACAAAAACAAAAATCCCTAAATCTTGATCTAGATCCTGTAAAATGACGGATCTTTAACAGAATAAATTACACTGAAGAATTAAAAGTTTTATGGTTCATATTAATATTTTCATTTAAATGTAGACAGAGACCTGTCGATCAACTAGAAAGGTGAAGAAGCCGGCCATGGGCAGCAGCTAAAAAGTCTCATCTCTCCCTAATGTTCCCAGCCAGATCTTTAAAGGGAATCGGTCACCCTTTTGAGCTTCTATGGCACTGTCTTCAATTTTGATGTGCACAGATGCCGTAGAGTTACTGTAATTTCGGGTCCCAGTGATCTCCGTTGAATTCCCCACAGTGAAGAGGAGAGATGACAGGACGTGCACATGACGTGAAAGGGACACAAAAGAGAGGGGAGGAGACATCCTGAATAATGAAGATAGGAGACAGTCTTACCTTCTGGGCAGTGTACGCCCAAAAGTCTGGAAGGTATAAGCTATAAAAGATCATTTTCACTCAATAAGGCTATGTTTGCACTTTGCGTTTTTGCACCTTTTTTATGGCAAGTTTAAGCAGCTTACAAAAAGCAGGCTTTGCTTAGTTTTTTCTGTGTTTTTTTTTACTGCGGTTTTGTCAGGGTACATTTGTCTCTTGTGCATGTTGATAAAGTTTAATGCATAAAAAAAAATCTGATATAACTTCATTAGGATTTGGCACCAAAAACGCAGCAATACGTGATACTTGTGTTTTTGCAACATTTTTGCACTACCCATTGCTTTCAATAGGTGAAAAACGTTGAAAAAACGCTGAAGAAAAGCCGAAACAAGTGGCATGCTCTTATGACAAAACAGGTAAAAAAAAAACAAGATATGTGCATGAGATTTCTGAAATCTCATTGACTTTTCTGGTACCGTGAAAAGCAGCTGAAAATTTGCTGAAAAAATGCAACGTGTGAACATAGCCTAAGGCACCATCCATGAGCATTACAGATATGACCAATTTCAGCTGTATACAAACTATATGCCCATATTAATAACTCAAAAAGCTCAAAAGGGTGACAGATGTTCTACTGTATATTTATTCTGAAATGCCAGAGCTGCCAGGCTGTGATTCCTGCTGCCCGTGGTTTGAGCAGCATGAATTGATTTATAGCTTCCCTTTAAGAGAAGGGATTCCTTCTAAGTTCTGTAGGGTATGAACTGAATATTATAGCATCTCGTAGAAAGCAATGCAAAACAACTTTTCTGGCAACCCAGTAAACTAGATGGGATGGTAATGGAAAAGGCCGGCCTTATTAGCTGGTTTGGCAGACAAAACCCATTATTCCCTAAAAATAAATCAGGATAAAGAGTAGAACTGCACCAAACGTTGCTTTAATTAGAAGTTGTTTAAACTTCAGCAATGAAAGGTCGGCTCCAAAATGTTGGTGCAGATTCTCTTAAGAGATTTACATGGCAGACATCCAGAAATACAGGTTTTCATATGCATAATCGCTTCCATACCATATGTCTGCAATGTAGTGTACTATTATACAGCAAATCTTATGGAATATTGATTAAGATTTCTTGCTACAAGCTTTCTTAATTGCGGCTTTTAAAAGCTATATGAATACAAATGTGACATGATCGGCTCAAACATCTCCACTGGACCCAGGAAGCTATTCAGAAAGTAATCAGGAGAAAACAATTCTCCATGTAAAATTCCAGTTTTGAGACTGTTATAGCAGAGGTCCCTCAAGTCAAAGACCCCTTCTATATTATAAAAGTCTGACGGTCACTAAGTCAACAACAATTGAATGTTCTTTTCTTTCAGAAATTAATGAGTCCTTGCTATCAATAGAACTAACGTGTCCTTGCTAAAGTTATCAGAATGTGTGTTCCTTCTTTGTATCAATGAGAACTAACGTGTCCTTGCTAAAGTCATCAGAATATGTCTGAAGAAACTGACATGTCTTTGTTAATTCATCGGGTGAAATTAGAGAAAATGTTTCAATTACAAACATAAGAACAGAAACCAGTTTTGTACAGCTAAATTGTATGATCGGACCATATATGGTAAATCCTTTTTCCTGCCTCCAGGGTGTGTATATAAACCCTATGCTTTGTAATAAAGTTAGAGTCTGTTGACACATACTATCTGTTTTGTGTCTTATTCTCTCTGGTACCGCATACCAAAGGATAGAAGCAGCAAGATAGCAGTGACGACAGAGACATACATAAAAAAGGGTTTCCTATTATATGCAATTTATGCATTAAAGGATATCTTGGGGCTGTAGGTTTTTTTTGTTCTTAGTCCCATTATTCCCAAAAGGATAAATCACCACTCCACTTTTTTTTTTTTTTTAATTTCAGCACTGGAGTGGTGAAAATAATGTAAGTTCCCTGACACTTCCAAAAATTACGACACCCTTTATAAGATGAATAATCTTTTATTATATGGAAAATCCCAATAGATTCGATGTAACGTTTCGGTCTTTTACATAGACCCTTCTTCAGACGGGGATATCAAAAAGAAAAAATAGATTCAATCTCTTTACATTAAGCCAACACAACCATCATATAAACATATACATCATGAAAAATAACATCATGGTAATAATGAGGAAGGCAATGCACAGTTCAATTCAAGTGAAGGAAATCAGACATTATGTTAGTGTACAGACCATAATCATTATGTCATATAATTGGACCCAGCAAAAAGGTCAGAGACATTATAATAGTATATGAAAAACGGTTTTCATATCTCAGAAACGGGCCAAGTAGGTAACATAAACAAGAGAGGCACGTAGGTCATAGTAGAAAAGGGGAGGAAACCAAAAAAGGGAAAAAAAGGGGGAAATATATTAAAAAAAGAAAAATATAAAAAAATTAAAATATATCCATAAAGCACAGTTATGTAAATCCAACTTACCGGCCAATGGTATACTCAGGGATTCAGGAAAGAAAGCAGCGTAGCGTGAACTGTGGTTAATGTGTTACCTGTGAAGAGCGCTAGTCTGCACTAGGTTAGAAGGGGTTTAAATACCATTGGCATGCTAAACTGTCAGCTGAATACTGTAAAGCAGCAATCAAATGTGAAAAGAGAGTACCGTGGTGATGGTGAAACACAAGCAGAGTACGGCGCCGGAAAACACGTCTAACTGAAGAGCTAGATCCGAAAGTCTCCACGGTGAAAGAGGTAGAGTGTCGCCGTGGAACGTAAGCAGCTTAGCGGAGGATGACGTGTCATGACGATGGAAAGCAGGCGGTGGAACGCAGCGGAACTGCGGCACGGTGATCTGGTGGATCCGGAAGTGTCAGCAGTGAGTAAAGTGGAATGCAGCCATGGAACGCATGACGTCCGGGGACTCAGGTGAGTATATTCCTTCCAGAAGTGTTGTGAAAATTGAATGAAGTCGTGAAAGAATGGGTGGCCCAACTTCATTGATAGAAGACAAGTTCTCTAAATGTCACTAATAGAAAATGGAAAACTCCAAAAGGCAATGTTTCAAGCTCTCAATACAAGTCCATGATAGACTTACATAGAATAGTGACTTCTGTCTCACGAGCAAGCACTGGAGCAATCCAGCAGGTCACAACCTAGAGAAGATGACTGGAGCAGGGCCGATAAGAGAAGATAGCGGCTGGTAAGAATATCACTAGGGCCAGTGAACTTACATTAATGGCACCTTTCCAGTTGTAAAATAAAAAAACAAATGCTGGAGTGGTGCTTTAAGATTGTGGATACCTTTTCAACCCTAGAAGTATAATTGTGCTTTTTAATGACTTGTGTCTACCTCGCTCCCTGAGAACCTCCTGACCTGAGTGGTTCTCAGGTTTGTACATGGCCCTCACTTCTTACACTGTGCCATGTAAAGAAAGGAGACATGAAACAACGGTGTCACAAACTCAGTATGTGCTTACGATGAACAATGTAGTGATCATGACAGCATAAACTCCTATTATCTTACCCAACATTTCTGACAATGCTTAGACGATTGAACACTGGGAACTGAAAATTAACTGATTGAAATTGCCGTAAGAGTGTTTTCTGGTCTTTCATTTCAATCAACACGGACACAGCGGTGGAATATATGACAGTCAAGTGATGACTTTAAAGACAATCACTGTAATAATGAACACACCAAAATGAGAACAAGAAGCTGATAGTAACAATGTGCAACAAGACTGAAAAAAGGGATTTTTTTTTTTTATTTAAAAGGGGGTTGCAGTATGTCATTGCTGCAGCCCTGTTAAGAAAGGAAGCAGCAATGAGGTTGCACTGTTGTGGCAAGGGCTTTAGAAAGTGTACAAAAAAAGCCTGCATCATTATTTTACCTGTCTGTGGCCCAATATTGTGTGAAATTGGATAACTTCTTTAAGAATAATACAGATAAATGTAAGATTATGCACTTGGGTAGATGAAATACAATGTATAATTCAGTACTAAATCGTAAAACACTGCGAAGAATATGGGAGATATAATTTCATGTCACTGATTTGTATCCTATTTGGCATGGGATTATAAAACCCCTCTTCTCTGTGTAGCTGTAACAGAACACCTAGGTAAAGCCTGGAAAGGATGTAAGTGACAGATCTCACACCTTGAGTCAGTCATCTCAGAGCAAGACAAAGGCTTGCTAGCAATATAGTCATGCTGAAGTGGTCAAAGAACACTCTAGAAAAATAATTCCACAAGGAGTTATGGAGATACTATACATCCTAAGCGCAAATTGTGTACATTTTCAAGAACTCTGGAATGGACCGAACGCCTCTCAGGGTCTCTGGCCCGATATTATCCCATTAACGGGCTTATATGTAACAAAGAACTGGTGGCAGTCCTACCGAGATGACCAGGCGGTTTCACTGGTGCTAGCGAAATGGGCCTAACAGAGTTGTGAGTGAGTGTAGGGCCACATCAGTGACTGCATGGGCCACATTTCTCTCATTCCCCATGCCTCCCTGGGCCCGTGTGGACAGGGAATGTCTGTGTAAACCTGTACCAAGCTGACCTTGCCTGTCCCCAGGGGTGCGAAACGTCACATTGGTGAAAGTGGGGAGACAGCAATAGTGACGTCAAGCGGGGTGGCAAGGTGCGGGTTCATCACAAGTGGTGGCAGCAGTGGGTTTCTGCGTTATCTCTCCAGTGCCATCCTTCACAAGTGGCGGGATGGGATTTATAGAAATCTCATGCCCACTGTGCTTCTATTTGATGCGGCGTAAACTCACTCGCGTCGCGGGTTTATGAGCCGCAGCATGTCAATTTCTGTTGCGGAGACACTAGTCTCAACAACAGAAATTTCCACTATAGATATGTATTTGGATGCAGTAAATCCGCATTGTTCCGTTACATGCGGATTTACCTGTATGATTAGAATGCATCAAAAATACGCTGCATCCAATACGCTGCTACTTCTTGATTATGGGAACGCAGCCTTAGAAAACGTGTTTTTTCTCTAAAATGATAAAGTCATGCAGCCAGTGTCTGGTTACATTTAAAAGAGGCATAGATGCTCATGACCAGAACATAGTTTTATATCTATACAAGCCACTAGTGCGGCCACACCTGGATACGGTGTACAATTTTGGTCACCGGTGTATAAGAATGATATAGCTGAAAAAGAGCAGGTGCAGAGAAGAGCGACCAAGGTTATTAAGGGAATGGGTGGACTGCAATATCAAGATAGGTTATTAAACTTGGGGTTATTTAGTTTGGAAAAATGAATGCTTAGAGTTTATCTTATTACAATGTAAAAATATATGAGGGGAGAGATCCTTGTAATGATCTTTTCACACTTTGGCCTGTAATGATGACAAGTGGGTATCCTTAATGTCTAGAACAGCGGTTCTCAACCTGTGGGTCGCGACCCCGTGGGGGTCAAACGACCAAAACACAGGGGTCGCTTAAAGGAGCCGGCGGCTGCAGCACTGTAGTGACAGCTGCAGCCGCCGGCTTCATTAGACATCTTACCCTCGGCGTCAGCTTCCTCCTGGCAGTGCGGTGACGTAGTACCGCTCATTAAGGTAATGAATATGGAGGTGACGCCACTCCCATAGGCGTGGCGTCCATATTCATGAACCTTTATGAGCGGTATTACGTCACCGCTGCGCACAGGAGGAAGCTGACGCCGCCGACAGGGATGCAGGGACCAGCAGCGACGGAGCGAGGAGGGTGAGTATGGTGGGGGGAGGACGGGGGAGCGGAGCCATGTATACAGGATGGAAGGGGGAGCGGAGCCATATATACAGGATGGGAGGATGGGAGCGGAGCCATATATACAGGATGAGAGGGGGGAGCGGAGCCATGTATATAGGATGGGAGGGTGGGAGCGGAGCCATGTATACAGGATGGTTGGGGGGAGCGGAGCCATGTATACAGGATGGGAGGGGGGAGCGGAGCCATGTATACAGGATGGGAGCGGAGCCATGTATACAGGATGGGAGGGGGAGTGGAGCCATATATACAGGATGGGAGCGGAGCCATATATACAGGATGGGAGCAGAGCCATATATACAGGATGGGAGGATGGGAGCGGAGCCATGTATACAGGGATGGGAGGGGGAGCGGAGCCATGTATACAGGAAGGGAGGGGGAGCGGAGCCATATATACAGGATTGGAGGATGGGAGCGGAGCCATATATACAGGATGGGAGGATGGGAGCGGAGCCATATATACAGGATGGGAGCGGAGCCATATATACAGGATGGGAGCTGAGCCATATATACTGGATGGGAGGGGGGAGCGGAGCCATGTATAAAAGGATGGGAGGGTGGGAGCGGAGCCATGTATACAGGATGGGAGGGGGGAGCGGAGCCATGTATACAGGATGGGAGGGGGGAGCGGAGCCATATATACAGGATGGGAGGATGGGAGCGGAGCCATGTATACAGGATGGGGAGGGGAGCGGAGCCATATATACAAGATGGGAGGATGGGAGCGGAGCCATATATACAGCATATTTCCGATGGCTCTAGCCCAGTGGCGTAGCAGGGGCGTAGCGTGGGCGGGCATAGGGCGCGGGTGTAGCGTGGGCGGGCGGTCCACCCCAGGCAGCACGTGTGTGGGGCGGCGTGGCAGCAGCAGCAATTCCTCCTCCCACGGAGTCACAGTGCTGCGGCCGGGACCCTCCGGAGCTGAGCGGCGGGTCGGTGAGTCCACTGTGCGGGGAGAGGGGGGACCCGGCCTGAGCAGGCGGCGCAATACTTACCTCTCCCCGTGCCTCCGTAGCTCCGGGCTCCAGCGCTTCCTGTCACAGCAGCGCCACTGGATGACGTCATCATTCAGCGGCCGGCTGTGGCAGAGAGCGCGGGCCCCGGACAGGTGAGATGTGAGGTGTATGTGTCTGTGTGTATCAGTGTGTGTGTGTGTGTGTGTCTGCCTGCGTGAGTGTATGTGAGAGAGTGCTGCGGTGCTGTCTGTGTGTGGTGCTGTATGTGTGATGGTGATGGGGGGAGGCAGTGATGGTGGTGAGGAGGCAACGATGATGATGGGGAGCCAATGATGATGGGCAGGCAAAGATGATGATGATGGGGAGGCGATGATGATGGGCAGGCAATGATGATGATGATGATGGGGAGGCAATGATGATGGGGAGCCAATGATGATGAGCAGGCAATGATCATGATGATGGGGAGCCAATGATGATGGGCAGTCAATGATGATGATGATGGGGAGCCAATGATGATGGGCAGGCAATGATGATGATGATGGGGAGCCAATGATGATGGGAAGGCAATGATGATGATGGGGAGCCAATGATGGGCAGGCAATGATGATGATGGGGAGGCGATGATGATGATAATGGGGAGTCTTTCCACAGTGCCCTTTCCTGAGCCGTAACAGTGCAGAACGCAGCACAGTGCAGAGGAGAGCTCCATATTTTGTATGGAGCATTGTATGGGGACCAGTATTCTTTATGGAGCATTATATTTGGCCCATAATACTGTATGGAGGACTATGTGGTGCCCATAATATTGTATGGAGGACTGTAATTATTTTTTGGTTTGGGGGTCACCGCAACATGAGGAACTGTATTGCGGGGTCACGGCATTAGAAAGGTTGAGAACCACTGGTCTAGAACAAAGAAAGTTTAATCATAATTATACATGGAGATTCTTTACTGTAAGAGCGGTGAGATAAAGGAACACTCTCTCACATGATGCTGTAATGGTTGATTCACTACAAAAGTTCAAGGAGGGACTGGATGCCTTTCATGAAAAATATATTACAGGCTATGGGCACTAGATTCTATCATGGGGCGTTGATCCAGGGAACTAGTGTGATTGCCGTATGTGGAGTCGAGAAGGAATTAAAGTCTGCCCTATGGGGTTTTGCCTTCCTCTTTATCAACATGTTAGGCTTGAGTTGATCGCTACGGACTTATATATAAGCCTTCATATTTAACAAAAATTTAAGTTATACTTTGATTGATATCTATTTGATGTCGGTGAAAGGAAACATTTCCATTTAAAGTCTAAAAACCCGTCCTAAATCTATCATACCTAAGCAGATGAGGAAACCTATAAATACATTAAAAGGGAATGTCCAGGAGTAAGAAACATGTCTATTGTATTCCAAAGACAGGCTATCGGTGATATTGCAGCTAATTTTAAGGGCATGACCTTCAATACCAATCACAACCGATGCACACGTGTAGCACTGTTTTTGAAAGAAAACAGCCATGATTTTTTTTATTCTGCACAACTCCGCTAACACCTACATCCAGGCTCGGACTGGCCCATAGGGTAACAGGGCAATCCCCTGGTGGGCCCCCAATCCCCGTGTTTGGGCAGTACTTGGCAATAATTCACTTGATTCAATCTGTACAGAAAAAAGCAGCATCTTGTCATTCATTAACTAAACTACCCAGTTTATTATTATAAAGAGATCTAGGTAAATTTGTGAACGAGGGTAGTCAAATATTTGTATGCTAGTGAAAAGTGGGCCCCCCAAAGTCAATGTTACAAATATTTGTATGCTAGTGAAAAGTGGGCCCCCCCAAAATCAATGTTACTGGAGGGCCCTTGGCAACCCAGTCCGACACTACCTACATCTATAACACATGAACTTGGTCTTTACGGCTTTTCAAGCTCTATGTCTAAACAAGAATGTTTCCACTCACTGACAGTAACCAGAGAG
>JARQOD010000004.1:173169875-173215806 GCA_033576555.1 Oophaga sylvatica
TTTTTTAAGCCTGTTTGTCTTTATTTTGCACTAGAGGGAGGTTAGCAGCTGTTGGGGTTGTATGAAGCCACAAAAAATTTTTCAGCGGTTTGCAAATGTAAATTAATGAAACGTGCTTATATACCATACTTTATTTCTGAAAACGTTCTAGATTGCACAGTTTCGGTCTCTACTGTATGGCCAAGGAAGGGATGCTTATAAGTCAGTCAACCAGGAAGACATATTGGAATTAAAGTATATTAATAAGTTTTATTAATTTACATTTGAAATCAACCAAAGGACGTTTCTATCGTTGGACAACCCCAGTAATAACAGTACGTCGTAAGCTCAAAACTATAATCAGGAATGCACAGCTCTGCTCGCTTTGTATGGAATAAGGGATTAGGCCGGAGATACTTTTACTTACTTCTCAGTTTTTCATTTTAATACATTTTTAATTACTATATACATACACCCTCATATAAATATAATTTTAAGACTTTAATTTCCATTAATAAAATTGATGGCATATGCTGGAATCAATAATCCTAGAAAACATTGCGCCTACGGTATATTTTTCAAGGTTTGAAAAAAATAAAAATAAATAAAAAGGGACATTAGTGTGATTATGACTTACATGTTGGCTCATTCTTTAAGCAGCAGCATAAATCAGCATTTTAATTAAGGGGTATGTCATAAAGAAAAATGGCAGACACAAGTAAAGCTGTCAATCCTGCAAATATTGTCACCAAGATTCACAGAGGTAAAATCTAGCTCAAGTAATCGGTGCTGCTAAATCTGAAAGTCAGCAAGAGCTGCTGTGAAAATGTGCCAACCAGAGACATGGGATAGGTGGAGGAAGGTCTACGAAGATGAAAGTGATTTAAACTTAGATTTTGTGGGGACACGGAATACAATTGTATGGAAAGATTGCATCATATTCTTTATAACATAGGTATATTTTTGATTAATACATTCATTACATTATGAAATGTACGGAGCCCCTGAGACAACAGGGCATGGTGTCAATACTGCGTGTAGACCCTAGGATAAAAGCAAAATGAGCAAATAACCTGCAGTAAGCAGATTAGATTAATAAATAGCAATAGTACGTGTTAATAACATAGGGGACTTAGTTCACTCTATTTTGATCAAAAGATCGTAAAAGCCACCATACTGCAACAAAGTGTACTCCAATAAGTATGGTCCCTAATTCTTGTGGTTCAACTCGCTACCTGCCAGCAGGACTCAAAATAGACAGGAGTAGAGTAAGACCCAGACCTGACTTTTTAAACACCCGCCCATGGAAAGCTAAATATACCAAATGCACAGCCCAAAAAGGAGGAGCCATGCCCCTATACATATATACAAAGGTCAAAAAACTAAAGCAAAGCCAAAGACAAGAGGCCGAACACACTTTGGTGTAGTATTTTGTAATTTGTACATACAGGGGCATGACCACTCCTTTTTGGGCTGACCATTTTGTCAAAATAGCTTTCCATGGGCGGGTATTGAAACAGGTTTGGGTTCTGCTCTGCCCCTGTCTATTTTGATGCTGTCAGGCACATAGCGAGGTGAACTACGAAATTTAGGAACAATTCTGATTGGGTGCACCTTGTCATGGTGGAATAAGCCCCTTTGACAAATAGTTTTAGGGCTCCACTCTGTTCTGTGTAGCTTTCAGCTCTTCCCACCTCCATCTCTTTTTTCTGTCTCTTTAAGGGGTTATAAAGTTTTATTATGATTTTGTTAGGTTTCTTCACAGGGTCATGTGTATGAAAATCCGCCTGTCAACAAGATTCTCATTGGCTGTGCGGAATTGGTGGGTTCAGTGCAGGTATTTAACCCTCCTGTGCTCTGGCTACCTGGGCAGTTAACCTCAGGATCAAAAGAGGAGCATCGTCCCGCCATCCCGCACCCTTTTTAATTTGTTGTGGTGTTTATCTGTGGGTGGTTGCCCAGCTAATGCTGAGTAGACATTTTGGTTTTTAGACATTTTTGATATGTTATTTATTGGTATTGAATTTTATTGAATGTTTATGAAGTAATTAAAGTAATAATATTCTTTGGTAACTCAAAATAAACACCGTGGCCTTTTACTGCCAAACTCTGTATTGTATTCTAGTCTTTATTTCAACGGTTTGGTGGGTTGGCAGCTACGTTCCCATGTCTTTATGCTCTTCTGCTCAAAATATAGTGTCAAATATGTACCCTAAGTTATCTACATGTACTATTACTATTTACTTCCCTACTTCCTACAGGGAATTTGCTCATTTTGTTTTTCTCTTAGGTTATGTCTGTTAAAGGCCATGGTGTGAAAGCTCATTTCTTTGGTTTTGCTGTAATTTTTTATGTTACTTGTAGACCTTCTATCGCCACATCTGGGGTCTATAATTAACGTGTACACTATCAATATCTGCTGTCAATGACATCCGTGACTTTCTCTTCCCATCTCAAATGCTGAGCTTTGACATTCTTGCACTATCCAGATTCACTATAAAATGGCTGCTATATTTCCTATTTCTGTTTATTTTATAGGCTATGATAGTCCTTCATTGTCTCTGCTATAACTGGTAATATACTAGCAGCAAGGCATTATGGGCAGGGCCGGCGTCAGCACCCGGCCTACCCGGGCAAGTGCCGGGGCCCTGAGCAGGCGGGGGGCCCACTCGCCGTCCGGCACCCCGGCGCCCGTTAGCGGATGAGAGCGGTGTCAGTGCCGCCACTGGGCCCCCCGCTTGCTCAGGGCCCCGGCAGCATACTTACCTCTCCCCGTGCCTCCGCAGCTCCGGACTCCAGGGGGCGCCTGCAGCCAATCAGCCAAATCAGATCTCTCCTACTTTGCACTGACGAGGACCAACAGTCCGAAACACCGTGTCTGCAAATGGAGATTCTGATTTGGCTTTTATCCTAAGTCATATTACAAGACTCGTTAAAGGGTTGATTGTGACTTGTAGGATCGCTACTTCCAATAGGTGGCGCTATAGAGTACAAGTCCTCTTTGTTTGAAGAGGCAATTTGCATATTAAAATTTCCCAGAGGAGCATTGCACGGCGAATAAGCCTCCTTACCTCGGGATTCTGTTGATAATTATTTCACTAATGTTTATATAATTCATTTACCATTATTATTTGATATTGTGTGACTTTTTTATTTGTCAGATAATTTATCGTATTATCATCACTTTTGTTTTATTTATTTTTTTTCATTTTTTATTATTTTTCTCTGTCTGTCTGGTTGCCCCTTTACTTTGGATCATTTTTTCCATCTGAACTTCTTGAGCAGTATACAATGTTTTTATACATATATGACGGGTCATTTATGAAATTCTGGTGTATGTTTTTTGCTGTACCGTGTTATTTAACCATGAATTATTAA
Source organism: Oophaga sylvatica (assembly GCA_033576555.1). NCBI lineage: Eukaryota > Metazoa > Chordata > Amphibia > Anura > Dendrobatidae > Oophaga > Oophaga sylvatica. The sequence goes on from JARQOD010000004.1 coordinate 173,173,233, forward strand.
TAAAGGTTTTTTATATGGAAAAACTTTTCTCCCTGCATTATTTTTTAATTTGTATATAAAATTCTGATAGTTAATGGTTATTTATTAATCAATTATGATCTATGGTTAAACTTTTTAATAATAATAATAATGAGCCGTAACAGTGCAGAACGCAGCACAGTGCAGAGGAGAGCTCCATATTTTGTATGGAGCATTATATGGGGACCAGTATTCTGTATGGAGCATTATTTGAGGTCCAATATTCTTTATGGAGCATTATATTTGGCCCATAAATGTGGTGCCCATAATATTGTACGGAGGACTGTACTGTCCAGTCTGTACTGTGCGCTGCGAGGATTTGGCGGTTTCTGAGCTATTGTACAATTTACAATAGATATCACTCATGTAATGGAAGAAGTGAAGTATTTGGCGTTGTACTATACCTATATTTCTCTGCAGTATCGGAGCATCATGAATCGTGGTCTGTGTTAAAGGGGCCCACTGAGACTCTTTCGCCCGGGGCCCATAAAAACCTGGAGCCGGCCCTGATTATGGGGAAGCTTTCCCAAATGCACCCAAAGTCACGTGAACCTTCTCTGGCTGATGTAATCTTCTGCAATGTGTAAAATGGTAACAGCCGTTTTGGGTGATTAGTGCGAAGAAGAATATACCGTAGTTAAAAATGGCCACATTGTGCAAAATCCCATTTAATACAAAAACAATTTTCTCATCTCTAAAGTCATCCACTATGCCAAACAAGATGCACCAAGTTTATCAGACAGCAACAGTGATAAAACTTGCGCATCTTCTCCCCGCCTGGTCAAGCTTTACATTGTCAGTAATAACAAATGTACCCAAATATGTTATAAATAAAAATCTAAAAATTGAAGCGGGATAATCTGGACTTTGCACCGTGTTTTAATTTATTTGGATGTTATGCTTGCTACATTTGATTTATCAGCCACACTTCACCCAATGAAGTATAAGCTGCTTCCACAGGCAAGTCAGTCGAAGCAATTAATGATTCCTCGATGTAGAAAATTTAGAACTATGACTTCCATCAATTTTCTTTCTTAGCTATAAATCCTTCAGAGCAGAGGGAAGTGATTAATATTTACACTAAAAAAAAACAGGCTTTCCAATTTAAGGCTATATCTAGTAACAATTTTACAGCCTGTAAGGGTTCTTTTACATTTACCATGTTTTTGCGGCCGTTTTTGCGGCTCGCAAAAATTAAATGGTGCGCCTTGTGCCGTATGGCCGTGAGAGCCGTATTTGCGGCCGTGAAAAAAGATCGAGCCTGCTCGATCTTTTTCACGGTGTACGGACACGGCCCCCATTGAAAATCAATGGGGCCGCCAAAACGAACGGAAGTTTGTTTTTGCGGTGCACCGTCACTTCCGTTTTGCGGAACATCTTTTTTTTCTCCAATACTTCTTCCATAATATTGGAAAACTGAAAAAGGGCAATCCGCAAGTTTTTTGCGGTGATACGGCCCGCAAAAAAGGCCCGCAATAACGGGCCGCAAAAACCCCGGTAAGTGTAAAAGAAGCCTAAGGCGGCATTCACACATCCTTGTGAATGCCGGTGTGCTGCCCAATTATTTATCAGTCAGCACACAGACCCAATGAGTACATAATATTCTAATCCTCAACATCAAATCAGACTAGGACATGATCATTCTTGGATCTATCATTTCACGGATGGGTGAAAAGATCTGTGAGACTATGTGAGTCGAGTGCTGTCTAATAAGATATCTGACTGAAAGCACTTGGACATGTTAAACAGATGTGTGAATGCACCCCAGTGGTCAAACATTTTTTTTTAACTTCTCATCTCCTATTGATAAACAAAAACAAAAATCCCTAAATCTTGATCTAGATCCTGTAAAATGACGGATCTTTAACAGAATAAATTACACTGAAGAATTAAAAGTTTTATGGTTCATATTAATATTTTCATTTAAATGTAGACAGAGACCTGTCGATCAACTAGAAAGGTGAAGAAGCCGGCCATGGGCAGCAGCTAAGAAGTCTCATCTCTCCCTAATGTTCCCAGCCAGATCTTTAAAGGGAATCGGTCACCCTTTTGAGCTTCTATGGGCACTGTCTTCAATTTTGATGTGCACAGATGCCGTAGAGTTACTGTAATTTCGGGTCCCAGTGATCTCCGTTGAATTCCCCACAGTGAAGAGGAGAGATGACAGGACGTGCACATGACGTGAAAGGGACACAAAAGAGAAGGGGAGGAGACATCCTGAATAATGAAGATAGGAGACAGTCTTACCTTCTGGGCAGTGTACGCCCAAAAGTCTGGAAGGTATAAGCTATAAAAGATCATTTTCACTCAATAAGGCTATGTTTGCACTTTGCGTTTTTGCACCTTTTTTATGGCAAGTTTAAGCAGCTTACAAAAAGCAGGCTTTGCTTAGTTTTTTCTGTGTTTTTTTTTACTGCGGTTTTGTCAGGGTACATTTGTCTCTTGTGCATGTTGATAAAGTTTAATGCATAAAAAAAAATCTGATATAACTTCATTAGGATTTGGCACCAAAAACGCAGCAATACGTGATACTTGTGTTTTTGCAACATTTTTGCACTACCCATTGCTTTCAATAGGTGAAAAACGTTGAAAAAACGCTGAAGAAAACCCGAAACAAGTGGCATGCTCTTATGACAAAACAGGTAAAAAAAAAACAAGATATGTGCATGAGATTTCTGAAATCTCATTGACTTTTCTGGTACCGTGAAAAGCAGCTGAAAATTTGCTGAAAAAATGCAACGTGTGAACATAGCCTAAGGCACCATCCATGAGCATTACAGATATGACCAATTTCAGCTGTATACAAACTATATGCCCATATTAATAACTCAAAAAGCTCAAAAGGGTGACAGATTTTCTACTGTATATTTATTCTGAAATGCCAGAGCTGCCAGGCTGTGATTCCTGCTGCCCGTGGTTTGAGCAGCATGAATTGATTTATAGCTTCCCTTTAAGAGAAGGGATTCCTTCTAAGTTCTGTAGGGTATGAACTGAATATTATAGCATCTCGTAGAAAGCAATGCAAAACAACTTTTCTGGCAACCCAGTAAACTAGATGGGATGGTAATGGAAAAGGCCGGCCTTATTAGCTGGTTTGGCAGACAAAACCCATTATTCCCTAAAAATAGATCAGGATAAAGAGTAGAACTGCACCAAACGTTGCTTTAATTAGAAGTTGTTTAAACTTCAGCAATGAAAGGTCGGCTCCAAAATGTTGGTGCAGATTCTCTTAAGAGATTTACATGGCAGACATCCAGAAATACAGGTTTTCATATGCATAATCGCTTCCATACCATATGTCTGCAATGTAGTGTACTATTATACAGCAAATCTTATGGAATATTGATTAAGATTTCTTGCTACAAGCTTTCTTAATTGCGGCTTTTAAAAGCTATATGAATACAAATGTGACATGATCGGCTCAAACATCTCCACTGGACCCAGGAAGCTATTCAGAAAGTAATCAGGAGAAAACAATTCTCCATGTAAAATTCCAGTTTTGAGACTGTTATAGCAGAGGTCCCTCAAGTCAAAGACCCCATCTATATTATAAAAGTCTGACGGTCACTAAGTCAACAACAATTGAATGTTCTTTTCTTTCAGAAATTAATGCGTCCTTGCTATCAATAGAACTAACGTGTCCTTGCTAAAGTTATCAGAATGTGTGTTCCTTCTTTGTATCAATGAGAACTAACGTGTCCTTGCTAAAGTCATCAGAATATGTCTGAAGAAACTGACATGTCTTTGTTAATTCATCGGGTGAAATTAGAGAAAATGTTTCAATTACAAACATAAGAACAGAAACCAGTTTTGTACAGCTAAATTGTATGATCGGACCATATATGGTAAATCCTTTTTCCTGCCTCCAGGGTGTGTATATAAACCCTATGCTTTGTAATAAAGTTAGAGTCTGTTGACACATACTATCTGTTTTGTGTCTTATTCTCTCTGGTACCGCATAGCAAAGGATAGAAGCAGCAAGATAGCAGTGACGACAGAGACATACATAAAAAAGGGTTTCCTATTATATGCAATTTATGCATTAAAGGATATCTTGGGGCTGTAGGTTTTTTTTGTTCTTAGTCCCATTATTCCCAAAAGGATAAAGCACCACTCCACTTTTTTTTTTTTTTTAATTTCAGCACTGGAGTGGTGAAAATAATGTAAGTTCCCTGACACTTCCAAAAATTACGACACCCTTTATAAGATGAATAATCTTTTATTATATGGAAAAATCCCAATAGATTCGATGTAACGTTTCGGTCTTTTACATAGACCCTTCTTCAGACGATGATATCAAAAAGAAAAAATAGATTCAATCTCTTTACGTTAAGCCAACACAACCATCATATAAACATATACATCATGAAAAATAACATCATGGTAATAATGAGGAAGGCAATGCACAGTTCAATTCAAGTGAAGGAAATCAGACATTATGTTAGTGTACAGACCATAATCATTATGTCATATAATTGGACCCAGCAAAAAGGTCAGAGACATTATAATAGTATATGAAAAACGGTTTTCATATCTCAGAAACGGGCCAAGTAGGTAACATAAACAAGAGAGGAACGTAGGTCATAGTAGAAAAGGGGAGGAAACCAAAAAAGGGAAAAAAGGGGGGAAATATATTAAAAAAAGAAAAATATAAAAAAATTAAAAATATATCCATAAAGCACAGTTATGTAAATCCAACTTACCGGCCAATGGTATACTCAGGGATTCAGGAAAGAAAGCAGCGTAGCGTGAACTGTGGTTAATGTGTTACCTGTGAAGAGCGCTAGTCTGCACTAGGTTAGAAGGGGTTTAAATACCATTGGCATGCTAAACTGTCAGCTGAATACTGTAAAGCAGCAATCAAATGTGAAAAGAGAGTACCGTGGTGATGGTGAAACACAAGCAGAGTACGGCGCCGGAAAACACGTCTAACTGAAGAGCTAGATCCGAAAGTCTCCACGGTGAAAGAGGTAGAGTGTCGCCGTGGAACGTAAGCAGCTTAGCGGAGGATGACGTGTCATGACGATGGAAAGCAGGCGGTGGAACGCAGCGGAACTGCGGCACGGTGATCTGGTGGATCCGGAAGTGTCAGCAGTGAGTAAAGTGGAATGCAGCCATGGAACGCATGACGTCCGGGGACTCAGGTGAGTATATTCCTTCCAGAAGTGTTGTGAAAATTGAATGAAGTCGTGAAAGAATGGGTGGCCCAACTTCATTGATAGAAGACAAGTTCTCTAAATGTCACTAATAGAAAATGGAAAACTCCAAAAGGCAATGTTTCAAGCTCTCAATACAAGTCCATGATAGACTTACATAGAATAGTGACTTCTGTCTCACGAGCAAACACTGGAGCAATCCAGCAGGTCACAACCTAGAGAAGATGACTGGAGCAGGGCCGATAAGAGAAGATAGCGGCTGGTAAGAATATCACTAGGGCCAGTGAACTTACATTAATGGCACCTTTCCAGTTGTAAAATAAAAAACAAATGCTGGAGTGGTGCTTTAAGATTGTGGATACCTTTTCAACCCTAGAAGTATAATTGTGCTTTTTAATGACTTGTGTCTACCTCGCTCCCTGAGAACCTCCTGACCTGAGTGGTTCTCAGGTTTGTACATGGCCCTCACTTCTTACACTGTGCCATGTAAAGAAAGGAGACATGAAACAACGGTGTCACAAACTCAGTATGTGCTTACGATGAACAATGTAGTGATCATGACAGCATAAACTCCTATTATCTTACCCAACATTTCTGACAATGCTTAGACGATTGAACACTGGGAACTGAAAATTAACTGATTGAAATTGCCGTAAGAGTGTTTTCTGGTCTTTCATTTCAATCAACACGGACACAGCGGTGGAATATATGACAGTCAAGTGATGACTTTAAAGACAATCACTGTAATAATGAACACACCAAAATGAGAACAAGAAGCTGATAGTAACAATGTGCAACAAGACTGAAAAAAGGGATTTTTTTTTTTATTTAAAAGGGGTTGCAGTATGTCATTGCTGCAGCCCTGTTAAGAAAGGAAGCAGCAATGAGGTTGCACTGTTGTGGCAAGGGCTTTAGAAAGTGTACAAAAAAAGCCTGCATCATTATTTTACCTGTCTGTGGCCCAATATTGTGTGAAATTGGATAACTTCTTTAAGAATAATACAGATAAATGTAAGATTATGCACTTGGGTAGATGAAATACAATGTATAATTCAGTACTAAATCGTAAAACACTGCGAAGAATATGGGAGATATAATTTCATGTCACTCATTTGTATCCTATTTGGCATGGGATTATAAAACCCCTCTTCTCTGTGTAGCTGTAACAGAACACCTAGGTAAAGCCTGGAAAGGATGTAAGTGACAGATCTCACACCTTGAGTCAGTCATCTCAGAGCAAGACAAAGGCTTGCTAGCAATATAGTCATGCTGAAGTGGTCAAAGAACACTCTAGAAAAATAATTCCACAAGGAGTTATGGAGATACTATACATCCTAAGCGCAAATTGTGTACATTTTCAAGAACTCTGGAATGGACCGAACGCCTCTCAGGGTCTCTGGCCCGATATTATCCCATTAACGGGCTTATATGTAACAAAGAACTGGTGGCAGTCCTACCGAGATGACCAGGCGGTTTCACTGGTGCTAGCGAAATGGGCCTAACAGAGTTGTGAGTGAGTGTAGGGCCACATCAGTGACTGCATGGGCCACATTCTCTCATTCCCCATGCCTCCCTGGGCCCGTGTGGACAGGGAATGTCTGTGTAAACCTGTACCAAGCTGACCTTGCCTGTCCCCAGGGGGTGCGAAACGTCACATTGGTGAAAGTGGGGAGACAGCAATAGTGACGTCAAGCGGGGTGGCAAGGTGCGGGTTCATCACAAGTGGTGGCAGCAGTGGGTTTCTGCGTTATCTCTCCAGTGCCATCCTTCACAAGTGGCGGGATGGGATTTATAGAAATCTCATGCCCACTGTGCTTCTATTTGATGCGGCGTAAACTCACTCGCGTCGCGGGTTTATGAGCCGCAGCATGTCAATTTCTGTTGCGGAGACACTAGTCTCAACAACAGAAATTTCCACTATAGATATGTATTTGGATGCAGTAAATCCGCATTGTTCCGTTACATGCGGATTTACCTGTATGATTAGAATGCATCAAAAATACGCTGCATCCAATACGCTGCTACTTCTTGATTATGGGAACGCAGCCTTAGAAAACGTGTTTTTCTCTAAAATGATAAAGTCATGCAGCCAGTGTCTGGTTACATTTAAAAGAGGCATAGATGCTCATGACCAGAACATAGTTTTATATCTATACAAGCCACTAGTGCGGCCACACCTGGATACGGTGTACAATTTTGGTCACCGGTGTATAAGAATGATATAGCTGAAAAAGAGCAGGTGCAGAGAAGAGCGACCAAGGTTATTAAGGGAATGGGTGGACTGCAATATCAAGATAGGTTATTAAACTTGGGGTTATTTAGTTTGGAAAAATGAATGCTTAGAGTTTATCTTATTACAATGTAAAAATATATGAGGGGAGAGATCCTTGTAATGATCTTTTCACACTTTGGCCTGTAATGATGACAAGTGGGTATCCTTAACGTCTAGAACAGCGGTTCTCAACCTGTGGGTCGCGACCCCGTGGGGGTCAAACGACCAAAACACAGGGGTCGCTTAAAGGAGCCGGCGGCTGCAGCACTGTAGTGACAGCTGCAGCCGCCGGCTTCATTAGACATCTTACCCTCGGCGTCAGCTTCCTCCTGGCAGTGCGGTGACGTAGTACCGCTCATTAAGGTAATGAATATGGAGGTGACGCCACTCCCATAGGGTGGCGTCCATATTCATGAACCTTTATGAGCGGTATTACGTCACCGCTGCGCACAGGAGGAAGCTGACGCCGCCGACAGGGATGCAGGGACCTGCAGCGACGGAGCGAGGAGGGTGAGTATGGTGGGGGGAGGACGGGGGAGCGGAGCCATGTATACAGGATGGAAGGGGGAGCGGAGCCATATATACAGGATGGGAGGATGGGAGCGGAGCCATATATACAGGATGGGAGGGGGGAGCGGAGCCATGTATATAGGATGGGAGGGTGGGAGCGGAGCCATGTATACAGGATGGGAGGGGGAGCGGAGCCATGTATACAGGATGGGAGGGGGGAGCGGAGCCATGTATACAGGATGGGAGCGGAGCCATGTATACAGGATGGGAGGGGGAGTGGAGCCATATATACAGGATGGGAGGATGGAGCGGAGCCATATATACAGGATGGGAGCAGAGCCATATATACAGGATGGGAGGATGGGAGCGGAGCCATGTATACAGGGATGGGAGGGGGAGCGGAGCCATGTATACAGGAAGGGAGGGGGAGCGGAGCCATATATACAGGATTGGAGGATGGGAGCGGAGCCATATATACAGGATGGGAGGATGGGAGCGGAGCCATATATACAGGATGGGAGCGGAGCCATATATACAGGATGGGAGCGGAGCCATATATACTGGATGGGAGGGGGGAGCGGAGCCATGTATATAGGATGGGAGGGTGGGAGCGGAGCCATGTATACAGGATGGGAGGGGGGAGCGGAGCCATGTATACAGGATGGGAGGGGGGAGCGGAGCCATATATACAGGATGGGAGGATGGGAGCGGAGCCATGTATACAGGATGGGAGGGGGAGCGGAGCCATATATACAAGATGGGAGGATGGGAGCGGAGCCATATATACAGCATATTTCCGATGGCTCTAGCCCAGTGGCGTAGCAGGGGCGTAGCGTGGGCGGGCATAGGGCGCGGGTGTAGCGTGGGCGGGCGGTCCACCCCAGGCAGCACGTGTGTGGGGCGGCGTGGCAGCAGCAGCAATTCCTCCTCCCACGGAGTCACAGTGCTGCGGCCCGGGACCCTCCGGAGCTGAGCGGCGGGTCGGTGAGTCCACTGTGCGGGGAGAGGGGGGACCCGGCCTGAGCAGGCGGCGCAATACTTACCTCTCCCCGTGCCTCCGTAGCTCCGGGCTCCAGCGCTTCCTGTCACAGCAGCGCCCTGGATGACGTCATCATTCAGCGGCCGGCTGTGGCAGAGAGCGCGGGCCCCGGACAGGTGAGATTGTGAGTGTCTGTGTGTATCAGTGTGTGTGTGTGTGTGTGTCTGCCTGCGTGAGTGTATGTGAGAGAGTGCTGCGGTGCTGTCTGTGTGTGGTGCTGTATGTGTGATGGTGATGGGGGAGGCAGTGATGGTGGTGAGGAGGCAACGATGATGATGGGGAGCCAATGATGATGGGCAGGCAAAGATGATGATGATGGGACAGGGGCAATGATGATGATGATGATGGGGAGGCAATGATGATGGGGAGCCAATGATGATGAGCAGGCAATGATCATGATGATGGGGAGCCAATGATGATGGGCAGTCAATGATGATGATGATGGGGAGCCAATGATGATGGGCAGGCAATGATGATGATGATGGGGAGCCAATGATGATGGGAAGGCAATGATGATGATGGGGAGCCAATGATGGGCAGGCAATGATGATGGCGATGATGATGGGAGGCGATGATGATGATAATGGGGAGTCTTTCCACAGTGCCCTTTCCTGAGCCGTAACAGTGCAGAACGCAGCACAGTGCAGAGGAGAGCTCCATATTTTGTATGGAGCATTTATGGGGACCAGTATTCTTTATGGAGCATTATATTTGGCCCATAATACTGTATGGAGGACTATGTGGTGCCCATAATATTGTATGGAGGACTGTAATTATTTTTTGGTTTGGGGGTCACCGCAACATGAGGAACTGTATTGCGGGGTCACGGCATTAGAAAGGTTGAGAACCACTGGTCTAGAACAAAGAAAGTTTAATCATAATTATACATGGAGATTCTTTACTGTAAGAGCGGTGAGATAAAGGAACACTCTCTCACATGATGCTGTAATGGTTGATTCACTACAAAAGTTCAAGGAGGGACTGGATGCCTTTCATGAAAAATATATTACAGGCTATGGGCACTAGATTCTATCATGGGGCGTTGATCCAGGGAACTAGTGTGATTGCCGTATGTGGAGTCGAGAAGGAATTAAAGTCTGCCCTATGGGGTTTTGCCTTCCTCTTTATCAACATGTTAGGCTTGAAGTTGATCGCTACGGACTTATATATAAAGCCTTCATATTTAACAAAAATTTAAGTTATACTTTGATTGATATCTATTTGATGTCGGTGAAAGGAAACATTTCCATTTAAAGTCTAAAAACCCGTCCTAAATCTATCATACCTAAGCAGATGAGGAAACCTATAAATACTTAAAAGGGAATGTCCAGGAGTAAGAAACATGTCTATTGTATTCCAAAGACAGGCTATCGGTGATATTGCAGCTAATTTTAAGGGCACTGACCTTCAATACCAATCACAACCGATGCACACGTGTAGCACTGTTTTTGAAAGAAAACAGCCATGATTTTTTTTATTCTGCACAACTCCGCTAACACCTACATCCAGGCTCGGACTGGCCCATAGGGTAACAGGGCAATCCCCTGGTGGGCCCCCAATCCCCGTGTTTGGGCAGTACTTGGCAATAATTCACTTGATTCAATCTGTACAGAAAAAAGCAGCATCTTGTCATTCATTAACTAAACTACCCAGTTTATTATTATAAAGAGATCTAGGTAAATTTGTGAACGAGGGTAGTCAAATATTTGTATGCTAGTGAAAAGTGGGCCCCCCCAAAGTCAATGTTACAAATATTTGTATGCTAGTGAAAAGTGGGCCCCCCAAAGTCAATGTTACTGGAGGGCCCTTGGCAACCCAGTCCGACACTACCTACATCTATAACACATGAACTTGGTCTTTACGGCTTTTCAAGCTCTATGTCTAAACAAGAATGTTTCCACTCACTGACAGTAACCAGAGAGTATCTCTCCCTTCTGGCTCATGGCGGGAGACCTAAGTGCGGGACCATCTTGCTGTAAAGTCCTTACCTCTAATAGGAAATATGGCTGGGATTTTCTAACACATCCCTTTTGATGTATATTTTATTTCAGTGGGAAATTAAGATAACCAGAATTTTTCTAACAGCTAATTTGGAAATGTGGCTTGTATGATATAGTAAGCATGCAATGAAATATCTATGTGCCATGTGTATTTTTCTACATCAATACCACTGACATCTGCAGAACTATAATAAGACACTGTGATTGCCAAGTATGAAAAGCACAAGGTTTCCCTGCAGTTTGCTGATGTGTTACTTTGATGCATTATGTACATGTGAATGTAAAATAACTATGCCTGGGGTAAAAGCAGTCTGTCAGCTGCAGCGCATTTACCCCCGGTGGTGGCTGCCCTCTGCTCCATGTTAAATCCTCTGGGCTGTGTCAATTGATTGCTCATGGATTCTCATCCCATTGCTTCAATTAATAATGTAATAAGCTGCACATGACCCCATGAGTCCTTTCTGCATTTGGAAGGTTAGTCATACATTGTAGTTTCCATTTATTTTATATATAAATTGGATTAAACAATAGAAGATAAAAGCCACTATAGACTGATAATATAGTATGACAAAATATGTTTTATAAATCAGACACATACACAGAATGAAGATTTTCAAATTAGAAACATTTTAATAAAATAAATTAAAGGGTTTGTTTGTACCAATTTTGTGCCCTGTAGGACAAGGGATAACGTGATCGTGGGAGGTCTGACCGATGGGTCCATGACTAATCCCCATCTAAATTGAGCAGAGGTAGAACATCCGCACCTCCATACCATTCCATTTTATCTTCCGCAGTCCCATAGAGAATAGCTAGTGGAAGGTGTGCGTACTCAAGCTTTCCCCTTTTTAACAAGGTTCTACTGATATTGGGGGTCACAGTGGTTAGAACCCCAGAGATCAATAAATTGTCCTCCATCTTTAAAGTCCTTTATAGATTTTTTAATCTACTGCAGGTTTTGTTCTCAATTTTAAGAGGTGGTATGAACCTGTGGAAAATAGGGGCAACATGTCAAGGGTTAAGAATACAGCAGTATCTTCAGACATCTGAAAGTAGCAGAAATAAAAATTGGGTTATGAGACCTCCCATTCCATATGTAAAAATACTGAATAATGTAGGTTGTGCAATACAAGAACCTACATAACACCACCTTGTCATATACTTATAAATAGGTTGTCTTTGGAGCTGTTCTGCAGTACCCGGCAGCAGCCACTACACATGGACGGGAGCTGTGTATTGCTGCCTGTTTAGTGTGTTTATATCTGGTCACCATGGGTGCTTATAGCAGCTAAACAGAGAGGGTGTTTGGGTGTTAGACCCACACTGGTCTGATATTGATAACTTATCCCAAGGATAATTCTCCTACCTCATCCATAACTTGTTTTGATGTTTTATCAAACATTCGTTTTTGTTTGTTCCTTCAGTTTGCTCTAGAAATGTGAAATGTAAAATCCTGCTCAATTTCATTAACACTTTGTCCTAGGGATATTTGATTGCAACCTGAGTGTCGGGGTGTTAATTAATGTATAAAACTTGTCATAAGTTTAATTCTATTCTATTATTTATTTACATTCTACTTTCCTCATCTGGTGCACACTTAATGTGAATATAGATTACCATCTCTTTTAAAAACAAATGTTTGTGATTTCAACAATACAATATTGTCTCTAATCTCTACAATATATTCATATGCCCCATTACATCATGATTTTAGCCTCCATTTGACGTGTATGCCCGAAAGAACTCCCAATTTGTACATGAAACGGAAGCCTACAATGGATCGCATACTTGTCATTGGGTCTGACTGAATGAATGAAGGCAAAAGGACACACTTTTTGCCTTCATTAGTTATGGACACACTTAGCGTGTACGTAATGAGTAGGGGGTGTACATTTATCTGCAACACCATATGGCAAATATGTTATTGTAAACTTAGATTACTCAGTGTAAAATATCCAGATTTATCATACACCATGAACCACTGTGATAACATGGTGCAATGTAAACCTAAAGCCTGACATACACATTAGATGTGTATTACATTATTCTGCCACCTCTCCTTTATACCGGAGTGCACGCTCAGCTGAGCACTCCTGGGTCCTCTATGAGAGACATGTTTGGTCAAGGCTTACATCTATAGAAGAAAAGGATTGTCAGTCTGAAATAAGACATGGGGGATCCTTAACTTCCTGTGACAATCAATTGTTTGTGACCTTTCATACACATTAGACAGTCAGCCGAATCCATTGATATTGGTGGGATGGGCTGACATTGTATATGGGGCCTCCCAACTCCAGATTTTCAATTCGTTTTGCTCTTGTAGAGAACATAGGAGCCTTCATCCAAGGGTTTCTACATATAAGAAAGTTGGTAAAGATAGTTGTCAGGGGTAGAAATGTTTGGCTGCCAGCTATCAAATATGTATGTAGGTAATAAAGATGTTATGGTATTGAATACCAATGTGTCATTGAGAAAATTTGTAAAATCCATAAATATATCTCTGGTGAGGGGACAAATTACCTTCACATTGAACATATGGGATTAATTATAACTGGGGAAGTGAGATACAGCTGGCACTTCAACTTCCATTGAAGTATGATCTTCTGCTGTGAACAGGTAATTACAACAGGGAATCTGCTGATAGACAGCCACAAAGTCTAGGATTTTGTATACTCAGAGGCCGTGAAGTACAGTACACTTCCTGAGGTAAGGGCTTCCTCTGTTCAGAGAAATTATCTCAGACACTCATGAGCCAGTAGTCAATGATGAATATTGGGATATGCATCGACCCAGTGTTTATATTAGATATATATTCAGCGTCTTGGAAAAGTGACGAATATAACGCATTCACTTATGTCACTGTAAGGCCTGCCTAGCACCTTAGTACAAGTTAGATGGATGATGCTATCCATGCCATGTTTCATCTCTATAGAAAGATAAAATGTGATAGGAAACATGACAACAATATCTCCCACCTGGAACTTCCAGGGGCGATGATATCCTGCAAGTTGGGGATCTCAATCTTCTAAAGGCCAAGCACATCACACGACCAGCCCATATGAGCTCACAAGGGGAGGTATGTGGGCTTAACCTTGATCTAACAAAAGTTTGGCTTTTTGCCATTTGTCAGTTCTGGAAGACACAGTGCTCTGTGGTTCTGTATTGTAGCTCTAAAGAGTGATTCCCTCTGCTAAGCTCTGAGCCATTTCCGTGACACAAGTTTAAGACTTTTTCTTGTTATCCCTTTCATTTTATCTAATTATATATATTGTATATCGTATTGTTTTGCTCCCAATGTGTACCATCTTTGTTTTAAAAAAGACTGCCCACTTTTTCAGATTAAATATATAAAATTTATAGCTCCATTCCTCACTGTGAGTTCTCCAATAACTGGCCTAGGAGGGAGGACAGCCATGGCCTCGTCCATCACTCGTCAGTCAATTGCGTAATTGTCCAGACGTTTGGAGGAGGCAGAGTTGCCTCCACTGACACAATGTATTCTGCAGAAGTTGCAGGTTGTAAATGGAAATTTCATCAGGTTCTTTCTCTATAATTATTCATCCCTTCTGTTTCCTATCCATGTCCTTAATATTCCAGATCTACACACTCTTATTGGGATCTGGAAGTATGCCCCACATTCAATTTAAGTGTTATCAGCATCTATTAATGTCTGCCACTAAGACTTCTACTCATGGCAATAATCAGAGTAAGTCACCTTAATTAGATGTCTGATTTTCATGTACGTTTTCAGTGTTTTTCATGGATAGAACTTGTATCCATCATAGTCTATGATTCGGTTTACATGTCCTGAAGGAATAAAATAATTGAGACATTTCTGTTTTTGATCAAATTTTATCAAAATGAGCACACTGATGTAAATTGGTCCAATTTTTTTACACCCGCAAAAAACCAATGACGTCCTATATTCCATGGTGAACAAGACGTTGCAGACATGCTCTAAATTTCTAAATAAAAGTAAATCTGTTCCTAAATAAAGGTAAATCTGTTCCTAAATAAAGATAAATCTGTTTTCTCCAAAGATAAAAATCATTTTCAGATGGATCTATGTATGTAATTCACTCCAATAGATGAGATCTTCGCGTTTGTGCCGGTGGCCTCTGAATACTCTGATTTCCTCCCACACTCCAAAGAAAAACTGATAGGGAATTTAGATTGCGAGCCCCAATGGGGACAGTGAAAATATTGTCTGTAAAGCGCTGCGGAATATGATGGCACTATATGAGTGAGTAAAATAAATACATAAATTGAATGGGCGCTGAGCTACAGGTCTGCATCAGTCACTGTAAGTCATTTGTAGAAGAGAGGTGTCTGAACCCCACAGATCTGATAATTATGCCCTATTCTAAGGAATAGATCATCAATATCCTACGGCTAGACCTTTTCATGATAAGGGCAAATTGTACAAACCCCTTTACTACGTCTAAAATGTCATGCATTCAGGAATGCCATATGTACAGACCTGTATGATAGCAAATTAACATATCTAGACAGGCTAAATGGAATCATTACATTATATTAGTGCACTATTAAAGATTCATTCCCAAAATCTATAGTCAGGTCTTATGAAAAAAACATGAAAAAACTAACATTACATCAACAAGAGAAGCATCATAATGGCAGATTCGCTGTGCTTGTGCATAAGCATAAATCTATTTTTTTGTGATCTTATGCAAATACAAAGAACAAAAAGTGATGAAAATGCTGAAAATAAATATAGCCATATAGGTTGAAGACAATACAAGGTTGGCAGGTTGAATGCTGCTCAGCTGGGGGTCCTAACTACCCAATAACCAGTAAGTGCACCTCAACTGAACACCTCTGGCAGCACTCATCTCAGGAGAAAAGTAACTCTGAGCATATTATATCATTCTTGACATAGCTATGCTATTACAATAGGATGCAAGCTTTTCCAGTAACATGAAAAAAAAAGCTTTTAACAAATCGGTTGAGTCCATTTGTCTGGTTAGCTAGTACTCGAGGAGAGTTGGGGGAATGAAGCTTCCAGTAACTCTCTTATACCAGTCATATTTACATTATATTAGTTGATGAAGCATTTGTAAAAATGAAGAGCTGTCTCTGACCTATTCCTATGTGAAGGCTGATCCTGAAGCCAATATTTAATTTAAATCAATGGGTTAACAATTAATGAAAAAAAAAAAAACTATCTAGCAACCAGTAAATGGCAGCCACAACCTGATGGTCAATACCACGGTCTTACTAGAATCAGCTTCAGAACCCTTGAACATCTGTAATATAGTAGTTTTCAACTCATTAATAATATCAAAAAGTATATATTTTGGACAAATCTTTAACATATTTTTCTACTAAATAAAGGACAGTTTTTTGCTTAAAGCCGAGATATTTAGTAATTAATTCACAGCCTCATTTCTGCACAACTTGTGTTGAGCACACTTCCACAGATAAGAGCTGTTTACTTCTATCCATAGGTTTATCATCAGCAGCAGATAGGTTTAGCCAACCATATCCTCCTTAATCCTACTAATCTTCCTGTCTGCTGAAAATACGGAGCTGTTAAGCACAATATGAATTATGTTTTGTTTAATCCAGAGGAAATTGTAGATTAGCCTTTACCTAACAAGAAATGGGCAAACTTTAAAGAGACGTGTTTAAAGCAAAGCTCAGATTTGGAGTTACTCATGTTCCCAACACTACCCCATGCTTTTAGGAAAAGTTAAAATTGCTTTGCTTGAAAATGTATAAAAAAATGATAACGAATCAGAATAGCAAAAGCCTGCCTAGCTTTCAACTTCAGTTTGCAAATAATTTTTAAAATAGCATTAAATGAAAGGAATGGACTGCCAATAAAAAAAAAACATTACATACAATTGTTTTTATACTTTCCCATAAAATGGGGGTACAAAAACTAAATGAAGTGACTAGAAAAAAAAACATGACTGTTCCTTCACCTTAAGGTCAAATGACCATGCTGAAGATATCATACTGAAGACATATTATGAAAAGACTTAAAGTGGACTTGACATCAGATACATGCTGCCCAAACCATGGACAGTGTGTATTAGACACTGGCTGGGTGATCTCAACCAAGTATGTTTCTCCCCGCCCACTGACAATAACTGACAGATCTTTCCCTATATGCACATGTAGGCAGACACCTGTCAATCCTGGGCAGTGAGCGGAGAGAAGCTGCCAGGTATCCACCTATCCCACTAGTCTTATAGTGTTGTCTCGGCTATTAAAATATGTATTACTCAGAAACACCAAAGTGTTTCAGAGTCAAACATAACTGGCCAGTGTCTGATAGATGCTGCCTGGAAATCACTTAGAGAGGATAAGGGTAATCAGCTGCAATATGATTGGATATTGTCACAAAAATTAATGAGTCACCAATCAAATGGAAACTTTTCATATTTCACAATTACTAACCAACTAGGATCTCACTATGCCAGAAAAAGAATAATATAAGCCATAAAGAAAACAATCTTCTTGGAGTATAAAATTATAATGAAACCTATATGAGACGACCACTCAAAATTGCATTGAACAATGGTCTTCAAAAAAAAGTTGTCAAGTACACATGTACAACGATGGAGCTGAGTATATGTCATAGAAGTTGTGGATTAGAGATGGTCTTTGGACACATTCATCTACAATTTCTATAAATAAACTTTTCTTACCTATCAATAACAACAAGTACATGCATGTCTACACTAATTCTGGTTTTATGTACCCAGGAATGCCACCAGGAAATTCATACTGGCAAAAATTTGGGGCTCCCTTGAGACTCTGCTGAGGCTCCACCTCACCCCACAACCCTTCCACAGTTTCACCGTCCACTCCACTTTTGCACCACGTCCTCAGCAATCACATGTTCCCATCGAACACCATATCACATACATAGCCATCAGAATTTGTTTTGGCCAAAACTATTTTTAAGTCGCCACCACGACAAGGTAGACTCTTCTGACAAGGTACTACTCTACTCTAACCTATTAAACATTCGTTAAAATTCCCAATATTCTTTTTGGGTATATTTTTACTTATATTTCTTTAGGGGAATGTGTCACATACATTTTTTTTAAACGAACAATAATACCACATACAAGCCACAAATATCGTCACAGCATGGACGGACCATATATTACTACCACAAAGTGACCAAATAATACCACATACAACGGACAACTATCATCACACCATGGCTAAACCACATATTACCACCACATAGTGACTGAATAATAGCACATACAATGAACAAATATTGTCACACCATGACCATACCACATATTACCACCACTTAGTGACTGAATAGTAACATATACAAGGAACAAATACTGTCACACCATGACCAGACCACATATTACCACCTTATAGTGACTGAGAAAATAGGAGTCACTGGTGAAAAAGGATTTTTTAGCAAAAAATAGTAAATATTTATTTATATAAATGTATAAAAAGTAACACAAGATCATATGAAAAAGACATAAGAAACACATACATAGGACGGATGCATATGCAGGGGGAATGCGTTCCTGTTAATATCAAGTGACATTAATAACAGTGGCAGTGGAATAAACAAATGGCAGCCCCAAACAGGGAGTCATATGGAGCACCTCCCGCAGTGGGAAAAAGAAATGCGGTGCTGTAGCTACCTACATGTTAACCACAAAGTGCCTGAACATGCTTCAAAAAAAAAAAAAAAACATTGGTATATATTCAGGTCAGCAATAGACTGTGCAGCGCTGCCTAATTCAGCAAGAAGCCATGCTCACCAATACAAAAGTAACACAGGAATGCAGTCACCCCGCTCACAGATGTCACCCCAACGCACATTTCGTGGCTAGCATGCCACTTTTTCAAGGGGATAGTGATATAATGCACAAAGGACCTTCTTATACCTCCCCTTCCCTGATCACATGATCAGATTTAGCCAATGGAGAACGGTGTGTCGGCGCATGCATCGCTGGAGCCGGGCAAACCCACAGCGACGGCGGCGTCATGTCTCCAGGGGTGCGCCGGTCAAAGGGCCCGTGCGCACTCCGGACACAAAAAGACGCCCCATCACAGCGGCAATCGCCCAGATCACAGCGGGGCATGCGCACTCCCGGGACTCCATTTATGGCAGTAAGCACTACATACATCATGAAAAAACTGGTTTACAATCATATATGCAGAAATACAAAGCAAGATTTTTTGCATCATATATCGATCAGAGTTGTCAAAGTGCAACAAATAGTGGGTACACAAGAATTAATACATTAGAGAATCACATATATTACAGCTTTGTTCTCTCTTCTTTATTTCTTTAATGATTCAGGAATGAACGGGACGGAGGTAGAAAGCCAGATGACGAGTTAGGTGTAGACAAAAACACAACTGTAAAAGATATATATTAAAAACAAATATTAAAATCAAGAAGACATCAAAAGGAACCAAAATAGGGGATACTCAGAAGGAAAAGCAATTTATAAAAAAGAGGCAAAACTTAAAGATTCATTAAGGCCATTGGGCACCATTGTGTCCAACTGAATGATCCAACGGGCCTCCATTTGGGCCAGGATTTTTTTATAGTCCCCTCCTCTGACACCAAGGTGTAGAATATCGATTCCACGAACTTTGAAAGAGGATGCGTCACAGTTGTGATGGTATTTATAGTGACGAGGAATCGTCTTTAGGTCAGAAGGATCAGAAATGGTCCTCGCTGCGCCAATGTCCCTTACGTGTTCCCTAATACGTATTCTCAATTCCCTGGTGGTGAGGCCAACATATATCCTCGGACAGCCGCACGTAGCATAGTATATTACATTTGAACTCCCGCAGGATATACGCTGGCGAATATCAAAAGTTTTATCACCACCAGAGGAAGAGAAATTCGTGGAACGCAGGGCATTGGCGCAAGCGAGGCAATGGCCACACGGAACAAAGCCTGCGGTAGGACCACGAGTACCAAAGACATTTTTGGAAGGTGGAAGGTAGTGACTCCGAACAAGCATATCGCATAGATTTTTTGACCGTCTGGATGTCATGGATGGGTAATCGCCCAGCGAGCGCAGCAAAGCGGGCTCGGTTTTTAAAATATCCCAATGTTTAACTAGGATCTGTCTAATACCAGACCATTCATGGTTGAAAGTGGTGATAAATCTTATTGGTCCCTCTTCACACCCCTGACTGTCCACACGAACGGTATTAAGGAGGCAGCCACGTGGAGTCCTCCTTGCACGATCATATCCTTTTTTAATACACCTATTGCTGTACCCACGCGCCCTAAAGCGCTTTCTAAGGTCCTTGGCTTGTGCCTCAAAAGCATCATTGGTAGAGCAGATGCGTTTCATACGAAGAAACTGTCCAACCGGGACGGCCCTAATGGTGGCAGGGTGATGAGCTGACTTTGCATGAATTAATGCATTCACAGAGGTGGGCTTCCTAAAAACGTCCGTCCTGAAGCGGAATTACTTGAGGAACAGTCAGCCTCTACAACAAGTAGGTTCCCTACATCATTGTTACCCAGGTCAACGAAATTCCCCCCTTGTCACTATGTCCAGCTATTGATGTATTTACGAAACTGGTGACAGAAGACCTAAGACAATTATCTACTAGATGTAGATTTGACAACTTGACTTATAAACAGCGTCAGGCTTTGTTACAATTACAATCTCTTCCTGATGTTGTCTTTAAACCTGCTGACAAGGGGGGGAATATCGTGATCTGGCCTTGCAATAAATATGAACGAGAAGTTTTCCGTCAATTAAGGGATCCCAATACGTATACCAGGCTGACATGTAGTCCTCTTTCCTCCTTCTCGTTGGAACTCCAGGACATCCTACATGGAGCGTATGAATCTAATATCATCCCTAAAAAAATCTACGAGGGCCTTTTGATAAAAAATCCTAAAACCCCCACTTTCTATCTACTTCCAAAAATCCACAAGGATGCCCTTGACCCACCAGGTCGCCCTATAGTGTCAGGCATTGGTGGTCCATGTGATATGGTGTGTAAATTTATTGATTTTTACCTTAACCCAATTGTGGAGACACTGCCTTCTTTCATTCGTGACACTAAGGACGTCCTGGCACGGGTCGACGGCATCCTTGTGGATGACTCTACTATTCTGGTGGCAGCCGACGTGGAGTCCTTATACACTTGCATTGATCATTCCCATGGCTTGGATGCCGTTCGTTTCTTCTTAGAATCCTCCAACCTGGACGGCCCTATGTGTGAGCTAATCCTCGAGCTGCTCCACTATGTCCTGACCCACAACTTTTTCGTCTTCAAGGATATTTTCTACTTGCAGAGGCGTGGTACAGCCATGGGCGCGGCCTGTGCGCCCGCTTACGCCAATCTCTTTCTGGGGTTCTGGGAGAGATCTTTGTTTGGTGATGCGGGCGCGCAGGCCGCCTCCCATGTGCTGTACTGGTTTAGATACATTGATGATATTCTGATGTTGTGGGACGGGACGGTGCAGCAGCTCGAGGATTTCATGGTGGAGCTGAATCAGAACTCTTTTAACATTCATCTGACCTATAAGTATAGCCGTACGAGGGTGGAATTCCTGGACGTCTCGTTGGAGGAGGACGCTAGCCGCCGCTTCAGGACGGACGTTTTTAGGAAGCCCACCTCTGTGAATGCATTAATTCACGCAAAGTCAGCTCATCACCCTGCCACCATTAGGGCCGTCCCGGTTGGACAGTTTCTTCGTATGAAACGCATCTGCTCTACCAATGATGCTTTTGAGGCACAAGCCAAGGACCTTAGAAAGCGCTTTAGGGCGCGTGGGTACAGCAATAGGTGTATTAAAAAAGGATATGATCGTGCAAGGAGGACTCCACGTGGCTGCCTCCTTAATACCGTTCGTGTGGACAGTCAGGGGTGTGAAGAGGGACCAATAAGATTTATCACCACTTTCAACCATGAATGGTCTGGTATTAGACAGATCCTAGTTAAACATTGGGATGTTTTAAAAACCGAGCCCGCTTTGCTGCGCTCGCTGGGCGATTACCCATCCATGACATCCAGACGGTCAAAAAATCTATGCGATATGCTTGTTCGGAGTCACTACCTTCCACCTTCCAAAAATGTCTTTGGTACTCGTGGTCCTACCGCGGGCTTTGTTCCGTGTGGCCATTGCCTCGCTTGCGCCAATGCCCTGCGTTCCACGAATTTCTCTTCCTCTGGTGGTGATAAAACTTTTGATATTCGCCAGCGTATATCCTGCGGGAGTTCAAATGTAATATACTATGCTACGTGCGGCTGTCCGAGGATATATGTTGGCCTCACCACCAGGGAATTGAGAATACGTATTAGGGAACACGTAAGGGACATTGGCGCAGCGAGGACCATTTCTGATCCTTCTGACCTAAAGACGATTCCTCGTCACTATAAATACCATCACAACTGTGACGCATCCTCTTTCAAAGTTCGTGGAATCGATATTCTACACCTTGGTGTCAGAGGAGGGGACTATAAAAAAATCCTGGCCCAAATGGAGGCCCGTTGGATCATTCAGTTGGACACAATGGTGCCCAATGGCCTTAATGAATCTTTAAGTTTTGCCTCTTTTTTATAAATTGCTTTTCCTTCTGAGTATCCCCTATTTTGGTTCCTTTTGATGTCTTCTTGATTTTAATATTTGTTTTTAATATATATCTTTTACAGTTGTGTTTTTGTCTACACCTAACTCGTCATCTGGCTTTCTACCTCCGTCCCGTTCATTCCTGAATCATTAAAGAAATAAAGAAGAGAGAACAAAGCTGTAATATATGTGATTCTCTAATGTATTAATTCTTGTGTACCCACTATTTGTTGCACTTTGACAACTCTGATCGATATATGATGCAAAAAATCTTGCTTTGTATTTCTGCATATATGATTGTAAACCAGTTTTTTCATGATGTATGTAGTGCTTACTGCCATAAATGGAGTCCCGGGAGTGCGCATGCCCCGCTGTGATCTGGGCGATTGCCGCTGTGATGGGGCGTCTTTTTGTGTCCGGAGTGCGCACGGGCCCTTTGACCGGTGCGCACCCCTGGAGACATGACGCCGCCGTCGCTGTGGGTTTGCCCGGCTCCAGCGATGCATGCGCCGACACACCGTTCTCCACTGGCTAAATCTGATCATGTGATCAGGGAAGGGGAGGTATAAGAAGGTCTTTTGTGCATTATATCACTATCCCCTTGAAAAAGTGGCATGCTAGCCACGAAACGTGCGTTGGGGTGACATCTGTGAGCGGGGTGACTGCATTCCTGTGTTACTTTTGTATTGGTGAGCATGGCTTCTGCTGAATTAGGCAGCGCTGCACAGTCTATTGCTGACCTGAATATATACCAATGTTTTTTTTTTTTTTTTTGAAGCATGTTCAGGCACTTTGTGGTTAACATGTAGGTAGCTACAGCCGGCACCGCATTTCTTTTTCCCACTGCGGGAGGTGCTCCATATGACTCCCTGTTTGGGGCTGCCATTTGTTTATTCCACTGCCACTGTTATTAATGTCACTTGATATTAACAGGAACGCATTCCCCTGCATATGCATCCGTCCTATGTATGTGTTTCTTATGTCTTTTTCATATGTTCTTGTGTTACTTTTTATACGATTTATATAAATAAATATTTACTATTTTTTGCTAAAAAATCCTTTTTCACCAGTGACTCCTATTTTCTCCTTTATGTCATTATGCTATTATGAGTGGTGATTTTTGGTCACACACATGTGTGGTGTGACCCACATATATTCTACCAATGCGGCTGTATTTGGTTAAACATATAGTGACTGAATAGTACAATACTTATCATTAAAAAAAAAACACAATACTAATATTACCATAAGTGCCATAATATGCAGGAGATCTGTACATAGTATACATTGTATAGTGTCAGTGTACAGGTAATAGTGACTCACCAGTGATACTATACACAGGAGCTCTGAATATACTATATAGTATATAGTGTCAGTGTACAGGTAACACACTGACTTACCAGTGACATCTCTAGTTGAAGATATTCATCCTCTCTTTGCTTCTTCATCCAGTGCAGACCGCCATTACTTCCTCCAGCTAGGACTCATCTCTGCAGAAAATAACAGTTTTATCTAGAGCCCATTCCTCAACTTCTATACTACGCCAGATGAAAAAAAAGCATATGTCGCCTCAAATAAACAAACAAGTTAAACCTATAGCCCTACTGAATATGCACATCGGCATCTCTGTAATAACATCCCCTCTGCCCCCTGTCTCATCCTGGCCCATGTTCCACCGCTCCCACATCTCATCCTGTCCCCATATTCTCTCATCTGCACTATGTCTCCCTTGTCACATCTCCATCCTGCCCCATGTCTCCCATATGAGATTTAATACAAAAAAAATCCCTTACCTTGCCAGTCCAGGGCCGTCTTCCCAACCATTTAGCGGTGGCCCGCATGATATGTTCATACCACATCAGCTGCCGATCTATGTGCACTCGAATCATGTATGTGCCACATCGTTACGATGAATGCTTAATCTGCCTAATAGCCCTCCTCATCGGCTCTACCCATAGTTAATACTCGATGATGGTCCGATACCTGTCTTTTTAACTCCCCAAACAGCAATAACATTGTAACTAAAAGTCGTGCTGTTCATGAAATTGCTTTCCTTTCAGAAAAACTTCAAGACCACGTATTTGAAACATCCTGTTGCTTCTAACAACTATAACAGTCTGTAATAGACTTCTACAGCTCATACAATATTGGAGAATACATCACATGTAAGTGCTTCCACCCATTACAATAAATTACAGCATTACTTCTGCAGATAAAAGGGTACTGCCTTCACTGTATCACCCCAAACACAAGAGAAAAGCAGAAAACGCACACTACATCGGAAACTATTCAGGTAAACAAGAAATAGGAATACTTGTATAGAGTTCTTATAGAGTCGCCCACTTCTTTCATAATAACAGGATTTTGGTTAAAAGCCTCTAGACTACGGAGGTAACACTGGACTCTAGTAGCCAAATTTGATAGTAAGAACAGCAAGTCAAAGAAGGCAATTCCGATGTGGAAAATGCAGCTTGATGTACCTGTGTATATTGGAAACCTGTTTATATAATTCTCCAGTACTATTCTTACTGTAAAAGAGGATCTAGTGGCACGAGCAGTTATCAAACAGTACTTGTCAAAAGAGCACTTTGGCAGAAAGAATGCAAATATGGGCCAACATTTCATCTTTTTATCTGACTCATTTAAATGAGGTAAGAACCAAGAGTAGAAAAACACAGAGAACTAGTGAGAAGAACCATTTTGGTACATTATATTAAATGATATTATTATGATTATATTACTAGTCCATATAAAGGATTGTGTTTAGACACACTGAAATTCATATAGAGGCACACAAAGAACAAATCAGTGCAAACATCCAACAAACTTAATGCAAAATTGGTAATTTATTGATAAATAATCATAGAACAAGGACCAAGGAGTAAAAGTGACGGCTACCAATGACATGCGAAACCGCAACTAATTAGGGCGGTCAACCCAGAAAAACAACCCGGATATGTATAAAGAACATGACAAACTGATGTCAGATACAGCAGTAATATAATGAAAATTGTGCCGCGCTGTGTAACATGCAAAAATTGATCATTAGATAAATCCCTAGTCATGTATAACAAAATACCTCCAAATGGATAGTATACATACCAGGTGTAACCGGGGGTGGGCGGGAGACCCGGTTACACCTGGTATGTATACTATCCATGTATACTATCTATTTCTTTATTACATCATTTTGTACTGTCTGCACTTTATGTGGCTATCTTTTGCTGCCTATGTATTAACTAGTAGTCAGTGGATATTTGTGTACACTTGTACCGCATTCTGATTTCACTTTTCTTCTGGTTATATGGTAATCTGTTAAAAGAGCCACTATTAGATTCACACAAGTGTCTGGAGGTTTTTCCATTGAACAGTCTTACACTTTTTGCACTGCTGATTGGAGTATCCTCCATTTTCACTGAATTTTTGGATGAATCTATCCTACATGTACTAAAATCTAAGGTGCAAACAGTAGTGCACATTTGCATATTTACAGATTATATATCCTATTTGGACTAATAGGCCAGTGTGGCAATTTTTTGGAATGTATCTTTTTTAACTTCTTTTTATATTGTGTGTCTCAATAAAATTTGCTGATTTTATGGCTATACTTCTAGTATCTCAATGCACATAGTCTATTGACATTGAGCTGCCTATCACAGGAGGGGGTGTGCTAGTGATAAAACCTTCATTGTAAGTAAACACATAGCTTGATAAGATATAAGTGATACATAGCTGAATTCTGTGTTTTAACCCTTAAGGTACTGCCACACTACACAATCCCGCTAGCGATCTCGTTAGCGTCGCATACTAATGAGATCGCTAGCGGGATTGTTTCTATATCGCTAGTGTCGGCCACATTTAGCGATATCATTAAGGACGCTATCGCGGTTAGCGATCTCCTTAACGACTTTAGCGGTACAAAAGTACCGCTAAATCGCTAAAAAAGGTGCCACACTCAGCGATATACACTTACCCAGCGGGAGCGCCGACGATAAAATAGGGTCCAGAACGATTCCAGCGACGAGCGAGATCACAGCAGGAAGCTCGTTGCTGGCAGATGCCGCACACAACAACATCGCTAACGGGATCGCTAAATAGTGACGTTTTTTAGCGATCCCGTTAGCGATGTTGTTTAGTGTGGCATACCCTTTACCTCATGTTGTTATCAGTATACAGTGAGGTCCATATATATTTGGACAGAGACAACATTTATCTAATTTTGGTTCTAGACATTACCACAATGAATTTGAAACAAAACAAATCAGATGCAGTTGAAGTTCAGACTTTCAGCTTTCATTTGAGGGTATCCACATTAAAATTGGATGAAGGGTTTAGGAGTTTCAGCTCCTTAACATGTGCCACCCTGTTTTTAAAGGGACCAAAAGTAATTGGACAAATGACTCCAAGGCTATTTCACGGACAGGTGTGGGCAATCCCTTTTTATGTCATTCTCAATTAAGCAGATGAAAGGGCAGGAGTTGATTTGAGGTGTGGTGTTTGCGTTTGGAAGGTTTTGCTGTGAAGGAAACATGCGGTCACAGGAGCTCTCCATGCAGGTGAAACAAGCCATCCTTAAGCTGCAAGAACAGAAAAAAACCCATCCAAGAAATTGCTACAACATTAGAAGTGGCAAAATCTACAATTTGGTACATCCTGAGAAAGAAAGAAAGCACTGGTGAACTCATCAATCCAAAAAGACCTGGGAGCCCACAGAAGACAACAGTGGTGGATGATCGCCGCATACTTTCTTTGCGGAAGAAGAACCCGTTCACAACATCAACTGAAGTCCAGAACACTCTCAGTGAAGTAGGTGTATCTGTCTCTAAGTCAACAGTAAAGAGAAGACTCCATGAAAGTAAATACAAAGGGTTCACATCTAGATGCAAACCATTCATCAATTCCAAAAATAGACAGGCCAGAGTTAAATTTGCTGAAAAACACCTCCAGAAGCCAGCTCAGTTCTGGAAAAGTATTCTATGGACAGATGAGACAAAGATCAACCTGTACCAGAATGATGGGAAGCCAAAAGTTTGGGGAAGAAAGGGAACGGCACATGATCCAAGGCACACCACATCCTCTGTAAAACATGGTGGAGGCAACGTGATGGCATGGGCATGCATGGCTTTCAATGGCACTGGGTCAATTGTGTTTATTGATGACATAACAGCAGACAAGAGTAGCCGGATGAATTCTGAAGTGTACCGGGATATACTTTCAGCCCAGATTCAGCCAAATGCTGCAAACTTGATTGGACGGCGCTTCATAGTACAGATGGATAATGACCCCAAGCATACAGCCAAAGCTACACAGGAGTTCATGAGTGCAAAAAAGTGGAACAATCTTCAATGGCCAAGTCAATCACCAGATCTTAACCCAATTGAGCATGCATTTCACTTGCTGAAATCCAGACTTAAGAGGGAAAGACCCACAAACAAGCAAGACCTGAAGGCTGCGGCTGTAAAGGCCTGGCAAAGCATTAAGAAGGAGGAAACCCAGCGTTTGGTGATGTCCATGGGTTCCAGACTTAAGGCAGTGATTGCCTCCAAAGGATTCGCCACAAAATATTGAAAATAAAAATATTTTGTTTGGGTTATGTTTATTTGTCCAATTACTTTTGACCTCCTAAAATGTGGAGTGTTTGTAAAGAAATGTGTACAATTCCTACATTTTCTAACACATATTTTTGTTCAACCCTTCAAATTAAACGTTACAATCTGCACTTGAATTCTGTTGTAGAGGTTTCATTTCAAATCCAATGTGGTGGCATGCAGAGCCCAACTCGCGAAAATTGTGTCACTGTCCAAATATTTCTGGCCCTGACTGTATATATCAAAAACTTGCTGGCAGATTCCTTTCAAGTCATCATAATGTAAAATTTGTACCACATTTTGAGGATTTTGTGGATGAAGGTCTTCCAGACAGATATAACCCTTTACTAAGTCTGTATGTATTCTATAACATAAGTTGCTAAAACAAGTCAAAGTATTCTAGAAACTAGCAGTAATGAATATGTACATGACCATGTATTTTATTATGGTCACTAAGGGCACCTAATAAGTTGATTGAAAAGTTCCTATTTTTATTGCATTTCAATAATGCCTCTGTGCTGTATCCAATCGTACAGCACAATAAATCACATAGACAGGCCACACACAGGGAGGGCTGGATAATATTCTAAGACCTTGACTATGGCAGTACTGACCTTGCTGCTCGATTGAACTGCTATAGTTTTCAATGGAAATTAAAGATTGTGACGCCACCGGCTCCATAGCCGAAAGCATCAGACACCACAATACAAATGGCTTCTTTTGTTTTGGCTCTGATATGCTGCTGTTTTTTCTGCTTCAACTGAGATCCATATACTGTAATGATTAATCTGTCACAGTTCACAGAAAGGATCGCTGCTGCGCTTATTCAGTGACATATTACATGACTAATAAAGAAAGTATTCTCAAGTAAATCTTTAGACTAATCTGGAAGTAAACATTTATGGATGCATATAAAGTAGCCTTCTTGGAATACTTACATATAGTATAAATATAAGTATTGGCTAGGCTACGAGTAACCGTTTTCCTGCAGGGCAGCAGGTGGCACCAGTCTTCTGTACCATGCTCCCATTTTTGCAATGTGTCATTTTCCCTGCAGCTAGTGTGTGAGGGGATGGACACATATTCAAAAGTTATAACAAAATAGATCAAAATAACGTCAGCAATGCATTATCATACTTTGCTGTTTTGGATTTCTCAGTCAAACCAAAGTTTTCCTTAAAGATTTTTTGGTGAGTCCTTTAAAGCTATACTCAGTTTTAATGGGATCCATCATTACAATTTTTTGAAAAACCTTGCTATAAAATCTCATTTGTGAGCGATACATTGGTATAAAGAGCATAGCATAACCCAATGTACCGTAAGTCTCCACTCCACATAAACCTGTTCGTTATAACGTGCCTCCCGCCAAGTGATGTTTGTGTTATTCCAGAAATCTGAATTTCCATTTGCTCAGCAATCCAGGCTATTCACCTTACGTTACTCTGGTTTCTGAGATCACTATTATGGCTACAATCTGCTTTTTGCATAAATAAATTATTGAAGCAAATTCTAAAATTAGCAAAAGCTGAATTGACAAAGCCAACCCTGATTTAGCAATAGTATCGCTGTGCTTTCCAATGTTTTTTTGCTTAGTTTGTGTAAATCAAGTTCTATGGTGGTAGAAATGATGACATGACAGTCCTGAGTTACGGCATAGCCTCAAACTATTAATGCAGTGTGCAGTCTATAGACTTTAAAGGTGTAGTATAGCAAGGCACAGGAAATATGTGAAAATTGAACAAACTTTTTTTGCATAGAGATGCGTCTGACATTTATGTTCCCACACAGATTAGCCTAACATTGGCCAAATCCACCGATATAACAGTCTGATGTGTATTTGGACACCTGACAGATGATTATCACGGAGGTAAGGATCCAGCATGTCTGATTTTGGACTGCTGAACCGATAGTTCACCCTGAGATAAGCCACCGCTATCACGGGGAGGATTGTAAGAGAACTCACCAGTGCAATCTCCCGGAAGACGAGTGCAGAAGAAAGCTTCAGGCTCCTAGGAACGCAGGGTGAGCAAGGCAGGAGAGAGATGGTTTCAGGGCCTGAATCATCTGACAGTTGAGGGGCGTGGCTTCAGCACCAGGGAGCTAGAAGCTGAGGGAAAACTCCTAGAAAGGTAACTACGGGACAAAGTTACCCAGGGGCACAGACAGAGACGTAAATCTGAACAAGCCAAGGTCAAAGCATGAGAAGACAGTACAGTACCAAGGATGAGACAGAACGGATAGTCGGGGCCAGGCAGAGGTCAAAACCAAACAGACAGCGAAGGTACAGAAACAGAATCCAACAAGCAGTATCCAGAGATCAGACCGAGTCAAAACCAAAGTATCAGCAAACCAGAACACAGCACAAACACACTCAGGGGTCAACACACTCTGCCAAGGGCGAAAGTATAACTGACGGGGAATTGGAGCTTCCTAGGGCTATAAGAAGCTCTCCTCGAACCAAGGAGAGGCCACAATAATAAGCCCCAGGTGTGCAGGTAAGAGCTTGCACTGAGATCAAAACCTTAACCCCTAGCGTGCAGGTCAACCCTGCACTGGGATCATGACAGTACCCCCCTCTCAATGGGGGGCCTCTGGACCCCCAGGCTTGCCCGGGAACCTGGCATGGAAAGCCCGAACCAGGCGATCCGCATGCATCAAACGGGCCGGCACCCAGGATCTGTCCTCCGGTCCATACCCCTTCCAATGAACCAGGTACTGTACCGACCGCTGCACCAACCTGGAGTCAACGATATGATCAATCTCATATTCCATGTGTCCCTCAACCAAAACAGGAGGAGCAGCGGACTCGGACTCCCCCGGACTGCCTCAAAAGGTTTCAGTAGGGATTTATGGAAGACGTTAGGGATCTCGAACGAGACTGGCAGACACAACCTGTATGCCACTGGATTGATCTTTTCCACAATCTTGTATGGGCCAATGAACTTGGGGCCCAACTTGGCTGATGGAACCTTCAACTTAATGTTTCGCGTGGAGAGCCAAACTTTCTCTCCAACCCGAAACATAGGACCTGGTGTTCTTTTCCTGTCAGCGAAAAACTTGTACCTGCCTTGAGACCTGGATATATTCCGTTGGACCTCCGCCCATGTATTTTTTAATCGCTGAACAGACCCCTCTGCCCCTGGACACCCAGAATCCAAATGAGAAAACTCACCAAAATGAGGACTAAAACCACAATTGATCAGGAAAGGAGACCTACCAGTAGATTGGTTCACCTGACTATTGAAGGCGAATTCCGCCAAAGGCAGTACATCACACTAGTCATTCTGTCTTGCAGAAGTCAGACATCTGAGGAGCTGTTCCAGAGACTGATTAGTGCGTTCCGTCTGACCATTGCTCTCAGGATGGTATGCAGACAAAAAATACAGAGACATCCCCAATTTCTTGCAGAAAGCACGCTGTTGTGAATGGACTTGAAATGAGTTCTGAGCAGAGGCTCCCTCTGGTGGTTACAAGCGGTACTGGACTGTCCAGTGAAGATTGTGAGGATTGGGAATCAGGTGTTACTGACTGGTCTTATATAAGGGAGTCGCCTTCCCATCAGGGTTGCCGGTGATCAATTGTTCTGGTCTCAATCCTTGATTCCTGTTTCTTTGTAGCCTGCTGTGTCGTGTCTGCATCTCCTGCTAACAGATAAGACATTTTCTTCTTTTTGTTTTTGTGCTTGATTTTTGCATTTTGTCCTGCACTTCTGTGGGGGATATCAGGGTCCCCTCCGGGGCTTTTGCCCTCTCAGTTTAGTTCAGCCACTGATGTTTGTACATTTGCTTTTTCCAGTTTTTTCAGTGGCTGCTGTTTTGATTTTGTTACACCAGAGAACTAATTTAGGTGGTAGAGGTCGTGTGATCTCAGGTGTTTTTGAAATTAGTAGAGTTGGTGCTTTTCAGGGTTTTTTGGGATTGCAGTAAGTGCCCTTCCTATCCTTTTCTATTTAGGTAGTTTGGGCCCCAACGTTTGCTCATACTATTTTCTGTCTGTGTCAGTATTTCTTCTTGTCTAACTGCCATTACATGTTTGGGGGCTTTCTATGTTCTTTGGGGATCTGCTCCGGGGCAGATAGCTTTCCTCTTTCTATCTTTAGGTGTAGTTAGTTTCTCAGGCTGTGACGAGGCGTCTAGGACCAACGTAGGAACGCTCCACGGCTTCCTCTAGTTGTGGTGGTTAGTCAGGGTACTGCAATCTCATAGATTCCAACTGCTCTGGTGTATTGCCTTTTTTACCTGCACTCCTCAGCTACCGAAACATAACAGTATCACCGGACAAAAAAAAATTGAATGGTACTCACAGAAGGGAAAAATATTGTGAAAGAAAAAAGGTTGTCAGAGTTGTCAGAGATATTTTTCTGTTTGTTGCATTTTTTTTTTTCCCTCTGTATCTCTGGGTGCTGGGGAGGATTTTTTCTCTCAATGGAGTTTGCACAGTTGTCTGGCCGTGTGGATCAGCTTGCCACTGAGGTTCGGAGTATTGCTACCTATCTTGCTAGGTTGCATGTTGTGGAACCTAGGATTCCCATGCCAGATTTGTTTTTGGGGGATCGAGCCAAGTTTCTGAATTTCAAAAATAATTGTAAATTGTTTTTTGCCTTAAAATCTAAGTCCTCAGGGAACGCAGCGCAGCAGGTTCAAATTGTCATCTCTCTCCTGCGCGGCGATCCTCAGGATTGGGCTTTTTCCCTGACACCTGGGGATCCTGTTTTGAGTGATGTTGATGCATTTTTTCAGGCCTTGGGGTTATTGTACGATGAGCCTAATGTCACTGATCAAGCTGAAAAAGCCTTGTTGGCATTAAATCAGGGGCTTGATGACGCTGAGTTATACTGTCAGAGATTCCGTAGGTGGGCAGTCCTGACCAAATGGAATGACGACGCTTTGGCAGCCCTTTTTCAAGGGTCTGTCAGATAATGTAAAGGATGTTATGGTGGGATTCCCTGTCCCCTCTGGTCTCAATGATTCTATGTCATTAGCGATTCAAATTGACAGACGTTTGCGTGAGCGGAGAACTATGCGTGGAATAGTGTTGCCTTGTGAACCTGCTTCTGAATCCATGCAGTGTGATAGAGTGGTTTCTGGGACACAGCGTCATGAGTTTCGAAAGCGCAATGGGTTATGTTTCTACTGTGGTGATGCCTCTCATGCTATTTCAGTCTGCCCTAAGTGGGGAAGACGTTTTGCACGCTCAGTTGTCTTGGGTAGACAGATGACACAGACACAGATTTAACAGGTTTAACCAGCAGTGCAGATTCATAACATAACTTAGAATCATTAAACCCCCATGAACAATCTCCCCCGTTTTCCAGTTAATAACTGGGTTATGGCATTGTAACCAGGGCATGCCCAACCCCAACTCTGCTGGTAGATTGTCCAGAACTAAACAACTTAATTTTTCCTCGTGAGCAGCGCCCACTCTGAGCGAAAACAAGTCAGACATAAAGAGAATTCCCTCTTTTGTGAGGGGGGAGGAGTCAATGGCCACCACCTTGATCGGAGCCTTAAGCCTAGCTGTCCCTATCTTGCAGTGTGTGACCAATTGAGAGTCAATCAGTTGATGGATGACCCGCTGTCCACAAAGGCTGTAGAGGAAAAAGAATAACCGTCCACTAACCGTTCCACATGAAGTAACAACATAGAGAACGAGGAAAAGTGTACCTGAGGGTCTGAGTAGTCTCCTCGCTGACTACCCAGACCTAGTCGTTTCCCGCCGACCGGGTTGAGGACGGGCAAAAGGACACTCCTTTTTCCAATGTTCAGCTTTACCGCAGTAGAAGCACAACTGTTTCTTCCCGACGGCGTTTTCTCTCCTTTTCCTTCAGAGTGATAGCGCCCACATCCATGGGCTCAGAGACAGTCTCTTTTCCACTGGGGAACAATGTAGTCTCCACCTGCATCACCCCCCTGGCCCGCAACCTGCGGTCCATCCGGACGGCCTGGGTCATGGCGTCCTCGAGAGAGTTAGGTGGGGGGTGTAACACCAAGGCATCCTGCAAACCGCTCGGACAAGCCTCTGCGAAATAGTCCTCGAGGGCGGCGTCCTCCCAAGAAATCTCTGCAGCCCAGCGGCGGAACTCAGTACAAACCACTCGGCCGAGTGCTTCCCCTGACAGACGCTCATCACCATGTCCTCTGCCAATTACACTCGTCAGGCTCATCGTATATGTGCCGGGGCCTCAAAGAATGCATTCATCAAACACTCTCTCAGGGGCAGTGGATGAAGGGAAAATGCCCATGCTTGTGGGACCCTCTTAAAGGGAATCTGTCGCCCAAAATTGGCGGATATTTAAATGATGGCAGTCAGGTCAGATGGGCAGTGTTTTGGGTACTTGCCTTAACATGTTGTTCGCCGCTGTCTCCATTATTTCTGGGAATTGTAGTCGTTGCCCTCCATATAACGCGCCTGCGCATTGCAATCTGCGGGTAAAGCATACTGCGCGTGCGCAATTCAAGATGTGCAAGAACAATATATGGGCCCTTTGCAGTCCAATATCTCATTACAATGCTTTGGAGATGGATGTGGTCTTCTTACCTCTTGGGGCCCTGTGTTGCGGCACACGTTGCCCCAATGATATGTCCGCCCCTGGGGCTGTGTATACACCAATCAAGAGGTAGGCAGTGGCCAGTGGAATCTATGTTACCCTCAGGTCTGTGGTCTGCCTTTATAGTGATTGACTACCATTAACCCTGTCCTTTACAGTTTAAGACATCATCAGCATCTGCATGGAGTCAGAGAAAACAATCTATTCCCATTAGTTTTCTTTTTCCCCAGTGTAAAGAATACAATGAGAAAATCAATTTAACGTTGTTCTCTTTAATTCACCAAAAGCAAATCTAAATTTTGGCTAATTGTTCTGCCAATTCATCCTAATGGCTGGCATATCAGTAACCCCAAATTGGACAAATATATTTGTGTATCTCTAGTCACGGGCCATCCTCTATTTCAATGATTAAATACTCTCTCAATAGGAAATACAGAGCATAGATGTAAATTATGGTCGGGCTATTCATTTTACAATTTGATGTCTATGCTGGGGATTGTGAAAAAAAAAACTTGAAAGGCAGAAAGATGCTAAAAAAACCAAATATGTCATATTGTGGAGGTATAGATAAACTCATCTTGGGGTGAGAATATATACATTTTTCTCTTTTGAAATATTTTATACTTAACGCTATAAGCGAAAAGCTGCTCATCCTCCATGCAACCTATGGGACCTGACATCTTTTCCAAAATAGGACCACTTTGCATTAATCCTCAAAGCACACGTTCAAGGGGTTGTCCAGGACTTACATACTATGACCTACAGATAAATCCCAAAGAGACTAATGCAAAAAAAGGTAAGCTTTGCTCATTTGTATATTGAATAATGCATTTTTCCTGAGTTATGCAGTTAGACCAGAGCAATAGAGTAATATGATGATGCACATCTATTTGATTTCCTTCATAAGTAAGAGCAGGGAGGAAAAGGAAGACTTGGAATAAAATTAGGCTTTACACTCCATCACAGATACACTTAGCCTATGGCCTCATGGTAAATAATGATTTGTTCTGAAAATGCCTTCTGCTCAGAATTTCTAATATTTGTCTCAAGAAATCAGCATGCTAATCCAGTGCTTGCTGATAGATTTTATAAACCCAAGTTCATCCATCTCCTACTGACTTGAAATGATTATGAATAATGCCAGTTTGTGCGGCTGCTACATGGCTAGTGAATATTTAGCTTTATTTAACATATTTATAAACGACCAGCTGGGTGCCTATAGTCTCTAAAAATGTTTAAACTTTATTGAAAACATCAATATAAAAACAATCTAAATTTAACTGAGTAGCGCAAATGTGGGCCACGTAACCGATAAGCATAACTGAATCACGTCATTAGTATGAATCAAAGCGTGAGGCCCCCTGATGAAGCAAGGGTGAAACATACGGTGGGCGCCAGGACCGACTGAATCAGAAAATCTATTCTATTATTTCTAAACACTGTTTTTCGGTGA
Source organism: Oophaga sylvatica (assembly GCA_033576555.1). Classification (NCBI taxonomy): domain Eukaryota; kingdom Metazoa; phylum Chordata; class Amphibia; order Anura; family Dendrobatidae; genus Oophaga; species Oophaga sylvatica. The sequence continues at coordinate 173,209,385 of JARQOD010000004.1, forward strand.
TTACTTTGTATCTCCGTTCATACTGCACCCACACACACAAATGATACCCCACTTGAAAGGTAAACCTGCCCCCTTAAAGCAAGAAAAGAGCCAAACAAACCACACATCCACGATTTGATCACAAAATACAGTTTAAACATTATTTTCATAAACCTGCAGTAAGAAAAAATGACCTGCAGGTGGCACCACAGTACCCCAAAGCACACAACCACAAAGCTGCTTACAGACATCACAAACTAATACAATATTTGCCTTGGGGCTTTCCAGCTTGCAGAACTGCTTGCCCAGCCTATTTTAGCCAAATTGGAAGATTGCACACTTCGCTGCAGGTGAGGCACATATGCAAACACATTTGTAAACATGAACTGCCTATTGAATTGCACACTTGACCCGTTCATACTCCACCCACAGAAACAAATGATACACAATTTGAAAGGTCAAATGACCTGCAGGTGGCAACACATTACCCCAAAGAACACTACCACAAAGCTGCTGACAGACCTCACAAAAAATCCAAACATGTGCCTTGGGGGCTTTCCAGCTTGCTCAAATGCTTGCCCACCTATTTCAGGCACATTGAGGATTGCACACTTAACTGCAGGTGAGTCACATATGCAAAACACATTTGTATATTGGCGCCCCTGAGAGTCCGTCCCCACAGAGGTAAGCACCTCATCGAAAGGTGTGGTACTCCGCACTCAGGTAAGGAGTAGACAATACCCAGAACCCACAGACCTGCACTCCACCAGACCTCTCACGGCCAGGGAGGGACTGGATAGAGGGTGTGGGTGGAGTCAGTAGAGAGGGGGCGAAGCTCGAGAAGTGACAGAAGAAGCAGTCAGTTGGTGCTGGGGACTCAAGCAGTGAGGAGCTCATCCCTGGACCTGAGACAGAGTGTGAGATAAACAGCAAGAAAGAGGAAAGCTTCAGTGAGAGAGAGGAAGAAGGGGCCCTAGGGCCACGGATAGTGAGAAATTGGTCGGGGGAGGGACCAGGTCGCAGAGGGGAAACCAGCCCCAAAAACTAGTGGAGGACTACAAGACTCAGCTAGCAAACCGGAGGCTGAGGTATCTGTGTTGTGTTTCGGTAGCTGAGGATGACAGGAACAACAGCAGGCAGCAGAACACCTGAGATGTTGGTAACTGATGGGTTGCAGATTCCTAAACTAACGACACAACTAGAGGTAGCCGTGGAGCATTCCTACGTTGATCCTAGACGCCTCGTCACAGCTGAGAGATAACTACACCTAAAGGCAGAAAGATGAAAGCTATCTGCCCCGGAGCAGATCCCCAAAGAAAATAGGAAGCCCCAAACATATAATGGCGGTTAGACAAGAGGAAAACACAAACATAGGCAGAAAATAGATTGAGCAAACGCTGGGGCCACAAGCTGACTAAATAGGATAGGAAAGGAGAGATTACTTTCTGCAACCCAGAAAACCCTACAAAAATCCAACAATTCTAATTACAAAAATACTGAGATCACACGATCTCGCTAAATCAGATCTCAGTGTGAACAAAACCAAGCTGCAGCCGCTGAAAAAACAGGAAAAAGCAAATGAGCAAATAACAGTGGCTGCAGATAAACTGTGAGGAGCTCAGGCCCCAGGAGGCCCCTGGCTGACCTCCACAAAAGTGCAGAAAACAATGCAAAAAGCAAGCACAAAAGAAAAGCAAAAAATATCTTATCTGAAAGCAGGGATGCAGGCAAGACTCCAGCAAACTTCCTAATGAACCAGGAACCACAATTGAGACAAGAACAATTGATCACCGGCAACCACATGGGAGGGAACCTCCCTTATATCAGACCAGTCAGTGAACCCAGATTGCCATTTCCTCGCTGAAAGGTTCGTCTGTCTGTAACCACAGAGGAGCCTGTGCTCAGAAACCATCTCTAGCACATTCATTAACATATCTGTATGTGCTCAGCCAAATCCGCACACATTCGTCGAAAAGGTAGCCGGATAGAATAAGGGGACCTGGAGTACATCGCCCGACAGGATCTGAGGCTACTGGCTTGGGACATTGTGTGCATGGTGCGGGGCAGGAGAGAAGGTAGCCAGCGCAGGGAGATGGCCAGAAAAAAAACATAAGAAGGGGTTCTGACAAAGGTGTTCCTAAATTTATTTGAGAGCTGTCTGGACCCCCTACCCAGAGGGGCACAGCACCGCGGCTGGGGATTGTTCAACAAAAAGTGAGTAAACTGAAAGAGACTGCACCCTGCTGTGTCCTCTAAATTATTTACTGTGTCATCAGCCCTGCACCACGACCGTTACCATCATTTACTTCAAATTCAATGCATCCTGGGGCCCGCTCTTCCCGTGGGGAGCAGTAAAAGCTTTGCTGCGTCACCAACTGCCCAAGAGGAGTTGAATCGCTGCGTCTGCCATCTTATTGCCGAACATCACAGGTGGCGTCACAAACTATTTCCCCTGTTTACTTTTATTTTTCCCTTTTCATCACCTTTATTTTCAAAAACCTTTTTATTGGTCGCCCAGGGCCACGGACCGGGTCTCTGCTGCCGTGACACGTCCCTTTAAGAACTGTGCCGACCCGGTACCGAGTAACCCCAAGGCACTGGTAGGGCGCTCCAATTTTACATGCACTACTTTTTTGTGATAACTTCGACCCACACACACAAATGGTGAGTCACATATGCAAGCACATTTGTAACATGTACTGCTTTTTCGGTGATTACTTCGCACACATACACAAATGACACACCATTTGAAAAGTAAACTTACACCCTTCAGCAAGAAAAGAGCCAAACAAAACACACATTAACAATTTTATCACTACAGTTTAACCCCTTCACCCCCAGGTGGTTTGCACGTTAATGACCGGGCCAATTTTTACAATTCTGACCACTGTCTCTTTATGAGGTTATAACTCTGGAAGCTTCAACGGATCTGCGCGATTCTGAGACGTTTTCTTGTGACATATTGTAATTCACGTTATTGGTAAAATTTCTTCGATATAATTGCGTTTATTTTTAAAAAAATGCAATATGGCGAAAATTTGAAAATTTAGCAATTTTCAAACTTCGAATTTTTATTCCCTTAAAACAGAGAAAGTTCACCAAAATAGTTAAGAAATAACTTTCCACATGTCTACTTTACATAAGCACAATTTTGGAATCAAATTTTTTTTCTTAGAAATTATAAGGGTTAAAAGTTGACCAGCGATTTCTCATTTTTACAAACAAAAGCCATTTTTTTTAGGGACACCTCATTTGAAGTCACTTTGAGGGTTCTATATAGCAGAAAATACCAAAAGTGACACCATTCTAAAAACTGCACCCCTCAAGGTACTCAAAACCACATTCAAGAAGTTTTTAACCTCAAGGTGCTTCACAGGAGCGAAACAACGGGAAGGAAAAATTAAAAATTTTAAATTTTTAGCCACAAAAATGATCTTTTAAAACTTTTTTTATTTTCAAAGGGTAAAAGAAGAAAAAAGGACAGATAAAGTTGTTGTGCAATTTCTCCTGAGTACGCCAATACCCCTAAATGGGGGAAAACCACTGTCGTGCGCACAGCAGAGCTATAAGGAAGGAGCGCCGTTTGACTTTTCAAACTAAAATTGGCTGGATTGAGATTAGCCATGTCGGTTTGGAGAGCCCCTGAGCGCCCTTAAACATGGAAACCCCCCCCAAGTGACACCATTTGGAAACTAGACCCCCTAGGAACTTATTAGATCTGTTGTGAGCACTTTAAACCCCCCAAGTGTTTCACAAAAGTTTTTAATGCGGGTGTGAAAAAAAAAGAAACAATTTTCCCAAAATGATTTTTAGTCCCAAATTTTTTGATTTTCCAAGAAAATGTACCCAAAAGGTTGTTGGCCAATGTCCTGGTCCCTGATACCCAATATGTGGGGGGGGGGAAACTGTTTGGGCGCACGGCAGGGCTTGGAAAGGAAGTAGTAAGATTTGGAATGCAGCTTGATGGGGGTCATGTTCCGTTTGAGTGCCCCAGATGAGCCTAACGTAGAAACCCCCCACAAGTACCACATTTTGGAAACTGACCCCCTAAGGAACTTATCTAGAGCTTTGGTGAGCACTTTGAACCCCCAAGTGCTTCACACAATGAACCCTCCCTCGGGTTTTTGCGGTGATCAATTGTTTGGCTCTCTTTGATTCCTGTTCACTTTGTGCCTCTGTTTTGGGGCCTGCATTTTTCTGTTTAACAGATAAGACATTTTTCTTTTTTTGTTTTTTGTGCTTGCTTTTTGCATTTTGTCCTGCACTTCTGGGGGGTCTGCGGGTCCCTTCGGGGGTTGTCTCCTTTCGTTTAGTTCAGCCCTGTTGTTTTGTTCATTTGCCTTTTCCAGTTTTTCAGTGGTTCTGTTTATTTTTGTTACCCCAGAGAACTAATTTAGGTGGTAGAGGTCGTGTGATTCAGGTGTTTTTGTAATTAGTAAGTTGGTACTTTTCGGGTTTTTTGGGTTGCAGAAAGTGCCTTCCTATCCTTTTCTATTTAGGAATTTGGGCCCCAACGTTTGCTCATTATTTTTTGCTGTGTCAGTATTTCCTCTTGTCTAACCGCCATTACATTTTGGGGCTTTTTTGTTCTTTGGGGATCGCTCCGGGCAGATACTTTCCTCTTTTATCTTTAGGTGTGTTAGCTTCTCAGGGTGTGAGAGGGTCTAGGACCAACGTGGGACGCTCCTGGCGGTTTAGTTGTGGTGGTTAGTCGGGTACGCCATCCCATTAGATTCCAACCTTCTGGTGTATTTCCTTTTTTGCCTCTCTCCTCAGTACCAAATCATAAACAGTACACCGGCCCAAACTGAAAATTATATGGGACTCACAGAAGGGAAAAATATTGTGGAAAGAAAAAGTTGTCAGAGTTGTCGAGATTTTTTTTTTCTGTTTGTTGCATTTTTTTCCCTCTGTATCTTGGGTGCTGAGGTGGGTTTTTTTTTCTCTCAATGGAGTTTTTTCGCAGTTGTCTGGCCGTGTGGATCAGCTTGCCACTGAAGTTGGAGATTGCTACACTATTTGCAGGTTCCGGTTGTGGACCAAGGATTTCCCATGCCAGATTTGTTGTTAGGGGATCGGCAAATTTCTGAATTTCAAAAAAAACTGTAAATTGTTTTTTGCCTTGAAAACTAAGTCCTCAGGGAAAGCAGACAGAGGTTCAAATTGTCATCTCTCTCCTGCGCGGCGACCTCAGGATTGGGTTTTTCCTGCACCTGGGGATCCCGTTTGAGTTAATGTTGATCATTTTTTCAGGCTTGGGTTATTGTACATAGCCTAATGTTGATCAAGCTGAAAAAGCCTTGTTGGCATTAAATCGGGGCTTGAGGACGTGTGTTATACTGTCAGAGATTCCGTAGGGGGCATCCCCGACCAAATGGAATGACGATGCTTTGCAGCCCTTTTTCGGGAAGGGTCTGTCGAGAATGTAAAGGATGTTATGGTGGGATTCCGTCCCCCCTGGTCTCAATGATTCTATGTCATTAGCATTCAAATTGACAGAGTTTTGCGTGAGCGGAGAAGTTGCGGTGGAAATGTGTTGCCTTGTGAACCTGCTTCTGATCCATGCAGTGTGATGGGTCTTCTAGGGGACAGGTCTGGTTTTGAAAACGCAATGGGTTATGTTTCACTGGGTGATGCCTCTCATGCTATTTCAGTCTGCCCTAGCGGGGAAGACGTTTTGCCCCAGTTTTCTTGGGTATGTTCAGACAAATTTTTGTTGTGTTACCCTGATTTGCCCCTGTCCCATTTTCTGCCAGGCTTTCGTTGATTTCGGAGCAGTATTACCCTGATGGATTTTTGTTTTGCTAAACATTGTGGGTTTCCCTTTATACCCCTACGAAGTCTATTCCCCTAGGGGATCGACTACCCCTTTGGCTGAGAATAAACCTCAGTTCCTACCAGGGGATAATGAGGGTTGAACCGATATCAGGAGAGTTGCAATTTTTGGTGCTGTATAATCTGCATGACTTATAGTACGGGTTTCCCTTTTACAGTCTATAATCCTGTTTGGATTGGAATCTGTGTCTTAACCAGTGGGGGGGGCAAAGGTTAATACCAACACTCCTGTTTTTTTCTGCCTCCCCCAGGCTCAGGAGTTCCTGACTTTTTGACAGATTTTTCTGATGTGTTTGCGAAAGTAAATCTGCATCCTTGCCCCCCCATAGGAGTATCTGCGTATTTAATTAGTGCCGGTGTAAATTCCCTAAAGTCGCCTTTTAACTTTCTGACCTGACAGAGCTATGCGGTCTTATATCAAGGGACATTGGAAGGGCATATCAACCATCCCTCACCCTTGGGGCCGTTTTTTCTTTGTGGCCAAAAAGGTGTTTTCATTAAGCCGTGTATTGATCTCTCTTCACAATATCCTGTGAAATATCAAAATCCGTTACCCTTATTTCTGACCTGTTTTCCGGGGGAAAGTGCTACTTGGTTCCAACTTGACC
>JARQOD010000004.1:173215906-173318886 GCA_033576555.1 Oophaga sylvatica
ATTTCTAAAAAATTTAAAGATTGGCTAGGCTACGAGTAACCGTTTTCCTGCAGGGCAGCAGGGGGCACCAGTCTTCTGTACATGCTCCCATTTTTGCAATGTGTCTTTTTTCCCTGCAGCTAGTGTGTGAGGGATGGACACATATTCAAAAGTTATAACAAAATAGATCAAAATAACGTCAGCAATGCATTATCATACTTTGCTGTTTTGGATTTCTCAGTAAAACCAAAGTTTTCCTTAAAGATTTTTTGGTGAGTCCTTTAAAGCTATACTCATTTTAATGGATCCATCATTACAATTTTTTGAAAAACCTTGCTATAAAAATCCATTTGTGAGCGATACATTGGTATAAAGAGCATAGCATAACCCAATGTACCGTAAGTCTCCACTCCAACAAAAAACCTGTTCGTTATAACGTGCCTCCCGCCAAGTGATTTTGTGTATTCCAGAAATTGAATTTCCATTGCTCAGCAATCCAGGCATTCACCTTACGTTACTCTGGTTTCTGAGATCACTATTATGGCTACAATCTGCTTTTGCATAAATAAATTATTAAAGGGCAATTCTAAAATTAGCAAAAGCTGAATTGACAAAGCCAACCCTAAATTAGCAATAGTATCGCTGTGCTTTCCAATGTTTTTTGCTTAGTTTGTGTAAATCAATTTCTATGGTGGTAAGAAATGATGACATGACAGTCCTGATTACGGCATAGCCTCAAACTATTAATGCAGTGTGCAGTCTATAGACTTTAAAGGTGTAGTATAGCAAGGCACAGGAAATATGTGAAAATTGAACAAACTTTTTTTGCATAGAGATGCGTCTGACATTTATGTTCCCACACAGATTAGCCTAACATTGGCCAAATCCACCGATATAACAGTCTGATGTGTATTTGGCACCTGACAGATGATTATCACGGAGGTAAGGATCCAGCATGTCTGATTTTGGACTGCTGAACCGATAGTTCACACCTGAGATAAGCCACCGCTATCACGGGGAGGATTGTAAGAGAACTCACCAGTGCAATCTCCCGGAAGACGAGTGCAGAAGAAAGCTTCAGGCTCCTAGGAACGCAGGGTGAGCAAGGCAGGAGAGAGATGGTTTCAGGGCCTGAATCATCTGACAGTTGAGGGGCGTGGCTTCAGCACCAGGGAGCTAGAAGCTGAGGGAAAACTCCTAGAAAGGTAACTACGGGACAAAGTTACCCAGGGGCACAGACAGAGACGTAAATCTGAACAAGCCAAGGTCAAAGCATGAGAAGACAGTACAGTACCAAGGATGAGACAGAACGGATAGTCGGGGCCAGGCAGAGGTCAAAACCAAACAGACAGCGAAGGTACAGAAACAGAATCCAACAAGCAGTATCCAGAGATCAGACCGAGTCAAAACCAAAGTATCAGCAAACCAGAACACAGCACAAACACACTCAGGGGTCAACACACTCTGCCAAGGGCGAAAGTATAACTGACGGGGAATTGGAGCTTCCTAGGGCTATAAGAAGCTCTCCTCGAACCAAGGAGAGGCCACAATAATAAGCCCCAGGTGTGCAGGTAAGAGCTTGCACTGAGATCAAAACCTTAACCCCTAGCGTGCAGGTCAACCCTGCACTGGGATCATGACAGTACCCCCCTCTCAATGGGGGGCCTCTGGACCCCCAGGCTTGCCCGGGAACCTGGCATGGAAAGCCCGAACCAGGCGATCCGCATGCATCAAACGGGCCGGCACCCAGGATCTGTCCTCCGGTCCATACCCCTTCCAATGAACCAGGTACTGTACCGACCGCTGCACCAACCTGGAGTCAACGATATGATCAATCTCATATTCCATGTGTCCCTCAACCAAAACAGGAGGAGCAGCGGACTCGGACTCCCCCGGACTGCCTCAAAAGGTTTCAGTAGGGATTTATGGAAGACGTTAGGGATCTCGAACGAGACTGGCAGACACAACCTGTATGCCACTGGATTGATCTTTTCCACAATCTTGTATGGGCCAATGAACTTGGGGCCCAACTTGGCTGATGGAACCTTCAACTTAATGTTTCGCGTGGAGAGCCAAACTTTCTCTCCAACCCGAAACATAGGACCTGGTGTTCTTTTCCTGTCAGCGAAAAACTTGTACCTGCCTTGAGACCTGGATATATTCCGTTGGACCTCCGCCCATGTATTTTTTAATCGCTGAACAGACCCCTCTGCCCCTGGACACCCAGAATCCAAATGAGAAAACTCACCAAAATGAGGACTAAAACCACAATTGATCAGGAAAGGAGACCTACCAGTAGATTGGTTCACCTGACTATTGAAGGCGAATTCCGCCAAAGGCAGTACATCACACTAGTCATTCTGTCTTGCAGAAGTCAGACATCTGAGGAGCTGTTCCAGAGACTGATTAGTGCGTTCCGTCTGACCATTGCTCTCAGGATGGTATGCAGACAAAAAATACAGAGACATCCCCAATTTCTTGCAGAAAGCACGCTGTTGTGAATGGACTTGAAATGAGTTCTGAGCAGAGGCTCCCTCTGGTGGTTACAAGCGGTACTGGACTGTCCAGTGAAGATTGTGAGGATTGGGAATCAGGTGTTACTGACTGGTCTTATATAAGGGAGTCGCCTTCCCATCAGGGTTGCCGGTGATCAATTGTTCTGGTCTCAATCCTTGATTCCTGTTTCCTTTGTAGCCTGCTGTGTCGTGTCTGCATCTCCTGCTAACAGATAAGACATTTTCTTCTTTTTGTTTTTGTGCTTGATTTTTGCATTTTGTCCTGCACTTCTGTGGGGGATTCAGGGTCCCCTCCGGGGGCTTTTGCCCTCTCAGTTTAGTTCAGCCACTGATGTTTGTACATTTGCTTTTTCCAGTTTTTTCAGTGGCTGCTGTTTTGATTTTGTTACACCAGAGAACTAATTTAGGTGGTAGAGGTCGTGTGATCTCAGGTGTTTTTGAAATTAGTAGAGTTGGTGCTTTTCAGGGTTTTTTGGGATTGCAGTAAGTGCCCTTCCTATCCTTTTCTATTTAGGTAGTTTGGGCCCCAACGTTTGCTCATACTATTTTCTGTCTGTGTCAGTATTTCTTCTTGTCTAACTGCCATTACATGTTTGGGGGCTTTCTATGTTCTTTGGGGATCTGCTCCGGGGCAGATAGCTTTCCTCTTTCTATCTTTAGGTGTAGTTAGTTTCTCAGGCTGTGACGAGGCGTCTAGGACCAACGTAGGAACGCTCCACGGCTTCCTCTAGTTGTGGTGGTTAGTCAGGGTACTGCAATCTCATAGATTCCAACTGCTCTGGTGTATTGCCTTTTTTACCTGCACTCCTCAGCTACCGAAACATAACAGTATCACCGGACAAAAAAAAATTGAATGGTACTCACAGAAGGGAAAAATATTGTGAAAGAAAAAAGGTTGTCAGAGTTGTCAGAGATATTTTTCTGTTTGTTGCATTTTTTTTTTTCCCTCTGTATCTCTGGGTGCTGGGGAGGATTTTTTCTCTCAATGGAGTTTGCACAGTTGTCTGGCCGTGTGGATCAGCTTGCCACTGAGGTTCGGAGTATTGCTACCTATCTTGCTAGGTTGCATGTTGTGGAACCTAGGATTCCCATGCCAGATTTGTTTTTGGGGGATCGAGCCAAGTTTCTGAATTTCAAAAATAATTGTAAATTGTTTTTTGCCTTAAAATCTAAGTCCTCAGGGAACGCAGCGCAGCAGGTTCAAATTGTCATCTCTCTCCTGCGCGGCGATCCTCAGGATTGGGCTTTTTCCTGACACCTGGGGATCCTGTTTTGAGTGATGTTGATGCATTTTTTCAGGCCTTGGGGTTATTGTACGATGAGCCTAATGTCACTGATCAAGCTGAAAAAGCCTTGTTGGCATTAAATCAGGGGCTTGATGACGCTGAGTTATACTGTCAGAGATTCCGTAGGTGGGCAGTCCTGACCAAATGGAATGACGACGCTTTGGCAGCCCTTTTTCGAAGGGTCTGTCAGATAATGTAAAGGATGTTATGGTGGGATTCCCTGTCCCCTCTGGTCTCAATGATTCTATGTCATTAGCGATTCAAATTGACAGACGTTTGCGTGAGCGGAGAACTATGCGTGGAATAGTGTTGCCTTGTGAACCTGCTTCTGAATCCATGCAGTGTGATAGAGTGGTTTCTGGGACACAGCGTCATGAGTTTCGAAAGCGCAATGGGTTATGTTTCTACTGTGGTGATGCCTCTCATGCTATTTCAGTCTGCCCTAAGTGGGGAAGACGTTTTGCACGCTCAGTTGTCTTGGGTAGACAGATGACACAGACACAGATTTAACAGGTTTAACCAGCAGTGCAGATTCATAACATAACTTAGAATCATTAAACCCCCATGAACAATCTCCCCCGTTTTCCAGTTAATAACTGGGTTATGGCATTGTAACCAGGGCATGCCCAACCCCAACTCTGCTGGTAGATTGTCCAGAACTAAACAACTTAATTTTTCCTCGTGAGCAGCGCCCACTCTGAGCGAAAACAAGTCAGACATAAAGAGAATTCCCTCTTTTGTGAGGGGGGAGGAGTCAATGGCCACCACCTTGATCGGAGCCTTAAGCCTAGCTGTCCCTATCTTGCAGTGTGTGACCAATTGAGAGTCAATCAGATTGATGGATGACCCGCTGTCCACAAAGGCTGTAGAGGAAAAAGAATAACCGTCCACTAACCGTTCCACATGAAGTAACAACATAGAGAACGAGGAAAAGTGTACCTGAGGGTCTGAGTAGTCTCCTCGCTGACTACCCAGACCTAGTCGTTTCCCGCCGACCGGGTTGAGGACGGGCAGAAAGGACACTCCTTTTTCCAATGTTCAGCTTTACCGCAGTAGAAGCACAACTGTTCTTCCCGACGGCGTTTTCTCTCCTTTTCCTTCAGAGTGATAGCGCCCACATCCATGGGCTCAGAGACAGTCTCTTTTCCACTGGGGAAAAATGTAGTCTCCACCTGCATCACCCCCCTGGCCCGCAACCTGCGGTCCATCCGGACGGCCTGGGTCATGGCGTCCTCGAGAGAGTTAGGTGGGGGGTGTAACACCAAGGCATCCTGCAACCGCTCGGACAAGCCTCTGCGAAATAGTCCTCGGAGGGCGGCGTCCTCCCAAGAAATCTCTGCAGCCCAGCGGCGGAACTCAGTACAAAACCACTCGGCCGAGTGCTTCCCCTGACAGACGCTCATCACCATGTCCTCTGCCAATTACACTCGGTCAGGCTCATCGTATATGTGCCGGGGGCCTCAAAGAATGCATTCATCGACACTCTCTCAGGGGCAGTGGGATGAAGGGAAAATGCCCATGCTTGTGGGGACCCTCTTAAAGGGAATCTGTCGCCCAAAATTGGCGGGATATTTAAATGATGGCAGTCAGGTCAGATGGGCAGTGTTTTGGGTACTTGCCTTAACATGTTGTTCGCCGCTGTCTCCATTATTTCTGGGAATTGTAGTCGTTGCCCTCCATATAACGCGCCTGCGCATTGCAATCTGCGGGTAAAGCATACTGCGCGTGCGCAATTCAAGATGTGCAAGAACAATATATGGGCCCTTTGCAGTCCAATATCTCATTACAATGCTTTGGAGATGGATGTGGTCTTCTTACCTCTTGGGGCCCTGTGTTGCGGCACACGTTGCCCCAATGATATGTCCGCCCCTGGGGCTGTGTATACACCAATCAAGAGGTAGGCAGTGGCCAGTGGAATCTATGTTACCCTCAGGTCTGTGGTCTGCCTTTATAGTGATTGACTACCATTAACCCTGTCCTTTACAGTTTAAGACATCATCAGCATCTGCATGGAGTCAGAGAAAACAATCTATTCCCATTAGTTTTCTTTTTCCCCAGTGTAAAGAATACAATGAGAAAATCAATTTAACTGTTGTTCTCTTTAATTCACCAAAAGCAAATCTAAATTTTGGCTAATTGTTCTGCCAATTCATCCTAATGGCTGGCATATCAGTAACCCCAAATTGGACAAATATATTTGTGTATCTCTAGTCACGGGCCATCCTCTATTTCAATGATTAAATACTCTCTCAATAGGAAATACAGAGCATAGATGTAAATTATGGTCGGGCTATTCATTTTACAATTTGATGTCTATGCTGGGGATTGTGAAAAAAAAACTTGAAAGGCAGAAAGATGCTAAAAAAACCAAATATGTCATATTGTGGAGGTATAGATAAACTCATCTTGGGGTGAGAATATATACATTTTTCTCTTTTGAAATATTTTATACTTAACGCTATAAGCGAAAAGCTGCTCATCCTCCATGCAACCTATGGGACCTGACATCTTTTCCAAAATAGGACCACTTTGCATTAATCCTCAAAGCACACGTTCAAGGGGTTGTCCAGGACTTACATACTATGACCTACAGATAAATCCCAAGAAGACTAATGCAAAAAAAGGTAAGCTTTGCTCATTTGTATATTGAATAATGCATTTTTCCTGAGTTATGCAGTTAGACCAGAGCAATAGAGTAATATGATGATGCACATCTATTTGATTTCCTTCATAAGTAAGAGCAGGGAGGAAAAGGAAGACTTGGAATAAAATTAGGCTTTACACTCCATCACAGATACACTTAGCCTATGGCCTCATGGTAAATAATGATTTGTTCTGAGAAATGCCTTCTGCTCAGAATTTCTAATATTTGTCTCAAGAAATCAGCATGCTAATCCAGTGCTTGCTGATAGATTTTATAAACCCAAGTTCATCCATCTCCTACTGACTTGAAATGATTATGAATAATGCCAGTTTGTGCGGCTGCTACATGGCTAGTGAATATTTAGCTTTATTTAACATATTTATAAACGACCAGCTGGGTGCCTATAGTCTCTAAAAATGTTTAAACTTTATTGAAAACATCAATATAAAAACAATCTAAATTTAACTGAGTAGCGCAAATGTGGGCCACGTAACCGATAAGCATAACTGAATCACGTCATTAGTATTGAATCAAAGCGTGAGGCCCCCTGATGAAGCAAGGGTGAAACATACGGTGGGGCGCCAGGACCGACTGAATCAGAAAATCTATTCTATTATTTCTAAACACTGTTTTTCGGTGATTACTTTGTATCTCCGTTCATACTGCACCCACACACACAAATGATACCCCACTTGAAAGGTAAACCTGCCCCCTTAAGCAAGAAAAGAGCCAAACAAACCACACATCCACGATTTGATCACAAAATACAGTTTAAACATTATTTTCATAAACCTGCAGTAAGAAAAAATGACCTGCAGGTGGCACCACAGTACCCCAAAGCACACAACCACAAAGCTGCTTACAGACATCACAAACTAATACAAATATTTGCCTTGGGGGCTTTCCAGCTTGCAGAACTGCTTGCCCAGCCTATTTTAGCCAAATTGGAAGATTGCACACTTCGCTGCAGGTGAGGCACATATGCAAACACATTTGTAAACATGAACTGCCTATTGAATTGCACACTTGACCCGTTCATACTCCACCCACAGAAACAAATGATACACAATTTGAAAGGTCAAATGACCTGCAGGTGGCAACACATTACCCCAAAGAACACTACCACAAAGCTGCTGACAGACCTCACAAACAAATCCAAACATGTGCCTTGGGGGCTTTCCAGCTTGCTCAAATGCTTGCCCAGCCTATTTCAGGCACATTGGAGGATTGCACACTTAACTGCAGGTGAGTCACATATGCAAACACATTTGTATATGTGGCGCCCCTGAGAGTCCAGTCGCCACAGAGGTAATGCACCTCATCGAAAGGTGTGGTACTCCGCACTCAGGTAAGGAGTAGACAATACCCAGAACCCACAGACCTGCACTCCACCAGACCTCTCACGGCCAGGGAGGGACTGGATAGAGGGTGTGGGTGGAGTCAGTAGAGAGGGGCGAAGCTCGAGAAGTGACAGAAGAAGCAGTCAGTTGGTGCTGGGGACTCAAGCAGTGAGGAGCTCATCCCTGGACCTGAGGACAGAGTGTGAGATAAACAGCAAGAAAGAGGAAAGCTTCAGTGAGAGAGAGGAAGAAGGGGCCCTAGGGCCACGGATAGTGAGAAATTGGTCGGTGGAGGGACCAGGTCGCAGTAGGGGAACCAGCCCCAAAAACTAGTGGAGGACTACAAGACTCAGCTAGCAAACCGGAGGCTGAGGTATCTGTGTTGTGTTTCGGTAGCTGAGGATGACAGGAACAACAGCAGGCAGCAGAACACCTGAGATGTTGGTAACTGATGGGTTGCAGATTCCTAAACTAACGACACAACTAGAGGTAGCCGTGGAGCATTCCTACGTTGATCCTAGACGCCTCGTCACAGCCTGAGAGATAACTACACCTAAAGGCAGAAAGATGAAAGCTATCTGCCCCGGAGCAGATCCCCAAAGAAAATAGGAAGCCCCCAAACATATAATGGCGGTTAGACAAGAGGAAAACACAAACATAGGCAGAAAATAGATTGAGCAAACGCTGGGGCCACAAGCTGACTAAATAGGATAGGAAAGGAGAGATTACTTTCTGCAACCCAGAAAACCCTACAAAAATCCAACAATTCTAATTACAAAAATACTGAGATCACACGATCTCGCTAAATCAGATCTCAGTGTGAACAAAACCAAGCTGCAGCCGCTGAAAAAACAGGAAAAAGCAAATGAGCAAATAACAGTGGCTGCAGATAAACTGTGAGGAGCTCAGGCCCCAGGAGGGCACCTGGCTGACCTCCACAAAAGTGCAGAAAACAATGCAAAAAGCAAGCACAAAAAGAAAAGCAAAAAATATCTTATCTGAAAGCAGGAGATGCAGGCAAGACTCCAGCAAACTTCCTAATGAACCAGGAACCACAATTGAGACAAGAACAATTGATCACCGGCAACCATCATGGGAGGGAACCTCCCTTATATCAGACCAGTCAGTGAACCCAGATTGCCATTCCTCGCTGAAAGGTTCAGTACTGTCTGTAACCACCAGAGGGAGCCTGTGCTCAGAAACCATCTCTAGCACATTCATAACATATCTGTATGTGCTCAGCCAAATCCGCACACATTCGTCGAAAAGGTAGCCGGATAGAATCAAGGGGACCTGGAGTACATCGCCCGACAGGATCTGAGGCTACTGGCTTGGGACATTGTGTGCATGGTGCGGGGCAGGAGAGAAGGTAGCCAGCGCAGGGAGATGGCCAGAAAAAGAACATAAGAAGGGGGTTCTGACAAAGTGTTCCCTAAATTTATTTGAGAGCTGTCTGGACCCCCTACCCAGAGGACACAGCACCGCGGCTGGGGATTGTTCAACAACAGTGAGTAAACTGAAAGAGACTGCACCCTGCTGTGTCCTCTAAATTATTTACTGTGTCATCAGCCCTGCACCACGACCGTTACCATCATTTACTTCAAATTCAATGCATCCCTGGGGCCCGCTCTTCCCGTGGGGAGCAGTAAAAGCTTTGCTGCGTCACCAACTGCCCAAGAGGAGTTGAATCGCTGCGTCTGCCATCTTATTGCCGAACATCACAGGTGGCGTCACAAACTATTTCCCCTGTTTACTTTTATTTTTCCCTTTTCATCACCTTTATTTTCAAACACCTTTTATTGGTCGCCCAGGGCCACGGACCGGGTCTCTGCTGCCGTGACACGTCCCCTTTAAGAACTGTGCCGACCCGGTACCGAGTAACCCCAAGGCACTGGTAGGGCGCTCCAATTTTTACATGCACTACTTTTTCGGTGATAACTTCGACCCACACACACAAATGGTGAGTCACATATGCAAGCACATTTGTAAACATGTACTGCTTTTTCGGTGATTACTTCGCACACATACACAAATGACACACCATTTGAAAAGTAAACTTACACCCTTCAGCAAGAAAAGAGCCAAACAAAACACACATTAACAATTTTATCACTACAGTTTAACCCCTTCACCCCCAAGGGTGGTTTGCACGTTAATGACCGGGCCAATTTTTACAATTCTGACCACTGTCTCTTTATGAGGTTATAACTCTGGAACGCTTCAACGGATCTGCGCGATTCTGAGACTGTTTTCTTGTGACATATTGTACTTCACGTTATTGGTAAAATTTCTTCGATATAACTTGCGTTTATTTTTGAAAAAAATGCAAATATGGCGAAAATTTTGAAAATTTAGCAATTTTCAAACTTCGAATTTTTATTCCCTTAAAACAGAGAAATATGTCACACAAAATAGTTAAGAAATAACATTTCCCACATGTCTACTTTACATAAGCACAATTTTGGAATCAAAATTTTTTTTCTTAGGAAATTATAAGGGTTAAAAGTTGACCAGCGATTTCTCATTTTTACAACAAAAGCCATTTTTTTTAGGGACCACCTCATATTTGAAGTCACTTTGAGGGGTCTATATAGCAGAAAATACCCAAAAGTGACACCATTCTAAAAACTGCACCCCTCAAGGTACTCAAAACCACATTCAAGAAGTTTATTAACCCTTCAAGTGCTTCACAGGAGCTGAAGCAACGTGGAAGGAAAAATTAATATTTAACTTTTTAGCCACAAAAATGATCTTTTACAAACTTTTTTTTATTTTCACAAGGGTAAAAGAAGAAAATGGACAGATAAAGTTGTTGTGCAATTTCTCCTGAGTACGCCAATACCCCATAAATGGGGGAAAACCACTGTCTGTGCGCACAGCAGAGCTCATAAGGGAAGGAGCGCCGTTTGACTTTTTCAAACTAAAATTGGCTGGAATTGAGATTGGATGCCATGTCGCGTTTGGAGAGCCCCTGATGCGCCTAAACAGTGGAAACCCCCCACAAGTGACACCATTTTGGAAACTAGACCCCCTAAGGAACTTATCTAGATCTGTTGTGAGCACTTTGAACCCCAAGTGTTTCACAAAAGTTTATAATGCCTGGGTGTGAAAAAAAAAAGAAACAATTTTCCACAAAAATGATTTTTTAGTCCCAAATTTTTTGATTTTTGCCAAGGAAAATGTACCCCAAAAGTTGTTGGCCAATGTCCTGAGTACGCTGATACCCAATATGTGGGGAGGGGGGAAACTGTTTGGGCGCACGGCAGGGCTTGGAAAGGAAGTAGTAACGATTTGGAATGCAGACGTTGATGGGGGTCATGTTCCGTTTGCAGTGCCCCAGATGAGCCTAAACAGTAGAAACCCCCCACAAGTGACCACATTTTGGAAACTAGACCCCCTAAGGAACTTATCTAGAGCTTTGGTGAGCACTTTGAACCCCCAAGTGCTTCACACAAGTGAACCCTCCCATCAGGGTTGCCGGTGATCAATTGTTCTGGTCTCATCTTTGATTCCTGTTCACTTTGTAGCCTGCTGTTTTGTGCCTGCATCTTCTGCTAACAGATAAGACATTTTCTTCTTTTAGTTTTTTGTGCTTGCTTTTTGCATTTTGTCCTGCACTTCTGTGGGGGTCTGCCGGGTCCCCTTCGGGGGCTTGTGCTCCTTTCAGTTTAGTTCAGCCACTGTTGTTTGTTCATTTGCCTTTTCCAGTTTTTTCAGTGGTTGCTGTTTAGTTTTTGTTACACCAGAGAACTAATTTAGGTGGTAGAGGTCGTGTGATCTCAGGTGTTTTTGTAATTAGTAGAGTTGGTACTTTTCAGGGTTTTTTGGGATTGCAGTAAGTGTCCTTCCTATCCTTTTCTATTTAGGAAGTTTGGGCCCCAACGTTTGCTCATACTATTTTCTGTCTGTGTCAGTATTTCCTCTTGTCTAACCGCCATTACATGTTTGGGGGCTTTCTATGTTCTTTGGGGATCTGCTCCGGGGCAGATAGCTTTCCTCTTTCTATCTTTAGGTGTAGTTAGCTTCTCAGGCTGTGACGAGGCGTCTAGGACCAACGTAGGTACGCTCCATGGCTGCCTTTAGTTGTGGTGGTTAGTCAGGGTACTGCAATCCCATAGATTCCAACCTATCTGGTGTATTTCCTTTTTTGCCTGCTCTCCTCAGCTACCAAATCATAACAGTATCACCGGCCCAAACTGAAAATTATATGGTACTCACAGAAGGGAAAAATATTGTGGAAAGAAAAAAGTTGTCAGAGTTGTCAGAGATTTTTTTTTTCTGTTTGTTGCATTTTTTTCCCTCTGTATCTCTGGGTGCTGAGGTGGGTTTTTTTTTTCTCTCAATGGAGTTTGCGCAGTTGTCTGGCCGTGTGGATCAGCTTGCCACTGAAGTTCGGAGTATTGCTACCTATCTTGCAGGGTTGCCGGTTGTGGAGCCAAGGATTCCCATGCCAGATTTGTTGTTAGGGGATCGAGCTAAATTTCTGAATTTCAAAAATAACTGTAAGTTGTTTTTTGCCTTGAAAACTAAGTCCTCAGGGAACGCAGCACAGCAGGTTCAAATTGTCATCTCTCTCCTGCGCGGCGATCCTCAGGATTGGGCTTTTTCCCTGACACCTGGGGATCCTGTTTTGAGTAATGTTGATGCATTTTTTCAGGCTCTGGGGTTATTGTACGATGAGCCTAATGTCACTGATCAAGCTGAAAAAGCCTTGTTGGCATTAAATCAGGGGCTTGAGGACGCTGAGTTATACTGTCAGAGATTCCGTAGGTGGGCAGTCCTGACCAAATGGAATGACGATGCTTTGGCAGCCCTTTTTCGGAAGGGTCTGTCAGAGAATGTAAAGGATGTTATGGTGGGATTCCCTGTCCCCTCTGGTCTCAATGATTCTATGTCATTAGCGATTCAAATTGACAGACGTTTGCGTGAGCGGAGAAGTATGCGTGGAATAGTGTTGCCTTGTGAACCTGCTTCTGAATCCATGCAGTGTGATAGAGTGTCTTCTAGGGCACAGCGTCATGAGTTTCGAAAACGCAATGGGTTATGTTTCTACTGTGGTGATGCCTCTCATGCTATTTCAGTCTGCCCTAAGCGGGGAAGACGTTTTGCACGCTCAGTTGTCTTGGGTAGTGTTCAGACTAAATTTTTGTTGACTGTTACCCTGATTTGCTCCCTGTCCACATTTTCTGCTCAGGCTTTCGTTGATTCGGGAGCAGCTATTACCCTGATGGATTTTGATTTTGCTAAACATTGTGGGTTTCCCTTGATACCCCTACGAAGTCTATTCCCCTACTGGGGATCGATTCTACCCCTTTGGCTGAGAATAAACCTCAGTTCTCTACTCAGGTGATAATGAGGGTTGAACCTGATCATCAGGAGAGTTGCAAATTTTTGGTGCTGTATAATCTGCATGACATTATAGTACTGGGTTTCCCTTGGTTACAGTCTCATAATCCTGTTTTGGATTGGAAATCTGTGTCTGTAACCAGTTGGGGGCTGCCAATGTGTTAATACCAACACTCCTGTTTTTTCTGCCTCCCCCAGGCTCAGGATGTTCCTGACTTTTTGACAGATTTTTCTGATGTGTTTAGCGAAAGTAAATCTGCATCCTTGCCCCCCCATAGGAGCTATGACTGCGCTATTGAATTAGTGCCTGGTAGTAAATTCCCTAAAGGTCGCCTTTTAACTTGTCTGTACCTGAACATGACGCTATGCGGTCTTATATCAAGGAGACATTGGAGAAGGGCCATATCAGACCATCCTCTTCACCCTTGGGTGCCGGTTTTTTCTTTGTGGCCAAAAGGGTGTTTCATTAAGGCCGTGTATTGATCGTCTCTTCAACAATATCACTGTGAAATATCAATATCCGTTACCCTTGATTTCTGACCTGTTTTCCAGGGTGAAAAGTGCTACTTGGTTTACCAAGCTTGACCTCAGGGGGCATATAACCTTATTCGCATTAAGCACGGGGATGAATGGAAGACGGCATTTAATACCCGAGAGGGGAATTTTGAGTACCTAGTGATGCCCTTTGGGCTCACTAATGCTCCTTCTGTCTTCCAGTCCTTCATGAATGACATTTTCAGGGATTTTGTGGATAAATTTCTGATTGTTTATTTGGATGATATCTTGATTTTTTCCAATGACTGGGACTCTCATGTGAAACATGTTCGGACTGTGTTCCAGATTTTGAGAGAGAATGCTCTGTATGTGAAGGGATCAAAGTGTCTTTTTGGCGTACAGAGGATCTCATTTCTGGGATTCATTTTGTCCCCATCTGTTATTGAAATGGACCCGGTCAAGGTTCAGGCCATCTGTGATTGGGTCCAACCTACTTCATTAAAGGCTCTTCAAAGATTCTTGGGTTTTGCCAATTTTTATCGTAAATTTATTGGTAATTTCTCTGTTATTGTTAAACCATTGACTGATTTGACCAAAAAGGGTTCTGATGTGGTGAATTGGCCTCCTGAGGCAGTCTCTGCGTTTCAGGAACTTAAGCAGAGATTCACTTCTGCTCCTGTTCTACGGCAGCCTGATGTTTCTCTGCCATTTCAGGTGGAGGTTGATGCCTCTGAAATTGGGGCAGGTGCCGTTTTGTCCCAAAGAGATCCAGAGACCTCTAAAATTAACCCTTGTGCCTTTTTCTCTCGAAAATTTTCTCCAACTGAACGTAATTATGACGTGGGTAATCGGGAGTTATTGGCCATGAAGTGGGCTTTTGAAGAGTGGAGACATTGGCTGGAAGGAGCCAAACATCAGGTGGTGGTCCTCACGGACCATAAGAATCTGGTTTATCTGGAATCAGCCAAGCGACTTAATCCTAGACAGGCCAGGTGGGCCTTGTTTTTCACACGTTTTAATTTTGTGGTTTCCTTTCTTCCTGGCACTAAGAATGTTAAGGCGGATGCCCTCTCGAGGAGTTTCCTTGCGGACTCTCCTGAGTTATCTGATCCTGCTGTTATTTTGAAAGAGGGTGTAGTTCTTTCCGCCATCTCGCCCAATTTGAGACTGGCTCTGGAAGGGTGTCAGGAGGATAAACCCGAGCGCTGCCCTATTGGGAAATTGTTTGTCCCAGATCGGTGGAAAAAGAGTGTGATGTCTGAGATTCATTGTTCCGCGTTGGCCGGTCATCCCGGAATTTTTGGTACCAGAGACTTGGTTAGTCTGTCCTTTTGGTGGCCTACTTTGTCTCGTGATGTCAGGGAATTTGTGCAGTCCTGCGGGACTTGCTCTCGCTCCAAGCCTTGCTCTCGCTCTAGTGGTTTGTTGATGCCATTGCCTGTGCCCAAGAGACCATGGACCCATATCTCTATGGATTTCATTTCCGACCTCCCTGTTTCTCAGAGAATGACCGTTATCTGGGTGATTTTTGATCGGTTTTCCAAAATGATACATCTTGTGCCATTACCTAAGTTGCCTTCCTCCTCTGAATTGGTGCCTTTGTTCCTTCAGCACGTGGTTCGGTTACACGGCATTCCTGAGAACATTGTGTCTGACAGAGGAGTCCAGTTTATTTCCAGATTTTGGAGGACTTTTTGTTCTAAACTTGGTGTTCAATTGTCTTTCTCCTCGGCTTTTCATCCTCAGACCAATTGACAAACTGAGAGAACAAACCAGACATTGGAGACTTATCTAAGATGCTTTGTGTCTGCTGATCAGGATGACTGGGTCTCTTTTTTGCCTTTGGCTGAGTTTGCTCTTAATAATAGGGCTAGCTCTGCCACTTTGATGTCTCCATTTTTCTGCAATTTTGGGTTTCACCCTCGATTTTCTTCAGGACAGACGGAGGCTTCTGTCTGTCCAGGTGTTGACTCTGTTGTGGAGCGTATGCAGCAGATTTGGGACCAGGTAGTGGAGAGGTTGTCCCTCTCTCAGGAGAGGGCCCAGCGGTTTGCCAACCGGCATAGGACTGATGGTCCTCGGTTTAAAGTGGGGGACTTGGTCTGGTTGTCCTCAAGAAATATCCCTATGAGAGTTGCATCTCCTAAGTTTAAGCCTAGGTTCATTGTACCTTATAAGATCATGGATATTCTTAATCCTGTTTCCTTTCGTTTACTTCTTCCAGGGACATTTAAGATCCATAACGTGTTCCACAAGTCTTTATTGAAGAGGTTTGTTGAGCCAGTGGTTCCTATGGCTGTGCCTCCTGACCCTGTTTTGGTTGAGGGCAATCTGGAGTATGTGGTTGAGAAAATATTGAATTCTCGTTTTTCTAGACGGAAACTCCAGTATTTGGTTAAGTGGAGAGGTTATGGTCAGGAGGACAATTCTTGGGTGTTTGCTTCGGACATCCATGCTAGGAGACTCATCCGTGCGTATCACAGAGCTCATCCTGACCGACCTGGTTGCTCAAATGAGGGTTCGGTGACCCCTCCTCAAGGGGGGGGTACTGTTGTGAATGTGCTAGAAATGAATTCTGAGCAGAAGCTCCCTCTGGTGGTTACAAACAGTACTGAACAATCCAATGAAGATTGTGAAGATTGGCGATCAGGTGTTACTGTCTGGTCTTATATAAGGGAGGTTCCCTCCCATCAGGGTTGCCGGTGATCAATTGTTCTGGTCTCATCTTTGATTCCTGTTCACTTTGTAGCCTGCTGTTTCGTGCCTGCATCTTCTGCTAACAGATAAGACATTTTCTTCTTTTAGTTTTTTGTGCTTGCTTTTTGCATTTTGTCCTGCACTTCTGTAGGGGTCTGCCGGGTCCCCTTCGGGGCTTGTGCTCTTCTCAATTTAGTTCAGCCACTGTTTGTTCATTTGCCTTTTCCAGTTTTTTCAGTGGTTGCTGTTTAGTTTTTGTTACACCAGAGAACTAATTTAGGTGGTAGAGGTCGTGTGATCTCAGGTGATTTTGTAATTAGTAGAGTTGGTACTTTTCAGGGTTTTTTGGGATTGCAGTAAGTGTCCTTCCTATCCTTTTCTATTTAGGAAGTTTGGGCCCCAACGTTTGCTCATACTATTTTCTGTCTGTGTCAGTATTTCCTCTTGTCTAACCGCCATTACATGTTTGGGGGCTTTCTATGTTCTTTGGGGATCTGCTCCGGGGCAGATAGCTTTCCTCTTTCTATCTTTAGGTGTAGTTAGCTTCTCAGGCTGTGACGAGGCGTCTAGGACCAACGTAGGTACGCTCCACGGCTGCCTTTAGTTGTGGTGGTTAGTCAGGGTACTGCAATCCCATAGATTCCAACCTCTCTGGTGTATTTCCTTTTTTGCCTGCTCTCCTCAGCTACCAATCATAACATTGTAGACTTTGATGGAATGCTCTGGGGGCGTCATGTCGCATTTGGAGAGCCCCTGATGCACCTAAACAGTGGAAACCCCCCACAAGTGACCCCATTTTGGAAAATAGACCCCACAAGGAACTTATCTAGATGTGTGGTGAGCACTTTGAACCCCTAAGTCCTTCACAGAAGTTTATAACGAACAGCCGTAAAAATAAAAAATATTTTTTTTACAAAAATTATTTTTTTCGCCCCCAATATTTTATTTTCCCAAGGGTAACAGAAGAAATAGGACAAATTGCACAATAACTCTTAGGGTCCAGAGTACGCTGATACCCCATGTGGGAGTAAACTACTGTTTGGGCGCATGGCAGAGCTCAGAAGGGAAGGAGCATCGTTTGACTTTTCAAACGCAGAATTGGCTGGAATTGAGATCAGACGCCATGTCACATTTGGAGAGCCCCTGATGTGCCTAAACAGCGGAAACCCCCCAATTCTAACTCCAACCCTAACCCCAACACACCCCTAACCCTAACCACAAACCTAACCCTAACACACCCCTATCCCTAATCCCAACCATAACCCTAATACTAACTTTAGCGCCAACCCTAACCTTAACCCTAACCCTAATGGGAAAATGGAAATAAATACATTTTTTTAATTTTATTATTTTTCCCTAACTAAGGGGGTGATAAAGGGGGGTTTGATTTACTATTTATAGCGGGTTTTTATGATTGGCAGCTGTCACGCTAAAAGACGCTTTTTATTGCAAAAAATAGTTTTTTGCTTCGCCACATTTTGAGAACTATAATTTTTGCATATTTTGGCCCACAGAGTCATGTGAGGTCTTATTTTTTGCGGTACGAGTTGACGTTTTTATTGGTACCATTTTTGAGCACGTGACATTTTTTGATCGCTTTTTATTTCGATTTTTGGGAGGTTAGAATGAACAAAAATCAGCAATTAATGAATTTCTTTTAGGGGAGGCGTTTATACCGTTCCGCGTGTGGTAAAATTGATAAAGCAGTTTTATTCTTTGGGTCAGTACGATTACGGCGATACCTCATTTATATCATTTTTTTATGTTTTGGCGCTTTTATAGAATAAAAACAATTTTATATAAAAATTAATTATTTTTGCATCACTTTATTCTGCGAGCTATAACTTTTTTATTTTTTCGCTGATGATGCTGTATGGCGGCTCGTTTTTTGCGGACAAGATGACGTTTTCATCGGTACCATGTTTATTTATATCGGTCTTTTTGATCGCGTGTTATTCCACTTTTTGTTCGGCGGTATGATGATAAAGCACTGATTTTTTGCTTTGTTTTTATTTTTATTTTTTTTAAGGGGTTCACAAAAGGGGTTAACTAGTGGGACAGTTTTATAGGGGGGGTCGTTACGGACGCGGCGATACCAAATATGTGTACTTTTATTTTTTATTTACAGGAAGAAAATGAATTTATTGGGGAATATTTTTTTTTTTTTTATTTATTTTTATTTTTTTTACTTTTTTACATTGTCCCAGGGTGGGACATCACTGTAAAATGTCAGATCGCTGGTCTCACAGTGTGCACAGCACTCTGTGAGACCAGCGATCTCACAGGCAGCGCTGCAGGCTTCTCAGTGCCTGCTCTCAGCAGGCACTGAGGAAGCCGCCTCCCTCCAGGACCCCGGCGCCATCTTGGATCCGGGTCCTGGGAGGGAGGAAGCCCTCAGAACAGCGTGATCATATCGCGCTGTTCTGAGGGTCTCAGGGGGGCGCGCAGGGAGCCCCCTCCCTGCGCGATGCTCCCCTGTGCCCCGGTACACCGCGATCATGTTTGATCGCGGTGTGCAAGGGGTTAATGTGCCGGGAGCGGTCCGTGACCGCTCCTGGCACACAGTCCCGGGTGTCAGCTGTGATAATCAGCTGACACCCGGCGGGATTAGCTGCGTTCCCCCCGGGAGCGCAGCTGATCGCCTATGACGTACTATCCCGTCCATGGTCAGATTGTCACGGGTTTTATGGACGGGATAGTACGTCAGATGTCAGAGAGGGGTTAAACATTTTTTTTCATAAACCTACAGAAACAATGACCTCCAGGTGGCACCTCAACCGGAAAACATTTTTTGGCCTCTACTTATCAAACCAATGTATTGTATTACTAAGCTACATATATAAATACCTATTACACATATGATATTCCCAGTAGGAGTATGGAGCTAATACTAAAGCTCAAAGCAACATTATACATACGTTCCACCCACACAAGAGGCTAGAACCAGAGCTTATTAGAAGAGAATTTTATTGATATAAACTACAATAAAAAATAGTTGCAGAGTAGCACAATAGGCAGGTCAAAGATAAGGACAATTTTTCCCCACTATGTAACGCACCATACAACACCCATATATAAGGCTTGTGCAAAAATACAAAATAGATCATACAACACCTAATATATTCAGGTATATTGCAGACCCATTATTAAAGTGCAAATGTGCAGTAAACAGTTTAATCGGCATCAGCAAGTCACAAAAACCGCTGTGCAGTAGTGCAATGGTGCAAACAAGAGATAAATTTAATCAGGTTAAATCGTACCCATTATAAACTTACATGTGGGAGAAAGTCCAGACCTCGGCCTACCGCCCCAACGCGCGTTTCGCCGATTCTTCCTGACGAATCGGCGAAACGCGCGTTGGGGCGGTAGGCCGAGGTCTGGACTTTCTCCCACATGTAAGTTTATA
This sequence comes from Oophaga sylvatica, assembly GCA_033576555.1. Lineage (NCBI taxonomy): Eukaryota > Metazoa > Chordata > Amphibia > Anura > Dendrobatidae > Oophaga > Oophaga sylvatica. Next base: position 173,235,616 of record JARQOD010000004.1, read on the forward strand.
ATGGGTACGATTTAACCTGATTAAATTCATCTCTTGTTTGCACCATTGCACAGCGGTTTTTGTGACTGGCTGATGCCGATTAAACTGTTTACTGCACATTTGCACTTTAATAATGGGTCCGCAATATACCTGAATATATTAGGTGTTGTATGATCTATTTTGTATTTTTGCACAAGCCTTATATATGGGTGTTGTATGGTGCGTTACATAGTGGAGAAAAATTGTCCTTATCTTTGACCTGCCTATTGTGCTGCTCTGCAACTATTTTTTATTGTAGTTTATATCAATAAAATTCTCTTCTAATAAGCTCTGGTTCTAGCCTCTTGTGTGGGTGGAACATATGTATAATATATAAATACCTGTCTGTATTCATCATCTCATAAAATACATTAACATTTGACCAGCTTACTTTTCCTGAAATTGCCTGCGCTCCCAACGACCAAGTTGTAAAAATTTTGCACGGGCCAAGCTAGTAGCCTAGGAAATAGTTTAAATTATAGAATTGAAGACACCAAAAACAAAGTCCAGACAGCTTAATGTGCATGCTGAATAGTGCAGGTTAATAGTCCATCTACCAACTGTATAGAAAAGTTTGTATACAAGAAGATGACTAAAAGGTTACTTACATATCCTAAAGACTAGTGTGGAGTGTGGCCCTGGTGCCCCAACATATGTTTCACCCTTGCTTCATCAGGGGCCTCACGCCTTGATTCAATGCTAATGACATGTAATTCAATTATGCTTATGTATTATGTGGTCCACAATTGCGCTACTCTGTTAAATTTATGTTGTTTTTACATTGATGCTTTCAATAAAGTTTAAAATTATTTTTAGAGACTACAGGGAACCAGTTGTTCGTTTGCTGGTATTTACAGTTCAGGTGCATCTCTTGAAATCATGATTTGGAAGATTTATGCTCTATGGGTTGGATTCAACATATTGTAGTCAGTTGTCAGTAGAGATGAGCGACTTTGCCTTTTTTCGGGTCGAGTCGGGTTTCGGACCACCCGACTTTCGCAAAAGTCGAGTCGAACGAGATCGGCCGACTAGCTCGCGGCAAAAGTCGGAGGTCGACAAAAAAACGATACCCAACCCCAATACAAGTCAATGGGGAATAACAGCTGGCCCCCCCGCCCATGTCCTCTTCCACTATACTTCCTCATGTTTGGGAAAATGTACCCAAAACACCAGCAGATATATGGTACTGTATCAGTAGCGTTCAGCTGTATACAGTGTTGGGGTAATTTTAAATCTCTGTATATATTTCCGGAGTAACACACAGACGCTCACTCAGTATGGATTTGACCAGAATACAAAAAGCAGAAAAAAGTACTGTATCAGAAGCAAAAAGCTGTATACAGTGTAGGGGAAATTGTAAATCTCTATATATATTTCCGGAGGAACACACAGATAGTCAGCATGTATTTGTCCGTGATACCAGCCGGTACACGGTAGTGTGTGAGGAGCGTACAGCTCTATACAGTGTGGGAAAAAATGAACACTCAGTAACTGTGAAGAAAAAAAAAGAATAAAAGTTTCAGTGCTGTGTAGGTGCTGTGTAAAAAGCAGTCTGCACAGCAGTGTACACACAGCAATACAGCTAGCAGGCAGCCTAATAACCAGCGCTGCTGCACACAAGAAAATCCTCCCCTGTCACTGGCAGGCAGTCTAATAACCAGCGCTGCTGCACACAAGAAAATCCTCCCCTGTCACTGGCAGGCAGTCTAATAACCAGCGCTGCTGCACACAAGAAAATCCTCCCCTGTCACTGGCAGGCAGTCTAATAACCAGCGCTGCTGCACACAAGAAAATCCTCCCCTGTCACTGCACACTAACTGTACAGCACAATTGCTATCAGCACAAACACATAAGAACTTCTCTTTCCAGCCCTAACTCTCTCCTTACTGATAAACAGCGTCAGCAACCTCTCCCTACTGTTAATATCGGCAGAAGTAAAATGGAGGTCGGCGGTCAGGGCTTTTATAGACACTGACGCCCCCCAAAGCAAGTCAATCACTGCAATGCCCTTCTCTAAGATGGTGGTGGACGCTGCACATGTCATCTCATTGCCTACATTGTACACCCTTGCTCATTGGCTGGAAAAAGGCGCCCGAAAGCATTCTGGGAAACTAAACTTTGGCGCTCGTTTCGACGACCGCATGGCCTACCTCACGCTATGGTCGTGTTTCGGCCAACGAAACCCGACTTTGGCGAAAGTCGGCGACTTTTGAATCTGACCGACCTGTTTCGCTCAACTCTATTTGTCAGCTTTACCATAGCTATATAGGATAGTTTACAAAAAAAAAAACCCACAATCTAATATAAATGGAGGTTAACATAGGCAAAATTCACTTATAGGCTTATAGCTTATAGCTTCTGGTGCTGCTGTAGGGCAATTCAACAGTTTGTTCCAGATGCAACCCACTTTGGTCAGTTTCTTTTAAATCAACCCTTTTTTAATTATTTTTCTTACATGTCCAGCAGAAAATAGAATTGGATCCCATCGGCAAGACTGCAATCTATGAGGGCTCCTGGTCTCACTCTTAACAAGTCTGACATGGGACTTAGTGTCACAATTTGCTGTAAAAAGGACTGATTTATATTTATATATATAAATTTTGGATTTCACTCTCACACCCCATAGCTTTTAAGAGGAATTTCTATTTTTAGAAGCCTTATTATTGAACCTGAATGCTGTGCTTTCACAGAGATATACTATGCACATAATTGCACAATTTAAATGTTCTAAATCACAAATGAGCATTGTATGTGAGGTGAAAGTTATAGAGCTATTTGGTTCTGTGTGGTTACAAGCCGCTTTCACAGTGACTATGAAAAAAAAATACAAGGAACTCTGTATCCTGTTCTGCACATGCAGTTATTGGTCTGGTGCTGCCAGTAGAAAAGATTTGTTGCAGTTCACTGAAAGTTTTCTCACCAATAAACTTGTGCTGGTTTGACAAATATACCACTAAGAATAAATAAATTGAATACATACATATATATATGTATATATATATATATATTATATATATATATATACACACACACACATATACAGTTGTGCTCAAAAGTTTGCATACCCCGGCAGAGTTTTTGCTTTCTTGGGCTTTTTTCAGACAATATGAATGATGACACCAAAACTTTTTCTCCACTCATGATTAATGGTTGGGTGCAGCCATTTATTGTCGAACTACTGTGTTTTCTCTTTTTCAATCATAACGATCAAGGGTTTACATACCCTGGAGATTTTGGCCTGATAACATGCACAGAAGTTGACACAAATGGGTTTGAATGGCTACTAAAGGTAACATCTTCACCTGTGAGCTGTGACAAATGCCAGGAAAATTGTTCGAGATGCAAAGAAAAACCCACAAATAACATCAGCTGGAATACTGGACTCTCTGAAAACTAGTGGTGTGGCTGTTTCAAGATAAGATAAGACAATAAGGAGGCACTTGAAGAAAAATAGCACTAACATATTCTGCTGCGCTTTGCACCCAACAAAGTATTGTAGTATTGCACACATTTCTTAGGACCACAGGAGCCTCTATGAGCTGCAGTACAGCCTCCCTAAACCCGGGAATCGTGAAAACACATGAAATTAAACAAAGTAACATTTTTAGAAACTGCCTTTAAGAAAAAAGTAGCTGGAAAATCCGAATAAATTGACAAGTGGGTGACATTATTATCCTTATCAATTGACGTGCCCCTTCACAGTCTGTCACTGCCTATTCAGCGCTGACATGCCAGTCCGTGTAGGAACGCCTCAAATGGACGAGGGCAATGGTAACGTTGTCTTGTCAGGATAAGGACACACCAAGTGACTGTGTTATTTTTACATTTTAAAATGTGTATACAATATGAATCTAATCTTGGTATATCATATGGGGATACCAAATTACTAGATCCTGGAAGATAAAAGGAATTGCATACTTTATGGGTCCTGAAACTGTGACCTAGCCATTCATATACTCATATAAAAACAGCCTAAAAGTTAAACATATAAACTGTGTGCAGAATTATTAGGCAAATGAGTATTTTGATCATATCATCCTTTTCATACATGTTGTCCTACTCCAAGCTGTTTAGGCTTGAAAGCCAACTGCCAATTATGTAAATCAGGTGATTTGCATCTCTGTAATGAGGGGTGTGATCTAATGACATCAACACCCTATATAAGGTGTGCTTAATTATTAGGCAACTTCCTTTCCTTTGGCAAAATGGGTCAGAAGAGAGATTTAACGGACTCTGAAAAGTCAAAAATTGTGAGCTGTCTGGCAGAGGGATGCAGCAGTCTTGAAATTGCCAAACTTTTGAAGCATGATCACCGAACAATCAAGCGTTTCATGGCAAATAGCAAACAGGGTCGCAAGAAGAGTGTTGATAAAAAGGCGCAAAATAACTGCCTATGAATTGAGGAAAATCAAGCGTGAAGCTGCCAAGATGCCATTTGCCACCAGTTTTGCCATATTTCAGAGCTGCTACGTTACTGGAGTATCAAAAATCACAAGGTGTGGCATACTCGGGGACATGGCCAAGGTAAGGAAGGCTGAAAAACGACCACCTTTGATCAAGAAACATAAGATAAATCATCAAGACTGGGCCAAGAAATCTCTTAAGACTGATTTTTCTAAGGTTTTATGGACTGATGAAATGAGAGTGGCTCTTGATGGGCCAGATGGGCCCGAGGCTGGATCAGTAAAGGGCAGAGAGCTCCACTCCGACTCAGATGCCAGCAAGGTGGAGGTGGGGTACTGGTATCATCAAAGATGATCTTGTGGGACCTTTTCAGGTTGAGGATGGAGTGAAGCTCAACTCCCAGACCTACTGCCAGTTTCTGGAAGACACCTTCTTCAAGCAGTGGTACAGGAAGAAGTCGGCATCGTTCAAAAAAAAACATGATTTTCATGCAGGACAATGCTCCATCACATGCATCCAAATACTCCACAGCGTGGCTGCCCAGTAAAGGTCTAAAAGAAGAAAAAATAATGACATGGCCCCCTTGTTCACCAGATCTGAACCCCATAGAGAACCTGTGGTCCCTCATAAGATGTGAGATCTACAGGGAGGGAAAACATTACACCTCTCGGAGCAGTGTCTGGGAGGCTGTGGTGGAAGCTGCACGCAATGTTCATCGTAAACAGATCAAGCAACTGACAGAATCTATGGATGGAGGCTTTTGAGTGTCATCTTAAAGAAAGGTGGCTATATTGGTCACTGATTTTTTTTTTGAATGTCAGAAATGTTTATTTCTACATTTTGTGTTGTTATATTGCTTTACCTGGTGAAAATAAACAAGTGAGATGGGTATATATTTGTTTTTTATTAAGTTGCCTAATAATTCTTGCACAGTAATAGTTACCTGCACAAACAGATATCCTCCTAAGATAGCCAAATCTAAAAAAAAAAACACCCCAACTTCCAAAAATATTAAGCTTTGATATTTATGAGTCTTTTGGGTTGATTGAGAACATAGTTGTTGTTCAATAATAAAAAGAATCCTCTCAAATACAACTTGCCTGATAATTCTGCACACAGTGTATCATACTAAAATTGACTTATAGCAAAAGAAAAGCAGACACGTAAACAACATAAAACATCTAAAAACAGTAACGCATACGCTACTGTATAATCTGCATAATTGTACAGTGATCTGAAATAAAACATTACAAAATAGTCACTGCACTCCCAACAATCACATGCAGAATTTCTACACAGTTTTATTCCTTTCGTTAATGTATTTATAAAATAATTATTTTATTCAGAGTTCGATATTATGTATGTCACTGTGACATTGACCTGCCTCCATCAGGCAAGACCAGGATATGTAAAGAAGGTAGTGCAGGACTATTTTAACCCCTTCACCACCTTGTGATTTTCCGTTTTTGTTTTTTGCTCCCCTTCTTCCCAGAGCAATAACTTTTTTTATTTTTTTCATCAATATAGCTGAATGAGGGCTTGCTTTTTGTAGGACGAGTTGTACTTTTGAATGGCACCATTGATTTTGCCATATGGTGTACAGGAAAACGGGAAAAAAATTCCAAGTGCGTTGAAATTACAAAAGAAGCGCAGTTCCACAGTTGTTACCATGTTCACTAAATACTAACAATGACCTGCCAATATGATTCTCCAGGTCATTACGAATTCCCAGATACCAAGCATGTAAAGATTCTTTTTTATTTAAGAGGTAAAAAAAATCCCAAATTTGGAAGAAAAAAGGCCAGTAGCGTCTCAATTTTTGTGATCTGGAGCCGGGTGAGGGCTTATTTTTTGAGCACCAAGCTGACATTTTTATTAATATCATTCAGGGGTAGATACGATGGTTTGATTGCCTGTTATTACGTTTAATTGCAATGTTGCGGTGACCAAAAACAACCCGTAATTCTGGAGTTTTGATTTTTTTTCTCTTTACGCCGTTTACTGAATGGATTAATTTACTTTATATTTTGACAGATCGGCTACATCTGAATGCAGCGATACCAAATAGTTTTTTTTTTTCTTTTATTGTTTTATTTTGAATGGGGAAAAGGGTGGTGAGATGAACTTTTACATTTGAATTTTTTGTTTTCTTTTTTACACGCTTCAATAGTACCCCGTTAGCGGTTTCTAACATGGGAGCTCGGCCTAAACAGACATTTCACAGTCACGTAATTGTACCCGTCAGAAAAGCCAATTTTGATGACATATTTCCACCCTAGACTCATACATACATAGACAGTATTGGAGAGAGTGGAACATCCACATAACTGTCCACTTGTATTTTTTTCGCATCAATGTAGATAGCAGCCAGATGACGCTCGGGAACAAACAGGTACACTACTATATTATTATCATTATTATTATAAACGCTTTCTGCGCGGTCTGATTCCGAGGTCCTCACACACCGGATTGCCATTTCATGTAATGGCTGTAAGCACTGTAGCCGCCTCGTTAATACATATCTGTTGTCTGTATCCATGGAAATATACCAGAAGAAGCAAGTTAACAAATTACCTCTGTTTCTGTGCTGCCTTCCCAATCCCTGCTCCTGAAGCTGAAGGAAGGAGGGGATAAAGACTGTCTTTATATTGCTCCAGGCTCTCCTTAAGCCAGAGCAGACACACTTTGCCTATTAATTTAAAGTTTCCACATATGGAATGTGTAAATGTGAGATTACATGTAAGATCTCAAGTGAGTCGCTGAAATAGAATGGACTACTGAGCACTGTTACAAGCTCAATTACAAGGCATTATCATATATTATTTACATCACTTCCCTACACTAGTTTTCAATTGTCCCAGTTATTCTTCTAGATTTCAGCACGTAGAGAAAATTCTACAGCTTTACCATACAGTCTCATTACATATAGAACATTGCGTGTATACACCTTGGTCTTTGAAAGTTTGTAAACTTTCAAAATTATTTACATTTCTGCATATATTTGACCTAAAACTTCATTAGATTTTCACACAAGTTCTAAATGTAGAAAAGGAAATCCATATGAAACATAGGAATAAAAAAATATTCGACTGAGGTTTTTTGTAACCCTGCTGTACTGTTCGGGTCAATACGACCCGAAATGATTTTTGAGATCCTGTTGATTTTTTTATATGAGGATTTGAAAACTAGTGGTATCTTGACTTCTCCTCATTTGTGGAGCTCTATATATATATTTTTTTTTTTTGTTTACTTTTTGCTACACGCTGATTGTTACACTTGTACTGTTCAGGTCAATATGACCCGATAGCATTTTATACTGTTCTACAGGTCTCTGATTATTTCTGACTGCAAAAGTTATGTTATAGGATCAGCACTCGCATTGTTCCTAAATATGACTATCCTAAATATTATAATACAAATGACAAACATTGAGGGACAAGTAGTTTATGGTGATAAATGGAAAAAATTAGATGTGACAGCTCTAAATGCTTATATTGGTTTACTTCTTTTAGCGGGAGTATACAAATCTTATGGTGAATCAACTAAAAGTTTGTGGAATTGCGAAACCAGTTGCCACATATTTAGAGCTACAATGTGTCGTGAAAGGTTTCATGAAATTTCTAGAGTACTGCGGTTTGATTCTAAAACAGATAGAATGGAAAGAAGAGCTAAAGATAAACTAGCACCTATTAGAAATGTTTGGAATCAATGGGTGGAGATTCTACCAAAATTGTATAATAGTGGTGAAAATGTAACTGTTGATGAGCAACTGGTGGCATTCCAAGGTAGGTGCCCATTCAGACAATATATACCAAGTAAGCCTGCAAAATACAGCATCAAGATCTGGACACTTTTGACAGCAAAAGTTCATATGCTCTAAATGTTCAAGTGTATACAGGAAAAACCCTGGTGAAAGACCTGAAAAAAAATCAGGGTATGCGTGTTGTTCTCGATTTGACTCATGGACTAAAAGGACAAAATGTCACATGTGACAACTTTTTTACATCCTATCAACTAGGCCAGATGTTGAAGAAAAAACAACTTACCATGCTGGTTACTATAAGAAAAAACAAACCTGAACTACCGCAAGGTATCCTTAGCAAGAGAGAGGTGTACAGTTCTACTTTTTATTTTTCTGGAAATACAACTGTTGCTTCTTATGTTCCAAAAGAAACCAAACAGGTAATTCTAATGAGCACAATGCACCATGACAATGCCGTAAGTGATAGAGAAGACAGAAAGCCTGACATTATTTTGGATTTTAATGCCACAAAGGGAGCAGTTGATACTTTAGACCAAGCAATATCAACATATACATGTAAATGCAAAACCAATCGGTGGCCAATGATTTTATTTTATAACATACTGGACGTTTCTGCATACAATGCATTTGTCTTATGGAGAGAAATCGACCCGATTGCAACCGGAATAAGCTACATAAAAGAAGATTATTTCTTGAGGAATTGGGAAAATCCCTGGTTAGGCCATATATTGAGAGCAGAAAAGTGACCCCCAGAAGTGAAGGAGCAACAGCCATTGTAAAAAGTGTCCACATGCTCAAGAAAGAGACTCCACATCCACGGCCTCCACCAGCACAGCTACCAGCAGCACAGCTACCAGCAAAAAAAGGAAGAGATGTAGCTTCTGTCCATCTTCTGTGACAATAAGACTAATCTGACATGTGCTGGATGTTCAAAATATCTGTGCAAAGGACATGTGTCTTATTATTGTGTTCAGTGTAAAAACGCATTAAGGGTGAGTTTCCACGGTCAGGATACGCTTCGTGTTTGGCGCTGTGCGCTGGCGCAGCGCCAAACACGCAGCGTCCAGATGTTACAGCATAGTGGAGGGGATTTCAAGAAATCCCGTCTCCACTATGCGTAACAACACGCAGGTGGCAAACCTGCGTAAACGGACATGCGGCGCGTCTTTTTAGACCGCAGCATGTCCTCGCGTATTGCGGCGACGGTGCGTCGCCGCAACAGAATTAACACAGGGCTATGTAGCCCTGCGCTCTTTCCGGAGGTGTCCTGAACACCTCCGGAAAGATCGCGCGTCATAAAGGGGGCAGGGCTTAGACGGAGCGGAATTTCCGCTCCGTCCAAAGCGCTGTGGTTCCGGACCGTGGAACCACAGCCTAACATGTTCAGTTTTTTCTTGTTTCTTTCTAAAAAGGTTGAAGTTTTTATGATTTGTCATTTGTTGATTTATAAATATTGTTTTCAAAAAGTTAAATTTCATGTTTTAGTAATAGTAATGTAAAGCTTATTTGTTATTTGTGTGCAGAATGCTAACAATCAAAGATAATTGTAAAAAGCCTTTGTAACCTTTTTATGAAAAAAAATAAATTATTACCGTATATACTCGTGTATAAGCCGAGATTTTCAGCACCTTTTTTTGTGCTGAAAATGCCCCCTGACTTATACACGAGTCATAGGGCAGAAACCACGGGGGAGGGGATGCGGCGGCAGGAGCCGGTGGCTGGGACATCATTCTCACCCTCCCCGTGCCATCGCTGAACGTCCCTGCAATCCTGCGTTCTCCCCGGCTTCCTGCAGCTCTCCCCGGCTTCCTGCAGCTCTCCAGCGCTGAGCGGTGACGTAATACCCGCTCATTAAGGTCATGTAATATGGACGCGACGCCACTCCCATGGGCGTGGCCTCCATATTCATGGCCTTAATGAGCGGTATTACGTCACCGCTCAGCGCTGGAGAGCTGCAGGAAGCCGGGGAGAGCTGCAGGAAGCCGGGGAGAACGCAGGATTGCCGGCCGGGACGTTCAGCGATGGCACGGGGAGGGTGGGGGGAGCATGGAGGAGGACAAGGAGCATGGATCAGGACGGGGGAGGATGGAGAGCACGGAGCAGACCGGGGGGAGGACGGAGAGCACGGAGCAGAACGGGGAGGACGGAGAGCACGGAGCAGGACGGGGGGGACGGAGAGCACGGAACAGAACGGGGGGGGGGAACGGAGAGACGGAGCAGAAGAACGGGGGGAGAACGGAGAGCATGGAGCAGAACGGGGGAGGACGGAGAGCACGGAGCAGAACGGGGGAGGACGGAGAGCACGGAGCAGAACGGGGGGAGGACGGAGAGCACGGAGCAAAACGGGGGGAGGATGGAGAGCACAGAGCAGAACGGTGGGGAGGACGGAGAGCACGGAGCAGAACGGGGGGAAGACGGAGAGCACGGAGCAGGACGGGGTGGGCACAGAGGAGAATGGGGGAGTGCAGAGCTGGATGGGGGAGCACGGAGCAGGACGGGGGAGGATGGAAAGCACGAGCAGGACAGGATAATGGAGCAGGAGGAGGGGAGCACAGAGGAGAATGGGGGCGCACAGAGCTGGATGGGGGAGCACAGAGCAGGACGGCAACTTATACACCCGGCTTATACGCGAGTCAATAAGTTTTCCAAGTTTTTTGTGGCAAAATTAGGGGGGTCGGCTTATACACGGGTCGGCTTATACATGAGTATATACGGTAAGTTTGAATTTAAATTTTTAATTTGTTTATGATCAACTATGTTCACATACAGTATAATAATGAAAAAAGTATTCAAATAAAACACTAGAGTAGCTAAAAATCAAGAATTAATAGGTCGGGTCATATTGACCCGGGAACAGTACAAGTGTATAGCAAATGCGAACAGAACAGCAGGGTTAAATAAAAAAAATGATCCAATATTACATGTTTATAAGCTGCAAAAATATGTAAACCTTTAGGATAAGCATATAATTTGAAGAAGATTAGGCCCCGATTCAACGTGTTTACACCAGATGATAAAACATGCCGAATTCATTAAAAGGGTTATCTCACCTTAGTGTACAAGTATGTAGTCATTCTATGTGACTGTAGACTTGTGAATCCTTGGGAGGTCATGTGACTGCAAGTATGCAATTTGCATACTTCTGGCAACATTCCGACTAGACGTGCATTGAGCGAGGCCGTGCATGGCTAGTCGGCACCTGAACAAATGTATGCAAATCGTATACTTGTGGACACAAGCCCGTAGCTGGCATCGGAGAATCCTCACCGTGCGCAGTGTGTGCACTGTGAGAATTAAAGGGAATCTGTCACCCCATTTTAGCCGTATCAACTAAAGATATGACTGAATAGTGCGTCCCATAAGCAAGCTATTGGTAGGTATCATATATCCAGATTCCCCCATTTTGATAGCAAAATACCTTAGTAAAGTCGGGATTCTTTTCTCTAAATTAGGGCGGTCAGGTCCGGAGGGCGGCGTTTTCACTCCTCTCCCCCCGCACTCCTCGGCATGTCTTGTGTATCTCCGTCTGTGAATAGCACAGACGGCATTCTGCTTCCCGCCATTGCGCTTTTCAAATTCCCCCCCACGCCTGCAGCGCATGCACAACTATTGTAATTTACTTTCCTTGCCCCGGAAGTCGTCCAAGGCAAGCAGTCATTTCCGGGGCAAGGAAAGAGTTGCGCATGCGCTGTAATGACTTTATGCTTTGCCCACTGTTGGGCAAAGCACACTGCGCAGGCGCGGGGGGAATTTGAAAAGCGCAATGGCGGGAAGCAGAACGCCGTCTGTGCTATTCACAGACGGTGATACGCAAGACATGCCGAGGAGCGGGGGGAGGGGAGAGGAGTGAAAACGCCGCCCTCGGACGTGACCGCCCTGATTTACAGAAAAGAATCCCGACTTTACTAAGATATTTTGCTATCAAAACGGGGGTATCTGGATATATGATACCTACCGATAGCTTGCTTATGGGATGCACTATTCAGCCATATCTTTAGTTGATATGGCTAAAATGGGGTGACAGATTCCCCTTAACATGTCTGCATTCACATACTGTAACTGCAGACTTGTACCCCAAGGATGGACAACCCTTTTAAGTGGCATGCGCCTATTAATGAATATGGCATATCTTATTCCTGCCAGCCCCTCATTAGGACCAGTCAACGAAACTCCATTCTTAATGAATTAGTGTCTTCGAGTCTGCTGTTTTCAATCAACAGGATGACAGTTTTATTTAAAGAACAGGGATCTGTCAAAGTCTGATCTTCACAACACGTTTGTGGAATAGTATCATTACACAAATGATATTTCTGAACGCATCAGAAGAGTTTTTGATGCTCATCAGACTGGTTACAAAAAAAAGGTTACAAAACTATCTGTAAAGACGTTAGACTCCACCAGTCATAAAATTGTGTACAAACGGAGGCAATTCAAGACCATTTTAACACTCCTAAGGAATGATCCACCAATAAAGATCACTCTAAGAGAAAGGCATCTAATAGGCCATGAGGTCTCAAAGGAACCCAACGTAACCTCTAATAATCCTATAGAAATGTTGTAGAACGACCTGAAGCTAGCAGCTCATGGGAAAAAACTCACCAACATAATATAGTTGATGCTGTTTTGTATGGAGGAATGGATAAAATTCCACCTGTAATGATTCCACCAATCAGTATGTATTAGCATGCAGTGATTGAAAGCTCAGTCGTCCAGATTGGTGCAGGGGCATGCTGAGCGGTCTTTTTATTGACAGCTCAGCTGTCCAACCTGACACTGAGGTACTGAGCCCTCGCCAGGTGCTCCCGTTCCATTAATTGCTCAGCTATTTAACTGAGCTGGCAGTCCCAGATAGTTGACAACTGTAGCTTCAGCTCTGTATGGTTTGTTTTCCCTGTACCTAGTGCCTTGTTAATTGATCTAACTCTGACTGACCGTAGACCTCATTCTGACCATTCATTTCTGTAATCCTTTTACTCTGATCCGCTATCCTCCTGGTATTTTGACCTCGGACCGTTACCTGACTACGCCTTTGTCTCTTCCCTCTGTTTATGATGTACCCTCCTGGCTATTGACCTTAGACTCCTTGACTATCCCGACTAACAGCTTGTGCGTGAGAAGTGACTCAGCATCACACCTTCAAGCCGAAGTATAGGACTAATCAACAATGGCCAGAAAAGTTACAGTTATTGTGGCACATGGGGATCAGATACTGAAAGAAAAGGTACACAATTTTGGCACTCAAACATGTGATATTGGATCATTTTCTTGATTTAAAAATATTTCAGTCTAATATTTTAACTCATTTGTTGAATTTGGTTCTCTCTACTTTTATTATTTGTGTGAAAAATCTGATGTAAGTTTTAGGTCAAATTTATGTAGAAATATGGAAAATTCTGAAGAGTTCACAAACTTTCAAACAACACTGTATTTGTATTTTTATTTATTTTTTTGTTTAGTCTAAGGTTAAACAAGAATAATCATGTCCTAAATTGCCTTCAATTTACTAATTAGGAATTCTGATGGATAAAGCAGGCATAGATTACCCTTGCCTGGAGTCACAATCATATGCAAGGTTGATCAACAGAGTGGAATGACTTTACCCATCAGATGATATTAAAAGAAAGTCAGGAAAACTAAACTGAGATGCAGCCAAGCAGACACACTGCCAGAGTATTTGAGTGAAATCAGAGGGAGTTTCCCTCAATCTGATGCTTTCCAGTAGCGACAGAATGGGTGAAGCCAAGTCTAGGTCAACATACTACTTCAATTTGGCATAAGAATGAGAATGACAGCAGATGGAAAACTAAAACTTAATTTGTTAATGGTTGACTGTGCATGCTACTACACCTTGCCCAAGCAGTGTAACAACTTTAATGGTGGAAAAGTGGCAAAGAAATCCCCAGAAAACTGATTCCTTAAAGGCAACCCACAGATGTTGAGTTAATCTGCACATTAATAGTGTCCTGAACCTGGCAGGTGTCGTCATTTAGACCCCGATGCTGGGAGAAAATGAACTTTATTCCTCTCGGTAGCGTTGGGGTTTCAGTCATAGGGGCCACTAACTGACAGGTGCCCCTAATGCTGAGCTGCTGTCAGTCTGTGCCGGGGGCACAGTTACAGGTGCCACTCTGTATTCCTTCATATCTGAAATTAACCTGCAGATCATCCCCATACCTGCAGGTTAATAGCATTTTTTCTTGCAACAGGTTCCTTTTAAGAAAAGCTGGTGCCATGATGTGATAGAAAAGACAAAAGTGTATTTTGACTCTATCTCTGGATTTTTAAGCAGTGCAACTCTTAGCTATGTTTCCATGATAAGTATTTGGTGATTTTTTTGATTTAGCAGATTTTTTGCAGCATTTCCGAATCTATTATGTAAAGTGCTTACTTGCTTTTTTACATTGCGCTTTTGAGTGCATTCTTTTTGATGCTGTGATTTTTGTTTCTTTTTGGTATCCCTTGCTTTGTTTTAAAAGTACAGCAAAAGTGCACAGAGTCAAAAACTCACCAAAAAATCATTGTGGGCACTTAAAGGGAATCGGTCACCCTAAATTGGCGAGATATTTAAATGATGGCAGTCGGGTCAGATGGGCGGTGTTTTGGGTACTGCCTTAACATGTTGTTCGCCGCTGTCTCCATTATTTCTGGGAATTGTAGTCGTTGCCCTCCATATAACGCGCCTGCGCATTGCAATCTGCGGGCAAAGCATACTGCACGTGTGCAATTCAAGATTGCAATGCGCAGGTGCGTTATATGGAGGGCAACGACTACAAGTCCCAGAAATAATGGAGACAGCAGCAAACAACATGTTAAGGCAAGTACCCAAAACACTGCCCATCTGACCTGACTGCCATCATTTAAATATCCCGCCAATTTAGGGTGACAGATTCCCTTTAACCTAAGTGTCAAAGCTAGACAAGGATCCAGGAAGAAGTATTATTCATTTTTTCGTATTTTCCTTTACAATCTACTTCTGCCTTTGGTTAAAAAAATGCATTTTCAATTCCAGACTAACAATTTATTCTGTTTACGGCTGGATGAAGGAGCAACTTTTTTTCTTTCTAGTTTTAATGAAGGAAAACTACTTCATAAAAAATAAATGAAAATTATACAGCTATAATATATTAGAGCACTACAAACAGTAGTGCAACCATAATAGTCTTTTAAAAACTAATATAAAGCGCACAAATAACAATAGTAGTGTACAAACAATGAAAAAAATACAATGATTAAATAAAGCTAAGCGGTTTATTGTTCAAATAAAAATAGAATAATATAAACAGATACAGCTTCAATACAGTGGGTACGGAAAGTATTCAGATCCCTTTAAATTTTCAGTTTTTCTTTTTTAATAAATTTGCAAAAATTTCTACAGTTCTGTTTTTTTCAGTCAAGATGGGGTGCAGAGTGTACATTAATGAGAAAAAAATTTTGAAGTTACTAAATGGCTGCAATAAAAACAGAGTGAAAAAATTAAAGGGGTCTAAACACTTTCCGTACCCACTGTAACTATGCTATATTGGCTACAAATAGAAGTTAAATTCCAGTTGACTAAACCAAATAGCAGAAACATGTACTAGTTGTGAATGGTTCTGAGGACAGTCTCTAAAAAGATAAAGGGCATGTGTGCCTCGGTCTTCTATTATTCCATCCTAGTCCAATCGTATAACAGTGAGAAATATTTTACACTCATTATTATTTTGGATTTTCTATGAAGATTTTCCTTTTTTTTTGGTATTTTAGACTGTATTACCAAATAGCAGATATTTTGTAGTTGTGAATGTTTCTGACGACAGTCTCTAAAAAGATAAAGGGCATGGGCTCCTCGATCCTTCTATAATTCCATCCTAATGCATTTGTATAATAGTGAGAAATATTTTATACTGATTATTAGTTTGTATTTTCTATGATGATTTTCCATTTGTTTTTAACATTTTTAGACAGTATTACTCTTTATTACTGTTTATTGAATGTTCAATACAGTTTATACAATCATTTAACAGTTAAGAGGCGATCATGGCTTTAATAATGTAAATAGTATTAAAAATGACTGGGAAAAAAACAAATGTGGGCTTTTTCTGGTTGACTAATAGTAGACTTGACCCCAAGTGTAACAAGTACTGAAGAAGCACCCTGTCTAGATTTCACCCAGAGTGAAATAACGGAGATATTCCATAATGCTGTTCATTGTTAGATCTCAGTGACTAGTTCATCTTGGACGTTTTGCTTATTAAGGTCTCTTGGGCAAGTCAAATGTTTTTCTTATGAGTTGAATAAATGATCCCAACTGAACTAGGAGTGTGTAGCTCATAAGGAAAACACTGCTACAGTTTCTGGAATAATAACACAAATTGGCTACTGATAATGCAAGCCTTGTTGTTCCTAGTCTTCCTCTTGTTTCTCAAATTCTGTGGGCTAATTTGATAAATATGTTAAATTGCTGCTTGTGACACAACCCAAATCACACATCTTAGTTGATATAGGAAAGATGTATATCTTCGTACCGTGTTAGCCAGTAGATAGAAAAATATTTAGACTTGAGAGTCCTCAGTGGTTGATCCCTTTTAATGGCTAACTGAAAAGATGGTAACAAATTGCAAGCTTTCGAGACTACTCAGGTCTCTTCATCTTAGTTGGGAATTTGTGACCTTTATGTTAAATGCTGATTTCTTGGTATAAAATTAATGTTTGCATGCAGTCAGTTAGTGCACAAAATATTCCTGGTGTCCATTTCATCAATGGGAAAGGAAACAATCATATATTATTAGGATAGCTGGATACTTTTATATAATCCAAATACCTAAATTAAAGCCTATTTAAAGTTATTCAGTCACGTTTTTATTGATAGATGCAGTTTTTTTCTTATTTAGCACCTATATATGGGTTAGGACTCATTCAGGCGAGCGCATTAATGGGAGTCTATCTGCACAGAATGACTTACCGAACTAAATAGTGGCACTCCGTGCAACCTTGGTGTGGCCAAACATTTAAGGGCTATTCTCTAAGTAGTATAGTTCTGATTAGCTACGTCGCTCACCCTGTGTGCTCACTCATATAGCAACAGTTAGTTGTTAGTGATCATAAAGGAGGAAATCCAAGCTACTGCAATGTAAGTGACATAGCCAATCAGAAGAACTATATTACATTTCTATTTGGAGAGATTTGCTAATATTATTATTATTATTATTATACCTACTACATATTGGAATAAGATATTGGGAAAAGGAGTCAGGAATACCCTTTTAAGTACATCTTCCCATCTACTTGTTTTCCTTCTATCTCCACCACCCATGTTCTTGATTGATAGCCCTGTCTTCGTAGAGTCTGTGAAGGGGTAAAAATAGATGAAAACCAAGTACCGTATTTTTTGGACTATAAGATGCCCTTTTTTTCTCCAAAATTTTGTAGGAAAGTGGGGGGGTGCGTCTTATAGTCCAGATGTTCCTGGGCTGGTGGAGCGGCAGTGGCGGAGGAGCAGGTCACAGGAGGCAAGAGTCTTTGCTGCGAATGACAGCTGTGCCCACTGTTACAGTAAATGAATATTCACTGCTCCCCACGCCCATAGTCCTTCCCACCTCTTTGCACTGAAGCTGGTGCCAAGACTATGGGTATGTGGAACAGTAAATATTCATTCTGTTCAATAGCAGGCAGACTGTTAACCTGGGCATTCACGTGTGCCCGCTATTAAACAAAATGAATATTCACTGCTCTCCATGGGAGTGGAGAGTAGTGAATATTCATTCTCTTTAATAGTGGGCAGATGTGATTGCCCAACCGCTGCAGGAAGTCGGCGGCTGTGGCTGTGTGCCTGCTAGTACACAGAATGAATATTCACTGCTTCGCAGTGAGCACAGGAGCTCCACAAGAGCAGTGAATATTCCTGCAGTTGATCTCGGCGTGTTAGTGTGCATGGCAGTGATGTCATGCGCTGCTTACACGCTGAAATCAGCTTCTGGCATCAGCACAGGCGCCGTGCTGCTGGGGGCGGAGGGTAGGTAAGTAGAACAGTTCATTTTTGTGTGTGTGTGCCCCATGATTGGGGACATATATACCATGATGTGGTTGACGGCCATGTGTACCAGGATGGGGATGGGGGCCATGTATACCAGGATGGGGATGGGGCCATGTAAACCAGGATGGGGATGGCGGTTATGTACAGTCATGGCCAAAAGTTTTGAGAATGACACAAATATTATATTTTCACATGATCTGCTGCCCTCTGGTTTTTATGTGTGTGTTTGACAGATGTTTTTATCACAGACAGAAATATAATTGCAAACATATGAGTAACAAAAGCTTATATTGACAGTTAGAATGAGTTAATGCAGCAAGTCAATATTTGCAGTGTTGACCCTCCTTCTTCTTCAGGACCTCTGCAATTCTCCCTGGCATGCTCTCAATCAACTTCTGGACCAAATCCTGACTGATAGCAGTCCATTCTTGCACAATCAATGCTTTCATTTTGTCAGTATTTTTAGGTTTTTGTTTGTCCACCCGTCTCTTGATGATTGACCACAAGTTCTCAATGCGATTAAGATCTGGGGAGTTTCCAGGCCATGGACACAAAATCTCTATGTTTTGTTCCCTGATCCATTTACAGTAGTTATCACCTTTGCTTTATGGCAAGGTGCTCCATCATGCTGGAAAAGGCATTCTTGATCGCCAAACTGCTCTTGGAGGGTTGGAGAAGTTTCTCTTGGAGGACATTCTGGTACCATTCTTTATTCATGGCTGTGTTTTTAGGCAAGACTGTGAGAGAGCCGATTCCCTTGGCTGAGAAGCAACCCCACACATGAATGGTTTCAGGATGCTTAACAGTTGGCATGAGACAAGACTGGTGGTAGCGCTCACCTTGTCTTCTCCGAATGAGGCGTTTTCCTGATGTCCCAAACAATCGAAAAGGGGATTCATCAGAGCAAATAACTTTACCCCAGTCATCAGTAGTCCACTGCCTGTACCTTTTGCAGAATATCAGTCTGTCCATGATGTTTTTTCTGGAGAGAAGTGGCTTATTTGCTGCCCTCCTTGAGACCAGGCATTGCTCCAAGAGTCTCCGCCTCACAGTGCGTGCAGATGCACTCACACCTGCCTGCTGCCATTCCTGAGCAAGCTCTGCACTGCTGGTAGCCCGATCCCGCAGCTGAAACACTTTTAAGAAACGGTCCTGGCGCTTGCTGGTCTTTCTTGGGCGCCCTGGAGCCTTTTTGGCAACAATGGAACCTCTCTCCTTGAAGTTCTTGATGATGCGATAGATTGTTGACTGAGGTGCAATCTTTCTAGCTGCGATACTCTTCCCTGTTAGGCCATTTTTGTGCATTGCAATGATGACTGCACGTGTTTCTTTAGAGATAACCATGGTTAACAGAAGAGAAACAATGATGCCAAGCACCAGCCTCCTTTTAAAGTGTCCAGTGGTCTCATTCTTACTTAGTCATGACAGATTGATCTCCAGCCATGTCCTCATCAACACCCACACCTGTGTTAATGGAGCAATCACTGAAAAGAGGTTAGCTGGTCCTTTTAATGCAGGGCTGCAATGATGTTGAAATGTGTTTTGGGGGATAAAGTTCATTTTCTAGCCAAATATTGACTTTGCAAGTAATTGCTGTTAAGCTGATCACTCTTTATAACATTCTGGAGTATATGCAAATTGCCATTAGAAAAAGTGAAGCAGTAGACTTTGTAAAAATTAATATTTGTGTCATTCTCAAAACTTTTGGCCATGACTGTATACCAGGATGAGGATGGGTTGCATGTATACTTGGATTGGGGGCCATATATACTTGGGTGGACATATATATACCAGGGGGACATATGACGCGCACCACATGTGGGTACCAGGGCTATGGGACACTCGGCACCGAGCCCATGGAAGTCTATGAGGATGTCACTGGCAGCAGAGCTCGGTCCGTGGCCCTGGGCGGTCATGCAATGGGGGATATTTACAGGGGACTATAAAGATTAGTTTGTGACGCCACCTGTGGTATCTGATCAATTTGACCAGCGCTGCAATATGGATCTTCTAAGGGGATGTTATGGGGCAGCAGGATGGTGAGTCTCCCACAGGCGAGACTTTTCCCTTGAAGTCTATGGTGGTGCAGAGTGCAGGCAAATAAGCAGTGACACACGATTCAGTCTCTTTTCATACCTTTACTTGTAGATGTTGCAGGGATGTCCCGGAGCACTGTAGGGTGAAGGGTGCACATCCAGATTCCTCCACTCGATAGGTGTGTGGCCTCCTGTCCTCTGCCTTTTTGTAATAAGTTCTGGCCTGCGTGTAGCTGGGCCTAGCTTAGCCTCTGTCTTGTACCTGGCTGACTTTGTTATTGGATCTTCTCTCTGAAAGGACAGGGTCATTGATGGCCCGGCCGAGCCGGACTCCGTCCTCCTGATCCTGCTACGTATCAGCTCGGTGGTACTCCTGGGACTTGTAGTCCTCCAGGAACTCCGGTGTTCTCCTAATGGGTCGTGGAGATCCCTGTAGGCTCGGACCCTGGCATCCGGGTATACTTGCTGAGATGAGCTATTAAGGCTCCTCGGTCTCATTAACTTCCACTCGCCTTCGACCTATCTAGGTCCTCCTATCGTCACACACGCTGGCAGTTAGTGAGCTGCCTCTTCGCCGCTCTCTAAGCGTCGGCACGCTTTCCACTGAGCTATACTTCAGATTCAGCTCTGACTAGGCTAAAGTGATTCCTTCTCACTCGTACTAGCCTCCACTTACTCAAGTTGAACTGACTGAACAGCTCTGTACTTCTCTCCTCTGGTGTCTTAAGGAGATCTGAGATCTGTCTCTGTCTGATCTCTTCTCTGGCTGTTCTCATCTCCTTCTCTCTCTCTTTCTTTCTCTTCTGAGGCAAACTGAAACTAAAACTGGTTTTTATACGTCTTACACAGCTCCCTCTAATGGTCTCCTCAGGCAAGCTGCATGTGTGAATGTGATTAATGACCTCTAGTGGGATCTTCTGTCAGTGCACCCCTCTGGAAGATGTGGATTCAGTCACAGCTGGGCTCCACATTCCCCCCCTAGTAGAACTCAGCACTCCGGGGCTGAAATACAAGAACAGGTAACAGAACAATAACATATCAAAAACAATTCTTCCTTTACAGGAGGTAAGGCACTCTTGAACGGTTTCATAACGGTCAACAAATAACTATATACATTAGCATAATGATGGGTTGAGGAATTGAGCAACCTTAAAAGTCCCAGTCTCTTTTGGAAAAGGAATGCTCAAAAAGGGGTAGAGAAAACAAGTAAAATTAATGTCCATTCACTTGTTCCAATATAAAAAAGGGAAAACAGGTTAATAAATAACATTATAATAAAGCATAGTATAACAAAATATATACATTTATGTACATTGGTTCTTGTTAATTATGTACATGTGTTAGGTCCTACTCTCTGTACCTAACAGGTAATTGCCCCCTTGTTATGCATACTGACCTACGTGGTGTGGTGGTAGGTGTGGTATCAGTTACCCTGCTATCCCTGTGTGCAGGTAAGTTGCAGTACTGCCTTAGCCTCTCTAGGGATCTGGCAAGTATACTGGGAGTTGGGTGAACTGGCTCAACTTCTGCAGGGATCCCTCTTCCTGAGGTTCAACTTCTTGGGGTTCCACTTGTTGAGGTTCCTCTTGTTGAGGTTCTACTTGTTGAGGTTCTACTTGTTGAAGTTCTGCCGGAACAGGTTCCTCTGAAACTGACTCTACTGGCACAATTGGTGCAACTGGATGTAGAGATTCTTCTTGCGGTTGATAAAATTGAAGCACGGGAATGATTACAGCGTCTCCAATTCTGGGCCAATCTGCGGGGAAATCTCCCAAGTCTGTATGTATAACTGTTTCATCACGCTCTTCCAGATTGACAACAGGCTCTTCCTCACGAAGCTTTAATGGGTCCGGACACAACTTAAGGTGATCTCTAGACACAGTTGCAGTTGTTTTTCCTCCATCCTTGCTTATTATGCACGCTTTCTTGTTGTCGAACCTTGAATTCTGTACGATGTAGGGCTCTCTTTCCCATTGATCGTCGAGTTTGTGTATCCTCCTTTTTCTTTTTAGTACGACTTGACCAGGTGCGAAAGGTTCAGCTGGCGCACTTTTGTTGTAGCGGTTTTCTTGTTTAACCCTTACTCGATTGAGACTATCTTCTACACAGGCCTGTACTTTTCTGTACTGTTCCGGTCTGTGGGTGTCCCAGTCCTCAGTAGTCACATCTGCGTCTGGTTCTACCACACCAAGCTCCAGATCCATGGGCAGCTTTCCTGGTCTTGCCCGCATTAGATAAGCTGGGGTGCAATTGGTGGAACTCACAGGTATGTGATTGTACAAATCTACTAGATCAGGTAGTAGGTCTGGCCACCGATTCCTCTCCTCGAGTAGTATAGTCTTCAACAGGTCAATGACGATGTGATTCATCTTCTCACAGAGACCATTGGTTTGGGGGTGGTACGGTGTGGTTCTTATTTTCTTACACCCGTACAGGTGACAGAACTCTTTGAACAATTCGGCCTCGAAGGCTGGGCCTTGGTCAGTTAGCACCTGCTCAGGATATCCGTGTGGTCTGCAGAAATACGCTTGGAACGTCTTTGCTGCTGTTTCAGCCGTCAGATCTTTGACAGGGGAGACCACCAGGAACCTGGAGTAGTGATCCACCATAGTCAGGGCATAGGAGTATCCTGACCGGCTGGGTGACAACTTGACATGGTCCAGGGCCACAATCTCCAAGGGACGAGTCGTCTTGATGGGTTGCAGGGGTGCCTTTTGACTGCTGTAGTCTTTTCTTCGGAGGCCACAGGGTCCACATTTCTGGCACCATCTCTCAATGGAGCTGCGCATTCCCACCCAGTAGAAACGACACTTCAACAGGGTCTCCAGATTCTTCCAGCCAAAGTGTCCCGCTTGATCGTGGTAGGCTTCTAACACCATCTGAATGTCTGCTCTGGGAACGACTATCTGCCAAACCATTTCATGGGTCCTGGGGTTGACGCATCTCCTGCACAGCCTCTCACGGTAGATGAACAACCGGCTTCTCTCATTCCACAGCTGCTTAGCTTGTTCAGGAGCATCCTTCTCCAAGGAGGAACCTTCCTGAGTTATCAGCTCCTTGATACGGCTGACAACGGGATCGCTGTCCTGAGTCTCCTTCCAACTGTGGTGAGGTAAAGGATTTAACGTCTTATCACGTGGCTTCCTGCTGGCGTGTTGCTCATGGATTATCCCATTCCTGTGAAAGGCAGGTAGTTCAATCTCTTCCAGATCATCCACTTCCTCTTCTGTGTCCGATTCATGAGGCATCCTGGATAAGGCATCAGCATTGGCATTCTTGCGGCCTGCTCGGTACTTGATTGTGAATTGGTAGTTTGACAGCCGAGCCATCCATCGTTGTTCCATGGCTCCCAGCTTAGCTGTTTCAAGATGTGTCAAGGGGTTGTTATCAGTGTAGGCAGTGAACTTGCTGGAGGCTAGGTAGTGCTTAAACCTCTCCGTGATGGCCCAGACCAGTGCCAGGAATTCCAACTTGAAGCTGCTATAGTTCTCTGGGTTTCTCTCGGTCGGGCGGAGCTTCCTGCTAGCATAGGTGATGACTTTCTCCAGGCCATTTTGCTTCTGACTGAGGACTGCTCCCAATCCTTCTGTCATGTATAGTGTACAGTTCCTATAGCGTCTTGTGCTTGGGTGCGAGGAAAACACAGGAGACATAGGTTGAAATGAAATGACTTGTATTACTTCATACAAGCATGCTGAAAAGTTCACACAGTTTGCAGGAACAGAGACAGGAGACACAGCAGGCCAGAGCAACTTCAAGCACTACAATAAATCTCCAAAGCAGGTTCAGGATCTCTTCTCTGTACCGTAATTCCTCTGCAAACATGGATTCACCAAACAGCAGGTTTCCAGAGTCCAAAGGTGTTCCAAGGTTCCTCAGTAGGGAATAGCTGGAGTACAAGTCCAAGGTTTCCAGGAGGCAGGTCACAGACTGACTGAGGCTTGATTCAGGAGCACTGATTGTTCAGCTGAGGCTGCTTAAGAAGCAAGAGGGAAGAATCAGGGCGGGAACATGAAAACTGGAAACTCCATATTAACTGAGGGCAAGAGCTGCAGAAAGACAGAAAGCAAAATGGCCGACGGAAAACTGAGTTTCAAGGAACATGTCAACAGAGACAAAGAACCTTACACCTTCATTGCTGGCATCAGTATACAGCAGGAACGACTGGCTGTAGTCAGGGTAAGCTAGGATCTCATCGCCTGTCAGGATCTCCTTCATTTCCTTGAATGCTTCTGCCTGTTCCTTACCCCAATGGAATGGAGAATTTCTGCTCTTGAGGGACTGTCCCACCAGGAGGTCTTGCAGAGGCGCTGCTTTCTTGGTGTAATCCTTCACAAACCTCCGGTAGTATCCTGTCAGTCCCAGGAACTGTCGCACCTCCTTGAGATTTTTCGGCTCCGGCCATTTCTGGATGGCGGTGATCTTTTCAGGGTCTTGCGCTACTCCTTCTGAGCTGACAATATGTCCCAGATACTGTACCTTCTGTTTGAGCAGATGGCATTTTGAAGGCTTCAGTTTCATCCCATATTTGGACAGTGACTCGAATACCTCCGCCAGGTGCTTCAAGTGATCTTCATACGTTTTGGAGTACACTATGAAGTCGTCCAGGTACAGCAACACAGTTTCAAAGTTGAGATGTCCCAAGCAGCTCTCCATCACTCTCTGGAACGTTCCAGGGGCACTGCTGAGTCCAAATGGCATCCTGTCAAACTCACAGAGTCCCATCGGGGTGGTGAAAGCCGTTTTCTCCCGATCCTCCTCAGCCACAGCTACTTGCCAGTACCCACTAGTGAGGTCAAGGGTGGAAAAGTAGTTAGCAGTTTTTAGTGCAGCTAAGTATTCCTCAATGCGTGGTAAAGGGTATGCATCTTTATGTGTAATGCGATTTACCTGTCTGTAATCTACACACATTCGCATGCTTCTATCCTTTTTCCTGACTAGGACTAGAGGTGCTGCCCAGGGACTACAACTATCCCTTATCACCCCTGCTTCCTTCATATCACGCAACATCTCCTTGGCTTTCTGGTAGTGCGCTGGTGGTATAGGCCTGTACCGTTCTTTGATGGGAGGATGATTGCCTGTGGGGATGTGATGTTGAACCCCTTTTATTGTCCCAAAGTCGAGTGGGTGTTTGCTGAATACCTGTGTATACTCCTGAACCACTCGGTATACTCCTTGTTTCTGGTGGGCTGGAGTGGTGTCTGTCCCAACATGGAGCTGCCGACACCAATCCTCCACTTGGGTGGTCGACCGTTATCCTCCACTTGTTGCGGGGAGGTTAAGGGCTCCGTCGGGTGAATGGAGTTATTGTCCACAGCATGTAACTTAGCAACAGTGGCAAACGTGGTAGTTTGACTTCATCCTCTCCCCAGTTGAGAAGACGCACTGGCACCCTCCCATTATGTACCTCCACTACCCCTCGGGCGGTTAAGAGTGTAGGTCTGTGCTCTGAACAATGGGGCTCTACTACTGCTTGATAGTTCCGTCCTTTCAGACCTATTGCTGCTCTACACCAAATAAGCATTTCACTCATTGGGGGTATCACAATGGGATTCGGGTCTGTTACCCTACATTACCAATCTCACCACCGGTCAGTTTCACTTGCTGCTGGCACATCAGGGTTCGGATCTCCTCCGGATCTCTCCCTTTTGCCTCGGTCTGGCAATTTCGGCAAGCTGTTGGAGTAAAAACACAACCTCCTCCAAACAGTTACTAATAATGTTAGTGCCTAAGACCACATTCAACCCATTTTCTTCATTAACAGTCTTTACTACAAGAAGTCCCTGGTTCTTTAGCTCCACTCTCCCCACTTTTACGACTACATCTTTAGCTCCCCGTAACTCAAGAGGGAGGCCATTAGATGCATACACGGCAAAGTCAGGGTTTGGGGGTTGAAGACTGTCACTGGACCAGTACTTATTGTAGAAACATCAGGTATAATGGTTACCTAGATCCAGTGTCCAGCAGGGCAGGGATTGCAATCCCGTCCAGTATGATGGACAGGTATGGTCTTTCTCCCACAAACCTGCGGTTCCAGTCTGAGGGGCCTGAGGCGTCTATTCCTGGGTGTTGGCCCTCAGACCCAGGATTTGCTCGTTTAAAGGACACTGACGTGCTGGGTGACCTTCTCTGTGGCAGCGATAGCAGATGAGCTCTCAGGCGAGGATGATGCTGGTCGCGGGTCCTTCCTGGAGGTGGCGTTGTCCTCCTCCGGTGGGGCGACGTCCTCCTCTGGTGGGGCGACGTCCTCCTCCTCCTCCGGTGCATCCAAGGGACATCCTCTGGGCAGTCAGCTAGCAGGATCTTTCCTTCTTCTCCCTCGGCAGTTGCAGGGCACTCATTACAGTGGCCAGGTTTTTGGTTAACTGACGCACTTCTGAGCGCAAATAGTCCAGCTCAGTAGGGGGCGCCACCTGCGTTTTGGCTTCCGCAGCCAGCGGGAAAAAGGGGAATGATGCTGACTTTGGAGTGGCTTCACTTGGGTGACACTGGGTTGCCATCCCGGGTGTTTCCAGAGGTCGCAGTCCTTTTATGGCCATATCCTTAAGGGCATCAAAGGTAGCATCAGGATGATCCAAGGACCACCAGTGCACAGCCCTGCTTTCCGCTTGGGACCTCAGTCCCCGTACAAATTGTTCCTTTAACATTTGATTTTCGTTGGTAACACTTATAGGGTTTACTTCTTTAAGAGTTCGCAGGGCCCCTTGCAGCCGGCAAGCATAGTCTCTAATGCTGTCATCTGGTTTCTGGGAGCATTGATAGAAACTCATCCGGAGATCTGTTTCGTGCGGTCCTCAAAGATAGTCTGTAGCTTTAAGAAGATTGCAAGCACTGATTCTTGGTCTGCAGCTGTCCAAGTCTCTACCTCCCTCTCAGCAGCATCAGTTAACTGTCCCACTACCACTGCAGCTCTTTGCTTTTCTGTCATAGGGTACATGTCCATTATACTGCATATTTTCCGCTTGAACCCTGACAGGGTGTCTGGCTTGCCGCAGTACTGAGGGAGCCACTTCGCTCCAGGCATGTATGGCAGTGTTAACGGTACTATGGGGGCCACAGGACCGGGTGAGGGATCTGCATCTCTATCCTGCGCTGCAGCGCCAAGTGGTAGGTCATTGGGGCCGTCGGCCTGGACCGTGCTGTCGGCTGGCTGGGACATGTCTGCGCCCCCCCTTAGTTAATCGTGGCCTACCTTCTCTAAGGCTGCAGCTCTGCAGGCACAGCGGTGGAGAAAGGACCTGTGTTGCTGGCGCTCTGACGTCAGAGCGTTCACTGAAGCTCTCCACAGGACCTGCCGCCGCGTCAGCGTTGGGGGCGTGTTCAAGACTCAGCGCTCTTTTTTCAGGTACGCCCACTACTTTTCGCGCCGTGGCGCTGTAAATGGCGGGAAATGGCGGACAAATAGCGGGAATCTTCACCACATACAAAGCACAGTCTTTTTGCACAAAACAATCCAATAGGCAACACAGGACTCACAAATTGTAAGCCTCGGATCCTGTTCGTGACGCCAAATTAGATGACGCGCACCACATGTGGGGTGACCAGGGCTATGGGACACTCGGCACCGAGCCCATGGAAGTCTATGAGGATGTCACTGGCAGCAGAGCTCGGTCCGTGGCCCTGGGCGGTCATGCAATGGGGGATATTTACAGGGGATTATAAAGATTAGTTTGTGACGCCACCTGTGGTATCTGATCAATTTGACCAGCGCTGCAATATGGATCTTCTAAGGGGATGTTATGGGGCAGCAGGATGGTGAGTCTCCCACAGGCGAGACTTTTCCTTGAAGTCTATGGTGGTGCAGAGTGCAGGCAAATAAGCAGTGACACACTGATTCAGTCTCTTTTCATACCTTTACTTGTAGATGTTGCAGGGATGTCCCGGAGCACTGTAGGGTGAAGGGTGCACATCCAGATTCCTCCACTCGATAGGTGTGTGGCCTCCTGTCCTCTGCCTTTTTGTAATAAGTTCTGGCCTGCGTGTAGCTGGGCCTAGCTTAGCCTCTGTCTTGTACCTGGCTGACTTTGTTATTGGATCTTCTCTCTGAAAGGACAGGGTCATTGATGGCCCGGCCGAGCCGGACTCCGTCCTCCTGATCCTGCTACGTATCAGCTCGGTGGTACTCCTGGGACTTGTAGTCCTCCAGGAACTCCGGTGTTCTCCTAATGGGTCGTGGAGATCCCTGTAGGCTCGGACCCCGGCATCCGGGTATACTTGCTGAGATGAGCTATTAAGGCTCCTCGGTCTCATTAACTTCCACTCGCCTTCGACCTATCTAGGTCCTCCTATCGTCACACACGCTGGCAGTTAGTGAGCTGCCTCTTCGCCGCTCTCTAAGCGTCGGCACGCTTTCCACTGAGCTATACTTCAGATTCAGCTCTGACTAGGCTAAAGTGATTCCTTCTCACTCGTACTAGCCTCCACTTACTCAAGTTGAACTGACTGAACAGCTCTGCACTTCTCTCCTCTGGTGTCTTAAGGAGATCTGAGATCTGTCTCTGTCTGATCTCTTCTCTGGCTGTTCTCATCTCCTTCTCTCTCTCTTTCTTTCTCTTCTGAGGCAAACAAACTAAAACTGGTTTTTATACGTCTTACACAGCTCCCTCTAATGGTCTCCTCAGGCAAGCTGCATGTGTGAATGTGATTAATGACCTCTAGTGGGATCTTCTGTCAGTGCACCCCTCTGGAAGATGTGGATTCAGTCACAGCTGGGCTCCACACATATATATACCAGGATGGGGGATATTAGTACAGAATAGGATGACATTACCCCTATAACACTGTCAGCAGTAGATCCCCTCTTCCCCCTTTTATTTTTATTTTTTATATTCCTCCTTCAAAATCTACAGTAGGTGCGTCTTATGGTCCGATGCGTCTTAAAATCCGAAAAATACAGTAGGTGGGAAGGTGGACTTTAATGTTGACCATGCCAAGGTTGCACCAAGCACCTGTACTTACTTTGAACAGTTATTCAGCACTGACAGACACTTAAAGTTCTTGTGCTATCCATATATAAAAAGAATAGCATATGGATATCACTTTGACCAATCCAAATCAATATGGTAGTTCACATGACCATTTTAAACAAACAAACTGATGGACCAATTTTTTTAGACAAAATTGTGGTCTGTGTGTAAAAAATTGCAGCATACACTTCCTTTATTCATATTTTGGATCTGTCTCATCCACTATAAGTCAATGGATGCACAGTAAACAGATCACATACGTCTTACCATGAATTTTCATTATTAATGTAGGAAACTATAATTGGTCTAGTGTTATGTTTTAAATGATTGATGTATTAAACGGATGCCATATATATGCAAGTTAAAAACTCGCATATGGATGAAATATTGATAGTATGGATGAAAAATTGTGTATTTTTTTCTGGATGAAAAACAGAAAACTTTACATACACTAGTCTGAATCCAGCCTTAGAAAAATTTGCCAACAGTCCAGATCCTGTGTCTCAGAATTCAAAAAAAGGAGCAGCACCAATGGACTTTTTGGGAGGAGTCAGGAGCAATTTTGATGAACTGGCAGCCTATCTTGGGGGTAGAATTAGGCTGTGGTTCCACGGTCCGGAACCACAGCGCTTTGGACGGAGCGGAAATTTCGCACCGCCCAAAGCCCCGCCCCCTTTCTGACGTACGCTCTTTCCAGATGTGTTCCGGACACCGCCGGAACACATCCGGAAAGAACGCAGGGCTGCATAGCCCTGTGTTATTTACCTTGCGGCGACGCAGCGTCGCCGCAAGACGCTAGGACATGCTGCAGTCTGAAAAGACGCGCTGCATGTCCGGAAACGCAGGTCTTCCGCCTGAGTATTTTTACGCATAGTGGAGACGGGATTTCTTGAAATCCCCTCCACTATGCTGTAACATCTGGACGCTGCGTGTTTGGCGCTGCGCCAACGCACAGCGCCAAACACGCAGCAAATCCGGAGTGTTTCCTTATCGTGGAAACATACCCTTACAATGTCTCAGTTTTCAGCTAAAAAACATTGGTAAGTATAGTTAGGTGACCACAATGGCAACCTTGATAGCTTCATATAGCTGGACTATACCTGATTATAGTTGCCCTTTCCTGTCCCCAATTACAGGAAGAACAGCTCTGGAGTACGACTTACTGCTCTAAAAGCTGAATATATGACAGAGAACAGGACCATTCCTGTGTTCATATACAGCTTTTATATAAATGTGCATTAAGTGCGGTACAATGAACAATATGAATGAGAATAGAACATTGATGAACTGTGTGATTTGAAATGTATCACTTGTCATCATAACAGTCGCAGTCCGACTTCCCAGCTGACCTACAGCAAGTGTTTGAAGTTTTTGCCAAGTTTAAATTTTATTAACATAGTCTTGGCAGGTCTGCTAAAGTAATGGCAAATTGCTTATTTAAGTAAGGGGCATTTTACTCAGCAGGATATAAAATACAGAGAAGCAGCATCGGTAATGGTGTATTTAGATTTTCTTACAAAAATAGCATTTTAGAGCTGCTGCCATGTAACTAATTACTTCCCTGGCTAATATTTTAATAAATGAGAACCTGCCTTTATTAACAGCGTTAGCTTCTTCTCTACAAAAGATATTCACATGTATATTGATATATGCACATTGCAGGTATCTAAGGCTTTCCACGGAAAATATATACACAAACCAGCAGCACGGTTATGAATATTTGCACATACAGAAGAAGCCAGAACTTCCTTATGAGAATATTCAATTCCAGCCAGCTAATATTAAGTGCCAAGTTATAATATGTAATAAAAATGTAAGATCTGAGTTTCGTCACAAGGAAAAAATTGGCTGTCAAATTACATATTTTAGATGGATTCATTAAGGTCATGTATCAAGAGATGGATGGATGCCGCTCATTTATTGCAGCATAATGAAAGTAATTGATAATGGGAACTCGCAACGTGTCACTACTGCAACAAGCAGGTCGCAAAAAGTTAGTATTGTCTGGAATTTATGCAACTTAAAGGGAATCTGTCATGTGAAAAACACTATTAACCTGCAGATTAATAGCGTTCTGAACCTGCTACACATCACTTAGAGCCCCACTGCTAGTAGGAAATTAACAATACACCTGGCAGTGGTCAACGTTCCTGCATAGGGGAGGCGCTGTCATTGTTTCCGTCACTACTCTGTTTATAGAAAGTGGCGGATGTAACCACTCCCCCGGCACTGACTGACAGCTCGCTCATCATTAGGGCCGGCAGTCAGTCACTGAACAATTCCAACCAGCTAATATTAAGTGCCAAGTTATAATATGTAATAAAAATGTAAGATCTGAGTTTCGTCACAATTCTTTGGAATGCACTACCCAGGATAATTCGATCAATCCCCAATATCCACAGTTTTAAGAGTGCCCTAAAAATGCATTTCTTCAGACTGTTTATCTAACTTACCCTGTATTGCCCATTCAAAATTGTCTTCATAACCAGGACCCTTGTATCATCTGTCCTCACACACTTTATGCGTTTAACCCCTCTCTGACATTAGACGTACTATCCCGTCCATAAAACCCGTGACAATCTGACCATGGACGGGATAGTACGTCATAGGCGATCAGCTGCGCTCCCGGAGGAGCGCAGCTAATCGCCGCCGGGTGTCAGCTGATTATCACAGCTGACTCCCGTGACTGTGTGTCAGGAGCGGTCACGGACAGCTCCAGGCACATTAACCCCTTGCACACCCGATCAAACATGATCGCGGTGTACTGGGGGCACAGGGAAGCATCGCGCAGGGAGGGGGCTCCCTGCGCTCCCCCCTGAGACCCTCAGACCAGCGCGATGTGATCGCGCTGTTCTGAGGGCTTCCTCCCTCCCAGGACCCGGATCCAAGATGGCGCCGGGGTCCTGGAGGGAGGCGGCTTCCTCAGTGCCTGCTGAGAGCAGGCACTGAGAAGCCTGCTGCACTGCCTGAGCGATCGCTGGTGTGACAGAGTGCTGTGCACACTGTCACACCAGCGATCTGATAAAATACAGTGATGTCCACCCTGGGACAAGTAAAAAGTAAAAAAAATAAAATAAACATGTTTTAAAAAAAAATCCAAAATAAAAAAAAAAACAAAAAAAATATTCCCCAATAAATTCATTTCTTCCTGTAAATAAAAAAACCAAAACAATAAAAGTACACATATTTGGTATCGCCGCGTCCGTAACGACCCCCCCTATAAAACTGTCCCACTAGTTAACCCATTTAGTGAACCCCTTAAAAAAAAAAAAAAAAAAAGCAAAAAATCAATGCTTTATCATCATACCGCCGAACAAAAAGTGGAATAACACGCGATCAAAAAGACCAATATAAAAAAACATGGTACCAGTGAAAACGTCATCTTGTCCCGCAAAAAACGAGCCGCGATACAGCATCATCAACAAAAAAATAAAAAAGTTATAGCTCCCAGAATAAAGCGATGCAAAAATAATTATTTTTTATATAAAATTGTTTTTATTCTATAAAAAGCGCCAAAACATAAAAAAATATATAAATGAGGTATCGCCGTAATCGTACTGACCCGAAGAATAAAACTGCTTTATCAATTTTACCACACGCGGAACAATAAAAACGCCTCCCCCAAAAGAAATTCATGAATTGCTGATTTTTGTTCATTCTAACCTCCAAAAAATCAAAATAAAAAGCGATCAAAAAATGTCACGTGCTCAAAAATGGTACCAATAAAAACGTCAACTCGTACCGCAAAAAATAAGACCTCACATGACTCGTGTAAGTATTTATTTTCCAATTTTCCCAATTAGGTTAAGGTTGCGGCTAAAGTTAGGGTTAGGGTTTCCTAATTGATTAGGGTTAGGGTTGGGATTAGGGTGGTTGGGCTAGTTAGGATTGTGGTTAGGGTTGGGACTAGGGTGGTAGGTGTTGTGTTGGTGGTTAGGGTTGGGTTAGGTGATTAGAATTGGGGGGTTTCCACTGTTTAGGCACATCAGGGGCTCTCCAAATGTGACATGGCGTCTGATCTCAATTCCAGTCAATTCTGCGTTGAAAAAGTCAAACGGTGCTCCTTCACTTC
The DNA here is from genome assembly GCA_033576555.1 of Oophaga sylvatica. Taxonomy (NCBI): domain Eukaryota; kingdom Metazoa; phylum Chordata; class Amphibia; order Anura; family Dendrobatidae; genus Oophaga; species Oophaga sylvatica. Next base: position 173,268,887 of record JARQOD010000004.1, read on the forward strand.
TGAGCTCTGCCATGCGTCCAAACAGTAGTTTATCCCCACATATGGGGTATCAGCGTACTCTGGACCCCAAGAGTTATTGTGCAATTTGTCCTATTTCTTCTTTTTACCCTTGGGAAAATAAAAAACTGGGGCGAAATATCATTTTTGTACAAAAAAAAATATTTTTTTGTTTTACGGCTGTACATTATAAATTCTGTGAAGCACTTGGGGTTCTAGGTACCAAACTGATAGTTCCTTGTGGGGTTTTCAATGGGCTCATTGTGGGGGTTTCCACTGTTTAGGCGCATCAGGGGCTCTCCAAATGAACATGACGCCCAGACATTCCATCAAAGTCTGCAACAAAACGTACTACTTCCTTCGAGCCTGACGTGCGCCCATACAGTAGTTTTATCCCACATATGGGTATCAGCGTACTCAGGACAAATTGGCAACAATTTGGTCCATTTCTCCTGTTACCTTGTGAAAATAAAATATGGGGGCGAAAAATCATTTTTGTAAAAAAAAAAAGGATTTTTTATTTTTACGGCTGTACGTTATAAACTTCTGTGAAGCACTTCGGGGTTCAAGTGCTCACCACACATCTAGATAAGTTCCTTGTGGGGTCTATTTGCCAAAATGGGGTCACTTGTGGGGTGTTTCCACTGTTTAGGTGCATCAGGGGCTCTCCAAATGTGACATGACGCCCCCAGACCATTCCATCAAAGTCTGCAATCCAAAACGTCACTACTTCCCTTCCGAGCCCCGACGTGCGCCCATACAGTAGTTTTCGCCCACATATTGGGTATCAGCGTACTCAGGACAAATTGTACAACAACTTTTGGGTTCCAATTTCTTCTGTTACCCTTGTGAAAATAAAATATTGGGGGCGAAAAAATCATTTTTGTAAAAAAAAAAAAGGATTTTTTATTTTACGGCTGTACGTTATAAACTTTAGTGAAACACCTGGGGGTTCAAAGTTCTCACACACATCTAGATAAGTTCCTTGAGGGGTCTAGTTTCCAAAATGGTGTCATTTATGGGGGTTTCCACTGTTTAGGCAGATCGTCCAGCCAATTCTGCGTTGAAAAAGTCAGACGGCGCTCCTTCCCTTCCAAACTCTGCCATGCATCCAAACAGTGGTTTACCCCCACATATGGGGTATCAGCGCGCTCAGGACAAACTGCACAATAACTTTTGGAGTCTTGTTACCCTTGGAAAAATAAAAATTGGGGTGAAAAGATCATTTTTGTGGAAAAAATATGATTTTTAAATTTTACGGCTCTACGTTATAAACTTGTGTGAAGCACTTGGGGGTTCAAATTGCTCACCAAAGATCTAGATAAGTTCCTTAGGGGGTCTAGTTTCCCAAATGGGGTCATTTGTGGGGGGTTTCCACTGTTTAGGCACATCAGGGGCTCTCCAAATGCAACATGGCATCCAATCTCAATTCCAGCCAATTTTGGTTGGAAAAAGTCAAATGGTGCTCCTTCCATTCCGAGCTCTGCCGTGCGCCCAAACAGTGGTTCCCCCCCATATATGGGGTATCAGCTACTCAGGACAAATTGGACAACAACTTATGTGGTTCAATTTCTCCTGTTACCCTTGGGAAAATAAAAAATTAGTGACTAAAAGATAATTTTTGTGGGAAAAAAATAGGATTTTTTATTTTCATGCCCGGGCATTATAAACTTGTGTGAAGCACTTGGGGGTTCAAAGTGCTCACCAAAGATCTAGATAAGTTCCTTAGGGGGTCTAGCTTCCAAAATGGGGTCACTTGTGGGGGGTTTCCACTGTTTAAGCTCATCTGGGGCACTGCAAACGGAACATGACCCCATCAACGTCTGCATTCCAAAACGTTACTACTTCCTTTCCAAGCCCTGCCGTGCGCCCAAACAGTTTCCCCCCCCACATATGGGGTATTAGCGTACTCAGGACAAATTGGACAACTTTTGGGGTCCAATTTCCTTGGGAAAATTCAAAAATTTGGGACTAAAAAATCATTTTTGTGGAAAATTGTTTTTTTTTTTTTTTCTCACACCCAGGCATTATAAACTTTTGTGAAACACTTGGGGTTCAAAGTGCTCACAACAGATCTAGATAAGTACCTTAGGGGTATAGTTTCCAAAATGGTGTCACTTGTGGGGGTTTCCACTGTTTAGGCGCATCAGAGGTTCTCCAAACGCGACATGGCATCCAATCTAAATTCCAGCCAATTTTAGTTTGAAAAAGTCAAACGGCGCTCCTTCCCTTACGAGCTCTGCCGTGTGCCCAAACAGTGGTTTTCCCCCACATATTGGGTATTGGCGTACTCAGGAGAAATTGCATAACAACCTTATCTGTCCATTTTCTCCTTTTACCCTTGTGAAAATAAAAAAAAAGTTTGTAAAAGATCATTTTTGTGGCTAAAAAGTTAAATATTCATTTTTTCCTTCCACGTTGCTTTAGTTCCTGTGAAGCACCTGAAGGGTTAATAAACTTCTTGAATGTGGTTTTAAGTACCTTGAGGGGTGCAGTTTTTAGAATGGTGTCACTTTTGGGTATTTTCTGCCATATAGATCCCTCAAAGTGACTTCAAATGTGAGGTGGTCCCTAAAAAAAAATGGCTTTGTAAATTTTGTTGTAAAAATGAGAAATCGCTGGTCAACTTTTAACCCTTATAACTTCCTAACAAAAAAAAATTTTGGTTCAAAAATTGTGCTGATGTAAAGTAGACATGTGGGAAATGTTATTTCTTAACTATTTTGTGTGATATATTTCTCTGTTTTAAGGGAATAAAAATTCAAAGTTTGAAAATTGCAAAATTTTAAAAATTTTCGCCATATTTGCGTTTTTTTCAAAAATAAACGCAAGTTATATCGAAGATATTTTACTTCTAACGTGAAGTACAATATGTCACGAGAAAAATTCTCAGAATCGCTAATATCCGTTGAAGCGTTCCAGAGTTATAACCTCATAAAGAGACAGTGGTCAGAATTTCATTAACGTGCAAACCACCCTTGGGGGTGAAGGGGTTAATAGCCCTCTGTGTCAGTACTTTACACGTACTGGTTGGTGACCGGTTCATGCAGCATTACATGAACACCCGATTTATTACATTATGGCTGGACCGTACAATGAAAGCAATTGTTACCATCTACCTTCCGTGTCCCCTATTTCCTCATAGATTGTAAGCTTGTGTGCAGGACCCTGATTCCTCTTGGTATCTGTTATGTGATTATTGTTATTCTGTAATGTCTGTTATTGACATTATTCTATAATGTCTAAAATGTAAAGTGCTGCAGAATATGTTGGAGCTATAGAAATAAAATTATTATTATATTATTATTATTGACATGCATTCTATTCTGCTATTCAGATATGCCATACAACAACAGGGTTGCCAATTGTCCAGAAATTCCTGGACAGTCCACAAAAATAGGGCACTTTTTTCCCCTACCTGTAAATTTTTTTTATGCACTTTTTTCAAGCTGGAGACACTTGCACAGAATATTAAGACTGCATTTATCTCCCTTTTACAGTTAACAGTGAATGCAGCTAATGTATTCACATGAGATTTATGGTCTGTAGACATCTATCACTTATAACCTTAATAATTTATTAGTCATCTAATGTGTCCATAAAAAGTGGGCTGTCCATGATTTTTTGAAAAGCTGTCCAGAACAAATAAGGTTGGCAACCCTGTACAGCAATCTTTGGCAGTATGACCTGTGTTGAAGCGAAACTTGCTGCATAGAACCAGCTGAAATTTTAAAGTACAGTGGTATTTGTAAGAAGCTAACAGAATTCATTACATTGGATTAAAAAAAATGTAAGATGCTCTTTTAAAGCTAAACTTGAGTGTGCTGAAGACATAAAGAGAGGAATTCATAAACAGCTATGGCCGAAAGTGTTAGCATCCTTGAAATTGTTCCAGAAAATGAAGTATTTCTCCCAGAAAATTATTGCAATTACACGTTTTGTTATACATGTTTATTTCCTTTGTGTGTATTGGAACAACACAAAAAAACAGAGATAAAAAGGCAAATTTTACATAATTTCACACAAAACCCCCAAAACAGGTGGGATAAAATTGTTGGCACCCTTAGCTTAATATTTGATGGCACACCTTTTGGAATAAATAAGTGCAATGAATCACTTCCTATAACCATCAACAAGCTTCTTACAACTCTCTACTGGAATTTTGGACCACTCTTCTTTTTCAAACTGCTCCAGATCTCCATATTTGAAGGATGCCTTCTCCCAACAGAAGATATAAGATTTCCCACAGGTGTTTAATGAGACTGCTGGCCACTTCAGAACTCTCCAGCGTTTTGTTTCTATCCATTTCTGGGTGGTTCTTGAAGTATGTTTGGGGTCAATGTCCTGCTGGAAGAACTATGGCATAGGACACAAACCCATCTTTCTGACACTGGGCACTACATTGCAACACAAAATCCTTAAGTAATCTTCAGATTTCATTATGCCTTGCAAACAGTCAAGGCACCCAGTACCAGAAGCAGCAGAACCACAAAAACAACTTTCAACCTCCACCATATTTAACTGTAGGTAATATGTTCCTTGTGGGAGTCATTCCATTTGCGATACCTAGTAGAATAATGTACTTTATCATAAAGCTCTATCTTGGTCTCATCTGTACACAAGACAACGCTTTCCCAGAAAAATTTTGGTACATTTTGGCAAACTGCAGTCTAGCTTTTTTATGTCTGTGTCAGCAGTGGGATCCTCCTCGGTCTCCTGCCATAGCGTTTCATTTCATTGGAATGTCAACGGATAGTTCGCACTGACACTTATGCATCCAAAGCCTGCAGTACAGCTTGAATTTCATTGGAACTTGATTGGGGCCGCTTTTCCACCATCTGGACTATCCTCTGTTGCAACCTTTCATCAACTTTTCTCTGAAGTCCACGTCTAGGGAGATTAGCTACACTACCATGAGTTGTAAACTTCTTGAGATTGTTGATATTTTTCAAGACAGTTCTCTTCTCCTTTTTTTCCATGCTTAGTGTAACACACACAGACACATAATGGAAAGGTGGAGTCAGCTTCTCCCCTTTTTATCTGGTTTCAGGTTCATATTGCCCACACCTGTTACTTGCCACAGGTGAGTTTGAGCGAGCATCACATGCTTGAATCAAAGTTGTTTGCCCACAATTTTGGAACAGTGCCAACAATTTTGTCCGGCCCATTTTTGGTTGTTTAGTGTGAAATTATGTCCAAAATGCCTTTTTTTCTCCGTTTTGGGTAGTTCCAATAAACACAAAATAAATGTACAAGGTGACCACCACATACAGTATGTCCTTTCCTTCCTCCCTGTTCTAACAATGTGGTCTGGGTATAATAAGCATACATGTCAAACAATAAGCAATACAAGGTAAGTCTAGAAGTCTAAAAGACCTATCACATGTGAACCACAGACTTGCGATAACTCACAACATGTAAAATATATGATAGTAGTAGTATAAAAACAATTGAAAGACCTAACCAGATGAGTTAAAAAGTAGCTGGACAAGCCTAAAAGTAACACAACGGGAGTGACAGCATAGCAAGAGAAACCTGACCACAGAATGGTAATTACCCAACCTAACACATTTTGCCATTGCTTCTTCAGGGTTTGTGATATATTTATTTATGCTGTCTGTCTTGTGGGGTTACTTTTTGGCTTGCTCATTCATCTAGTGAGATCTGCCTTATATATTTATTCTACTACCAATTTTTCTTTGTATGTTGAGAGTTATTGTAAGTCTGTGGTAAACACTGTATAAGTCTTTTAGACTCCTAGACTTACACTTTATTGCTTATTTTTTGACCGGATGCTTTAATTTGTGGTGGTATGTTTGTTCATATAATTGTGCGCACATTTTATTTTAATCAGTGTATGCATCTATTTTATTACCTGTATTGTATAGCAATAAAGTGAACCATTTTTATAATGTATAGAGTGATGATTGCTCTTAATATACTGGAATTGCTAGCAGTTTTGAGAGAGTCGCATGCAATAATTACTAACTGGGTCATATCATATGTTTACAAATTAAAAAGGGGCTAGAAAAATGAGCCAGATTTAATACGACTAAGTTTTAGACAGTAGAAACGTACACTAGAGAGTGTTAAAATGCATAAAATGTATCACAGTTAATAATACTTAATGATAAATGTGCGTCTATGTTTACACCACCTATTAGGTAGTTTACTTATTTTCTGCTAAATATTTGACAAATTGTGCATTTTTTGAAGCGCAAGCCGCTGATTATATTTATATATACACACACATTAAAAATCTGGTGCACGGTCTGTATTATGGCTTTTTGAGGAAAAGTAATTCTATAGAGCCTAGTATACTAAATCTCAGTATGTATTAAAAATGTCCACTAATTTAAAAGGTAACATTAATTGATGCAGGGTGGTGGTAGAAAAAAATAATACCCTACACTTACTAATGCTGCTCCTCTGTGCTATGTTCCCCGTCATCAACACCCGGTGGGGGTTTTACATGATAGTTGCAGCCTCTACACAGGCATTGATAATGTCCTCTAAAGAGAACTTATCAGCTTTTCTGACATGTCTACTTTGATAAATACTTCAATTTTTAATGAAATAATACCACTTCACTGATAATAAGGATTCTGCTTCGCAATCCACCTGTTTTTCCTCCTAGAAATATATAGATATCACCAGTTGTGAGTGTCTCTAGACCAGGGGTGGGGAATCTGTTTCCTGCCATCCTTCGGGGGCCGTACAAACTGTGCACCAACTCCGCCCACAAAGAACATGCTGTAATCTTTCATTGCACGAGCCCCAGCTTTCAGCAGTGAACATTACGTGCACGTGCTTACAGAACAAGAAGAAATGAATGGGCCGCCGGCCATCAAAATTCAGCTTACGAACCAAACACTGTTCCCCGTGAATCTGCCCGGTGGCCGGATAAAAGGTCATCAAGGCCCTTAAACGGCCTGTGGTTCTCCACCCCTGATCTAACCACTGTCCAATCAGCACTGACAGTATTGGACAGTGGAGTGACACACCCCTTTGACAATAGTGGTGCCCAGTTGTCAATTTAAGCATGGGTTACATGGATTAATTTTGCAGTGCTACTGATTGATTTTAACTCTTGAATGCTGCAGTCCACACAATTACATACATTTCAATGTATGCTGTATCTCACAATTACCAATCTGCTGCCAAAAAAGTCATTCAGTAGGAGTAACAGGGGAACACATCTCAGAGTCCTAAGAGCTGATGTTCCCCCATTATTTTATATTGGGGAATACAAGTACCGGCATTTATTAAATCACACCTGACACGTTCTCTTTGAGGATGGTCTCACACATTGAATAGAACTAGTAACGTGAAAAGGCAGAATCACTCAATTTTATGCAAAAAAAAACTGAATTTTTTTTTATTAAAGAGCTTGTTAGAATAAAAGTTAAATAATCTCAGTTGTTATCATTTACATTAAACAACAAAATGTGAAATCAAACAAACCGAAAAAAAAGATGTAAAACAATGTATTTTCTGATAGGCATAATGAGTCGCTCTAGGGGAAGACTGCGCTAGCTATCTCCTTAAAGCAATAGTTCTGTTCACATTATGTTTAGCGGACAATTCTACTTGTTCTTAGAAATGCCTGGAGCTTTTTTCCTAATTGACTCTTAAGTACAATGAATTGATTATTTAGCTCCAGAAATAGTTGCAAACAATAGGGAATATCTACAAGCTATAAATAGGAAACCAGTAAATTAAAAGCAGGTGCTGATAGATTTTACATTTGCCTTCTATGCCACTGTGGTAGAACTGTAGCTTCTACAAGGCGCACATTCTGTTCTGGTATAATAGCATATGTTCTACATTCGGATTATGTATTGCTATGACTTTTATGTGCTTAGAAGAATATTATGGGTGTCAAGACTGGAACCCAGCAGCTCTTCCCTCTGAGCCATTCAGCTCGCTGGACAGTTCTGTGCTAACCCAATACTTGTACCTGTGTTGTTCCTGATTGACTCCACCCTGATTGAACACCCTACTTAAACCTGGCATTGCACTCCCTTCGTTGCGAGATTATTGAGCTACCAGCCTATAGTCAAGCTTCCTTTGACCTGCGCCTTCAGTCTAAGATTATAGTGCTGCTTCCGTGTACCAACTCATTGGCTATCCCTGACTACACTACGTGCTGATCCTTTAAACTACATTGTTGCTCCTGTGTACCGACCCCTGGCTATCCGTGACTACGCTACATGCTGCTCCTTTAAACTACAGTACTGCTCCTGTGTACCGACTCCTCGGATATCCCTGACTACGTTACCTGTTGGTGAAGCACCTAGTGGTTGTGATACCACTACTCCAACCAAGGTCAGTCCATAACAATGAGAAAGAAATGTGGATAATATGTGGTTCCTCTGCGCTGCTGAAGAAGATCCAAAAATTCCAATAGACATGATAAAACTTGATGTGGTTTTATTATCAACGCGTTTCAAAGTCATTCGACTTCTTCATCAGAAAGAAGACAAATTACTTTGAAACGCGTTGATAATAAAAGCATGTCACGTTTTATTGCGTCTCCTGGAATTTTTGTTTGAATTTTCATCAGCAGCGCAGAGGAGCCACGTATTATCCACACTTCTGTTACTTTATGGTTTATTTGCCAGTGGATCTGCAGCAGCTGATTTAGTTACACTTCATTCTTGTTGTGTGAAACACAATGGCATCAGGTGAGCAATTACCTGCTATTACACCTCCTCTTATCAGAAAAGACCCTAATGTGCTTCTCTGTCCCCAGTTGTCTCCAGCAATAAAAGAATATTATGGACGAGACCACCTTGCGTAGCAGAAAGTCAACCAAAATTCTGTCCATGATTTCAAATTGTGCACCTATTGACCAGCGCAGGCAACTGTTGACCATGTGGCCAGCCCCATTGGGTGATCTCACCATATCGGAAATAAGTATTCATTTCATCAATGCTGGTTAGGCTGCGAGGCATGAACATGATTTCAATGTGCTCAACTTATACAATCTGTGTGCAAAAATGGCATCAGTTAGCAGTAAAACCACACATGGTGCTTGCACAAACTAGGTATACAGACACTTATTAAATATTACCATAAATAAATGATGTTGACTATTTAAGGTGATCATCAAGCTACAATGCTTACGTTGGATACATCATACACAGACAGCAATCACTGGAGAAGGACATCATGGTCAGAAGAACAGAAGGAACAAGGCGCTGAGAAAGACCAGCAACCTGACGGATTGTTACCATCAAGATAATGGCGGAGAAGACCCTGGTGGACCTATGTAGGCTTGCACAAGATTGATCTTCCTACAGAACTCGTTCAGCCATCAAGTCACCATGGCTCGAGATCGAGCCCAAGGCCGTTAAAAAAAAAAAAAAAATTGGCAACCTTTTGCCTAATTTTAGAAAATGACTAAAGCATGTGCAGCCTGCATGTTACATGGACATCCTAGAAGTCAGGCCATGACTGCTAAACATTTTACTGTTTATTCGTCATGCCATACATTGATAACTGGTATATGAAGACAAGAAAGCATTTGGCAGCACATTGCACTATCCGTAGGCTCTTAACAGATATCTATATGCCGCATCATTGTAACTGAGGTTTTGTCGATTTCATTTACCCTCAGTCTGTAATACAGCTGCTAGAACATAATTGAAGCAGGTTAATGAGATTTCTGTGTCTATTAATGTAATAAACCAAACATTTTTGGAACAGATGCTAATGTAAGTCTGAATACCAGATCCAGAAATGATGCCTAATTATACTAATTTGTTCCACCTGTCTGCAAATTTGCGCTTGCTAATATCGAAATGAGGTTTTCAGAGCCCCTTTTCACCTGGGTAATAACCAAATGCCCCCTGTAAATTGATTCCTTAAGTTAGATACATGAATCAGATGCCAGGATCTACGTAGTCAATGTCCCATGTGTGTGTATGCCTGATACAGCTACTTATCACAAGTACAGCTTTTCACAGGAGATCAGCAGGTTAGTTTATGAGTAAATGGAAGGTCATGATAAAATCTGACAGCAGATTTGTGTGTCTAAATAATCTAAATTAAAGGGTGAACCACTCCCGTGCAGGGTTGCTAACCGTCCAGGAATTCCAAGACAGTCTGTAAAAATAAAGCACTTTTTTGCTCTGTCCGTAAAATTTTTAAGGCATCCGAGTGGACAGTACGGTAATTTAATCAGGTTATTTTGACTGTAATTAAAATTTTAAAGTTTACAGTGAATGCAAATAATGTCTACAGATCAGAATTATGTATGTTCATAATTTTTTGATAAGCTGCCCAGAAAATTGAAAAGTTGGCAACCCCGCTCCCCTGCCTCCCTGGTCATCAGGGGGGGTGCACTCCTGAAGATGGACAGTCTGAAGAAATGGCATAGTTGAGGTGCTGCCATCGACTGCGCATGCTCCAATACTGCTAGCAGAGTAAGCTTTGCCTCTACAGAATTGGAGGGGAACTAAAGCTGGTCAGATCCTATTTTAGGCGGCAGTACTGACCCTTTCCAGATGGCATAATAATGTTTCTGGGACACTGGAATGATAGGTAACCATTAAAATGAACAAACACGAGAAAAGCACTCTTAATATGTAAATATATGATGAGAATAAGGACAAAATCAGATGTCAATAAAAATAGTATAAAAAAAAAGAAAAAAGCTAAGGCAAAAGAAAATTGAAAAACATTAACCTCACCAATCCAAGCAATAGACACAGACATACGGTACTTTCTTGTGAAAGAAATGAGTTATAGCATTATGCTTCTATGAAGTAGATTTTAGTTCAGCTGTCAATAGTTGTAGCTAGGCTTTCTTTACCCAGAAGCGAAGAAGTAGTTCAGGCCCTTATCCCCGGAGGTATTTTTCTTTTTGCGTTTTGGCTTTTCGCTCCCCTTCTTCCAAGAGCCATAACTTTTTTATTTTTCCGTCAATATGGCCATGTGAGGGCCTGTTTTTTTGCAGGGCGAGTTGTACTTTTGAACATCATCATTGGTTTTACCATGTCGTGTACTAGAAAATAGGAAAAAAATTCCAAGTGCGGTGAAATTGAAAAAAAGTGCAATCCCACACTTGTTTTTTGTTTAGCTTTTTTACTAGGTTCACTGACTGCTAAAACTGACCTGCCATTATGATTCTCCAGGTCATTATGAGTTCATAGACACCAAACATGTCTTGGTTCTTTTTTATCTAAGTTGTGAAAAAAAAATTCAAACTTTGTTAAAAAAAAAAAAAAATTGAGCCATTTTCCGAGACCCATAGTGCCTCCATTTTTTGTGATCTAGGGTTGGGTGAGGGCTTCTTTTTTGCGTGCCGAGCTGACATTTTTAACTATACCATTTTGGTATTGCCCGTTATTGCATTTTAATGCAATGTTGCGGTGACCAAAAATACATAATTCTGGCGTTTTTACTTTTTTTCTTCCTACGCTGTTTAGTGATCAGGCTAATCCTTTTTTTTTATTGATAGATCGGGCGATTCTGAATGCGGCGATACCAAATATGTGCATGTTTGGTTTTTATTGTTTTATTTTGAATGGGGAGAATGGGTGTGATTTAAACTTTTATATTTTTTGCATATTTTTAAAAACATTTTTTTTACTTTTGGCATGCGTCAATAATCTCCATGGGAGACTAAAAGCTGCCATAACCCGATCAGCTCTGCTACATACAGGCGATGATCAGTTTGCCTCTATGTAGTAGAATTACTCACTTGCTATGAGCACCGACCACTGGGCGGCGCTCACAGCAAGCCGGCAGTGACAACCATAGAGGTCTCCAGGAGACCTCCAGTTGTCATGCCAACCCACCGGTGACCCCCGATCATGTGACGGAGGTCACAGGTGGAAGGATTTCCGGCGTGATTGCCGGAAGCGCATGTTAAATGCAGCTGACAGAGTTTGACAGTGGCATTTAACGGGTTAATAGCCGCAGGTGGACCGCGATTCCAACCGCGGCTGTTCCAAGCACATGTCAGCTGTTCAAAACAGCTGACATGTCCCGGGAAAAATGTGGGCTCACCGCCAGAGCCCACATCAAAGAGAGGGAGTAAATGTAAGCCTGATGTTGGAAAGGGGTTAAAGAAGTCTTCCTGTGAAGACTAAACCTGTTGGCTTGTATATGTAATGCACTGTGTATGTGTTAAAACACTCACCTATCACCACCTTCTCCAGCATCCATTGCCATTCTAATCCTCTTCTTGGCGTCATCGCTCTTCAGACTCTCCTGATCACACTACGCCCTGCGTGACCCTTAAGTGGTTTTTGCAATGTAAAACTATTGAGCATTACAACAAGGCTGCATAGGCTTACATTGTAATAGAAACCTCTGGCTTATGCACAGAGCTGGCTAGCTTAAATAGCGGTGACGTCACAGAGGTTTGGTCACCTTTACATGCCAACTTTGGTCAAGTTGAAGATGAAATGATCTCTAAAAGATGACACATTTCCAGTGTTATATATAATGCATATACAGTATATATATATATATTTTTTTCTTATTTGACCAGAATACAAAGGAACTATGTTCTATTTATATATACATACAGATAGACATACTTCCTCTGTATTATATATATACTAGAAAAAGGCCAGACGCAGGCACAGTATCAGCCGCGTCGTTACCGCGCATGCCCGGGTAGAGCGCGCAGTTGTGGCTGTTACTGTGCCTGCGTGGGGAATAGTGGTGACATCTAAATTTCACCGCATTCCCGATGCAAGAGTATCGGACCTATTTGTAGTATATATATATATATATATTATATATACACCATGCAGAGGTGTATACAGGATATACAGGGGATATACCGTATATACTCGAGTATAAGCAGACCCGAGAATAAGCCGAGGCCCCTAATTTTGCCACAAAAAACTGGGAAAACTTATTGACTGGAGTATAAGCCTGGGGTGGGAAATGCAGCCGCTACTGGTAAATTTATAAAATTAGATACCAATAAAAGTAAAATTAATTGAGACATCAGTACAGTCATGGCCAAAAGTTTTGAGAATGACACAAATATTAATTTTTACAAAGTATACTGCTTCACTTTTTCTAATGGCAATTTGCATATACTCCAGAATGTTATAAAGAGTGATCAGCTTTACAGCAATTACTTGCAAAGTCAATATTTGGCTAGAAAATGAACTTTATCCCCCAAAACACATTTCAACATCATTGCAGCCCTGCCTTAAAAGGACCAGGACCAGCTAACCTCTTTTCAGTGATTGCTCCATTAACACAGGTGTGAGTGTTGATGAGGACATGGCTGGAGATCAATCTGTCATAATTAAGTAAGAATGACACCACTGGACACTTTAAAAGGAGGCTGGTGCTTGGCATCATTGTTTCTCTTCTGTTAACCATGGTTATCTCTAAAGAAACACGTGCAGTCATCATTACAATGCACAAAAATGGCCTAACAGGGAAGAGTATCGCAGCTAGAAAGATTGCACCTCAGTCAACAATCTATTGCATCATCAAGAACTTCAAGGAGAGAGGTTCTGTGTAGCCCTGGTGTTAGGCACACGCAGTACCCTGGAGGATGTGTGGAGAGATAGCAGTTTAATGCTCAATACCCATTCACTCAACATACACTAGACACACCCTTAGGGTAGTGTAGTCACTTGTGAGGGAGTGGTCGGGGTGTATTCGTTGAGTGATTAGAGTAGTCAGTTTCCTGTCTTCGGACAGAGCAGACGTGTTGAGTCTAGCTGGGACTTGGAGGGAGGAAGCAGTCCAGCCTGGTTCTATCAGCAGTTCAGCAAGTGGAGGCCAGTAAGGGCGAGATATAGATCACCTCAGCCTGGTCAGAGCTGTACCTCACTTGAAGACACTGATAAAGAAAGAAGAGCTTAGTACAGAAATACTTCAGTCTCCTGTCCCAAGGACAGTGAAAGGTTCAGAGACGTGCTCCTGCCTAGTGGATAACTGAGAGTCTGTTAACTAACTCTAAAGGAAGGAAAAGAAGGGAGTGATTATATGACTTTTTGCAAGTGTGAGTGTTTATGCTACAAGCGAGGACAAGGCGAAAGGCACAGTGGAAAGGAATATTTGAAAAGTGCTTTTGGATTGAAGAAGTCCTGCACATTGTTACCGTCACTGGGGACCGAAGGATCACTAAAGCTTCACGCTTAGTGGTAAGAAAACCAGAGGCTTATCGGACCTTAGGTCGCGGCAAGCAGCCCCTAAATAGTCGGTACGTAACTGGGGTCAGGGGGAGTGAAGACTTTGAGCCTGATCAGCAAGATAGGAATTCAGCTCTCTCACAGGAAGGCTCCGACCACAAAACTGACTGGGCAGCACAGCTATGGAATAGCTGGAGTTATAGAGGGAACTACGCTTCATGCTGGTTGTACTCATCGTTGTGAAAGTAAAGGAGGCCCCTAACTTGTCCAGCTGCTATCTCAAAACACATTCTCCTTGGATCAGCCTCCCTGGGACCTGCCTTACCATCTTACAAGTAAAGGTATGGAAAGACGCTGACCGTGTGAGACTGAGTTATTTACTTGCATGCCTGCACAACCCTGCCTTAACCATCGACCTGAGGGAAGAGTCCTACCTGTAGGGGACCCGACATCTAGCTGCCTCACCATCCCCTCAGAGCTCTACAGCAGCGCTGGTATAAATTACCAGAAGACTACAGGTGGCGTCACGAACTGTAAATATATCTATCCCCTGTAAATATTCTCCCAACATACGCCAGACCGCCAGGGCCACAGACCGAGCCACCGCTACCTGTGACAAACCCCATAGACTTCCATGGGCTCGGCTCTGAGTACCCCATTGCCCTGGTAATCCACAATTGTGGTGGCGGGTCGATACAAATTGGCGTCACGAACAGGATGCGAAACTCGCAAAATTGCGAGTCCTGTGTGCCTATGGAGTTGTTTTTGTGAAAAGGACTGTTTGCACTTTTGGCGCCAAAAATCGCCATCTTTGTCGCCATATTCGCGCCCTCAGGCGCTGGGAGAGAAGGTGGGCGTACCTTCGTGGGCGTGTACCCCCCCTGTGGCGCGAAGAAAATGCCTGCCCTCTCAAAGTGCTATTACAATATGCGATCCTGCCCTACAGCAAAGGAGGTCCGCCTCCTCTTCACCTTCCCTGCAAAGAGGAGGAGACGCAAACCCCGCCTCCACGGAAGAGACCGGACGTCTCTGGAGGAAGAAGAAAGAACGCTCTGGAACATCATGGAAGCAGGACGTGTGCAGCCGAGCAGGGAAGCGGAGGAAGGCAGGCCCCGTGCCCCAGCCAAGCTGCCACTAGAACCGGAGTCATCCGTGGTCCTGCACCTGCAGCAAGCATTGCTGGAAATAAAAGAAGAAAATGCACGACTAAGAAAGATGATTTTGCCACAACCTGGATTTGAAGAGATCGAGAGACGCCGGCGTACCCTGGAGCAGCGGCGGCTGTGGGACGCGGTGATCTCTCCCTTCGATGACCCCCTACGTCTGGAGTTGCCAAAACTTCTGCTGCCCAAGGCAAAGGAGCAACCGGAGGCTGCCCCCGAAAGTACCAATCCTGATCCCACCGGTGAAGCGGTGGAGGCGAAGGAGGTTGAGGAGGTACTGCCAGTTCCGGAACTTCCGCCCGGCCAGGAGGCCGCAGCAGATGATCGAACCCCGGCAGGGACACCGGAGGGGTCCTGTCCGTCGTTACCAGACGTCGACTGGGACGAGATGGCGCGCCTGGATGACGTCGCCTACACCGCCCAGTGGGAATATGAGTGGCAGCGTCGTGAGGAGAAGCAGAAACGCCAGCAGGAGGAAGAGCGGGAAGCTCAGCGGAACCGACAGCGGCAACATGCAGAGCTGATCGCGGACAAGGAGAGTGTCCGGAGAGAGAAAGGTACCCTGAGGGAACCGCGGCGGCAGGGGTGTGTGACTGAGTTCCAGCTCCGGAAGGGCTGGGGCTTCATCCGTGAACCGGGCCTCTACCCAGGGGTCTTTGTTAGTCGCAGGGACGTAGAATCCCACCTACCGCAAGGCCATCCCGGGAGGGACTTAGTTAATGGAGACATTGTCACGTATACACGGCACTGGGGAATGAAGGGATGGTATGCCCTTAACGTCACCATCGTCCGTGACCCCGTCCCTGACGCAGGTAACGTCACCACTACCGCAGCGTCCCTGTCTCCAGCTCAAACAGCATCCGGCCGTGCCCCAGCATTGCCCCCTGCAGGCTCATCGCAAATGGAAGCAATGTCTACATACTCTTCGTCATCTAGTCATCCTTCTGCATCGCAACTTGCGACCCAGTTTCCATCGCAATCTATGACACGATCAATATCGCTAACTGTAACGCAAATTGAAACGCAATCGGTGTCTCGCAAGGAGAAAGTACCCGTTGCGCCCCTAGAGGTTCGCACAAGAACTGTGGCAACTCAAACCCCAATAGCAGGTCACGACTTGTTAGTTCTGGGATCTAGGGATCACCGCATTGTTCCAGCCCCCGGGGTGGAAAATGTATTTGAAATAAATAAATAGTAAAAGAAAAACCGGTGAGATCCAGATAGGGGTCTACCATAAGTAAAGTTGTAAAAAGTTTAAGTTTGCCAATTTTTGCACAAGTTAAACGAGTATATAATATATTTATATATTGCCAACAGTAGAATGCCCGGCTGGGTAAACAGATGTAAAGTTTTGCACTTTATTATTATTATAATGTGATATAATATGTCTTCGTTTTACAATGGACTCAGAGGCTGAGGACTGTGCCAGCCCAGAACTTATTTGTATATAGTTGCGCTTCAGTGCTTTATCTTGGTTTTACATAAAACCACCACAACTACCTCTGAATACAAAAACCCGTGTGTGTTGGCACTGAGTGAGGTCTGCATTTGGAAGTCCTGCAGCCCACCCAGGACCCACGTTGAAGGTTTGGTGCGGGTCCTTCACAAGCATATTGTCTATTTATATGAGAATGTTATTTAATATTTCGTATTTTTGTATATTCAATGTTTTGTTTGCAACGTTCAAGACATCCTTACCTCCCGGATGGGACGAATTACTGTTTAATGTTGATGTTTTCATGCATAAACAAAACTGTCTCTTTGTATTTTACAGCCCGGGAGTGCTGTCTTTTACCATGGGGGAATGTGTAGCCCTGGTGTTAGGCACACGCAGTACCCTGGAGGATGTGTGGAGAGATAGCAGTTTAATGCTCAATACCCATTCACTCAACATACACTAGACACACCCTTAGGGTAGTGTAGTCACTTGTGAGGGAGTGGTCGGGGTGTATTCGTTGAGTGATTAGAGTAGTCAGTTTCCTGTCTTCGGACAGAGCAGACGTGTGGAGTCTAGCTGGGACTTGGAGGGAGGAAGCAGTCCAGCCTGGTTCTATCAGCAGTTCAGCAAGTGGAGGCCAGTAAGGGCGAGATATAGATCACCTCAGCCTGGTCAGAGCTGTACCTCACTTGAAGACACTGATAAAGAAAGAAGAGCTTAGTACAGAAATACTTCAGTCTCCTGTCCCAAGGACAGTGAAAGGTTCAGAGACGTGCTCCTGCCTAGTGGATAACTGAGAGTCTGTTAACTAACTCTAAAGGAAGGAAAAGAAGGGAGTGATTATATGACTTTTTGCAAGTGTGAGTGTTTATGCTACAAGCGAGGACAAGGCGAAAGGCACAGTGGAAAGGAATATTTGAAAAGTGCTTTTGGATTGAAGAAGTCCTGCACATTGTTACCGGTCACTGGGGACCGAAGGATCACTAAAGCTTCACGCTTAGTGGTAAGAAAACCAGAGGCTTATCGGACCTTAGGTCGCGGCAAGCAGCCCCTAAATAGTCGGTACGTAACTGGGGTCAGGGGGAGTGAAGACTTTGAGCCTGATCAGCAAGATAGGAATTCAGCTCTCTCACAGGAAGGCTCCGACCACAAAACTGACTGGGCAGCACAGCTATGGAATAGCTGGAGTTATAGAGGGAACTACGCTTCATGCTGGTTGTACTCATCGTTGTGAAAGTAAAGGAGGCCCCTAACTTGTCCAGCTGCTATCTCAAAACACATTCTCCTTGGATCAGCCTCCCTGGGACCTGCCTTACCATCTTACAAGTAAAGGTATGGAAAGACGCTGACCGTGTGAGACTGAGTTATTTACTTGCATGCCTGCACAACCCTGCCTTAACCATCGACCTGAGGGAAGAGTCCTACCTGTAGGGGACCCGACATCTAGCTGCCTCACCATCCCCTCAGAGCTCTACAGCAGCGCTGGTATAAATTACCAGAAGACTACAGTGGCGTCACGAACTGTAAATATATCTATCCCCTGTAAATATTCCCCCAACATACGCCAGACCGCCAGGGCCACAGACTGAGCCACCGCTACCTGTGACATACCCCATAGACTTCCATGGGCTCGGCTCTGAGTACCCCATTGCCCTGGTAATCCACAATTGTGGTGGCGGGTCGATACAGTTCCATTGTTGCCAAAAAGGCTCCAGGGCGCCCAAGAAAGACCAGCAAGCGCCAGGACCGTCTCTTAAAAGTGTTTCAGCTGTGGGATCGGGCTACCAGCAGTGCAGAGCTTGCTCAGGAATGGCAGCAGGCAAGTGTGAGTGCATCTGCACGCACTGAGGCGGAGACTCTTGGAGCAAGGCCTGGTCTCAAGGAGGGCAGCAAAGAAGCTACTTCTCTCCAGAAAAAACATCATGGACAGGCTGATATTCTGCAAAAGGTACAGGCAGTGGACTGCTGAAGACTGTGGTAAAGTTATTTTCTCTGATGAATCCCCTTTCGATTGTTTGGGACATCAGGAAAACGCCTCATTTGGAGAAGACAAGGTGAGTGCTACCACCAGTCTTGTGTAATGTATGTAGTACAGTTCATATAGCGTCTTGTGCTTGGGTGCGATGAAAACACAGGAGTCACAGGTTTGATATAGAAAGTCTTGTATTACTTCATACAAGTTGGCAGAAATAGTCAGACAGTTTGCAGACACAGAAACAGGAGACACAGCAGGCCAGAGTAATCTAAGCTCAGCAATCACTCTCCACAACAGGTTCAGGATCTTCTTCTCTGTTACCGTAAGTCCATGCAAACGTGGGTCTTTCAAAGAGCAGGGTTCAGAGTCCACAAGTGCTTCAGAGTTCCTCAGTAGGAATAGCTGGAGTACAAGGTCCAAGGCTTACAGGAGTCAAGTCACAGGTTCACTGCAGGCTAGATTCTGAAGCGCTGATTGCTCAGCTGTGGCTGCTTAAGAAGCAAAGGAGAGAATCAGGGCGGGAACATGCAAGCTGGAAACTCCATTTTGACTGAGGCAAGATAGTTGCAGCAAGACAGAAAGTAAAATGGCTGACGAACAAACTGAGTTTCAGGAATATATACATAGAACCTTACATTACTCCCCCCTTAAGGACAACCTCCGGATGACCTCAGACCAGGCTTGTGTGGGTACCTCTGATGAAACTGACGGAGCAAGCGAGGAGCATTAACGTTATTGACCGGTTCCCATGAGTTGTCCTCCACTGGGTAGCCCTGCCATTTAATCAGATATTGTAACTGATTTCTATACAACCTGGAATCTAAAATCCTTTCCACCACAAATTCTTCCTGACCATCGACTAGCACTGGTCAGGGCAAGGAGAGAAACGTCCAGGAAACGTATTGGGTGTCGCAGCCTTTAGTAGGGATACATGAAAGACAGGGTGGATTCTCATAGTTCTGGGCAGTTGAAGACGACAAGCAACGGCACTTATAATTTTACTGATTTTATAGGGTCCAATGTACTTATGTCCCAACTTAGACGATGGAATCCTTAACTTAAGATTTCTGGTTGACAGCCAGACCAAGTCTCCTACCTTGAAAGCTGGTGCAGGTTTACGAAATTTATCTGCTGCTTTCTTGTACCTTTCTTGAGCCGATTCCAGATTTTCCTTTAGAAGATCCATATTCTTCTGTAAAGACGTGATTCTTTCAGCCACTGCTGGTAAAGGCGTTTCTATGGGAAATCGTGGTAGAATGTTAGGATGATAACCTAGATTAGAGTAAAAAGGAGACTGTTTAGTGGAGGCACTCTGAGAGTTGTTATACGAGAACTCAGCTAATGGAAGTAGATCCACCCAATCATCCTGTAGGTGGCAGATAAAGCAGCGGAGATACTGCTCCAGGGTTTGATTGGTTCGTTCGGTCTGTCCATTAGTCTGGGGATGAAAAGCAGAAGAAAGGTTTACTTTAATGTCCAATGCTGCACAGAAATTTTGCCAAAACCTAGAAGTGAATTGCACCCCTCGATCCGAAATAACCTCATCCGGTACTCCATGTAAGCGAAACACATCTTTAATCATCAAATCTGATGTCTGTTTTGCAGTGGGTAAGCCCGACACAAGGGATAAAATGAGCTGCCTTTGTTAGACGGTCAACCACCACTAGAATGGTGTTCTTCCCCTGAGAGGTTGGTAACTCCACAATGAAGTCCATAGAAATGGATCCCACGGGCGGGACGGGGTGGGAAGAGGCTGTAACAGACCAGTTGGTGAGGAGCGAGGTGTTTTGCATCTTGCACAGACCTCACATGAAGTGACATAATTCAAAACATCCTTCCTGCAAGTGGGCCACCAAAAGAAACGAGAAAGAAATTCCTGTGTCTTTAGAATTCCTCTATGCCCAGCTATCTTGGAATCGTGAATGAGTTGCAATACTCTTAATCTGACTGTTTCAGGAATATACAGACGTTGTCCCTGAATCCACACCACCATTCTTAAAGACAAGACTTACGTCCCTTGGGGGTTGTGCCAAAAAGGAATCCGCATGGTATGCTTCCTTGATGTCCTTAAGTAGGTCTTGATTATGAATTACTCCTAGGAATCTAGAGTCAGGAAGAATAGTCTTAGGAGGAGTAATTGGACGTGTCTCTGCTGAGTAAATCCTAGAGAGTGCATCAGCCTTTCCATTGCGCGATCCTGGTCTATAAGAGATGATAAAATTAAATTGGTTTAAGAAAAGATTCCAGCGAGCCTGGCGAGGAGTCAGGCACTTAGCCGACCTGATAAACTCAAGGTTACGATGGTCTGTCAGGACGACTATTTGCTGTGCAGCTCCCTGAAGAAGGTGTCTCCATTCTTTGAAGGCGGCAATAATGGCCAACAACTCTCTATTGCCCACATCGTAGTTCCTCTCAGCCGAAGACAACTGCTGGGAAAAGAAGGCACAGGGATGCAAGACATTCTTCTCACCTGTTATCTGAGAGAGTATAGCTCCAACGGCACAGTCTGAAGCATCCACCTCTATTATGAAGGCAAGCTCGGGGTTGGGATGTACTAGGATAGGTGCAGTGGTAAATTTATCTTTTAGACGGGAAAATGCTTCCTGGGCTTGGGGAGTCCAGGAAAACCTAGACTCTTTCCGGTAAGTTGAGTGATAGGTGACACTACCTCAGAGAAATTTCTAATGAAACGTCTATAGAAGTTGGCAAACCCGATGAAGCGCTGTACCTCCTTCACATTTCTAGGACTTGGCCAATCCTTGATGGCTTGGGTTTTGCTTCCATCCATACTAATTCCTTGTGTAGACAGTACATACCCCAGAAATTGAATTTCGGTCCTATGGAATTCACACTTTTCAAGTTTGATGTAAAGATGATTTTGTCTTAGACGTTCCAAGACCATTCTCACATGTCCATGATGTTCCTCTGTGGAGTTAGAAAAAATTAGAATATGATCCAAATAAATTACCACGAATGTATCTAGGAGATCCCTGAAGATGTCATTCACCAAGTGTTGGAAAGTGGCTGGGGCGGTACTCAGACCAAAAGGCATAACTAGATATTCAAAGTGTCCATAGCGTGACCTGAATGCAGTCTTCCATTCATCCCCAGGTCTAATACGGACTAAGTTATAGGCCCCACGAAGATCTAGTTTAGAAAAAATTGGCATGTCGCACTCTCTCCAATAACTCAGGGATTAAAGGCAATGGATAACGGTTTCTAATAGTAACCTTATGAGTTCCCTATAGTCTACGCATGGTCTCAGAGATCCATCTTTCTTCTTTACAAAGAAGATGGGTGCACCTGCAGGAGATGAAGAGGGGCGTATGAAGCCCTTGGCTAGATTTTCATCTATGTAATCCTTTAAAGCCTTTAGCTCGGGCCCCGCCAGGGGGTAGATCTTACCAAAAGGTATCTCTGCTCCAGGCAATAATTCAATTGGACAATCATATGGACGGTGAGGAGGAAGCTGGTCAGCGTTCTTCTTGTCACATAAATCCACATAGTCCTGGTATACAGCTGGTAGTTCAGGGACTGACATGATTCCTTTAGGAACAGAGCAAGCTGAAACTTTTGGACTCATCTGTTTCTCTGGAAAGTGTAATTCCTTGGTCTCCCAGTTAATGGTAGGATTCTGAGCCTGCAGCCATGGTAGCCCTAGAATAATGGGAAAGTGGGGAGAAGAGATAAGCATAAAGGACAGTTTTCTTGATGATCTTTACCCATAAGAACCCTCAAAGGCTCTGTTTCCTGATCCACTGGTCCAGAGGTCAGCAGGGAGCCATCCACAGTTTCCATCTGTACTGGAGTAGCCTTCTTCACTGAACGTATTCCCTGTTTCAGAGCAAAGGAGACATCCATAAAATTTCCACTTGCCCCTGAGTCGATCATAGCAGAGCTAGACACCCAAGCTGAGTCAACCCAGAGTTTGATGGAAAGAAAGCAATGAGAATTGTTTTTCTTACAACTCAGCTGGGACACCGCTGAGGAAACTTGAAAAATGGCAGCGTTTACACAGTCAACGTCCTCAGAGGTAACGGAGTTTAAGTCCGAGAAATCAAGATCTGTTGCTGCAGATCTCTCTGGAGCCTGAGGCTCGGACCTGACAGATCCCCTCTCGCAACACTCACAATGAATGAGTGCTGCAGTAGTCTTATGAAACGGCTGGGGCAGTTTATAATGAAGTGCCCTGACTTACCACAATAGAAACATAGATTCTCCTTAAAACGATGTTCCTTGCGTGCATCACTAACCCGTCGTTGTAAAGAGTCTACCTGCATGGGTTCAGGTTCAGGTTCCCGTGTAATCCTACTCAAAGGTTCCTTAGCTGGAGAGGAAGGTAGGAAAAGGTTAGTACGATTGCTTTCGAACCATCTCTCTTGCCTGCGTTCAGTCAGACGAGTATCAATACGGATGCAGTAGTTAATAAAGTCACCTAACGCAGTGGGAGGGTCGGCACGAGCAAGTTCATCCTTAATCAGTGGAGATAACCCCTTTCGAAAAATAGATTTTTTGGCGGAACTGTCCCAAGTGGTATCAAGGGCCCATCTCCTGAAATCCAAGGCATATTCAGCTACCGAGTGCTTACCTTGGCGCAAAGCTAACATGGCTGCTTCAGCTGTTGCACCTCGATTGGGGTCATCAAACACCTGCCCCATGGCTGAAATAAAATCATCAAGGTGATTCAAACAATCATCCTCAGTCTCAATCAGAGGGTTTGCCCACATTAAAGCTTTGTTGGTAAGCAACATAATTATAGTAAGCACCTTAGATCGTTCAGTGGGAAATTGTGAAGCATGTGCAGAAAAAAAAGATTGCATTGATTAATAAATCCCCTGAATTTCTCACGTTCACCGCCAAAACGAAAAGGGGGCAACTTGGGAATCCCAGCACTCGGGGCTACGGCAGGAGCCTGGACTCGCCCCTCTAGAACCTCAATCCTGGCTCGCAAATCCTGGGTAGTCTGTCCAACCACTTGCAAATTGTGATTATTGAGGTCCTGTAGATTTGTAAAACGGGTCTTTATATTCTGCAAATCTGCAAGGATATTATCAGTCACTCCGCAAAGTTCCTTTATGCGGGCCTCCATTTTCCAGATCTTTTAAGACAGGATTACTGGAAGAAGAGGAGAGAAAAAAAACAATAGTGTTTACCTGTGGTAACACTGCAAAAAGAAAAAACTTAAGGGAATTGCTCACCTGGAATGGTTGTGAGAAGTCACAACCACTGTCATCACAGAAAGTACAACCGGACGTCTGATATCCATAGTACAGCAGACACAGCCTTCCAGACCCAGCAGACACTAACGTTTTGGCTTCAGAATCTTGTAATGTATGTAGTACAGTTCATATAGCGTCTTGTGCTTGGGTGCGATGAAAACACAGGAGTCACAGGTTTGATATAGAAAGTCTTGTATTACTTCATACAAGTTGGCAGAAATAGTCACACAGTTTGCAGACACAGAAACAGGAGACACAGCAGGCCAGAGTAATCTAAGCTCAGCAATCACTCTCCACAACAGGTTCAGGATCTTCTTCTCTGTTACCGTAAGTCCATGCAAACGTGGGTCTTTCAAAGAGCAGGGTTCAGAGTCCACAAGTGCTTCAGAGTTCCTCAGTAGGAATAGCTGGAGTACAAGGTCCAAGGCTTACAGGAGTCAAGTCACAGGTTCACTGCAGGCTAGATTCTGAAGCACTGATTGCTCAGCTGTGGCTGCTTAAGAAGCAAAGGAGAGAATCAGGGCGGGAACATGCAAGCTGGAAACTCCATTTTGACTGAGGGCAAGATAGCTGCAGCAAGACAGAAAGTAAAATGGCTGACGAACAAACTGAGTTTCAGGAATATATACATAGAACCTTACATCTTGTCTCATGCCAACTGTTAAGCATCCTGAAACCATTCATGTGTGGGGTTGCTTCTCAGCCAAGGAAATCGGCTCTCTCACAGTCTTGCCTAAAAACACAGCCATGAATAAAGAATGGTACCAGAATGTCCTCCAAGAGCAACTTCTCCCAAACCTCCAAGAGCAGTTTGGCGATCAACAATGCCTTTTCCAGCATGATGGAGCACCTTGCCATAAAGCAAAGGTGATAACTAAATGGCTCAGGGAACAAAACATAGAGATTTTGGGTCCATGGCCTGGAAACTCCCCAGATCTTAATCCCATTGAGAACTTGTGGTCAATCATCAAGAGACGGGTGGACAAACAAAAACCTAAAAATTCTGACAAAATGAAAGCATTGATTGTGCAAGAATGGACTGCTATCAGTCAGGATTTGGTCCAGAAGTTGATTGAGAGCATGCCAGGGAGAATTGCAGAGGTCCTGAAGAAGAAGGGTCAACACTGCAAATATTGACTTGCTGCATTAACTCATTCTAACTGTCAATATAAGCTTTTGTTACTCATATGTTTGCAATTATTATATTTCTGTCTGTGATAAAAACATCTGTCAAACACACATAAAAACCAGAGGGCAGCAGATCATGTGAAAAAATATAATATTTGTGTCATTCTCAAAACTTTTGGCCATGACTGTAGTTTAAATGTTTTTGAATATCCATATTAAATCAGGAGCCGCATATAATGCTCCATACAGTTCATGATGGGCCCCATACAAAAAATATGCCCCATATAATGCTGCACAAAGGTTAATAATGGCCCCATAAGATGCTCCATATTAAAATATGCCCCATATAATGCTGCATAAAAGGTTAATGATGGCCCCATAAGATGATCCATAGAATAATATGCCCCATATGATGCTCCATAAAGGTTGATGGCCCCATAAGATGCTCCATAGAATAATATGCCCCATATGTGCTCCATAAAGGTTGATGGCCCCATAAGATGCTCCATAGATATATGCCCCATAAGATGATCCATAGAATAATATGCCCCATATGCTGCTGCATAAAGGTTGATGGCCCCATAAGATGCTCCATAGATATATAGGCCCCATATGCTGCTGCTGTGATAAAAAAAATACATACTCACCTCTTGTCGCTGGGGGCCAGGTGCCGGTGTCCTGAGCAGGCAGGGATACCGGCACGCTATGGGGGCCAGGTGCCGGTGTCGCCACTGGCTTAGGGCCCCGTCACCTGAGATATTCACCTGTCCCTGTTCCACCGCCCCGAGCCCTTTGTCTTCCGGCTCTCTGCAATGACTGTTCAGGCAGAGAGTGCGCATTAAGCACGTCATTGCGCCCTCTGACCTGAATGCCACAGCCAGAGGATGCGGAAGACAAAGTGGCGTGCAGCGGTGGAATGGGGACAGGTGAACATCGCATGGCTCCCCCCGTCTTACTCACCCCCTCCTGGCACGTCTCTGCACCTGCTTCTCCGATGGTCTCGGGCACCAGCAGCTCCTTCCACTGTTCAGCGGTCTCGTGGTAGTGCTCATTAAAGTAATGAATATGAGCTCCATGCCTATGGGAGTGGAGAGCAGTGCATATTCATTACTTTAATGAGTGTTACCACGTGACCACTGATCACAGGAAGAGCTGCGGCGCCGGAGACCATCTGAAAAGCAGGGAAGTGCAGAGACCACGCCAGGAGGGGTGAGTATGATCTGATAGCCGCTGGCTCCTGCGCTCCCACTCCCCCGCCTACCCCCTGGGACAATAACATCACTTTTCATCCGCCTCTACCTCCCCGTTACTCCATGTCAGCAGCAGCTGTGATCCGGCCACACCTTCCCCCTGCACAGTGCTTGCCCCCATCACACCTCAGCCTTCCCTCCAGCCTCTGACTTACCCCGGCCCGAGTCCTTCCCGCAGCAGAGAACAGTGGTGCACAGCCGGCCGTAACTTGTCACCGCCAGAGACTACAACTCCCACAATGCACTGGCTCTAGAGTTAGAATTCAGCAGGTGTACGGCAGCGACCCCGTGTGTTCAGGATGAATAATGAGATGTGCAGGGGAAGAATGCAGAACAGCGATACTGACACTGCCACGGTGCCTTATGGGATTCGGGGACAGCGGCCAACTGGAGATTATATATGTATATATTCACCTGCTCTGTGGGCCTCCACCATTTTCATTTTCACAGTGCTGGGCAGCTGCTTAGAAAAACCCATGTCTCCTGTTTTTTCTCACAAGGTTAGGGGAGGCTGGGTTTTTATAAAGCTGGGAAATTTGCATCACCTTGTCTTTCCTAACGATGATCGTTAACAAGCCATAACCCTCAGGGTATGTTCCCACGATCCCGCAGCAACCAGCTGTGATAGCATAGTGGAAATAAGAAATGAAAGACTCCTTGGCTGGCTACAAAAAAGTGCTTACAAGCTATAATACTTGCAAAAGGGGGTACTAATCATGCAGGGTGCCCAAACCTTTGCATCACCTCATTTTCCTTTTTTGTAATTTTTAAAATGTAAAAGGTGAATATAAATTATCAATATATCAAAGCAGACAAACCGGAGAGAAAAACGGCAATTGTTGCTAAAGAGCTAGTTCGCTACAACGTGGACAAAGCAGCTCTCAGCGAAATGCGCTCAGCATATAAGGGCCAACTGGCAGAGCGTAGTGTTGGATACACGCTTTTCTGGAGTGGTCGAGGAGGCACTAAACGATGAGAAGCAGATGTGGGATTAAAATCTCCCCTTGTTCATTAACTTGCTCAGCTTCTGGAGAGCATTAATGACCGACTGATGACACTTCAGCTCCCACTTACAAATAAGCGTGCTATAATGACTAGTACCTATGCTCCCACCATGACCAATCCAAAAGAGATTAAGGATAAGTTCTATGAAGAACCTGACACACTTATCTCAGTAATCCCACAGTCACACCATGACCAATCCAAAAGAGATTAAGGATAAATTCTATGAAGAACCTGACACACGTATCTCAGTAATCCCACAGTCAGACAAGCTCATTATACTTGGAGACATTAATGGCAAAGTGGGAAGGAGTCATTGGGAGACACAGCATTGGCAAGTGTAACAGTAATGGCCTTCTGCTCCCCAGGATGTGTGCCACACATGACCTTGTCATCACCAACACTCTGTTACATCTACCCACTCGCAAGAAGACATCGTGGATGTATCCATGCTCGAGGCACTGGCATCTCTGACTAAATCATTATCAGGAAGAGGGATAAGATGGACTTTAGAGTAATGAGAGCTGTGCGTGGTGTGGACTGCTGAACTGACCACTGCCTCATTGTGTTTAAGTGCAGGCTTCACATTCTGCCATCAAGGAGACCCCAAGTACAGAAGACTACAAAGAGGTTGAATGTTTCCAAGCTGCAAAGCAGAAGAGTTGCAAAGGAATTAGCCAATCACCTTGATGGCAGACTGTCAGGCACACAGCAGGCAGATGAGACTGTGTTTGAAGAACAGTGGACAGTTCTTAAAGATGATATTTACAACACCGCCATGGAGCATCTCGGACCAGCAGGCTGAAGTAACATTCAAGATTGGTTCGATGAAAACGACGTAAAAATAAAAGCACTCCCAGAAGAGAAACATCAGCAGTACAAAGCGCATCAAAATGACCCCATGTTGCTTGCCAAGAAGAATGCTTTTATAAGCACAAAAAGAAAGGTACAGATAATGTTACACAAGATTCAGGACAGATAGTTTTGCAAAAGGCTGATGAGGTCATGGCTTCCTGCAAAGCCATGGATTTCAAGTGCTTCTAAGATGCATTTTAGGCTGTATATATACCCCAATCATCCAACTCCTCACCTCTCCTCAATGATGACGGAACTAAGCTGCTGAGAGTAAAGAAACAGATTCTGGAATGGTGAGCTGAGCACTTCAACAGTGTCCTCAATCGCTCTGCCATTATCAATGACAAGGCCATTTTTTGCCTCCCCCAAGTAGAAATCAACAAGGACCTTGATGTTCTTCGTGGTGAAGATGAAGTCAGTAAGGTAGTAAAAAAAACTCTCCTGTGACAAAGCGCCAGAAAAACAATGCTATACCTGCAGAGGTATACAAAGCAGGAGGTCCAGTCCTCATGCAAATGATGACTAATTTACTCCAGTTCATGTGGAAAAAGGAACAGGTATCTCAACAGCTGAAAGATGCCAGCATAATCCACATCTACAAAAGAAAAGGTAACTGCCAATCTTCTGACAACCATCGAGGCATCTCCATTCTGTCCACTGCAGGTAAGATTCTGGATCGCCTCTTGGTCAACTGCCTCCTTCACCACCTTGAGCAAGGTCTATTACTTGAAAACCAGTGCGGCTTCCATGCTGAAAGTGGGATGGCAGATATGGTCATCGCAGCGTGTCAAGTGCAGGAAAAGTTCCAGGAGCAACATAGAGACCTTTTTGTGACCTTTGTCAACCTGACCAAGGCTGCCCGAGCAAGTTCATCACAATCGTCCAGTAGCGCCATGATGGTGAAGGTCCTGGGGACGAATCGGAGGCCTTCCCAGTTATAAACAGAGTAAAACAAGCCTGTTCAGTATGCTATTTTCTGCCATGTTGAGAGATGCCTTTAGCAACTGTGAAGACGGAATTCATGTAAGGTACAGGACTGTTTGCAAGTTTTTCAACCCCAGACGCCTAAAGGCTGTTAAAACGATGAATGAGACTGTTATTACCGACTTCTTGTTTGCTGATGACTATGAACTCAATGCCAGCACAAAGCAGCAGATGCAGCATGAAATGGACCATTTTTCCTAAGCTTGCAACAACTTCATTCTCGTTATCAATACTAGAAAGACTGAAGTTATCTACTAACCTAATGCAGGAAAACCATACCAGCAGCGACGCATTATGTTGGAGGAGAACAATTTCATCTACCTGGGCAGCACACTCTCCCGCTTAGTGACCATAGACGCTGAGGTCAACAACAGAATTGAGAAAGCCAGCATCGCCTTTGGGAGACTGATTAAGAACATCTGGGAATGAAGCAGGGTGGATAAAAATCATGATTTTTTTTTAAAAAAATCAAAAAAATCAGATTTTTTTGATTTAAATCTGATTTTTTTGATTTAAATCTGATTTTTTTGATTTAAATAGGATTTTTTAATCAAGTTGTACACAAGCAAAACTTTGTCTTTTTGCAAATCAAATTATTTTACACAAATAAAAATATTAAAACAATTGATGATTATGAAACCTAATAATTTTTATTTGCACTATTAAACAATCAGAATTGAATAACAGAGAGTAAGTACTTTTTAACAATAGCCTATCTCTAACGTTTGAAGTAAGCAAACATCTTCAGTGAATACATCAGTCCTTTAAGCCTACTGTTTATTTAGGACTTTTAATAGGAAAACTAGTTGTCCTGCTTTAGCAGTTCCACTTCCTAAGCGGTTTCGGACTGTTGTGTGCACAAAACCAAATGAAGAAAACAATCTCTCTACTCCTGCCGATGAAGCCGATGCAGTCAGTAGCTGAGTAGCTACATTTATTATCTTCGCTGGAAGAACAAGTGATTGCGACTTCCACCAGTCCAGTGGTTTTAGTTCATTAACGACGTTATCTGCAAACATGTATTTTTGAAATGGTGCAGATTCACACTTCAATTTCAGCACAGTTGCCACAATGTCATGGTTAGTATTGGCGAGCCACTCCATTGCAGAGTTGATTTCCGCCTCAGATAGTTTTTTCCCTCTGTAGATGGGATGCAAGATATTGGCTAAATAGTGTTCTTCTTTTAATGCTTGGTCCTTGCGGTGGTGTATTGCAACCTTTACATTGTTTGAGAGGTTCAAGCGATCTAGCGAACCTTCTAAATCTTTCCAAACCTCTGTGGCATCAGCTATGGTTGCAAATCTTTCTGCATTTTATCCAACGCAATAGATATTGGCTTTAACCTTTCCAAAAGGTCCTCGACATTTCTCTTCACACCAAGATTTAATACTTTGCTTCGTATATTAGCATCAATTTTATCCCGATGTGTTTCGCAAATGGACACTAATTTTGACCAGTTGTTAATAAACAGTTCCAAGCATTCAGCCAAGGTATTCCATCTAACATCTTGTGGTAGAACCAACTTCAGTCCTCCCATTTCCTTGTAGGTTGCATGTGCAAAATGATTATTGCGGAAATATTTAACAATTTCTACAACATGTTCCTTGACACCCGAAATATGCAGGTCTTTTGCCAAAAGATGCAACAAATGGGCAGAACAACCGTATGTAATGACATTTGTGTCATCCTCATGTGCCAGTTCCGCTCGCATTTTTGCCACATTGCTTGCGTTATCAGTAACTAAGCTCCTTACTTTACATCCAAACTGATTCTTGGCATTGGTGAATTGAGTTCTTAGCAATTTCAAGTAAATATTCAGCAGTATGTGAATTTCCAGATGTGTCGATTGTGTCTGTAAGGTAAGTTTCACCATCTTCTGTTGTGACACAAGTGCAAATTATGGGGTCGTTGTGGATGTTGCTCCAACCATCCAAGCTCATGTTAACAACTTTGTCTTTCAAATATTTTGTACAAGCCGCTCTTTCTTTGTCGTATACAGCCTGAAGATGTTTTCCTGAGATATCAAATCTACTTGGTGGTTTGTAGCCTGGTCTTATTCCTTCGATCATTTGTACAAACAATGAGTGTTCAACTAGTCGGAAAGAAGAATTGGTTGCAAATATGAATTTAGCAATTAATTCATCAAAATGTTCTTTCTGGCTCGTCGTAGTCTTTAAGAGGAATTTTTCTACACTTTGCACGCAAAGTTTTTTGTTGGGCTGCTTTGTTGAAGTTGTACCCAGATATTGATTGTCACGTGCAGCACAAGCCATATTTGACCCTGAAAGCACAGTAATTAAAAATATAATTCGACTGCGTATTTGAAGAAATATAACGAAAATATTTTGAAACAAACTTTTTGAACAATGTAATGGTCCTCGTCCTATAAGGGCTGTCTCAAAAGTTATGCTACTCAAGTTTCCGGTGAAGTTGCTGTAATACTAGTAATATCAGAGCAACTGAAAAAAATTATGTCACAAAAGTTTTAAAAATGTTTTTTTTAAAAAAATGGTCAATTTGGCAGACTTCAAAAGTGAATTGTAGCCTACAATAAAAAAAAAATAGGCGTATACACACTCTTTTATTTTTACTTAACGTTAATCTTCTGTGAAATATTGCCTTAACATAAATTTAAATTCTATACTCCAGAACTAGTGCTAGAAATTTTTCTTTTCATAGACTTTAACCATCCCAGTAAAACATCTGTTAAAATAGGTTGTAATTGCCAGACTTACCACTAGTGCTAGGGTCCTGGTGCATAAGAAGCTGTGCGGGGTTCATTGACATTAGTTGTATCACTATCAACATCTTCATTTCCCTTCTGGTTGCAGTTTTCATAATGTGATTTCAAACGGCAAACAAGTCCTTGGATATCCTTTTGACAGTATTTGAACTTTGCTCTCCCACCTTTCTTTCCAAGCTCTGCTGGCATCTCAACAAAATGAACCCAAATAGGGTCTCTCTTACGACCTGCCATGGCTCACGCAGATCACTTCTGAAGTTTGATTGTTACTACAGCCAAGTACTGCTGACTGACTATCCAACAAGTTTGGGCATGTCAACTGAATGGAAAAAGAAACTGAAACCAAGCTACAGAAAGTGAAACCAAGCTAGAAGTGTGGAGTTAATTGAACAACGATTGAAAGTTTTAGATTTTAATCGTGATTTATATTAAAAAAATCTTTTGATTTAAATCAGTGATTTAAATCATGATTAAAATCACGATTTAAATCGATCTGATTTAAATAGAAAAAAATCATTTATGATTTAAATCATTAGAATTATTAAATCAATCCACCCTGGAATGAAGGGGACTCAGTCTTACCACTAAGCTGAAGGTCTGCTGCACGGTGGTACTTACCACACTTCTCTGGACAGTCTACAGCTGGCATGCCAAACAGCTCAATCAATCTCTTTGGTGAGGCAAGATCACCTCAGGAACATGTGCAGCTAAAGATAGAATTTTTTAGGCTAAAAGAAATTGAGCTGTGTGCAAGGCACAAGCGGTATCTACTGTCTTGACCACATCTAGTTACTTATGTCACGTATATGAGTGAGACTTCAGGGTCAGGATTGGCCTCATCAGTCACCTGTGCGCCCGCAGCCACTGATCCTTCTCTAAAGCCCTAAAGTCATGGTCATCTTCGACTACGAAGACCGAACAATAATGATCTTGTAAGGTTTAGAAACGTAGATAAATGGATACTTACTTTTGCACACAGGGGCGCACCTATAATGAGGCAAGTTGAGC
The DNA here is from genome assembly GCA_033576555.1 of Oophaga sylvatica. Lineage (NCBI taxonomy): Eukaryota > Metazoa > Chordata > Amphibia > Anura > Dendrobatidae > Oophaga > Oophaga sylvatica. The sequence goes on from JARQOD010000004.1 coordinate 173,301,769, forward strand.
CTTCTGTCTCAGGCGGCAGCTCCTCACTGAAGCTAGGGGGCAGCAGAGCGGAACTCAGAACATGTGGTGTGGTGCCGGCTCTCCTTAATCCTCCTTAACCCCGGCGCCCGTTAGCGGATGAGAGCGGTGCCAGAGCCGCCACTGGGCCCCCGCCGCTTACTCAGGGCCCCGGCAGCCGGCACAGTACTTACCTCTCCCCGTGCCTCCGCAGCTCCGGGCTCCATGGGGCGCCTGAAGGGCGCCCATACTTCCTCTCACAGCAGCGCCGCTGGATGACGTCATCATTCAGCGGCCGGCTGCGGCAGAAAGTAAGTGCGGGCGCCAGTGATGCTGCGGGACTGCCTGCTGTGCGGACGCCGGACAGGTGAGATGTGGTGTGTGTGTATGTGTCTGCCTGCGTGTGTGTATGTAGTGCGGTGCTTTGTGTGTGTATGTGAGAGAGTGCTGCGGTGCTGTTTGTGTGTGGTGCTGTATGTGTGATGGCGGTGGGGGGAGGCAGTGATGGTGGTGAGGAGACAATGATGATGATGGGGAGGCAATGATGATAAAAATGGGGAGGCGATGATGATGGGGAGGCAATGATATGATGGGGAGGCAATGATGATGATGGGGAGGCAATAATGATGATGATGGGGAGACAATGATGATGATAGGGAGGCAATGATGATAATGGGGAGGCAATGATGATGATGATGGGGAGACAATGATGATGATGGGGAGGCAATGATGATAATGATGGGGAGGCAATGATAATGATGATGGGGAGGCAATGATGATGGGGAGGCAATGATGATAATGGGGACGCAATGATGATGATGGGGAGGCAATGATGATGGGGTGCGACATCTAGCACCCCTGCCAGTCAGCTGTTCTTGGTGCCAGCTGGAATTGCTGCCTTACAGAGCTGCTCTGTCTCCTATTTAGTGGCCATGGCCAGCTACTGCACATTTTCCCCCCTATTCAAATCAAATGCACTGTAGGGCCTCATGTATCGTCACTGTGCACTATAGGGCCTCATGTATCATCACTGTACTATAGGGCATCATGTATCATCACTGCATTATAGGGCCTCATGTATCATCACTCATCACTGTGCACTATAGGGCCTCATGTATCATCACTGCATTATAGGGCCTCATGTATCATCATTGTGCACTATAGGGCCTCACTTGGGATGATGTACAGTATGCTCTTATAATATGCACAGCACTGGTTTTTATTGGTGTATTCATTTATGTCTTTTGTATATTTTTTCTATTGTCCAAGACCTTGAAGTTCTACGTGGCAAGAGGGTTTGTTGAACAATTTTGATTAAGGCCCAGCTGTTGATTTCTGAAACTGAACCATACAGTGAGTAGTATTCTTAATATCCTTTATTTTCTACTACTTATACAGAACTTTAACAAATATAAAAATCGATGTTTCAAACATATTCCTATTTAAAAGTGTATGTATTTCACATGTGTGTCAGGTTAGGTAGTAAGAGTAAACCATATTTATTTGTACTGATTTTACAATGGGGGGCGCCGTTCTGCAGTTCGCCTCAGGCAGCAGAGAGGCTAGGTTCACCCCTGTTTGCACATGATCTTTTATAAAAGCTATAGAAAATAAAATAAAGGCACATGTAGCAAAGGCTATTTTTATTTCTTATTATGCAGTCAACTCAAAATCACTTCAGGTCTGCTTCCATTTATAATACATAATTTCTACATGTCTAGTAGGTCTGCAAGTGAGATAGTTTAATTAGAGGCTTGGCATAGCTGCAGTAGTAGATGACAAGGTTTCATGTCTCAAAGCATTCTACAAAATGTACACTCCAACATATGCCACATCAATCACACAAATTGTGCTGTGGCATCTACTACTACTGTAAATACCGTAAGTGAAACACTCAAGACTGAAAGTAAGGTTAGGTAGTAGAAAACACAGGCTTAAGTATCCCAACAATGCATTTACCAGGTTTCATTTATTTTAGCTATTTAATTTTGAAAATGAAAAATAATACAAATGTCAACAGTTTTTCTAGCCGTAAGGAGTAACCGTCATTTTAATTTTTATATCACAAATCAATAATACTCATTAAAATAAGCAACATTGTAATACATCTTATCACAGAAACCTGCTTGTTTCTCCTGGACTGATCTTTCATTTTTCAAAATTCTCAATTGAAATATAAAATCTGTATTCATTGAAGACAGACTTTCCTATTACTGAGATAGAAGATGGCAGTTTTAGCAGCTTTCTTTGATATTACAAAGTTTTCTATTTTCATGTGTATTATTAATGAAGAAAAAATTAGATGAAAGTTACGCCTTAAAGGGATTATCTAATAGGCCGGTGGGGATCTGACTGCTGTGATTGCACCAATAGTGGAATTTTTAGACCCGCAGTGGAGTTTGCATGCCTGACGCCATTCATTTTGCTGAGTGCTGCCCCACTGGGAATAACTGGAAGCCATATTCCAGTATAGTACATTCTAACGAGGAATAACGTGCCCCGTTCTGTTGATCAGTGTGGGTCACGCCGCTCAGTAAGGAATTGCTTATCTTGTGTATAGTTGATAACTTATTTTCACTGGACAACTTTAAAGTGAAACTGGTAAAACAGAAGTATGTACGTCTAATGGTAATCAATAGGTCGTGCTGGGAAATACCAGTAGCTGTCTTTGAAATCACAATCTCCTTGAAATCCTGTGTTATACATTTGATATAGTGCAGTATAATGATTTATATGAAATTCTTCTAATCTGATAACGCTTGATCTGAGTTATTGGAACAGACCGCTCATACTTCCAGCATTTCAGGTAAAGGATATGCTGCAATGTGGAATCTTGTTACAAAGGATTTATTGAAAGCACAGATTAAATAAAGCCTGATGAGCCGAAAACAATCACTTTGATGAAACATTTACAGTGAAAACTGAGCAAGCAGACTAGTATAATAAACGGTTTCTCATTTTTGTATTGCAGTGGCTTGCTATATTATAGTAAAGGGATGGACATACTGGTGCCACCTGTGCAGCCACATGGGGTCCAAGAGGCAAGGGGGCCACTTCTACCTCTAAAGCAGGTGGAATGGTGCATCATGAGGAGCTATTAGACTCTCCTTGCACAGGGCCCTCTTCCGCCTGTGTCCGCTCCTGGTATAGTATAAGCTATGGGAACAGTACACACCCCCTATACGAGCTGTTCTTGAAGCAGAAGAGCACATTCAGCAGCCGTCTAATCCTATTAAGGTGCAAGAAGGAGAAATTCAGGAAATCGTTTATACCTACTGCTATGGGGATGTATAATAATTTCCTAAGGGTGGTAGAAAATAATGACTGATGGCTGGTGTACTAATGTCAATTAACATTGTCTTATATACACCTGAACTACACACTTTTATTTATTATGTAATGTTGGTATACCTGTGCAAGATTTGTGTCCTAATATTTTATGTACTGCTGTTTGTATTGCTGCTGTAATACTGTAATTTCCCCCCGGGATCAATAAAGTGTATCGTATCGTATCTTAAGGTACGCACCATAATTACGACAGTAGCATCTGTAAGACTTCTATCCCTGTACACCAGTATATTTTGGACAGTGTTCCGCATCATCATTATGTGTAAGCCATAGCTGTTGGAAAGTTTGCGTACGCTTCTAAATTATCACTGTATGGAGCTTCTAAAATTTCATATCACAGAGAAGTAAATGCTGCAAGCCCTCCTTTCATTGTGTGAGTGTGTCCCTCTTATCTCCATAGTTTTAAACATTGAGATTTATTATTTTCCCCTTGTCAGCTTTGTCAAGTACATGGCCGCATTGCAAACACGATATTTTAAATGATTAATCAGAAAATATGGCAAAGTAGTAAAATGTCTAATCACTTAGTGGCAGATCTCCAGTTGTCTTAATCTTTTAATGTACACCCCTTCCTATGAAATAACAGTAATTGCCAGTTGTCTCACAGCAGTCATTTGATCAACCCGGTATGGAGACTCGCGGGACGGCATCTGGCATTCCCAAAGTTATCAGCGTAATGCCATGGAAGACAACAGTGCATGATTAAACTGGGAATCTCAGCCCTTATAAGAAATAACTTCTCTTCGTCCATCTTCTCATTTACTGATAGTGATAGTATCACATTGTCATCTACTGCATATGGTATTTCTGGCCATACAACATCTAGTAAGGCAGTTCAAAGTCAGTGGGTGGAGGGGGCTAAAGTGAGTCTTCAGACATTAAGGGGTTATTTCATGCTATGTTATACTACAATGAGAGGCCATCTCTTGTTGGGTAATAGGGAGACCCCCATCATGGGGATTAAGGTATACTGTGGCATACCCATATGTTTATACAGACAACAAGATGCTAAAACGTCTCCATTTGGCACATGCTTGCCATATAGCAGCTGGGAACAGTTTTCCGACTGTACAAAATGTGCAATCGTTAGTCGACTTCTCCTTTTAACAAATGTAAATCCCACAGAAATAAAAGTATTTGTTTTTCACAATGGACATCAAAGTCTGACCTATGTAGGAGACATATTAATTCAATTCCCTTGTTATTGCTCTGTATTGCCCCTAACCCCCCCAAAAAAAAATATTCTAAAATCATGGAATATGGTGCTTTAGGAAAGGTTCTCTTATTAGATAAATCTGCATATAATAATTGTTCAACTGGCTATACACATTGAAATAATGCAGACTGAATCCTTTAATTTTGTTTGATTAGTACTGGCTAACCATCTAATGAGTAAGGGTCCCCATCCCCTCTCTTCCGCCTATTTCTTCCCTAACAGGTAATGTTAGGAGAAAAAGAGAAGGATTGAATAGGCATGTTGAATTTTAACACTTGAGCCTTTTGCTATAAGGGGAGAGGTGTCATTGTTCATCTGTATGGACAGGTCAGGAGGGATAATTGTCCGGCCAACAGGCTTTCAATTGACTGCTATCTGATGCACAAGGCTGGACTTAATGCTGCCATACACATTACAGCAGGGGTGCACCACCTTTTTAAGTATGTTTTTCTACTTTATGGGGCCACAGCTCACATATCAAACAAACCACTGACATGTCAGACACCTTCAGAACACACACATACACACCGATGATATGTCAGACACACTACTCACATATAACACACATGCAACACACAACGCTCACATATCAGACACACCACTCACATATCAGACACACATAGCAAAAATAGACACACGCAGCACACACCCATTCACAAATCAGACACGCAGCACACACCACTCACATATCAGACACACACAGCAAAAATAGACACACGCAGCACACACCCATTCACAAATCAGACACGCAGCACACACCACTCACATATCAGACACACACAGCACAAATAGACACACGCAGCACACACCCATTCACAAATCAGACACGCAGCACACACCACTCACATATCAGACACACCACTCACATATCAGACACACACAGCAAAAATAGACACACGCAGCACACCCATTCACAAATCAGACACGCAGCACACACACTCACATATCAGACACACACAGCACAAATAGACACACGCAGCACACACCCATTCACAAATCAGACACGCAGCACACACCACTCACATATCAGACACACGCAGCACACACCACTCATATCAGACACACACAGCAAAAATAGACCACTGACATATCAGACACATTCAGCACACACCACTCATATATCCGACACATGCAGCACACACCACTCATATCAGACACACGCAGCACAATTGGACCACTGACATATCAGACACATTCAGCACACACCACTCATATATCCGACACATGCAGCACACACCACTCATATATCCGACACATGCAGCACACACCACTCATATCAGACACATGCAGAACACACCACTCATATATCAGACACATGCAGAACACACCACTCATATATCAGACACATGCAGCACACACCACTCTTATCAGACACATGCAGAACACACCACTCATATATCAGACACATGCAGCACAATTAGACCTCTGACATATCAGACACATTCAGCACACACCACTCATATATCCGACACATGCAGCACACACCACTCATATCAGACACATGCAGCACACACCACTCTTATCAGACACATGCAGAACACACCACTCATATATCAGACACATGCAGCACAATTAGACCTCTGACATATCAGACACATTCAGCACACACCACTCATATATCCGACACATGCAGCACACACCACTCATATCAGACACACAGCACAAATAGACCACTGACATATCAGACACATGCAGAACACACCAATCATATATCAGACACACGCAGCACAATTGGACCACTGACATATCAGACACATTCAGCACACACCACTCATATATCCGACACATGCAGCACACACCACTCATATCAGACACATGCAGAACACACCACTCACTTATCAGACACACGCAGCACATACCACTCATATATTAGACACACACAGCACAAATAGACCACTGACATATCAGACACATTCAGCACACACCACTCATATATCCGACACATGCAGCACACACCACTCATATCAGACACATGCAGAACACACCACTCACATATCAGACACACGCAGCACATACCACTCATATATTAGACACACACAGCACAAATAGACCACTGACATCACACACATGCAGCACACACCACTCATATATCCGACACATGCAGCACACACCACTCATCAGACACATGCAGAACACAGCACTCACATATCAGACACACGCAGCACACACCACTCATATATTAGACACACACAGCACAAATAGACCACTGACATATCACACACATGCAGCACACACCACTCATATCCGACACATGCAGCACACACCACTCATATCAGACATGCAGAAAACACCAATCACATATCAGACACACACAGCACAAATAAACCACTGACATATCAGACACATGCAGAACACACCAATCACATATCAGACACACAGCACACATAGACTGCTGACATATCAGACACATGCAGCACACACCACTGCTGACATGTGAAACCCATGCAGCACACATGGCTCACATGTCAGACACATGCAGCACACACAACTTGTTCACATCACATTTGCCCCTATGTTCATTGGATCCGTCAGGGCTTAAGTCTGAACCCCCACAAAACGGGATTGCGGAGTATGCACTAAAGAGTTATAGTGTGCTCTGTCGTGCATAATTTTCAGCCGTGTATTCCTAGTTGAGGCAGCAAGATGTAGATGATTTTACATACTTTAAGGTCATATGACTATATGGAAGCCATAATCTACGGTACTTATTTTTATCCTTTTAAAAACAGATGGAAATCAACATTTTTGAAAACGAAATGTATACACTAATCCAATTAAATATCCCTACTGTACAATATTCATACCATGGGTTCTCACATTCCTAAATTTAAAAGCATTTTTGATATACTGCCAATCTTTACGTGACCTAAGGCAATGAATGGAGAGCTATCACCTACACATGACTGCCATTAAGCCATAACGGAGGAGCTCTATTATTAACGCGGCTCTTGTACAAAGCTGACAGAATAGACTGATGGCTTAACAGTTGCATAGATATTATCGGACAGGTGTAGGGTACCAAAGATTTTCTTCTGTCTGATTACTTTTGTGGAATTCAACCTGAAGCACCATTTCACCTGCTGTGTATCAAATTCTAGGTGGCTGAAACTCAAAGCAAGGTCTTAGTATACATTTCAGTTGAAAACTTCTGTTAGGCATCTGCTAATTAACTTCTGATAGAAATTACCATCACAGCAGATAGTCCAATGAAGCTGGAAACAAACATAATTACTAAAAAGTCATTTTCTCAAAATCAACGGAAAAAAGTCCTTCATTGTTTACAGAGAAGATTAGACAATGAAGACAAGAAGTGAATACTCTCTTATCGGCAGCACATACAGAGTATACCCAAGAAAAAGGTTTCAGTAACTTGCTGAAACATGAAATACAAATGAATGCATTGAAATGTATTTAGCTTATTTTAAGCAATGTTATTTCAGTATGAATCCTGATTAATTAAAGCCCTGGAGGTTAAAAAAACGAGGACTTCAGACAATGGCCTGCCTTGGGCAACAGCTGCAGTGGCAATTTTGTTTTCTCATAGGTCGTAAACCCCTTTACTCCTGAGGGTTGTTTGCATGTTAATTACGGGGCCAATTTTTACAATTTTGACAACTGTCCCTTTATGAGTTTATAACTCTGGAACGCTTCAACGGATCTTGGTGATTCTGAGATTGTTTTCTCGTGACATATTGTACTTCATGTTAGTGGTAAAAGTGACACCATTTTGGAAACTAGACCCCTAAGGAACTTGTCTAGATGTGTGGTGAGCACTTTGAACCCCAAGTGCTTCACACAAGTTTATAACGTAGAGCCGTCAAAAAAAAAATCTTATTTTTTTCACAAACAATCTTTTAGTCCCCAATTTTTTATTTTCCCAAGGGTAAGAGTAGAAATTGGAAACCAAAACTTGTTGTCCAATTTGTCCTGAGTATGCTGATACCCCATATGTGGGGGGGGGGGGGGGGGAAAATCACTGTTTGGGCGCACCGAAGAGCTCGGAGGGAAGGAGCGCCATTTGACATTTTCAAATCAAAATTGGCTGGAATTGAAATTGGACGCCATGTTGCGTTTGGAGAGCCCCTGATGTGCCTAAACAGTGGAAATCCCCCAATTCTAACTCCAACCCTAACCCCAACACACCCCTAACCCTAACCCCAACCACCCCTACCCTAATCCCAACCCTAACTCTAATCCCAACCCTAACAGTAATCCAAACCCTAACCCCAACTCTAGCCCCAACCCTAACCCTAACTTTAGCCTCAACCCTAACCCTAACTTTTACCCCAACCCTAACGGAAAAATTGAAATAAATAAATTTTTTAAATTTTCTTATTTTTCCCTAACTAAGGGAGTGATAAAGGGGGGAGTTTAATTTACTATTAATAGCGGGTTTTTATGTTTGGTAGCTGTCACACACTAAAAAACGCTTTTTACTGCAAAAAATAGTTTTTGCATCACCATATTTTGAGAGCTATAATTTTTCCATATTTTGGCCCACAGATGTTATGATTCGGTAACCGAGGAGGACAGTAGCCAAAATAGCCAAGGCAGCCTGTCACCCAGAGAGGTTGGTAACTAGCAGATTGCAGACCCCTAAACTAACCGCACAACTAGAAGTAGCCGTGGGACGTACCTACGATGACCTAGATGCTTCGACACAGCAGGAGTTAACTAAGCCTAAAGATAGAAAGGGGAAAGCTAACTGCCCCGGAGTAGCGCCCCAAAGGAATAGGTAGCACACACACATATTTGCGGTTAGACAAGATGAAATACAAACGCAGGCAGAAAATAGAGTAAGCAAATGCTGGGGCCCAAAACTATCTAGATAGGACAGTACAGGAAAGAAAACTGTCTGCAATCCGCAAAAAACCCTAGGAAAAATTCCAACACTTCTGATTTCTAAAAATACTGAGATCACACGATCTGTCCCCCGCTCGATCAGAACTCTGGTGTGAACAGGTAGCTAACCAGCAGATACTGAAAACAGGGACTGAACAAATAAACAGTGGTAACTGAGAAACAGAAACCAGCGCAGGCCCCAGACGGAGAACCTGGCTGATCTCACTCAGAAGGGCAGAAAAACAAGAGGAAAACAAAAGCCACAAAAAACAAGCAGAAAACAACTTATCTGAAGGTTGCAGGAGACAGCAGAAAGCAAGCTGACTTCCAAATGGGACCAGGAATAACAACAAATCAATGGCGATGATAATGGGAAGGTTACTCCCCTATATCTCCCCAGTCAGAGCTACCTGATTGCCAATCGTCCTCAACTGATGGACCTCTGCCAGCTAAATCAGCTTCACTACTATCAGCAGCCACCAGAGGGAGCCCAGACTCAGAATTCAGATCCAAGACGTTCACAACACAGAGTCATGTAAGGTCTTGTTTTTTGCGGGACAAGTTGACGTATTTATTGATACCTGCTATGATTTGGTAGCCGAGGAGCACAGGAGCAAAAAACAGCAAAGGCAGCCAAACACCCAGAGAGGTTGGGAACTAATGGGTTGCAGATCCCTAAGCTAACCACACAACTAGAAGCAGCCGTGGGATGTACCTACGGTGACCTAGACGCCTCGGCACAGCCGGTGAGATTAGCTACACCTGAAGATAGAAACAGGAAAGCTAACTGCCCCGGAGTAGAGCCCCAAAGGAATAGGTAGCCCCAAACATATAATGGTGGTTAGACAAGAAGAAACACAAACGCAGGCAGAAAATAGAGTGAGCAAACGCTGGGGCCAAATACTGCCTAGAAAGGACAGGACAGAATACTATCTGCAACCCAGCAAAACCCTAGAAAATTCCAACACTTCTGATTTAAAAAAATGCTGAGACCACACAATCTCGCCACCCGCTAAATCAGATCTCTGGTGTGACCAAGCGGCTAACCTGCAGCCACTCAAAAAGCAGGGACAGAACAATGGAACAAATAAACAGTGGCTTCTGAAAAACAGAGAGTAGCACAGGCCCCTGGAGGGGAACCCGACTAACCTCACACAAAAGTGCAGACAAAAAATGGAGATTGCAAACACGATAGAAACAAGCAGAAAATATCTTATCTGAAAATAGCAGACGAAGGCAAGACACCAGCTGACTTCCAAATGAACCAGGAAACAACAATTGATCACCGGCGAGGATCATGGGAAGGCAGCTCACTTATATCAGCCCAGTCAGTCTCTCCTGATTGCCAGTCATCGCTCGCAGGTGATGGACTTCTACTATTCAACACTGGTTTAATACCCTCAGCAACCACCAGAGGGAGCCCTAACTCAGAAGTAATTTCCAACATGCTTACAACAGTACCCTCACATGCACAAACCAGTCTCTCCGCATGAATGTCAGAATCAAACACACCCAAGAATTGTCCTCCTGACCATAACCTTTCCACTTAACCAAGTACTGGAGTCTCCGTCTAGCCAAACGAGAATCCAATATCTTCTCCACTTCATACTCCAGATTGCCCTCAACCAAAACAGGCTCAGGAGGCGCAGCCATAGGAACCACTGGCTCGACAAACCTTTTCAATAAAGATTTGTGGAAGACGTTATGAATCTTAAACGTCCCTGGAAGAGCCAAACGAAAAGAAACTGGATTAAGGACTTCCAAGAATCTATAAGGTCCAATGAACCTTGGCTTAAACTTTGGAGACGCAACCTTCATAGGGATATTCTTTGAGGACAACCAAACCAAGTCATCCACTTTAAACCGAGGACCATCAGTCCTATGCCGGTTGGCAAACCGCTGGGCCCTCTCCTGAGAGAGAGACAATTTATCCACTACTAGATACCAAATCTGCTGCATTCCCTCCACCATAGAGTCAACACCTGGACAGACAGAAGCCTCTACCTGCCTCGAAGAAAACAGAGGATGAAACCCGAAATTGCAGAAAAAAGGAGACATTAAGGTGGCAGAACTAGCCCTATTATTAAGAGCAAATTCAGCCAAAGGCAAAAAAGAGACCCAGTCATCCTGATCAGCAGACACAAAACATCTCTAATAAGTCTCCAAGGTCTGGTTTGTTCTCTCCGTCTGCCCATTGGTCTGAGGGTGAAACGCAGAGGAGAAAGACAGCTGAACACCCAGTTTAGAAGAAAATGTCCTCCAAAATCTGGAAACAAATTGGACTCCTCTGTCAGACACAATGTTCTCTGGAATGCCGTGCAACCGAACCACCTGCTGAAAAAACAAGGCCACCAACTCGGAAGAGGATGGCAATTTCGGCAGTGGCACAAGATGGATCATCTTGGAAAATCTATCACAGATCACCCAGATAACGGTCATTCTCTGAGAGACAGGGAGGTCGGAAATAAAATCCATAGAGATATGGGTCCATGGCCTCTTGGGCACAGGCAATGGCAATAGCAAGGTTTGGACCGAGAACAAGTCCCACAGGACTGCACAAAGTTCCTTACGTCACAAGATAAAGTAGGCCACCAAAAGGACCGACTCACCAAATCTCTAGTACCAAAAATACTGGGATGACCAGCCAACGCAGATCAATGGACTTCAGACATAACTTCTTCTCTCCATTGGTCTGGGACATACAATTACTCCGCAGGGCAACGTTCAGGTTTATCCCCCTGAAATTGTTCCAGGGCCAGTCTCAAATCGGATGAGATAGCGGAAAGAACGACACCCTCCTTCAGATGGCCGTAGGCTCAGTCACATCAATAGAATCCGCAAGGAAACTCCAAGAGAGGGCATCTGCCTTAACATTCTTAGTACCCGGGAGGAAGGAGACCACAAAGTTAAAACGCATGAAAAACAAGGCCCACCTGGCCTGTCTGGGATTCAATCGCTTGGCTGATTCGAGATAGATCAAGTTTTTGTGGTCAGTGAGGACCACAACTTGATGTTTGGCTCCCTCCAACCAATATCTCCTTTCTTCGAACGCCCACTTCATAGTCAATAATTCACGATTCCCCACATCATGATTATTTTCAGCTGGGGAAAACTTTCGGGAGAAGGCAAGGGTAGAAGGCTACAGGATCCCTTTGGCAAAACGGCACCTGCACCAATCTCAGAAGCATCTATTTCCACCTGAAATGGTAGAGAAACATCAAGTTGCCGTAGAACAGGAGCAGAAGTGAATCTCCACTTGAGGTCCTGAAACGCAGAAACTGCCTCAGGAGACCAATTCACCACATCAGAACCCTTTTTGGTCAAATCAGTCAGTGGTTTCACAATACCAGAGAAATTACTTATAAATTTACGGTAGAAATTAGCAAAACCCAAAAATCTCTGAAGAGCCTTCAATGAAGTGGGCTGAACCCAATCACAAATGGCCTGAACCTTGACCGGGTTCATTTCAATAGCAGACGGAGACAAAATGAATCCTAAAAACGAAACCTTCTGTACGCCAAAGAGACATTTCAATCCCTTAACATACAAAGCATTCTCTCTCAAAATCCGGAATACCATCCGAACATGTTCCACATGAGAATCCCAGTCATTGGAAAATATCAAAATATCGTCCATATAAACGATCAGAAACTTATCCACCAAATCCCGGAAAATATCGTTCATGAAAGACTGGAAGACGGAAGGGGCATTAGTGAGCCCAAAAGGCATCACTAGGTACTCAAAATGCCCCTTAGGGGTATTAAACGCCTTCTTCAATTCATCTCCGTGCTTGATGCGAATAAGATTATACGCCCCCCTAAGGTCAAGCTTGGTAAACCAACTGGCACCTTTCACTCTGGAAAATAAATCATAAATCAGGGGTAACGGATACTGATATTTAACAGTGATCTTATTAAGGAGACGATAATCAATACATGGCCTCAATGAACCATCTTTTTTGGCCACAAAGAAAAAGCCGGCGCCCAAGGTTGAAGAGGATGGTCTGATATGACCCTTCTCCAAAGATTCTTTGAATTAAGATCGCATAGCATCATGCTCGGGTACCGATAAATTGAAGAGCCGACACTTTGGAAATTTACAACCGGGTACCAACTCAATCGCGCAATCATAACTCCTATGAGGAGGTAAGGACGCAGACTTACTCTCACTAAACACATCAGAAAAATCAACCAAACAGTCAGGGACATCTTGAGACTGGGGAGAGGTAGAAAAAACAGGAGTGTCACTACGAACACATTGACAACCCCAACTGACCACAGACACAACCTTCCAATCCAAAACAGGATTATGAGTCTGTAACCAGGGAAAACCAAGTACAATAATGTCATGTAAATTATGTAACACCAAAAATTTGCAATTCTCTTGGTGGTCCGGGTCAACCTGCATTATCACCTGGGTCGAAAACTGGGGTTTATTCTCCGCCAAAGGGGTAGAATCAATACCCAGCAAAGGAATAGACCTCCGCAGGTGTACCATGGGAAAACCACAACGTTTGGCAAAATCAAAATCCATCAGGTTTAGAGCTGCTCCTGAATCAACAAATGCTTGAGCCGAAAATGTGGACACGGAGCAAATCAAGGTAACAGTCAAAAGAAATTTAGTCTAAACATTACCCAAAACAACTGAGCACGCAAAACGTCTTCCCCGCTTAGGGCAGACGGAAATAGTATGAGAAGCGTCTCCACAATAGAAGCACAACTTATTACGCTTTCGAAACTCTCGGTGCTGAGCCCCAGAAACCACTCTATCACGCTGCATGGGCTCAGGGGCTGGCTCGCAAGGCATCCCCACCTCTCGCATATTTCTACGCTCACGTAAACATCTGTCAATTTGAATAGCTAATGACATAGAGTCATTGAGGGAACAGGAAATCCCACAATAACGTCCTTTACAGTCTCTGCCAGACCCTTCCGAAAAAGAGCTGCCAGGGCATCGTCATTCCATTTAGTAAGGACTGCCCACTTTCAGAATTTCTGACAATATAACTCTGCAGCTTCCTGACCCTGATTCAATGCCAACAAGGTTTTCTCAGCTTGATCAGTAACATTAGGTTCATCATACAACAACCCCAGAGCCTGAAAAAACACATCAACATCAGTCAAAACAGGATCCCCAGGTGTCAGGGAAAAGGCCTAATCCTGAGGGTCGCCGCGCAACAGGGAGATGACAATTTGAACCTGCTGTGCCGCGTTCCCCGAGGACTTAGGCTTCAGGGCAAAAACAACTTACCGTATATACTCGTGTATAAGCCGAGATTTTCAGCACCTTTTTTCGTGCTGAAAATGCCCCTTGGCTTATACACGAGTCATAGGGCAGAAACCAGCGGGGGAGGGGATGCCGCGGCAGGAGCCGGTGGCTGGGATCATACTCACCCCTCCCCGTGCCATCGCTGAGCGTCCCTGCAATCCTGCGTTCTCCCCTCTTCCTGCAGCTCTTCAGCACTGAGCGGTGACGTAATACCCGCTCATTAAGGTCATGTAATATGGAAGCGACGCCACTCCCATAGGCGTCGCCTCCATATTCATGGCCTTAATGAGCGGTATTACATCACCGCTCAGTGATGAAGAGCTGCAGGAAGACAGGGAGAACGCAGGATTGCAGGGACGCTCAGCGATGGCACGGGGAGGGGTGAGTATGATGGAGGAGAGGACAAGGAGCACGGAACAGGACGGGGGGAGGAAACGGTGGACGGGGGAAGCATAGAGGAGGACGGGGGAAGCATAGAGGAGGACGGGGGAGAACGGTGGACGGGGGAAGCATAGAGGAGGATGGGGGAAGCATAGAGGAGGACGAGGGGGAGATCGGTGGACGGGGGAAGCGTGGAGCAGGACGGGGGGGAGATCGGTGGACGGGGGAAGCGTGGAGCAGGACGGGGGGGGAGATCGGTGGACGGGGGAAGCGTGGAGCAGGACGGGGGGGAGATCGGTGGATGGGGGAAGCGTGGAGCAGGACGGGGGGAGATCGGTGGACGGGGGAAGCATAGAGGAGGACGGGGCAGCACAGAGCAGGAGGGCAGTTTATACACCCGGCTTATACATGAGTCAATAATTTTTCCCAGTTTTTTGTAGCAAAATTAGAGGGGTCGGCTTATACACGGGTCGGCTTATACACGAGTATATACGGTAGTTATTTTTAAAATTCAAAAATTTAGACCGATCCCCAAAAAATAAATCCGGAGTAGAGATCTTAGGTTCTACAGCAGACGACTGAGTGAAATAGACAGAAATACTCTGAACTTCAGCAGCAAGCTGCTCCACACGATCAGACAAATGCTTGACTTCCATTGCAGAAAAACTCCTCCTACAGCCGCCAGAGATAAAGAGGAAAAAATACACACAAAAAAAAAAATTCTGACTTTTTTTTTTTTTTAATTATTTTTTCCTTCTGTTGAGTACCATAGAATTTTCGGTAAGGCCGGTGATTTTGTTATGATTTGGTAGCCGAGGAGGACAGGAGCAAAAAACAGCAAAGGCAGCCAAACACCCAGAGAGGTTGGGAACTAATGGGTTGCAGATCCCTAAGCTAACCGCACAACTAGAAGCAGCCGTGGGATGTACCTACGGTGACCTAGACGCCTCGGCACAGCCGGAGACATTAGCTACACCTGAAGATAGAAACAGGAAAGCTAACTGCCCCGGAGTAGAGCCCCAAAGGAATAGGTAGTGTCAAGGACACCGCACTGCACATGCTCACTGAGCCAGTGCACGTGTCCTAAGTAAACCAACTGTGCCCCCAGATACCTGTAAGCAGAGCCGCAGCAGAGAAGACATGTGTTTCTGTGTAACAGGACCTTCCGCAGCATGTGACAGCCAAGGGGCGGAGCTGGCCACACGTCTCTCAGAGGCAGCAGTAATGAATGATGTGTACTGCAGACTAACAGGACCTGCAGCACATGACTGCTGGGGGCGTGGCCTAAGCTACAGAGATCTAGGAACTGCAGGAAAACTCCTAGCAGGGTAACGACGAGATAAAGTTACCAAGGGGCAAAGACAGAGACGAAAACCAGGACAGGCCGAGATCAGAGCACAAGATAGCATGACAGTACCAAAGGGTTAGACAGAACGGATAGTCAGGACGTAGCAATAGATCAGTAAACCAGAGCGGGCAATAGACAGTACAATAGGGACAAAACGGTAACAGAGTATCGATAGCCAAGCCAGGAGGTCAGAACCGGAGAAGACAATATAAGCAAAACGTGAGACAGAGAGCAGAGTGAGCAAACAGACCGGGTCATACACAGGAGTCAAACAAGCAGAGCAGTATACACTCAAACCAGGGGGGTCAAATACACAGTCACAACGAAAGTATAGCTGACAGAGAATCTCCCTCTGGACTGGGTATAAATACCCTCCCAGATCCAAAGGGAGGCCAGCAAAAGTTAACCCTGAGTGGACAGGACATTAACCATGTCCTATACCATGACATACCCCCCTTAATGGGGGCACTGGACCCCCAGGCCTCTCAGGATATCTGGCATGAAAAGCCTGTACCAGTCGATCGGCATGTACCGAACTGGCCGGAAACCCATGACCGATCTTCAATGGAGTATCCCTTCCAATGAATAAGGTACTGAAGTCTCCGGCGCACCCACCGTGAATCAATGATGCGCCCTACCTCGTACTCCAGTTGATCCTCTACCAATACTGGTGGAACCACGGATGAGGGATCTTCTCGAATCATCCCACAGGTTTTAA
>JARQOD010000004.1:173318986-173341964 GCA_033576555.1 Oophaga sylvatica
AAGAATAATGTTGCTTTATTATTTTATTTTTATTACAGGAGAACAAGGGCTTCGCACGGATTACCTGTAAAATAAAAGATGGTCAAACACTGTGTCATTATTTCATTAAAATGATTTTTTATTAAAGTGTGTGTGTTTTATTTTTATTTCATTCAATAGGATTAATAATTGATAGTTGTCTAATTGACAACTCTCAATTATTAACCTGGCTTAAAGTCACCTTCCAATAGCAAGGTGGCTTTAACCCATTATTAACCCATTAGCCACCGCTACAGGGCAACGGGAATAGACGGGCTAAGTGCCAGAAAGGGCGCATCTAATTATAGATTTGCCTTTTCTGGGGTGGCTGTGGGCAGATGTTAGTAGCCAGGGGGGCAGAAAATAAATACACCATCCCTAGGCTATTATTATCTGCCCCCACTCGTTGGCTTTGTCTGTCTGGTTGAGAAAATAGCGCGGGAGCCTACGCATTTCTTTTCAACAAATTTACACCTATAATTAACCCCTACATGAATGAAATTTTGCACACATACACTCATGTAATTGTTGATGAAAACCATATATCAAACTACATGAAATGACATGGTTCACCGTATGTAAACCAAGTGTCATTTCATGTCGGGTTCTGTAATTTCACAAAAGCCGGCAATTTAATTAGCGGCTTTTACACTATGTAGAAGTGCATGAACTATAAATATAAATATATATATATATATATATATATATATGTCTCAATGACATATATATATATATATATGTATATATATATGTATTCTATGTGTATATATCTATTCTTTCTTTTGTGATTTAAAAACTATTCATTTGGATCCATTATATGTCGGTTTTGCTAGCCACCGACAAAATCTTGCAAGTCGGATGTCAATCGGATGTTACACGTACACTGAGATGCGACTAAATCGCATCCTCCCCGGAAAATCGGATGACAGACGGATGAATGTTCATGAAATTTTTGTGCGATAATCGACCGACTAAAACGGTCCAATTTTTTAGTCGTTGTGTGTGACCCCAGCCTAAGACTTAAAGTGGTTGTCCGCTACCCAGACAACCTCCTTTCAGTCACTGTGTTTGCCCCAAGTGAAATAATAACACCTTAACTCACCTCTGGTACCAGCACCATTCCAATGGTGTCAGCACTGCAGTGGCTCTCCCGGGGCACGCGCGGCATTGTTGTGTCATGTGATCCCCACGGCCAATCAGAAGCCACTTCACTGTACCCTCCTTCAGATAAATCAGACATCTGGAGAGAGAGCATCTGCAACTCTCACTTCCTCTGAATATCAGTTACAGCTGAAGGGGGGGAATATGAAGCGGCTGATTGTCCGTAGGGATTGCGTGACACAATGATGTCACGTGAGCCCCAGGATTGCCAGTGCTGACACTGCTGGAATGGTGCCATCATAGGAGAGTAGAGTTGTTATTATTACACTTGGGGAAAACATAGTAATTGAGAAGGGGTTGTCCAAGTAGTGGACAACCCCTATAATTATGACTTTTCATTTAATTTCTTTAAGTATGAATAAGCATAAACCCCAATTCTGGTATTGTTTTTTCAAAAAATGTTTCTTATGGCGGTCACTATATGGCGCAAATATTTATATAAATTGAGACACATACTATAAAACTATAATTTTTTTTACACAAAAAATTACTTAATTTTTATTTCTGCGTCATGCTCTGAGAGCCATAACTTTTTCATTGTTTTCACTTACAGAGCTCTATGAGGGCGTTTTTGCACAATAAGCTGTAGTTTTTATTGATACCATTTTTAACTTATTGTTCACTTTTTATTTAATTTTGGCAGGATGAAAAAACAGCAATTCTGGAATTCTGGTAGTGTTTTTTCTATTTTTTGTGTGTTTTTGGGGGGTTAAATAATAATATAGTGTTATGGTACGCATCATTACAGATGTGACAATACCAAATATGTGGGGGGTTTAAACGGGATGTTTATTTTTGTTAGAATAAACAATTTTCTTTATTGGTAAAACTGATTTTAGGGAGGGTGTTTTTTTAGGGAGGGTGTTTTACAATGTTTTATACAATATTTATTATATAAAACCAAGGAACCTATGCATTACCTAGCAGCATGGTGGCTCAGTGGTTAGCACTGCAGCCTTGCAGCACTGGCGTCCTGGGTTCAAATCCCACCAAGGACAAGATCTGCAAGACGTTTGTATGGGTTTCCTCTCGGTTCTCCGGTTCCTGCCACACTCAAAGACATACTGATAGGGAATTTAGATTGTGAGCCCCAATGGGGACAGTGATGATAATGTCTGTAAAGCGCTGCGGAATATGATAGCGCTATGTATGCAAAGCATAATAAATAAATAATGACCTGGCCTTTCAGTGTTTGACCCTGCCTCTGGTTGATCTGATAGGCTGTAGTGTATATCAGATATAGAGACTACTATCATTACTAAATGAGTTACTCTTTCAAAACATAAATATATCATGCACACAACAAAATCCTGTTCACAGAGACTGCGAGTAAGCACTCGGTAATATGAGACTATAGTGACTCCATGTGCCCTATTTGGTGCCACCATGTAGAACCATAGTCTTCCCTAGAAGAATTTCTTTTCACCAATATGCACATGGTTATCACATGGCTCTGTCAGTGGTTGCCTGATAGCTCTGAAAATGGACAGCTATTGCATTTACCAGATCACAGGGGTTAACTCTGCCTTCACCCTTTAACACCTTTACTGGGATCTGGGCTTACACAGTGGCCCCTGGGCTGAGGCCATGGAGTCAACAGCTAGACAATGGCACTGGCTGGCAGAAGTGGTCAGGTCGCTGGGTCAAAACCATGAGAAATAAACTGGATTTCCTCTTGGGTGCTGCACTTTCAGGGTATGGTACGGTGGCCGAGCACCCTCCTAGCACTATTAACCTACTTATTAACCCAGTATCTGCAGGTTAATAGCGTTCTCTTCCCATATTTTACTTTTAGATGTGTCATTGAATGAAATATTGAGACAAGAAGAAGACAGCAGGTGTGTGATATAAGCACCATACGTATATCCATGGACAAAGTCATCGACTGGATAATGACAATGCAATGTCAACACTTGGGTAGCATTGCAGAATCATAAAGTCTGGATAATTATATTGCTAGAGGTGTCTGGTGAAATCGTTATTTAGCAGGACCTTGGTCATAAAACTAAAATGACTTTTTGAGTAGAAACTGGTGCATCTCTACGTTCTATAGCTGCGAGTAGAGATACATAAAAGCTTTTACTAGAGTGAGGCATTTCATTCTATCGCAACCAGAATAAATGTTTTCCAAGCCAAAAGGGTAACAGAAGGTAACAATAAAACAAATGTAATGTATTGTGGATCATTAGTGATTCATGACCAGTTATATTACTACGTAGAAGAACATATAAACTGATTTTACAGTTCACCTGTAGCTATAAAAATAATACTGCTGGATACTGCATAATGCTTTGATTATTATGTATTTGATGCATTCCCTGTCCTTGGGACGTACGATGAAATCTTCATTCCTGCTCATCCACATGAAATAAACGGTCTCTGATGCCACCACAAACATGTATGATCTGCTTGGCCGGGCATAAATGTTCATTTTAATACGGTGAGGGGAATAAGTCACTGCCAGTCTCCTTGGGAGAACAAGTTAATATTGATCTCAGGTTTATATTCATCAGGGGGCACAGCAAGAGACCACCAAACACACGGGTCTGTCCTTCACTCTAAACAAACGCTGTTTTAATAGCTACATGTCATTCTGACATATCACATGATGGGCATTTCATTACCAACCTGCGTTGGATTGTAGAGTTGCTGGAGTGGACTGCGTGACCCTTCCGACAACAGATGTCCATCCCAAATGGATTTCTATGCATAACTGGAGAGAGAAAAAAAAATTATAAGTCTATACACCATATTTCTAAGTCATTATAAAGAAGATAACAGACCTATGAAAACCCATTTATTGTCATTTTTGATATGTATGTAAATATGCACGGAAACCATAGCCAGCAATGTAGTTCTCTTATTTACTAAAGTTTGTCCTTTGTCTCACTCAAAAAAAACACTGAAGGTTTTCTTAAATCAAAAATATTATGGAACGGTAATTTACAGATGAAATGTAAGGAAAGCAGCCGAGAAGTTCACCATCAAAAATTACTTCAATCCTTATATGCATTTTAATTTCCTTTTTTATCAACTTCTGCACCACTTCAAAAGCACTGACAGCTTCTAGCAACAGTCACCAATCTGTCATACTTAGAACGCACCTTAAAGGGGTTTTCCCACAAAGTAAGTACATTTTAAGTAATAGATATAGGAATAAAAATAAATTACACAATTGGATGTGTTTAAGAAAAATATTCCTGTGCTGAGATAATCTTATAAATGTGTCCCTGCTGTGTGCTGTGTAATGGCCGTGTCTGACCATGCAGGAACACGGTCTGATCATACCACATCTCCTGGGCAGGGGAGAAAGGGAAAAAGAGAGGATACAGACAGTATAACATAGGATCAAAGTTGAATATTTCTGTAAGGCCACATTCAAACGTTCAGTTTTTGGTCAGTATTTTACCTTAGTATTTTTAAGCCAAAACCAGGAGTTGGTGATAAATACAGAAGTAACGACAGGTTTCTATTATACTTTTCCTCTGACTCTTCAACTCCTGATTTTTACTTACAAATGCTGAGGTAAAACACAGGCCACGTTCACACGTTCAATATTTGGTCAAAGGAAAAACATTTACCGGCCTGTTTAAACACGTTTTACCTCAGAAAGAATCAGCTGTGATCCCCTGCTGTCCTGTCTGTATACTCTTTTGTCCCCCCCACGCCTGCCCTGGAGCTGTGGTATGATCAGACCATGCTCCCATACGGTCAGACACGGCCATTACACAGTACACAGCAGGGACACATTTACCGTATAAGATTATCTCAGCACAGAAAAAAAATGTAACACATCCAATTATAGAACTTATTTTTTTTTCTAAGCTTTATTAATTAATATGTACTTTGTTCATGGGACAGACCTGTCATGATAATATAAATATGATGTACTGTTTTCTTTATACACTTCTTGAACGATCCATGTCTTCACTGACATTCTCCGCAGACACACGCTGTGGGCTTTTTGACCCCCCCTCCCAGCTCCTTCTCACTACACACTCTGTGTAACGTGATACTAGTTTGCTAGCAGCCCCCCCATTGAGTAGTTTATTGCCCTAAATGGCTGAAGGCAGTTGGGGAAAAATGACCTGCAGGTGGCACCACAGTACCCCAAAGCACACTACCACAAAGCTACTTACAGACATCACAAACAAATCCAAACATTTGCCTTGGGGGCTTTCCAGCTTGCTGAACTGCTTGCCCAGCCTATTTTAGCCAAATTGGAGGATTGTACACTTCACTGCAGGTGAGTTACATATGCAAACACATTTGTAAACGTGCACTGCCTATTGAATTGCACTCTTGCTCCGTTCGTACTCCACCCACAAAAACAAATGATACACCATTTGAAAGTTCAAATTACCTGCAGGTGTCAGCACACTACGCCAAAGAACACTACCACAAAGCAGCTTACCGACAACACAAACAAATCCAAACATTTGCCTTGGGGGTTTTCCAGCTTGCTCAAGTGCTTGCCCAGCCTATTTCAGACACATTGGAGGATTGCACACTTCACTGCAGGTGAGTCACATATGCAAACACATTTGTATACATGTACTGCTTTTTCGCTGATTACTTAGCCCCACACACACAAATGATACACCATTTGAAAGGTAAACTTGCTTCCTTCAGCAAGAAAAGAGCCAAACATTCACAATTTTATCACTAAATACAGTTTAAACATTTATTTTCATAAACCTGCAGAAAGACACAATGACCTGTAGGTGGCACCTCAACCGGAAGACATTTTTTGGCCTCTACTTATCAAGCCAATTTATTGTATTACCAAGCTACATATATAAATACCTGTCTGTGTTCATCTCATGAAATACATTTACATTTGACCAACTTACTTTTCCTGAAATTGCCTGCGCTCCCGATGACCAATGTGCAAAAATTTTGCACAGGCCAAGCTAGTATAATAATATTTATATTTAGGTTGTGGGATGGATAGTTATGAATTAAAATTAGTAGAGACTAGCCAATAGTCTTCATGACCAATATAGGTTTTATCCATACAGAGGAAAGCTGACTGATAGATTTTAAAAGATTATTTTAATTAAGAAATGGAAGTATTTTAAACTGTAAGTAACCCCGAACACATGCTGATGTCTATAGGAATGGATGAAGAAGATCCAAATTATTGTACGGTTAGAAAGCACAATGGATTTTATTCTGTGCTCAGGTTTTATCTCATATCACATATCTTGCTTTTGAGGAAGCTTTCTGCTCCGGTAAGTCAGACCTGCCACTGCCCATCATCATCATGCTCTTCTCAACTGTGGTGGCCCGTCATTTCAGGAAATGTGTGCTAGAAATGACAGCACCCCCAGGTGCAGGCTAGAGAGTGACCCCTGGGTGGAGATCCTTTATACACAATCTAGCCAGTCGCAGGCCCTGCACTTGACTTTCCCCTCCCCCACTGTAAGATTTCATACGGTAGCACAGCTTGGAGCTCACACCTTTCTATGAACCAGAAATTTCCTTTCTTAATATAACACTATGTGCAGCGTTGGTCTCAGGCGATACATGGACTTGGCTGTAATTATCATAGGATGTCAGAATGACTCCTCTGTCAGCTAATAAAACTGTACGTCCTACTGTGATATCAATGATATGTGCCCCCCGCTTGCAGTAATTATAAAGGAATATCAAGCCAATTAAGGGGCGTGATACAAAATTGAGGTTACAGACAGATTACTGAATTTCAGGATTAGTACAAAAAAAAAATAGCTTACATTTCAAATGTATAGTGGAGACATATTTCTTGGGTATTTTAATTTAGAAATGATAAAATTCCCTACACAGAACAATACTGAAACATAAGGATATTTCTCATGCATATCGTCGTATTGCAGCCCCTGTAAAAGCCATAATGGGGCACGTGAAAGTGGGCTTAAATACAGCAGACATCAATAATATGCAATATATAGATCGCATGGGCTTTGAAATCCTGCTGACAGATTCCCTTTAAGGCTACTCACATTGTGCCTTTAGCTTAATATACATAGGCATCTATCACCCATAGTCTCTAATTGTATGAATGTCATAAAAGCTATTGAAGAGTTATTGATGTAGGCAATTAACAGATGCCTGTGATGGGTACTGTACAATGGCAACTATCACCCATACACTATATATATATATGTATATATATATATATATATATATATATATATATATATATAAAAAACATTTCATATTTTTTGTTAAGATACTGAAGTAAACCAGCAAAAGAGAAGGCCCTTCTGACCAATGGCGACCTATGCACACATTTAGCGTATATGTCAGGTGCATGTGATGTCAACAGGCTTATCAGGAAACTGCACAGAGAATGTTATTTTGCTAGGCAAATATATCTCACGATAAAAATAAAATAAATCCTTACATATCATACATAGATCCTATACAAAAAAGAGTTTGTATTTTCTGAAGTATTTGTGGCAATATATGCTGCAACTAGATGTTAGTTTGAGATCAGTAAAAAAAAGTATTTAATGAACTATTCGCAATGTCTTATTTGTGACCTTTTTCTTTTTAAACATTTGGTACATTTTTGGGCCATTAGCATTCTTTTCAAAATGCAACATGCCCTTGGCATGGCAAATTTTTTATGCATTTTCCTACGGGCTCTTGGCATGGCAGATTTTTTATGCATTTTCCTACGGGCTCTTGGCATGGCATTTTTGTATGTTTTCCACACAGGCCGAATGTCATGCACATGAAAATGAATCACGTGTAAGCATAAAAAGGGTAAAAAAAAACTTGCAGAAAATACAATTAAGGCTACATTGCTCCATTTTCTGTGGCATTTCTGTACCCATTAGAAAATTATTTAGTATTGAGAGTCCTCAGTGGTTGATACCTTTTAATGGCTAACTGAAAAGATGGTAACAAATTGCAAGTTTTTGAGACTACTCAGATCTCTTCATCAGGCAAAGACTAATACAGAATCTGAAGAATCACATTTATACACAACAGGACACAGGAATAGTGCAATAGATAAGAAAAGTGACGTAAAGCAGAACTATCAATATGGGAGAGAGATGAACAGTTGTGGCCATAAATAATGGATCAGTTCAAAGATAAGGAGTGAAGTTTAATTGTCCTCTGATTGGGGTCTGGTAATGTTTTGTGATGCCCCCACAAAATCTTAGGAGCAAATTCCTTAATTGATGTAAAAAGACATAAATCCATGCGACACGTTCATTCCTGCACTGAGAGTGTCAAAGGTCGTCATGAGTTTATATTCCCAGACTCTTCTGTCTCTCTGAGATGTGAAATTACTTTTCAAAACCAGTAATTTCATGTCCATGGTGCTGTGATCAGGCATAAAAAAATGTTTTGCCGCAGGTAGATACATTCTTTTTTCGACCGTCCAACATACCTTAAACGTGACAGTTTCCATCCAAAACATACAGTATAGACCAAAAGTTTGGACACACCTTCTCATTCAAAGATTTTTCATGACTATGAAAATTGTAGAATCACACTGAAGGCATCAAAACTATGAATTAACACATGTGGAATTATACATTATACTTTACAAAAAAGTGTGAAACAACTGAAAATATGTCTTATATTCTAGGTTCTTCAAAGTAGCCACCTTTTGCTTTGATTACTGCTTTGCACGCCGAAAATGTGAATGGCTGGACTCTACATGCCTAGTTCCCACCGTGAGGCATGGAGGAGGTGATGTGATGGTGTGGGGGTGCTTTGCTGGTGACACTGTTGGGGATTTATTCATAATTGAAGCGGTGAGCGGTCCAGCTCACCCCAAACCATCTCGATTGGGTTCAGGTCTGGTGACTGTGGAGGCCAGGTATCTGGCGTAGCACCCCAACACTCTCCTTCTTGGTCAAATAGCCCTTACACAGTCTGGAGGTGTGTTTGGGGTCATTGTCCTGTTGAAAAATAAATGATGGTCCAACTAAACGCAAACCGGATGGAATAGCATGCCTCTGCAAGATCCTGTGGTAGCCATGCTGGTTCAGTATGCCTTCAATTTTGAATAATCCCCAACAGTGTCACCAGCAAAGCACCCCCACACCATCACACCACCTCCTCCATGCTTCACGGTGGGAACCAGGCATGTAGAATCCATCCGTTCACCTTTTCTGCGTGCAAAGCAGTAATCAAAGCAAAAGGTGGCTATTTTGAAGAACCTAGAATATAAGACATATTTTCAGTTGTTTCACACTTTTTTGTAAAGTGTAATGTATAATTCCACATGTGTTAATTCATAGTTTTGATGCCTTTAGTGTTATTCTACAATTTTCATAGCCATGAAAATACAGAGAAATCTTTGAATGAGAAGGTGTGTCCAAACTTTTGGTCTGTACTGTATAAAAAACTCTATTTTCTACAGCCAAGCCATCAGATACAACCGTATATGTTCCAACCCCATGGATAGAGATGAACACCTTGGTCGCCTCAGAAAGACCTTTTAAATCAGGGCTACCATCTAAGAACAATTGAAAACCAAATTACAAGAGCCACCAGAATATAAAGGAATCACCTGCTACATTACAAAACTAAAGATTAAAATAACCGGGTGCCTCTAGTGGTCACCTACAATCCAAATCTGGAGATGCTAAGAGGAGCTGCACGGAAATTATAACCTTTACTACAAAAAGATGCCCGATTACAATCCATATTTCCAGACCCCCCACTACTGTGTTTTAGGCAGCCCCCAAATCTAAGAAGCATCATTGTCAGAAGCTCCCTGTCCTCCCCATCAGCTGCAGGAACCTTTCCTTGCAACAAGAAAAAATGTAAAACCTGTCCATTTATAATGACCACGGACAAGATAAAGATCCCCAACTCACATCAGGACTACAAGATCCCAGGTACTTTCAGGTGCATCACATCTAATGTGGTGTACATAATTATTTGTACGAAATGTCCAACTGGGGGTCTGTATGTGGGGGAAACAGGGCAAAACCTTAGAACAAGGATGAATTCTCATCGCCACACAATAAGAGAAAAAAGAATGGCTCTACCTGTGGCAAAACATTTTGTATGCCTGATCACAGCACCATGAACATGAAATTACTGGTTTTGGAAAGTAATTTCACATCTCAGAGAGACAGAAGAGTCTGGGAATAAAAACTCATGACGACCTTTGACACTCTCAGTGCAGGAATGAACGTGTCGCATGGATTTATGTCTTTTTACATCAATTAAGGAATTTTCTAGGTGTGGGCAGGGTTAGCTTTCTGAGCTCTGCTTCATGCTATATCTAAAAATTTCTATCACAACTGACGAATCCAGTAAGCTAAATGATACATCACTGGAATCAGGGTCTCTTTTTCTACATTATGCTGTTCTCAGATGAGGTAACAAAAACCTGGTGACAGATTCTCTTTAAGACTGGTGTGCGCAATACCAGCCTTTAATGAATCAGCACAGAAGTGCACAGAGCTTTGTATTAATATAATATGTATACTTGTATGGTTATAAATCTGGAGCATCTATTTAGTGGTATCCTATTATAGAAAACACATATTTCCCATGTTAAAGAAATGCATTACTATTACCAAGTGCTGTATTAGTCCTTCTATCCCTGCAGTATAATTACCAATTCCATTATCCCAGATCATAAAACTGCATACCCAAAATAGAAAAGCCAAATGCCCTAATCAAGGTGCTGCTTTTACCACTGATACTGCACTCAGATTTATTATTTTCATGGGGAGGAAAGTGGAAATGTCGTATTAAAGAAGCAACAAAAGGAGGTGGAATTACGGTACTCATTATAACAGACAGCACATTCTACTAAGAAGCCATTACCTGTAAACCATTGCACAAAAAAAGCAATACAAGTGCATTACAACACGCTGCAATGTCTGTTTCAGCTAGATAACACACTAAAAGGGACAAGCAAACTACCTATAATAAGGACAGGTCAGAAATATATATTTCTGGAACACATTTGACAGATGAAGATTATATATTGTATGCCTGCTAAATACCTGATTGGTCTGGCTAGTGTAAATTATAACACCATACTAATGTTTTATGGCATAAATGGAAAAGCTAAGGCTCCTGTATGACCTTCAAAAAGTTAAAGGGGCAATCCAGCCAATAAAAAATATTTTCAAAGGGCTCTATTTTGTATAAAATAGAAAGGTTTGAAATGCACCCTGGTGGGATGCTATAGTATCCACTAATAGCCAGTGCAAACAGGTCGATTCACTGATAAAAATGGACATGTGAGAGAATTCTCATGGTTTGGTAGCATAAGAATTCTTAAAGGTGTTGTCCACTACTTTAAAATAAACCCCCAATGTATCCCCCCGGGGCCACTAATGAATTTTGTAAATACCTCACGTTGCCTATACTGCCTGTGAGCAGCGCTATCAGTGGCCCCAGGAGATCAAGCCAACTTTTCAGATCAATAATCAACCTTCTCTTTTAATAAATTTGCAATAATTTCTACATTTCTGTTTTTTTTCAGTCAAGATGGGGTGCAGAGTGTACATTAATGAGAAAATAAATGAACTTTTTTGAATTTACCAAATGGCTGTGTCATGTATAGTGTACAGTTCCTATAGCGTCTTGTGCTTGGGTGCGAGGAAAACACAGGAGACATAGGTTGAAATGAAATGACTTGTATTACTTCATACAAGCATGCTGAAAAGTTCACACAGTTTGCAGGAACAGCGACAGGAGACACAGCAGGCCAGAGTAACTTCAAGCACTACAATAAATCTCCAAAGCAGGTTCAGGATCTCTTCTCTGTATCGTAATTCCTCTGCAAACATGGATTCACCAAACAGCAGGTTTCCAGAGTCCAAAAGTGTTCCAAGGTTCCTCAGTAGGGAATAGCTGGAGTACAAGTCCAAGGTTTCAGGAGTCAGGTCACAGACTGACTGAGGCTTGATTCAGGAGCACTGATTGTTCAGCTGAGGCTGCTTAAGAAGCAAGAGGGAAGAATCAGGGCGGGAACATGAAAACTGGAAACTCCATATTAACTGAGGGCAAGAGCTGCAGAAAGACAGAAAGCAAAATGGCCGACGGAAAACTGAGTTTCAAGGAACATGTCAACAGAGACAAAGAACCTTACAGGCTGCTTTATCCGATCATACAACATCTTCGACTTTTGGTTTGGTCGGCCTTTGTCCTCATGTAGTGTAACACAGTGTGATTATTGACCTGACAAACTAGCTTGATCTCCGTGGTCTACCTTGACCTCCCTCCTTTTTTCCCCCACTCTTTTCTATCTTTCAATTTTCATTTATGCTTATAAATATAGTGTCAAATGAGTGTTATGATCTCGAAAACAAAAAAGTAAATCCTGAAGTCAATTCCTTCCATTTTCTGTTCCCAGTAGGATTGGTACAAATTCCTTTTAAGTTTTCTATAATTTTCATTACATTGATTAAAGGCATGTATATAATATTAGAATATATATACAGTACAGACCAAAAGTTTGGACACACCTTCTCATTCAAAGATTTTTCCGTATTTTCATGACTATGAAAATTGTAGAATCACACTGAAGGCATCAAAACTATGAATTAACACATGTGGAATTATATACTTAACAAAAAAGTGTGAAATAACTGAAAATATGTCTTATATTCTAGGTTCTTCAAAGTAGCCACCTTTTGCTTTGATTACTGCTTTGCACACTCTTGGCATTCTCTTGATGAGCTTCAAGAGGTAGTCACCGGAAATGGTCTTCCAACAGTCTTGAAGGAGTTCCCAGAGATGCTTAGCACTTGTTGGCCCTTTTGCCTTCACTCTGCGGTCCAACATACCCCAAACCATCTCGATTGGGTTCAAGTCTGGTGACTGTGGAGGCCAGGTCATCTGGGGTAGCACCCCATCACTCTCCTTCTTGGTCAAATAGCCCTTACACAGCCTGGAGGTGTGTTTGGGGACATTGTCCTGTTGAAAAAAAAATGATGGTCCAACTAAACGCAAACTGGATGGAATAGCATGCCGCTGCTGTGGTAGCCATGCTGGTTCAGTATGCCTTCAATTTTGAATAAATCCCCAACAGTGTCACCAGCAAAGCACCCCCACACCATCACACCTCCTCCTCCATGCTTCATGGTGGGAACCAGGCATGTAGAGTCCATCCGTTCACCTTTTCTGCATCGCACAAAGACACGGTGGTTGGAACCAAATATCTCAAATTTGGACTCATCAGACCAAAGCACAGATTTCCACTGGTCTAATGTCCATTCCTTGTGTTCTTTAGCCCAAACAAGTCTCTTCTGCTTGTTGCCTGTCCTTAGCAGTGGTTTCCTAGCAGCTATTTTACCATGAAGGCATGCTGCACAAAGTCTCCTCTTAACAGTTGTTGTAGAGATGTGTCTGCTGCTAGAACTCTGTGTGGCATTGACCTGGTCTCTAATCTGAGCTGCTGTAAACCTGCAATTTCTGAGGCTGGTGACTCGGATAAACTTATCCTCAGAAGCAGAGGTGACTCTTGGTCTTCCTTTCCTGGGGCGGTCCTCATGTGAGCCAGTTTCTTTGTAGCGCTTGATGGTTTTTCAACTGCACTTGGGGACACTTTTAAAGTTTTCCCAATTTTTCGGACTGACTGACCTTCATTTCTTAAAGTAATGATGGCCACTCGTTTTTCTTTACTTAGCTGCTTTTTTCTTGCTATAATACAAATTCTAAGTCTATTCAGTAGGACTTTCAGCTGTGTATCCACCAGACTTCTGCACAACACAACTGATTGTCCCAACCCCATTTATAAGGCAAGAAATCACACTTATTAAACCTGACAGGGCACACCTGTGAAGTGAAGACCATTTCCGGTGCCTACCTCTTGAAGCTCATCAAGAGAATGCCAAGAGTGTGCAAAGCAGTAATCAAAGCAAAAGGTGGCTACTTTGAAGAACCTAGAATATAAGACATATTTTCAGTTGTTTCACACTTTTAAGTATATAATTCCACATGTGTTAATTCATAGTTTTGATGCCTTCAGTGTGAATGTACAATTTTCATAGTCATGAAAATACAGAAAAATCTTTGAATGAGAAGGTGTGTTCAAACTTTTGGTCTGTACTGTATATATATATATATATATATATATATATATATTTTATTGTCTTTTGACTAAAAGAAGCAAATCTGGAAAAAAACATTCCTCATTTCTTGTCCTATTTAGAGTTGTTGGGGCTAATCAACCCATTAGTAGCTAAATAATTAAGACAGCATATACAATGGTCAATCGCAGCATTTCAACGACTGCCAATCGGCTACATGTAATCCGATTGTCGGTCATTTCATAGACTGTTTAGTCAGGAGGTATGCAATTCTGTGCGAATAGAACTGGGAGAGCCACGGCTAGTCCGTGCCTTGCGGTCTGAGATCAGACAGAGATCCACAGATGTCTGAATAAGCCCTTAAACATAATTTTGATACATAAGGATTTTATCACTTACTCAGTGGAGCTATAGTTTTAAATTTATAAGGTACAATTCTAAATACACTGCTCAAAAATATAAAAGGAACACTCAAATAACACATCCAAGATCTGAATGAATGAAATATTCTCATTGAATACTTTGTTCTGTACAAAGTTGAATGTGCTGACAAAAAAATCACACAAAAATCATCAATGCAAATCAAATTTATTAACCAATGGAGGCCTGTCCTTAAAACAAGTCAACATGATGCTCAGTAGTGTGTGTGGCCTCCACGTGCCTGTATGACCTCCCTACAACGCCTGGAATATGCTCCTGATGAGGCGGCGGATGGTCTCCTGAGGTATCTCCTCCCAGACCGGGAATAAAGCATCCGCCAACTCCTGGACAGTCTGTGGTGCAACATGACATGTTGGTGGATGGAGCAAGACATGATGTCCCAGATGTGCTCAATCGGATTCAGGTCTGGGGAACGGGCGGGCCAGTCCATAGCTTCAATGCCTTCATCTTGCAGGGACTGCTGACACACTCCAACGATATGAGGTCTGGCATTGTCCTGCATTAGGAGGAACCCAGGGCCAACCGCACCAGCATATGGTCTCACAAGGGGTCTGAGGATCTCATCTCGGTATCTAATGGCAGTCAGGCTACCTCTTGCGAGCACATGGAGGGCTGTGTGGTCCTCCAAAGAAATGCCACCCCACACCATTACTGACCCACTGCCAAATGTGTCATGCTAAAGGATGTTGCAGGCAGCAGGTCGCTCTCCACGGCATCTCCAGACTCTGTCACGTCTGTCACATGTGCTCAGTGTGAACCTAATTTAATCTGTGAAGAGCACAGGGCGCCAGTGGCGAATTTACCAATCCTGGTGTTCTTGTCACGGGCAGTAATGGGAATACATTACTGGGCCCCTGAACTGCTCCTAAGGCTAAGGAAGGGCCCTGTCTTTCCTTAACTTGGGGGTACACTTGAAGGTAGTGAGGCCCAAGCCACCAACCTGTCCCTGTCTCCTGTTTAGCCCTGAGCTAAACCCACCAACCCCCTCCCCAGGAGGTGAGACAGGGAATAATGTGAATAACACCAAAACAACAAAAGGAAAGACAGACACCTAGGGGTTAAATCAACTAAACAATAAACACTTGGCTTTCTCTGCTGCAATGCATCGCACTGCAGAGTAAGGCACCAGAACAGGGAAACAGCAGAAGCACCACTGCGCTCAGCAGCTCCTGGCTTCAGCTTGGTTGGTTTCCAAAGGAAGCAATATCACCAACAGTCAGCTGACAACTCAGGTGACCTTTTAAAGGATAGTGGAAGTGGTCTCCACCTCCCCCTGACAGTCAGCAGCAATGTAATTACACCAGCGGCCACCGGGGGAAAAGACTGACATTAACCCCTGATCCCCTGAAAGGAAAAAGGTTTCAACATGGAAAGCAAGATCTGTCACAGATCCAAAAGTGGATCGTGACAGTTCTGTGGCAAATGCCAAGCGTCCTGCACTGTGTTGGGCTGTGAGCACAACTCCCATCTGTGGACGTCAGGCACTCAGACCATCCTCATGGAGTCAGTTTCTAACCGTTTGTGCAGATACTTGCACATTTGTGGCCGGCTGGAGGTCATTTTGCAGGGCTCTGGCAGTGCTCCTCCTTGCACAAAGGCGAAGACAGCGGTCCTGCTGCTGGGTTGTTGCCCTCCTACGGCCCCCTCCACATCTCCTGGTGTACTGGCCTGTCTCCTGGTAGCACCTCCAGCCTCTGGACACTACGCTGACAGACACAGCAAACCTTCTTGCCACAGCTCGCATTGATGTGCCATCCTGGATGAGCTGCACTACCCGAGCCACATGTGTGGGTTGTAGAGTCTGTTTCATGCTACCACGAGTGTGAAAGCACAACCAACATTCAAAAGTGACCAAAACATCAGCCAGAAAGCATTGGTACTCAGATGTGGTCTGTGGTCCCCACCTGCAGAACCACTCCTTTTTTGAGTGTGTCTTGATAATTGAAAATAATTTCCATCTGTTGTCTATTCCATTTGCACAACAGCAGGTGAAATTGATTGTCAATCAGTGTTGCTTTCTAAGTGGACAGTTTGATTTCACAGAAGTTTGATTTACTTGGAGTTATATAAGTGTTCCCTTTATTTTTTGAGCAGTGTATATTTTTTTGTTTTGTTCCAAGCTGGTACTGTATGCTAAATGGGTAAGAAAAAGTAAATTATACATAAGCACAGATAAGCTGGGTTTGTATACTATATTACATTAATATTTTATTGTACACAGGAATAGGCTGCCTAGTACAATATTTTTACTGGAATTCCAGACAATAAAAAAGTATTTTAAATGAGGCTGCATTTCCTCTCTGAAACAGATAGCTATTATAGTTGAAATGTGAAAAAGTCATACAGTGAGGAATCTTAAATGAAAAAATGCCAGCAATCCAGCAAGATAGCATGTATGCCAATGAGAATGCTACTAAATAAAAAAAAGGCCTACAGCATAAAGAGAATACCTGTTCTGCAGCAGTCTCCCTCCCCTGAACACAACTAAGGTATTATAAACAACAACAAAAAATTGCTGCAGTTCCGAACATTTGGCTGTGGGTAATGTAAGAGGAATGGAGGTGCTGGTAGTAAGTATAAAAATTATCGATCAGTTCTTGTTCAAAACAATGACAAAAAATCGGAAAAGCGGTAAGGATATGCAATCAAGCCAAAAGTGTTGACACCCTTGATATTGTTCAAGAAAAAGAAGTATTTCTCCCAGAAAATTACTGCAATTACACATCTTTTGTTATATTGTTTATTTCCTTTGTGCATATTGGAACACAAAAAAAATGAGGAAAAAAAAAAAAAAAAGGCAAACTGGACATCATTTCACACAAAACCCCAAAAATAGTCCGGACAAAATTGTTGGTACCCGCTACTTAATATTTGGTTGCACACCCTTTGGAATAAATAACTGCCATGAATTACTTCCTTTAAACATCAACAAGCTTATTACACTTAACAACTGGAATTTTTTACCACACTTTTGCAAACTGCTCCAGGTCTCCATATTTGAAGGGTGCCTTCTCCCAACAGCAATTTTAAGATCTCTCTCTACATGTGTTCAATGGGATTTAGATCCTGAATCATTGCTGGCCACATCAGAACTCTCCAGCACTTTGTTTCCATTCATTTCTGGGTGCTTCTTGAAGTATTTTTGGGGTCATTGTCCGGCTGGAAGACTGATGACCTAGGACGCAAATTCAGCTTTCTGACATTGGGCATTAGATTGCGACCCAAAATCCTTTGGTAATCTTAAGATTTCACAATGCCTTGCACAAAGTCAAGGCACCCAGTGCCAGATGTAACCCCAAAACATCTTTCCTGTAGGTACTGTGTTCTTTTCTTTGTACGCCTCATTCAATTTTTGGTAAATAGTAGAATGATGTATTTTACCAAAAAGCCCTATCTTGGGCTCATTTGTCCACAAGACACTTTACCAGAAGGATTTTGGTTTACTCACGTACATTTTGGCAAACTTTTATGTCTGTGTGTCAGCAGTGAGGTCCTCCTGGGTCTCCTGTCATAGCCTTTAATTTCATTCAACTGTTGGCAGATAGTTAATACTGATGCACCCTGAGCCTGCAGAACAGTTTGCATTTCTTCTCAACTTGAATGGGGCTGCTTATCCACCATCCAGGCTATCCTGCGTTGCAACCTTTCATCAATTATGCTATGCCGTCCAAATCGAGGGAGATTAGCTACTTTGCCTTAAGTTGTACACTGATTATGTTACACACTGTGGACAAAGGAACATTAAGATCAATGGAGATGAACTTGTAACCTTGAGACTGTTGTTATTGTTCAACAATTTTGGTTCTCAAGTCCCCAGACAGTTCTTCTCTTTCTGTTCTCTATGCTTAGTGTGGCACACACAATGCAAATATTGAGTCAACTTCTCCCCTTTTTTTAACTGGTTTCAGGTGTAATTTTCATATTGCCCACACGTTACTTGCCACAGGTGAGTTTGAATTAATCATCACATACTTGAAACAAATTTCTTTACCCACAATTTTAAAAAGGTGCCAACAATTTTGTCAGGCCCATTTAGGTGGTTTTGTGGGAAACTATGTCCAACTTGCCTTTTTTCTCTCTGTTTTTATGTGTTCCAAAACACACAAAGGAAATAAACATGTGTATACCAAAACACGTGTAATTACAATAATGTTCTGGGAGAAATTAATTTTCTGGAACAATTTCAAAGGTGCCAACACTTTCGGTCACTATTGTATGTTTGAAGGTAAAACCTACACTGTTACCAATTTTACATATTTTATTCTTAATTTATGCCCAAAACTAAATTCAGAATTCAGATGGTTTCTTGTTAAGAGAGTGTGATGTCAAAACAGTCAAGCTGCCTATACATATAAGATGTGGCTCACGGGCCCATGCAACTGTCTGTCAGCTTAGTGCATTAGCACTAGATATAGCAAACAGCTATGAAGAGCAGGTCTCTGGTTGGGGACTTTTGAGAGTATCCTGGCACAGACGAACAAATCAAAATGCACATATAATGGCTTAAGGGTTGGAGAGATAAATTAGGTAAAGTGAACAGGAGATAAGATGATACTGCCAGTTAATAGGTTGCCTGAAATAATAGTGTGGTAGGAACACCTGATGTGAGATTACCAATTGGGGGTAAAGTGAAGAACCTTGAAAGTAAGGGTACTGCCTTAAGGTACTGCCACACTAAACAATCCCGCTAGCGATCACGATAACGACGCATACTAATGCGATCGCTAGCGGGACTGTTTCTATATCGCTAAGTGCGGCCACATTTAGCGATATAGTTAACGACGCTATCGCCGTTAGCGATCTTCTTAACGACTTTAGCGGTACAAAAGTACCGCTAAATCGCTAAGAAAAGGTGCCACACTAGCGATATATACTTACCCAGCGGGAGCGCCGACGAGAAAATAGGGTCCGGAACGATTCCAGCGACGAGCGAGATCACAGCAGGAAGCTCGTCGCTGGCAGCTGCCGCACAGAACAACATCGCTAACGGGATCGCTAAATAGTGAAGTTTTTTAGCGATCCCGTTAGCGATATTGTTCAGTGTGGCATACCCTTAAGTGTGACAGTGTGATATTTATGGGGATGTTTTGGCTGTTATACCAGTAATGTGGTCTCTGGATATCACTACTGTGATTGTTAGGGGTGAGCAGTATCTGGATATCACAACTCGGGGAAGGGTGAGGGGGGCTCAGAATGTGGCTCACGACCCTCTCTCAGAGCTGAAAGTGTTACTCAAGGTAAAGGTACTGTCACACTAAGCAAGATCGCTAACGAGATCGCTAAAGAGTCAGCGATTTTATGATGCAGTAGCGATCTCGTTAGCGACGCAGCTGTGTGTGACATGTAGCGGCAATGTGGCCCCCGCTGCGATGTTGCTGATCGCTTATGAACGTTCTGAGCCGTTTTTTGGTCGTTGGTGTCCTGCTGGTGAGCCTGAATCGCTGAGTGTGACACCCTATATGAACGACTTTACCAGCGTCGCAGGTGGGACTAGGTTTTCCCAACGACCGCAGAGGTCGTTATTCAGATCGCTGATCTCTGATGAGATCTTTTTGTTTGGAAGCTAACTAGCAACCACATAGCGATCGAACCAACGATCTCGCCAGGTTGTGTCGTTTACGTGATCGCTGGTGCGATCGCTAAGTGTGACAGTGCCTTAAGAAAGGTTGGCGACCACTGCATAAGATCATTGCTGACCCTGATAATTGGATTGAGCAGCCAAGTATTCAAAATGTGTGAAAGTCTCTTCTGATGGCAAGTGCAAGGTAAAAATATCACGCATGTTGGATTTCAGAATATATGTTTCTTCGTTCTTCTGGAAGATAATGCACTGTTAGAGGACCAAGGAAAATGTGCATGTTTATAATGAAGTTTTGGTGTAGTAGGAGCATTAAACTCTGAATTAAATGTGATAATATAAAAAAGAAATTCACCTTTACATACTAGAACTAAACTGTTAGATTACAGTGTAATGGCTCCTTTAGGCCTCTTTCAGACATCAGTGTGTCCGGTACGTGTGGTGACAGTTTTTACACGTACCGGAGACACTCATCATTCTCCCCTGCTCGCGCTGATCCCCGGCACTGGGGAACAGCGCTAACTGTACCGCTGCTTCCCAGGCGCCACACAGTTGCCACACGTATGCCATAAGTATTGGGACACCTCCAGTATTGGATTCCTGGTGGAAATATCAGGACGTGTGAAACAGGCCTTAAACTGCCCAACCTAGACCAAAGAACACTAGTCAGCAATATACAAGCCAAAGGGCGGTCGTTAAATGGCCTGTTCAGACATACTGACACAAACACTGTTAATACAATTATTCTGTTTGCATAGATTGTCATAGTTTTCGGCAGCACATCACCTGATTTAACTGGACTATTTGCTGCCAATGATGACGATTTTAATGGTAACATAAAAATCATTGCACCTGACAAATGAGCATTTTGCTATTCATCAGTGATTGCCAGCCTGTTTAGAATGAATGAGATTTACAATAGTCACTCATTTGTCAATAATTTGCTCATCTAATCTAAAGGGGCCATAATGGAGCTCGTTGTGCTGTCAGTTGATTTACACAAGTACATCTGTAAAATGGAAGAAACATCAAGAAAGGAAAGCTACAAAATTTACATTTTTTGCAAAATTACTAACCGTTTTAAAAGGCTGAATAATGCTTTACGTTTACATCTCTACTCATTACTATCAACTGATTGACATTAAAGAAAACAGAAAAAAAAACACTTGGAAACATGTCCTGTTCCTTTAATATTATATCATGGTATCTTATACAAGGATCAGATGTCACTGTACTGTAGGAGGGAGAATAATTCAGGATCTATGGAAAACTGTCAGATCAGAAGCCATAAACAATGTGATTCTGCAGCCACAAGGCAGAATGGGACTGTTAATGCAACCATACCATCTCTGCTACCTAAGTGAAAATGCCCAAAACTTGTGTCCCTTCACTAAATGTGTTCATACTCATTACCTGAATTAAAGAAGAGTAATAAGGCCCATCATCTTCCTAGTTTGCTAACCTTATGGGACCTGCAAAGAAAGTGAGGCTCATATAGGTTAAAACTGTCTATAAGGCCGGTTTCACAAGTCCTGATATATCCGGTACCAGGAAAAAATGGTACCAGAGATGACAGTGCCCATGTGTGTAATACTTGCAGCACACACGTGCTGCATCAGGATCACACGCATGGGTGCCAGGGAAGCAGAGGTACAATAAGCGCTGTTCCCTAGCACCGTGTGCTCTAATCATTCTCTCCTATTCTCCCGACAATCAGCGCACGAGCAGGGGAGAATGATGAGAATTATATTCAAGTTAGAACACTGACAGCAGGTGGCGACTGATGGGACTATTACTCCCATCAGCCTACATCTGCTTGCTGCTATAAATAATTAAATAAATGAATGAAAAAGCTGGCGTGGGTTCCCTTGTATTTTCTATGAATATTATTGGCCCTCCAGCCTAAAAATAGTAGCCAGCAGCCGTCCAGAAAAGGCACATCTATTAGATGCACCAATTCTGGGGCTTTGCCCGGCTCTTTGCCCTGTAGCGGTGGCAAGTGGGGTTCATATTTGTGGGGTTGATGTCACCTTTGTATTGTCAGGTGACATCAAGCCCACGGCTTAGTAATGGAGAGGCGTCTATAAGACGCCTCTCCATTACTAATCCTATAGTTGTACTGTAAATAAAGACACAGCCAGAATAAAGTCTGTTATTAGAAATAAAGCAAAACATACTTTTCCATTTTTAATTTAAAAAAATAAACGTAGTTAATCACACCTAACGCCTAATTCTACTGAATCCCTCATCTCCTGTAATAAAACAAAAATAAAAAAAACCCATATCCCTCACCTGTCCGTTGTTCTGTCCCACACCGTAATCCATGTCTGGGGGATAAATAGTTTTCAACCTGCACAATGCCAAGAAGCGACCGTCCTGGCTGAGAACCACTGATGAATGAGCTGCTGCGAGCACAGCCTCAGTGACTGGTGATGTCATGGAGATTACCACCAGTCACTGAGGCTATGTTCCCAGCCGGGCTGAACTGCAGTGACCTCTGCACTGTGGGAAAAAGTTGCTCTGTCCCACGCCGTAATCCATGTTTGGAGGATAAATAGTTTTCAACCTGGATGGTGCCAAGATACGACAGCAGATCACCATGAGAATTTCTCACAGTGATCTGCGGTCAACTCACTGAGCTGAACTGCGGTGACCTCATCACTGATTTTTCCCATGGTGCTGAGTTCACCGCAGTTCAGACATGCTGGGAATGCAGCCTCACTGACCAGCGGTAACCTCGATTACCTCACAGCAGCTCATTCACCAGTGG
>JARQOD010000004.1:173342064-173579722 GCA_033576555.1 Oophaga sylvatica
CCTTTTCCCAAAGGGATTTGGGCCCCAAATGTCCCCTGTTGGGAGCATCCCGTAAGTGGAAGGTTATGGAATACTGTTAGCCTTCCCGGCCGGACAGCCTTTGAAAGTTTCCTCCCGTGCGAGGCCGGGCTTGTCGAAGAGTAAAGGGTCCCCCAAGGACAAAAAGGGAAAGGAGCCCCGGGGAAAGATTCTGGCAGGGGGGGACATTGGTTTCGTCAATCCCATAAGTAACGTATCCCCGCAATGGTCTCCTTTCCAGACGAGCCGTAGGACCTTTATTTTTAAAAAGGTCATGTCAAGGCCGTTACAGTTTGTATGTCATTGGAGGACTTGGCAGTGGTTCAAGGTTTATGGTTGATGGCCCAAAGATCGAGATCTTTGGTCCCAACCCAAACGTGCGTTGGAGTGGATGGCACTGCTAGACCCCAAGAATCCACCCCTACAGTCAAGCTGGGGGTGGCAGATATGCTGTGGGGTGTTTCTCACCCAAGGGGCCCTGGCCATCTGGTCCGCACCCATGGGAGGATGGTAGCCGGCCTACCTGGGATTTGGCCAAGAAACCCCCGCCCCTCCATAAAGGTTTAAAGATGGGTGTAATTTCACCCAAAAAAGAAACGACCCAAAGCACAAGCCCAAAAAACCCCAAGGCCTGGTTAAAGAGGGAAAAAAGTAAAGGTGTTGGGTGGCCTAGTCGTCTCCTGCCCTTAAACCCATTGAAAATTGGGGAAGGGCTAAAGATTAAAGCCCACTGAGCCCCCCAAAAGACCTAGATAATTTGGAGAAATCTGCATGGGGAGTGGGAAAGATAACTCCCAGATGTGCCCGGCCCGATCAGGTCTTATAAAAGAGATTATTAGCTGTATTGAAAAAGGGTTTTTCCACGAAAATTAAAATGGGTTGAAATAATTGACCCCCACTTTATGTTTAAATTTTTTTAAAAAAACGAGCAAATAACTTTTTTTTTTTGTAAAATTAGCTTCTGTTTTAAAACTACTTGTTTGCAGTTTTAAGGGTCTATTTTTGTTTATCAAACAGTAAAACTGCAGGGGGGGTTGAAAATTTCTTGTGGCACTGTATGCTGCCACAAAAAACCCCTTTTGGTGTTAGGGTATGCTGGGTATGCGGAGAGTGTCAGGTGAGGTCACACGTTTTTTTTGTACCTAGCATCGGATGAATGCGTTTTTAAAACAGTTTACCTAAAATAATTCTTGTATTTAAAGAAAGTTTTCTAACTAAAAAACAATTTCTTTACCCCTAGATAGATAAATCAAAAAGAAATTGTCAGTGAGATATTTTAAAATCAGTGCTTTGGTGGTATTTTTAGTACTGTATTAGCTAAAAACAAAAAGTTACTTTAAAAAAAATGGGGTGGGGTCCCCCTTATTTTTATTAACCAGCTGAGGGAAAGCAAACAGCTGAGAGCTGGTTTTAATAGTGTGAGAAAGGGCAATAAACATGGAGCATCCCAGGCTATTAATATCAGCTCACAGCTGTCTACTTAGCATTTGCTGGTTATTAAAAAGGGCCCCCTAAAAAAAAGTGACGTGGGGTCCCCTTTGGGAAGGGGTCACTATCTCAGGCAGCGGGGATGACAAAAGTGAGGTGACCGTAGTTCATCTGGTATGAACTCTGGCTGTAAATCAG
Source organism: Oophaga sylvatica (assembly GCA_033576555.1). Classification (NCBI taxonomy): domain Eukaryota; kingdom Metazoa; phylum Chordata; class Amphibia; order Anura; family Dendrobatidae; genus Oophaga; species Oophaga sylvatica. Next base: position 173,343,709 of record JARQOD010000004.1, read on the forward strand.
CGTGACATTGGCAGTTGTGCCCCATAAACAGAGCAGAAGAGAAGCAGCTGCTCTGTCGACGTGACGTTACTGAAAGCTGCAAAATTGAAGGCAGGAGCGGTCTGTGACCACTCTGTGCCAACAGAGATTGGCGCTGGGGATAACAGGCACGTATTTACCTGCTTGTTGTTTTTTAAGCCCTAAAGAAAAAAGTATAGTCCAGAATAAAGCCTTTAATTACCAATGCGTAGGATAGATTATCATCAATAACAGATAGCTGGGGTCCGACATCTAGCACCCCTACTGCTCAGCTGTCATCTGCTTAAGACTGTAAGGAACTGGAACCAGCATGGACAGGCACATTGTTTAGTGGTCACTCCAGGGAATTGCATATTATCTACAATCCCAGTTGAATAGGAGTTGATCTGAAATATCCGGTAGCTGCCACAAAACAAGGTCTGGAGCTGCACTATTCCAGCTCCACACATTGCCTACATGCGGCTTGTGCTGGTACAGCTGCTCAGTAGAGGTGCCAGGTTTCAGACCCGAACAACCACTTATCAACAATAAGTGGATCTATACACGTCACTGAACAAAAATTTGGCAGTAAAGCTCTGCTGGCACATATTAAACATATACATGGCCTTTGATTGGCATGATGTACCGTATGTTTGCCAAAACTAAAGTGTAGTCAATAAAATAGCGGATTCTGCAGAAAAGCATACTCCATGTTACATATGCAGGAGCTAGACACTGAAAGTATGTGCATATATCTTGGTGAGCCTACATCATGCAAATAAAGTTTCAGCACTTCTCGTATGGAATTCAAAAAACATTCATGGAAATAGGAAAACCCTTTAAATCACACAAGGTAATGGGACATACTTTCAAATTATGTGCTGGAAATCATTTTATAGAAAGTCTGTAATGCACAATTTAAATATTCCATTCAACAGCCCGAGCCCTATAAACTATATGGTCTTTGTTTGTGTTACTTTTTGTGTTGATAAATTTTATGAAAGGGATTTTATATAAATTGGAAGGAGAAAATTATAAAAATGTCGTAACATATAATACAGTAGTAGTACAATAATATATATTATAATAATACATAGTACATTAATACAGTACAATGAGTTAGGGATCATTTGAAAATATACAATTGTCAATTTAAAATTAACCAAGTAAATTATGGAAAATAGTATCTTAATTAAGGAAAGAGGGAATGAGAAGAGAGGGAAAGGAAGGAAGGAGAGGACAGAGGAAGGGGGAGGGTTGGGTTTTTACAAGCAAAGCCGCAAAACAGTGACAGCCTCCGCAAAGTCATGAATGAATGATAATGATAAGGAGAAAAGTGATTTACTACAATAACATCGGACATAAGATCGGAGATAGTTTCCATTCAAGTCACAAAGCAAACAAGTTTTCTCAAAACACAACCTTAGAATGCGCAATTAGCTTTGAAGAAATAGAAAGAAACAGGATTTCGCTTTTTCTACACAAGCGCTTCACAAGTAAAGCCCCATGCACACTTTGGGGATTCACTTGCGTTTTTTTCCGCGCTGATTTTGCTAAAACCGCAGGTAAACCGCACTGCGGTTTTAGCGCGGATTTACTGCGGTTTTGGCGCGGTTTTCAGTGCGGAATTGCCCTGCGGTTTTACACCTATAATGGAATAGGTGTAAAACAGCAGCGGAATCCGCACAAAGAATTGACATGCTGCGGTTTTGAAACCGCACCCAATCCGCACGGAAAATTCTGCAGTGTGTGCACAGCTTTTTTTTTCCCCCTTCACTAACATTGTACTGTACATGGCGTGCGGTTCTGCAGCGGTTCCGCAGCGCAAAAACTGCAAAGTGTGCACAAGCCCTTTAAAGGTTTTCTAATAAGTGGTTGTAGATACAAAGAATACTTTGCCTACCCACAACAACAGATCTAACATGTATGGCAAAAATCTCCAGCCCCATGTAAATTGAGAAGAATTCTCTTATGAGACATTCCGTGTCCAGACCATAAATGGTGCAGTTCTTTTTCGTCTAGTTCCTTGCATTATTATATATCCTGAGAATACGAGCTAAATGACAAGTAAACTCTGGAACAAAGATTCTCCATTCAGTTCTTGTTATCACCTCCCACATTATACCAGCGTTGGCAGATGGCATGCACGGCTGCGGTGGCACATGGATTAGTGGGAAATGGAAACATTATTTATAAAAAATGAAGTGAACGTTGTCCTACAGCGACACTGACTCCTAACATGTTTAGGCGCTGTCCACATTAGCCTTTTTATCTGTTACACCAGGATTCTTTGAGACATGATGATAGATCCGTCAGTACAACCGATGGACGCTTGGCAAAGAAGCCATGATGTCAGTGTAAGCATCCATTTATGACCCTCACAGAGTACAACACATTTTTTGATTAATAATTCATATTAAAAAAAAGATAATCTGACAGATTTGCCAAATATCTTCTTAATCATGGCAGAAACATCAGTGAAGACAAAACATTTCACAGCAATCCCTGAACTGTGATCATTCACATCACACACCATTCCCCCAGCCAGACAGAAAACCTATTTCATTGAGACGTCAGGCGCATTGTTCCAATGTTTGTGTACTGACTTGGCCGGCCGTATCCCCAGCAATAAAGTATGAGTAACATTTTCCAATTTGTGCCGAGCTTTAGCTGTAATGTTTGGCAGTGGTCATGGCCTCTTATATAGGGGTAGTATTAGTAGAGCTGCGCTGCCCGATGTTATACCAGGTAATCCATGTTCACACTACGTTTGCCAAACACATCACGTGTATACTGTATTCTAATGTATGCTGAAAAGTATCCATAGCTTCCTATGGCACACATGCCAAAACTGTATCCTTTTAGTATGAGAGGCTTCATTAGGCAGAAGCTGCTAATATATTCTGGACAGCAAAAAAATATATACATTTAAGTCTGATTCTTTGCATTAAAGTTATATTTCCACCAATCAGCCACAATACCTGTCAAGGGGAGGGATATATTTTGGCAACAAGAGCACAGTCCGTTCTAGAAGTTGATGATTCTGATTCATCACGTTCATACTTATCTTAATGAGGGGGCATGCTGGAGTTAGACTATGTGATTCATTAAGAGGAGCACGCTTCGTAATCAATTGGGTGTGTCTGAAAACTGGCGTATGCCTCACCACACGTGACTCCAGTCGGGGACTGGAGTAAGATTTCTGGAGTAAAGGAACTGGACGAGCTGTGGCGACACGACCCCCTTTCATGTCCCAGTTCTGACTACTGAAAACAGCAAAAGTTGTAAAGGTGTTGTGTAACTTTTTGCAGCTTTTCAAAATGATTTGCGCAAAAATTCAGGTTTAATCGCTTTGCTGAACCAGGGTCTATATATTGAAAGCAGGAAAAATGGCCAAGTCTAAAGATCTGAATAACCATGACAAGAGACAAATTGTGATGGCTAGATGATTGGACAAGAGAATGGCCGGCAAGTCTAGTGAGAAGTGAGGGCTGGCAAGTCTAGTCTGATGCCTCAGAAGAGATACTGTAAAAGAAATTCTAAAAACACTTAAAAGGTAATCAGTCACCAGGTTTTTGCTACCTCATCTGAGTGCAGGATAATGTAAGAAAAGAGACCCTGATTCAGGTGATGTATCACTTATATTACTGAGTGCAGCAGTTGTGACACAGGGTTTTTCGATGGTGCACATGGAGCTCAGAAAGCTAACCCCGCCCACACCACAGCTTTGTGAGAGTGTTGCCGGACCAGGGCTCGAGTGCACTGTAGTCCAGGCAGTGATAATCACCTGGTGATAAAACCTTCACTGTACGGAAACAACAGAACACAGCCTAATAAGTGACATATCCCTGAAATCTGTGTCTCAGCCACTACCTCTTGCTGTCCTCATAATACATAGCAAAAACTTGCAGACAGATTCCCTTTAAAGCTGGATACGATAGGAAGGTGCCAGAACAAACAGTGCGTCATAGCTCCATTAAATATGGGACTGCATAGCCGTTATACTACTCAATATTAGGCAGCAGTGACTATATTACTGCATATTCAGCTGCATAGCACACTGGCGGATATGCTCTTTGTATGTTTCTTAGGAAGAAATATGAAAAGTACATTTACATCTAATATATTTAATAAAATATTACCAAACCTGGCTACTATGCTTGTCTAAGCTATTTTAGCCTTTTTGGAAATGCTATGTTCACCCCTCTATGTCATGTGACACCAATGGAGCCCTCAAACCCCATGAACCATAGTGCTTATATTAATATATGCTTATGGCTATTGACATATCTCCCAAGCACAGTATGTGTCCGAGCATACGAGCGCACACTCCACCAATGACTGACTCCTGCCCTTTATGTCATAACTTCATACAGAGATTGACGATCTAACATACATGACAATTTCCTGATAGAATACCATTGCTGTAATGATACATTGGATGCACCTTTGTAGAATCCTGCAGGAGATTAGGCGCAGTAACAACTGGAAGGAAATCTCTCCCTCCAGAACTATAGGAATACTATGTAGCAAACGCTTTCTAATAATGTGACTACATGTGACACGTTTGATCTACTGTGCTCATTAAATCTGACGATAATTGTTATGCTAATTGGCAAACAATTAATGTGGATTACACTCTTATCCCACAGGACATTACAAGGGAAGGCTTTTTCATACATTATAAATGTCAACCATTTTTATACAAGCAGTCTATCTATCACACATTACAAAATAAGATTTCTTACAATATAATAATGGCAGATCTCTGATATACTCTTATAATAAAAGCTCTTTATTGCTCTACATTACATTACTTCTAATATACATTTGGCAGAGTTGTTAACAATAAAAAATCCTATAGGAATAGTGCATTTTTTCCCTGTATGCAAAAAAAAAAATTGATGTATTCATAATTTTCTGGAAATTAGAGAGGCTATTTTACAATTCACAGTGAATGCAGCTGGTGTCTTCACATCAGAACGTTGGGTCGTAGACAGGGATCACTTCTAATCTAAATGATTCACTATTATTTACCAATGCGTTATTAAGAATGTTGGCAGAGGCGTATCTAGGGGGGGCAGCTGAGGCATGTGCCAGGGCGCAGCCGGCAGGGGGCGCAGTCGGGCCGCCTAATGCGGCGGTCCACAGTGTCTCCTCCGGCGGCTGCAATCTGCCGCCCCCTGGACTGGGAGTCGGCGGTTCCCTGCCACGTGCCGGCTCCCAGGGATCAATTGTACTGGCGTCTACACAGACGTGAGTACAATTGTAGCTCTGACCGCCGGATCAGAGCGACGGCGGCAGCGTGATCAGGTCATGTGATCACGCCGCTGACGTCACTCACTGGCACTCAGAGCATCAGTGGTAATGTTAAGTGCTCCACTCAGAAGCTGAAGAAACCACCAAAGATTAAGGAGGGGGCTTGGGTAATTCAGTGTGTGGGGAGATTTGGCATGGGGATGAGGGGTACAGGGGGGTACTTAATGTGTGTGGGGATGGGGGTTATTTAATGTGTGGGGGGATTTGGCATGGGGATGGGAGGTTATTTAATGTGGGGGGATTTGGAGTGGGGATGGGGAGTACTTAATGTGTGGGGAGATTTGGAGTTTCGATGGGGAGTACTTAATGTGTGGGGGGATTTGGCTTGCCATGGGGGGTACTTAATGTGTGTGGGGATTTGGCGTGGGGATTGACTCGCCCCACAATTGTGGATACCAGGGCTATGGGGTACTCGGAGCCGAGCCCATAGAAGTCTATGGGAGTTGTCACTGGCAGCGGGACTCGGTCCGTGGCCCTGGCAGTCAAGCGTTGGGGGATATTTACAGGGGATTATTAGGATAGGTAGTTGTGACGCCACCTGTGGTATCTGGTTAATTGGACCAGCACTGCTATTAGGATCTTCACAGGGGATGTTATGGGGGCAGCTGGGTGGTAAGTCTCCCACAGGTGAGACGGGTCCCTGGAAGTCTATGGTGATGATGCGGAGTGTAGATAATAATTCAGTCGCACACAATGCAGCTTCTTTTCATACCTTTTACTGGTAGATGGTTCAAGCAGATCCCGGGGAGCTGGTCGGGGTGGAGAGTGCACATTCGGGTAACAGCTGAGCAGGTTAGAGGCCTCCTTTACTCCAACTTGTATGTGAGTCCAACTTGCCTGAAGCGAAGTTAACTCTGAATCTCCAGCTTTCTCAATAGCTGTACTGCCGGCCAACATTGTGGTGGAGCCTTCTAAGTGATGAAACTAAGTCCTTACTTTTGCAGCGTCCTGCTCAAAGTCCCTGTTCCACCTGACTCCGGTTACGTATTGACACTTAGGGCTGCTCTCTGCGACCTGTAGTCCAGATGCCTCCGGTTTTCTTGTTACTAAGCTTAAAACTGTAGCAACGCTTCGGACCCCGGTGTCCGGCAATTTAGTGCAAGTAATCCAATACCTGTAGCACTTCTATATCTTCTCCACTGCGCCCTTCGCCCTGCTTCACGCTCTTAACATAAGCACTTGTAGAATACAATGGCGAGGTCAGCTTTCTCTAGGACTCGCTGAGCAGCCCTCAGTATACTCTAAGTCCCGACTGGACTGACACTGAGCTGATCCGTCCGAAGACAGGAAAACAGATTCCACTACTCTCCCTCCTAGGTTGGCTGACTGACTAACCACCTAAGCTACGTGTCACTCCCTCCTATATCTCAGATGGGTGTGTCTGAAAGAGTGAGTGACAGTGAATGAATATCAAGCGTTGCTGTTACCTTCCTGTGCACTCTCCTGGATTTTATGTGTGCCTGCGTAGCTGGGCTACACATCCCCCCTTGGTAAAACACAGCACTCCCGGGCTGTAAAAGACAAAAAGAAAACATTTTTGTTTTGCATTAACATCAACATTTTAACTCTTCCCATCCGGGAGGTAAGAATTCTTTAACGTTACAATTTGTACAATGGAAAAATACAAAAGTATCAAAACATTTTTCTCATAAATATTCACAGTATAAGACAATATTCTTGTGGAGGACCCGCACCAAAAACCTCCCACGTGGGTCCTGGGTGGGCTGCAGGACTTCTGACTGCAGACCTCACTCTAGGCCCACCATACGGGTTTTTCTTCAGAGGTAGATAGATAGTAGTGGTTTCATGTAAAACCAAGATAATGCACCGTAGCGCAACTATTTACAAAGACAAGTTCTTGGGCTGGCACAGTCCACAGCCTCTCAGTCCATGAAGGGTTAAATCACATATATTCTTCAAGTATTCACATATCAATAACTTTACTTTAACTTTTACTTTACCCAACCAGGGTATACTATTCAATATGTAATCAACACATTTATTATTTAACTTTCTAAATTCTTTTCCTTGTACCCAGCCGGGTATTCTACTCAATATGTAAACACTATACATACACAGTAATAAAGTGCAAAAATGGCAATTATTTCTTATTAAACTTTATACATTTCTTGGTTGCGGTAAACCCCTGTCTGGGTCCTACCGGTCTTCACTTTTACAAACTTTCAATGACGTCTTCCACTCCTGGGGCTGGAACGACGCGATGCTCTTTGGATCTCATAACAAATAAGTCATGGCCCGATATCAGTGTTTGCGTGGCCACAGTCCTTGTGCGAACCACCTGGGACGCAACGGGTGTCTCAGACAAATATTGGCTTCTCATTAAAGAGGCAGGCTTAGGCTGCGATTTAACTGTGGTCGCATCATCCGGTTGCGATACAGAATGAGTCGCAGTTTGCGTTGCGGGATACTTTGTTGATTGCGATGCAGGGGGCGATGCCGGGTAGGTCGCCTGTTGCGATGTAAAGCAAGTCGCAGATTGCGATTTAGGGGGCGATGCCGGGGCACGACCTGGTGCGGTGGGAGCTCTGAACTGGGACGCTTCGGTACCGGCGTCGGGGACGGGGTCACTAACGATGGAGACGTTCAGGGCATACCACCCCTTCATACCCCAGTGACGGGTGTAGCTCACAATGTCCCCATTAATCAGGTCCCTCCCAGGATGACCGATGGGCAGGTGGGATTCTACGTCCCTGCGGCTTACAAAGACCCCTGGATAGAGGCCGGCTCGCGGATGAAGCCCCAGCCCTTGCGGAGCTGAAACTCAATAACGCACCCCTGCCGCCGCAGTTCCCGCTGGGTACCTTTTTCTCGGCGTACGCTCTCCTTGTCAGCTATGAACTCCTCATGCTGCTTCTGTCGGGACCGCTGGATGTCTCTTTCTCTCTCCTGCTTTTGGCATCGCTGCTCCTCTTCACGACGGCGCCACTCACTTTCCCACTGAACGGCATAGGTGACATCATCTAATCGCTCCATCTCGTCCCAGTCGACCTCCGGCAACGATGGCTGGGACCCCTCCGGTGACCCTACCGGGGAGCGGCACTCCGCTGCGGTCTCCTGGCCTGACTGGCACTCCGGTCCGGGCAATACCTCCCCAGCCTCCTTCTCCTCCACCTCCGCATCGGTGGGGTCAGGTACAGCACTTTCGGCGGTAACCTCCGGTCGTCCCTCAGCCTTCTTCAGCAGCGATTTCAGGAATTCAGAAGACGGCGCTTGGCTTGTAGGAGAGAACACTGCGTCCCACAGCAGCCGCTGTGTCTGGGTGCGCCAGTGTCTCTCCGTCTCCTGTATATTAGCACGACTCTGGAGCTTCCTTCTTAGCTCCTCATTCTCCTTCCGCAACTCCATCATGGCGGGGTCGGTGTCCCTATCTGGGGACAGCTCCGGCACAGGTAGGAAATCTTCCGGTCCTCGGCACAGATTCTCCTGTCCTTCCGCCATCTCGTCCCAGGCCAGAGTGTAGTTTCCATCAGGAACAATCTGGTCTCTTCCGTGGAGGCGGGATTTGCGTCTCCTCCTCTTCGCATAGAGGATGAAGAGGAGGCGGATTTCTTTAGCAGTGGGGCAGGACCGCACATTATAGTAGCATTTGGAGAGGGCGGCCATAACTTTCGCGCCACAGGGGGGTACACGCCCACGAATGCACGCCCACCTTCTTCACCAGCGCCTCAGGGCGCGAACATGGCGGTAAAATGGCGGTATTTGGCGCCAAATGCAGCAAACAGTCTTTTTCACCAAACAGTTCAACATAGGCACACAGGACTCACAATTGCAAGCTTCGCATCCTGTTCGTGACGCCAAAGTTAATTGACTCGCCCCACAATTGTGGATACCAGGGCTATGGGGTACTCGGAGCCGAGCCCATAGAAGTCTATGGGAGTTGTCACTGGCAGCGGGACTCGGTCCGTGGCCCTGGCAGTCAAGCGTTGGGGGATATTTACAGGGGATTATTAGGATAGGTAGTTTGTGACGCCACCTGTGGTATCTGGTTAATTGGACCAGCGCTGCTATTAGGATCTTCACAGGGGATGTTATGGGGGCAGCTGGGTGGTAAGTCTCCCACAGGTGAGACGGGTCCCTGGAAGTCTATGGTGATGATGCGGAGTGTAGATAATAATTCAGTCGCACACAATGCAGCTTCTTTCATACCTTTTACTGGTAGATGGTTCAAGCAGATCCCGGGGAGCTGGTCGGGGTGGAGAGTGCACATTCGGGTAACAGCTGAGCAGGTTAGAGGCCTCCTTTACTCCAACTTGTATGTGAGTCCAACTTGCCTGAAGCGAAGTTAACTCTGAATCTCCAGCTTTCTCAATAGCTGTACTGCCCGGCCAACATTGTGGTGGAGCCTTCTAAGTGATGAAACTAAGTCCTTACTTTTGCAGCGTCCTGCTCAAAGTCCCTGTTCCACCTGACTCCGGTTACGTATTGACACTTAGGGCTGCTCTCTGCGACCTGTAGTCCAGATGCCTCCGGTTTTCTTGTTACTAAGCTTAAAACTGTAGCAACGCTTCGGACCCCGGTGTCCGGCAATTTAGTGCAAGTAATCCAATACCTGTAGCACTTCTATATCTTCTCCACTGCGCCCTTCGCCCTGCTTCACGCTCTTAACATAAGCACTTGTAGAATACAATGGCGAGGTCAGCTTTCTCTAGGACTCGCTGAGCAGCCCTCAGTATACTCTAAGTCCCGACTGGACTGACACTGAGCTGATCCGTCCGAAGACAGGAAAACAGATTCCACTACTCTCCCTCCTAGTTGGTTGGCTGACTGACTAACCACCTAAGCTACGTGTCACTCCCTCCTATATCTCAGATGGGTGTGTCTGAAAGAGTGAGTGACAGTGAATGAATATCAAGCGTTGCTGTTACCTTCCTGTGCACTCTCCTGGATTTTATGTGTGCCTGCGTAGCTGGGCTACACAGGATGGGGGTTATTAAATGTGTGGGGGGATTTGGCGTGGGGATGGGGGGTACAGGGAGGTACTTAATGTGTGTGGGGATGGAGGGTTATTTAATGTGTGGGGGGATTTGGCATGGGGGGTTATTTAATGTGGGGAGATTTGGAGTGGGGATGGGGAGTACTTAATGTTTGGGGGGATTTGGAGTGGGGATGGGGAGTACTTAATGTGTGGGGGGATTTGGAGTGGGGATGGGGAGTACTTAATGTGTGGGCGTATTTGAAGTGGGATGGGGGGATTTAAAGGGATTCTGTAACCCCATTTTTCAAGTGTAAGATGCGGCCACCACCATCAGGGGCTTATCTACAGCATTCTGTAATGCTGTAGATAAGCCCCCGATGTCACCTGAAAGAGAAGAAAAATAAGTTATATTATACTCACCCAGGGGCGATCCGTGGTCCGGTCCGGAGGGAGTTGCAGTCCGGTCCGGCGCCTCCGATCTTCTAGTGATGACGTCCTCTTCCTTGCTTCCCGTCGCGGCTCCGGCGCAGGCGCACTGCTCTGCCCTGCTGAGGGCAGAGCAGAGTACTGCAGTGCGCAGGCGCTGGGAAAGGTCAGAGAGGTCCGGCACCTGCAGTGAGCCTGCGCCACGACGGGAAGCAAAGAAGACGTCTGTGCTAGAAGATGGGAGGCGCCGGACCGCGACTCGTTCCGGACCGAATCGGATGCCGTACCGCCCTGGGTTAGTACAATCTAACTCGTTTTTCATCTCTTTCAGGTAACATCCGGGGCTTATCTACAGCATTACAGAATGCTGTAGATAAGCCCCTGATGGCGGAGGCCTCATCTCATAGTCGAAAAATGGGGTGACAGAATCCCTTTAATGTGTGTGGAGGGATTTGGAGGGGCTATGGGGGATTTAATGTGTGTGGAGGGATTTGAGGACACAAAATGAGGAGCATGCATGTATGAGGAAACAGTATGGGGATGGGTGCAGACAGTATGGAGAGTGAACGGGTGAATGTATGTGGACACAGCATGAGTAACGATGGGAAAAATATATGTGGACACAGTATGGGGAGTGAGTGTGATGGGATGTGTGCAGACACATTATGAGGAGTCAGGTGTATGTGTAAGCAGACAGTATAGAGAGTGAGGAGACAGTATGGTGAACAGGAGAGATGTGAGAGGAGACAGTATGAGGGTAATAGTGTAAGGCGACAGTATGGGGGAGAAAAGTGAGTGAGCACAAAGTAGAGACTGATTAGTGGGGTGTCACGCGGTCTTATGATATGTGTACGATGTCAGTAAACTATTCTTAAAAGAACAACACTCTATACAACATATAGATTAGCAACATCAGCATGTAAATATAGAATAGATTTACCTGACACGATATCCGTTGAACTCAGGGTTAATCTTGAGGACTTGATACACTGTCACAGGAAAGAGGAGGACCGGGGGTCTAACCTGACCCTAAACTGGGGTCCTAACTAAACCCTCACCTTGGAGGTACTGATAATGGTTCAGAGGTCCAAGTCTCCAGCCTAACCCTGTCTCCTATCAGTCCCTGAACCCTGTAATCAGTCCTAAGAAGGATTCTGATTACCACCAAAGGGATATGGGCTGATCTCTGCTAAATACACAGATTAGACATATAAGACAGACTGGAGAAAACACAGACTTGCATACACACTCAAACACAGAAGGAACATAAATGATCTGGGATATTAAACTCTAAGCAAGGTGAGCTTAAAACAACTAAGGAGCTCTTTAACTTAAGTCTATACAGATACAATCCTATCTGTGGTCTGCATGAAGAATTTCACTGGCAACTCCCAACACAGACAACCAGAGATTTAAAGGAAACCAATCAACAAATAATTAATTGCAGCCGGGAGAAAACTGCACCCAGTCCCAGAACTGAGCACAGACAGAATTAACTCCCTAACTGCCAAACACAAAGAAACAGCAACTCAGCTGTGAGAAGTCAGAATGTGCAACCGCGACGATCTTCGTGGCGATGCACACATGACAGTACCCCCCCTTCTACGAGGGGCCTCCGGACCCTCAGGGCCAGGTTTGCCCGGGTGAGTTCTGTGGAAGGTCCGCACCAAACGATCTGCGTTAATGTCAGACGCAGGAACCCACGTCCTCTCCTCTGGACCATACCCCTTCCAATGCACCAAGTACTGAAGGGACCGGCGATTCAGACGTGAGTCAATGATCTTTGACACTTGAAACTCCAAGTTACCATTGACCACCACTGGAGGAGGAGGTAGAGGTGATGGTATGACTGGTGCCACGTACCTCTTAAGTAATGACTTGTGGAACACATTATGAATTTTAAACGTAGGAGGGAGGTCCAGACGAAATGCCACAGGATTAATTATGGAACTGATCCTGTACAGCCCGATGAATCTGGGGCCCAGCTTCCAGGAGGGAACTTTAAGTTTTATATTCCTGGTAGACAACCATACCAGATCGTTCACATTAAGATCTGGACCAGAAACTCTCCTCCTATCAGCCATACGTTTATAACGGTTCCCCATAGCACTCAGATTATTCAATACACCTCTCCACACTGAAGCAAGTGACGACGAGAAACGCTCCTCCTCAGGAACCCCAGAAGGGCCCCCCCCCATTGAATGTACAAAACTGGGGATGAAAACCATATGCCCCAAAAAACGGGGACTTACCAGTGGACTCGCTCCGCCTGTTGTTAAGAGCGAACTCTGCCAGAGGCAAGAAAGAAGACCAGTCCTCCTGGTTCTCTGAGACAAAACACCGAAGATAAGTCTCTAAGCTTTGATTCAGACGCTCTGTCTGACCATTGGTCTGCGGATGAAAAGCCGAGGAAAATGACAATTGCATCCCCCGACGTAAACAAAATGCCCTCCAAAACTTGGACACAAACTGAGACCCCCTATCTGACACCACATCAGAAGGCAACCCATGAAGTCTCACAATCTCCCAATGAACACCTGCGCCAGAGTTTTAGCATTAGGGGGGGGCAGGAAGAGCAATGAAATGTGCCATCTTACTGAACCTGTCAACAACCACCAGTATGACAGTCTTCCCTGACGACTGAGGAAGGTCCGTGATGAAGTCCATAGACAAATGAGTCCATGGACGCTCCGGAAGTTTCAAGGGTAAGAGGGTCCCAGACGGACGGGTATGAGGGGTCTTAGAGCGAGCACAAACCCCACAGGACGCGACAAAAGTTAAAACATCTTTATTAACGTTAGGCCACCAAAACCGGCGAGAAAGGAGATCTAAAGTAGCCTTACTCCCTGGATGTCCTGCTAAAGCAGAATTATGATGTGCCTCAATAACCTTTTGTCTCAACTGATTTGGGACAAACAGTCTCCCTGGAGGTCCTGCAGGGGCGTCCCCCTGAGCCTCTAACACCTCCTCCTCAAGCTCAGAACATACAGCCAACACTACCACCCCCTCCTGAAGGATGGGAATCGGGTCATCCATTTTCCCGGCCCCTGGGAAACTGCGAGACAAGGCATCCGCCTTAACATTCTTAGATCCAGGGCGATAAGTGACAACAAAATTAAACCTGGTAAAAAACAACGACCATCGAGCTTGTCTGGAATTCAGACGCTTAGCAGATTCCAAATACAGCAGGTTCTTGTGATCAGTAATGACGGTGACCGGGTGGACTGCCCCTCCAAAAAGTGACGCCATTCTTCAAAAGCCAACTTAATGGCAAAAGTTCCCTATTGCCGATATCATAATTCCTTTCGGCAGACGACAATTTTTTAGAAAAGAAAGCGCACGGATGCCATTTACCAGGGGACGGACCCTGGGACAATATTGCACCCACCCCTACGTCAGACGCGTCCACCTCCACAACGAACGGCTGTGATGCATCTGGTTGGATGAGAACGGGTGCCGAAGCAAAACATTTTTTCAAAGAGGAAAAAGCTTGGCAAGCTTTGTCCGACCATTTAGAAAAATCCGTCCCTTTTCTTGTCATGTCAGTGAGAGGTTTGACAACAGATGAGAAATTACAAATAAATTTCCGGTAGTAGTTAGCAAACCCAGAAAACGCTGCAGAGCCTTAAGATCCTCTGGCTGATCCCATTCAAGCACTGCTCTCACCTTTTCAGGATCCATACGGAAACCGGAGGCTGACACCAAGAAACCAAAAACTGAAGTTCCTGTACGGCGAATACACACTTTTCCAGTTTGGCGTATAGTTTATTGTCTCGCAAGATCTGCAAACCTGTCTCACATGCTCCTGGTGAGACACAAGATCTGGTGAGTAAATTAAAATGTCATCCAAATATACGACCACAAACAGCCCCACCAGATGACGAAAAATGTCATTAACAAAATGTTGGAATACTGCTGGTGCAGTAGTCAGACCAAAAGGCATGACAAGGTTTTCATAATGTCCCTCCGGCGTGTTAAATGCCGTTTTCCACTCATCCCCCTCTTTTATCCTAATCAGATTATACGCCCCCCTGAGATCCAATTTAGAGAACCATTTGGCGCCAACAATTTGATTGAAGAGATCAGGAATCAGAGGGAGTGGATACGGATCTCGAACAGTAATCCGATTAAGTTCGCGGAAATCCAAGCAAGGGCGTAGGCCTCCATCTTTTTTCTTCACAAAGAAGAACCCGCGGCCACTGGGGAAGATGAAGGTCTAATATGCCCTTTGGCCAGACTTTCCGAAATATAATCTTTCATAGCCTGCCTCTCAGGACCAGAAAGGTTATATAACCTAGCTTCAGGTAACTTAGCATCAGGAAGTAAATTAATAGAGCAGTCATACACGCGATGAGGAGGCAACTCCTGACACCCCTCCTCAGAGAACACATCCCAAAGTCCTCCAAAAAAGGAGGCAAAGTACTAGGCACGACCGCACTGATGACTGTGTTCATGCAGTTACTTTTGCAAAACTCCCCCCATTGGCTTATATCTCTGGACTGCCAATTAATCACAGGGTTATGTTTAACCAACCAAGGAAGTCCCAACACAATAGGAGTAGGTAGACCCTCCAACACATAACAAGATAATAGTTCCCTATGTATTGCCCCTACCCGAAGGTCAATGTTATGAACCTCATGAACAAAGCTACCTTGGCGAGAGGCCTGGCGTCAATGGAGAATATAGGGATCGGTTTGACCAATACACTCAGATGCATACCTTGAGCCTGAGCAAACTGAGCGTCAACCAGATTAGCCCCGGACCCACTATCAAGAAGAACAGAAAATCTCTCCACTCTCGTACCAACCACCACCTCCACTGGTACAAGGAACTGAGAAGAACTAGCGGACGAAATACATACTCCCAGGTTGTCGTCCACCACACAACCTGGGATTAACAGTTTTCCGGCGACTTTTTGCTCAACAAGGCACGGGATGGACATCCCCAACAAAATGTCCCTCTTTCCCGCAGAAGAAACACCTTCTAGTCCTGCGGCGTACCGCCAATCCCTCCTACGAAATGATGTCCCTCCCAACTGCATAGGCTCCTCCGAACAGACAAGGGGAACCTCAACATAAGGGACTTTAGTAGTAGGTGGAGTAACAACAGGGGGCGAGTTACCTCGCACCTCTCCCGGAGCCGTCTATCAGTACGGATAGCTAGGGCCATAGCAGCCTCCAGTGATGGAGGAGAATCATACTGAGCCAAAACGTCCTTTAATTTGTCAGAAAGCCCATGACAAAACTGGCTCCTAAGAGCTGGGTCATTCCACTGAGTATCTGTGGCCCATCTACGGAACTCAGAAGCAAATTCCTCCGCCGGACGATCTCCCTGCTGTATCTTACGTAATTTTGTCTCAGCAAGAGAGACCCGATCTGGGTCATCATATACCAAACCAGGGCAGTAAAAAATCGATCTACTGACTGTAGAGCCGGGGATCCCGGAGGAAGGGAGAAGGCCCAGGATTGAGGGTCCCCTTGTAGGAGCGAGATAACAATTCCCACTCTCTGCTCTTCACTCCCTGATGATCGAGGCCGAAGCCGAAAATACAATTTACATGCTTCCCTGAAGGTAAAAAATTTGTCTCGCCCACCAGTGAACCTGTCCGGGAGAGCTACTTTAGGTTCAAATCTGGTTTTCTCGAGGGAGACAAAACTTTGGACTTAATGTCCGTCAGCTCCATGGATAATCCCTGCAACTGCAGAGCCAGCTGGGCTACTGGATCCATGGCAACTGGGAATAATTTTATGGGCCAGTGAAAATGTCACGCAGTCTTATGATATGTGTACGATGTCAGTAAACTATTCTTAAAAGAACAACACTCTATACAACATATAGATTAGCAACATCAGCATGTAAATATAGAATAGATTTACCTGACACGATATCCGTTGAACTCAGGGTTAATCTTGAGGACTTGATACACTGTCACAGGAAAGAGGAGGACCGGGGGTCTAACCTGACCCTAAACTGGGGTCCTAACTAAACCCTCACCTTGGAGGTACTGATAATGGTTCAGAGGTCCAAGTCTCCAGCCTAACCCTGTCTCCTATCAGTCCCTGAACCCTGTAATCAGTCCTAAGAAGGATTCTGATTACCACCAAAGGGATATGGGCTGATCTCTGCTAAATACACAGATTAGACATATAAGACAGACTGGAGAAAACACAGACTTGCATACACACTCAAACACAGAAGGAACATAAATGATCTGGGATATTAAACTCTAAGCAAGGTGAGCTTAAAACAACTAAGGAGCTCTTTAACTTAAGTCTATACAGATACAATCCTATCTGTGGTCTGCATGAAGAATTTCACTGGCAACTCCCAACACAGACAACCAGAGATTTAAAGGAAACCAATCAACAAATAATTAATTGCAGCCGGGAGAAAACTGCACCCAGTCCCAGAACTGAGCACAGACAGAATTAACTCCCTAACTGCCAAAACACAAAGAAACAGCAACTCAGCTGTGAGAAGTCAGAATGTGCAACCGCGACGATCTTCGTGGCGATGCACACATGACATGGGGGCATAGCAAGGGGGAGACAGTATACTAAGGAGTGGGGAGTGTGATTAAAGGGTACAATATAGAGACTGAGCACTATAGGGAGGACACAGTGTGAGAGGACAGTGTGAAAAGGTATCCCAGTCTGGAAAGGAGAGGTCAGTGTAAAGAGCATGTACCATAAGAGGGACAGTGTGGGGTCATATTTTGTGCAGACAATATAGTGAGGGGCAATTATCTATTCTGGCTCAGTGAACTGCAGATATTTTTATTTAGGAGCATTATAATGACTCTTCTATCTTTAAGGGCATCTTGTGGAGATTTGCTGCAGAAGAACAAAGAAGATGGAGGTTTGCAGAGACGGCTGTGGATGAGAAAACTCATCATGGAGTCTGGACAAGGTGAAGAAAAAAAGGAGAACGACTCCAGAGATGACGTCATCTATCAGGTACCTGGATGTAAATGTTATTTGTGATACTGACTTATTTTCATGTTTTTATTTATGTTACGAGTATTAAAGGGGTTGTCCAGGTTTGTGCTGAGTCTGCAGTCATTCTATGTGACTGCAAACTTCTGAATTCTCACAGTGCACACTGCAGGGTCAGGATTCTCTTGTGCCGGTGATTTACATACATGCAGTCACATGTTCACTAGACCTGTATAGCCTCACTCAATGAAAAGGAACGGAGCGAGGCCGGCACGTCTAGTCGGAATGTGGCCAGAAGTATACAGATCCCATGCTTGTGCTGACATGACCATCCACAGGTAAGGGAGAATCCTAAAAGTGTGCAGTGCATTCGTTGTGAGAATTCAGAAGCTGCAATGTCAGGATTCACCTCTGCAGGTTCCAGTAGTCATCACATGGACACTTCACTCATATGCGATTTTCATACTTATGGTCCTGTGACAACGAGCTTCTCTTCCTGCTTCTCTCAGTTTTTCACTGAACATTGAGAGCATTAGGGAGAGCAGCTCGTGGGTATATGACTAAGGGCTCATACTCACATGCGTGGAAATCATCCGATGCTCGCAAGTGAAATCCCAGCTCTGGCGCCGGCACTCGGGAGTGGAACGAGCGGCTGCATATAAATACATGCAACCGCGCTCTCCACTCCCGAGTGCCGGCGCCAGAGCTGGGATTTCACATGCGAGCATCGGACGATTTCACGCATGTATGAGCCCTAAGTGTGCAAATTGCATGTGTGCTTGGGTGGGGGGAGGGCGCCGAACCTAATTCTTGCCCCGGGTGCCAGAAAGCCTAGATGCACCTCTGAATGTTGGCTAAGTGTGATTTTTTGATAGGCTGTCCAGAAAAAATAAGATAATAAAGTTGGCAATCTTGTCCTGCACCAAATAACTAGTCTTTCACACTAGAAGTGGAAATGATCGCTCTCCCCTCTGCTCCAAAATAGGACAGGTCTCTTCCTATGTGCATACAGAAATAGTTAGGCGGGGAAGAGCCTCCAAGGATCTGTCTGACTGGTGAGCTCGGTCATACCAGCCTCGGCTAGGTTTTAAAAATATGCTGAAAAAAATATTTTAAAAATATGTCTGAAAACTCCACGTTAAACAGTTCCAATATTTATGACCATAACTGTTCATCCCTCTCCCATAATGACAGTTCTGCTTCACGTCACTTGTCTTATTTATTGCATTGTTTCTGTGCTGTGCTGTGTATAAATATGTGATTCTTCAGATTTTGTATTAGTCAATGCCTGATGAAGAGACCTGAGTAGTCTCGGAAGCTTGAAATTTGTTACCATCTTTTCAGCTAGCCATTAAAAGGTATCAACCACTGAGGACTCTCAGTTCTGAATATTTTTCTATAATATTGTAACAATTGTGATTTCCCTGCACAAGCACTTCAGCAATCATCCAGTATAGTCTGTTACATACGATGGCCCAGCTTTAGCATAATACGGGAAGAAAGTTGCCAGTGGCCAATGTCCCACAAAAAGCGATCCTTTTTCTCCATTGTCATAGACAATGTTATTCTCTAGTGTGCAGAGACAGCAGGGACCTGTGAAGAAGTGAGGAGGTGTGAGGCCGACCATGCTGCTCCATGTAGCTCTGCAAGCAGAAGGGAGATATGTCCAGAATGGAGAAAAGAAAAGTCAATTGTTGCAAGGTGTCTCTTCAGATCAAAGGCCTGGAATCACTGTTATATTCCTGATGTATACAGAGCTAATGCAACCACAGCTAACGTCCTCATCCTAGAAAGTCCAAAATCCAATTGACAATCTCTGGATTATAATTCGGAGATTGTCAATTGCAACCTTTTAGCATTTTATGGATTTATACAAAAAAGTAAAAATATATATAGTTGAAATGAACTGATCATTCTGCATATATATCAGACTCCGCTTGTCGGAGAATATACAGAAAACCTTAGAGGACCTCGCACTTTATTTTTTCCTGGTGAAATAGGGACCTGCTTGCCATGCTGACCATCAAAAACATGAGAAAAAAAGTGGTGTAGGAAATAGCAGGTATGACCACTGATGCAATGTAAAAATATTTCTTTATTCAGTATCCAGTAAGAAGTTTCTGATGTAACAAAATACATGTATTGATGCACTATCGGAAACTTCTTACTGGATACTGAAGAAAGAAATATTTATAAATTGTATTAGCGGTCATACCTGCTATTTCCTACACCACTTTTATTCTCATGCTTTTGATGGTCAGCAGAGCAAGCAGGTCCCTATTTCACAGTTAAAAAATTAAGTGAGAGGTCCTCTAAGATTTTCTGTATATTCTCAAATGAAACACATCCAAGCATTGGACTAGAATGTGCAATAAATATGTTGTATCAAAAATATTTCCAGCACCTGTAAATGTTGAAGTCATTAAAAAGCTGGGAAATACAGTCATTTTGGCACATGAGCAAGCACAAGGTCACACTTTCTGTAAACTGTAAGTATACTGATGACTTATTACAGATGCACTATGACAGCAAAACGCCACAAAGTCATACACAAAAAATAGGTCGAAGAGCTGGAAGGAGGGTGACTCCACATCAGGTTAATATTAAAAAATCCCAAAGATTACTACTATTTTGAAGTACTATGCACTGTTTCCATAAAAAAAATATCTTTCTATGTTCTCTTCAGCACCACTGCCAAGGTATGCTTTTGTGGGAAAACTGATGGGCACTGCCACATGACCCATTTCTCTTATTTTCTGCTTACAATTCCTAAACCCTCTCCATTTACCCTTGGTTCAAATCACCGTCAATAAGTCTCCTTTTCTCTTCAGTAGCTGTATATATTGTACACAGTAAGCAGGGCTGTGGAGTTGGAGTCGGAGCCCATTTTGGTGGAGGCAGAGTTGGAGTCGGTGTCATGGAAATTGAGGAGTTGGAGTCGGAGGTTTGACTTACCGACTCCACAGCCCTGGTATGAGGGAGTCGGAGTCGTAGTCATGGAAATTGAGGAGTCGGAGGTTTGGCTTACCGACTTCACAGCCCTGCCAGTAAGCTTCCTAGTCAGTCTGCTTCCCCCTCTGGCAGCCAAACACAGTCCAGTAAGTTTTTTGCAGATAGCTAGATTAAAAAGTATTAAAGTGAACCTATCAGGTGCCATGTGCCCCCAGAACAACCGGTTGTGTCTACCTATCTAAATACCTTGCCTAACAGTCCCTTTATTACATTAAACACATAAACAGATCTTTAGAAAAAATATTTCTAAAGTCAGTTTATGATATGTAAATGAGGCCTCTGACTAGTCAATGAGGCGTTAGTGTCGTCAGACTAGTTGGCCCACTTGATTGTTACCACGCCCTAGGGGCATGATAACATGACTTACAAGCGCCGGTGTAATCACCAGTGCTAAACATACCTCGCGCATGCGCGCAGCTTCTTTACCTCACTGTACTGAGCCTCTGAAATCGGCTCCAGAGAGGTGCACTGCGCATGATCGGAAGTCTTCTGCACTTCTGATGCTGATCTGCACTGCCCCATAATATAACATTGGGCTGAATGCTTTCCGATTTGATTAGTCTGCCTAGTGCGATGTCACATGTGCGTCACACCGCAACAATGGTGTCACAGCACGCCTAATTAATGGAGGAGCTGGGATACTTTCAGGTAAGAAAAGCAAATAATTACTAACACTGCTGCTGGACCTGGTCCTGTGAATCGATTCGCACCATCTCTAGCCATAGTGGATAAGTTAATGTTATAACTCTTTAATAGAGTATCGTTTTTAAGCATGAAAATGGAAAAAAAAAAACAATTTTCTCTATCTATACAAATAATTATAATATGTTTTGCCATATATACTGGCAACACAACCCCTTTAGTAAATCAGTTTTATAAGCTACGAAATCTTCTCATCGCTGCACACAGGCCACGCATTACTTTTACTATATGTTAATGTCATTGTAGACTGCATGTTCAAACACCTCCAAGGTTTTTATTCTATTTAATATGCAGATTCATGTAGTAAAAGTAGCTCGTTTATATTAATCAATACTATTTTAGATGAGGTCACATGTGACTTTTATTAGCAATACACGACAACATAAAGCATAATGTCTCGGAGCTATTGCCTCTTTATAGAATGCCACAGTCAAAGCTGACAAATTTATGTACTTACCATTGTACACTAATTGGCCGTAAATGTAAATTAACACAACCATTTGTGCACAGGATGATCTCCAACTATAAATGATATGCTGATCAACTATATCTTCTCATGATGGAAAGGCTCACAAAATATGCATACACTGCTACAGACCTACAATAATGACCTTTTCATTGCATTTTCCTGAATTAAATACTTTAAAATCATTCCTCATTAATGCCACTTTAACGGGCCTGCAGTCTGCTATTTTCCTTTTTTACAAGCCATATGAGTATTGAGAAACCCTACTGCAGACTGCCGGCCTCCTCCAGCTTCTTATCACACAGCCCCACTATTACTCACATTCAGTTATTTAGTTTATATAGAGTATACAGGATATTTATGCACGGGGTCAGCTCCAGTTTTATGTGATCTCTTGCTTCGATTATGACATACAGTCATGGCCAAAAGTTTTGAGAATGACACAAATATCAATTTTTACAAAGTCTACTGCTTCACTTTTTCTAATGGCAATTTGCATATACTCCAGAATGTTATAAAGAGTGATCAGCTTAACTGCAATTACTTGCAAAGTCAATATTTGGCTAGAAAATGAACTCTATCCCCCAAAACACATTTCAACATCATTGCAGCCCTGCCTTAAAAGGACCAGCTAACCTCTTTTCAGTGATTGCTCCATTAACACAGGTGTGGGTGTTGATGAGGACATGGCTGGAGATCAGTCTGTCATGATTAAGTAAGAATGACACCACTGGACACTTTAAAAGGAGGCTGGTGCTTGGCATCATTGTTTCTCTTCTGTTAACCATGGTTATCTCTAAAGAAACACGTGCAGTCATCATTGCAATGCACAAAAATGGCCTAACAGGGAAGAGTATCGCAGCTAGAAAGATTGCACCTCAGTCAACAATCTATCGCATCATCAAGAACTTCAAGGAGAGAGGTTCCATTGTTGCCAAAAAGGCTTCAGGGCGCCCAAGAAAGACCAGCAAGCGCCAGGACCGTCTCTTAAAAGTGTTTCAGCTGCAAGATCGGGCTACCAGCAGTGCAGAGCTTGCTCAGGAATGGCAGCAGGCAGGTGTGAGTGCATCTGCACGCACTGTGAGGCGGAGACTCTTGGAGCAAGGCCTGGTCTCAAGGAGGGCAGCAAAGAAGCCACTTCTCTCCAGAAAAAACATCATGGACAGACTGATATTCTGCAAAAGGTACAGGCAGTGGACTGCTGAGGACTGGGGTAAAGTTATTTTCTCTGATGAATCCCCTTTTCGATTGTTTGGGACATCAGGAAAACGCCTCATTCGGAGAAGACAAGGTGAGCGCTACCACCAGTCTTGACTCATGCCAACTGTTAAGCATCCTGAAACCATTCATATGTGGGGTTGCTTCTCAGCCAAGGGAATCGGCTCTCTCACAGTCTTGCCTAAAAACACAGCCATGAATAAAGAATGGTACCAGAATGTCCTCCAAGAGCAACTTCTCCCAACCCTCCAAGAGCAGTTTGGCGATCAACAATGCCTTTTCCAGCATGATGGAGCACCTTGCCATAAAGCAAAGGTGATAACTAAATGGCTCAGGGAACAAAACATAGAGATTTTGGGTCCATGGCCTGGAAACTCCCCAGATCTTAATCCCATTGAGAACTTGTGGTCAATCATCAAGAGACGGGTGGACAAACAAAAACCTAAAACTTCTGACAAAATGAAAGCATTGATTGTGCAAGAATGGACTGCTATCAGTCAGGATTTGGTCCAGAAGTTGATTGAGAGCATGCCAGGGAGAATTGCAGAGGTCCTGAAGAAGAAGGGTCAACACTGCAAATATTGACTTGCTGCATTAACTCATTCTAACTGTCAATAAAACTTTTGTTACTCATATGTTTGCAATTATATTTCTGCCTGTGATAAAAACATCTGTCAAACACACATAAAAACCAGAGGGCAGCAGATCATGTGAAAATATAATATTTGTATCATTCTCAAAACTTTTGGTCATGACTGTACTGGGGCACATTATGTCACAGCTTTTTCCAACCATTTAGTATACCATACAACAATAGTGTCCCTAGGAGCACTAAGGGCAGGTTCACATGTGTCACAGCATCTTCCAATCATTCATTATACCATACATTAATGTATGGGAGTACTCAGGAAAACTGATACCCCATCACTGGAATGGGATATTGTGCCCCAATTTTCTTTGTATCTCCTGATAAACCCCAGATATTGAGATAGATGGGTGGAAATGCGTAGAGAGGAAGAGAAATGTCCCGGAGTCATGACTGGTGGATAGACCAAGGCTATGGTACTGATGGGGATATCGTTCTCCATATCTATGCAGGGGGAGCCCTGATGCATGCAATAAATACAACAATATTTTCAGTTTGCATTTAAGTTTATTTTTGTTTGCCTTTCTTTAGGACAGGGACTATTTATAAAGGCTTTGTTAATCATCATTGAGTGGGGGTGAATTTTGGTATCTTAGAGTGCCAACCTCCATGGAAAGGCAGGGAACAGCTTTAGCCTCTAGGGACTTTATCAGGGCTATTAGGCATTTGGTTCCGGTTGGAATATTGTGTTCCTTCCCAACCTTTTGTCCATTTGTCCTTATTTCTACTGGGGATAGATCAACTTGGCACAACTACTCCTTGACCATATATCTTATACATTATATCCCCCTCTTTATTGCAATACTTTGCTTTGTTGTAATTTAAACTGGATGTCTTGGCATATTTTTAACGTTTAATTAATAAAATTATTAGTTTTTAAAAGGTAATACTCTGTTAATACAAAGATAGGTTCACATGTGTCCCACCTTCTTCTAACCGTTCAGTATCCCATACAACAATAATGTCCCTAGGGACACTTAGGACAGGTTCACGTGTTTTTTTTTCTGTCAGTTTAATTTTTTAATAAGATTATTAAACTTATTAAAAATACACCAAAATGTGCAATGGACATATAGCAGCATGTGTATACCTATGCAAGGAGAAAGAATAGCATGACACGGAGCTTCCAATGTAACCATATCTATGTGTGGAATATTGGGTGCCGTTTTTGTTCAGCTGGATTTTTCTTTGATTTTGCCTTCCCACCTTGTATTGGATATATTATTTTTATACTAAACCTACCGTATATATTCGAGTATAAGCTGAGATTTTCAGCCCATTTTTTAGGCTGAAAGTGCCAGTCTCGGCTTATACTTGAGTCATTGTCCCAGGGGGTAGGCGAGGGAGGGGGAGCGCAGTAGCCGGCTGCTATCAGATCATACTCACCCCCTCCTGGCGCGGTCTCTGCACTTCCCTGCTTCTCAGATGGTCTCCGGCGCGGCAGCTCTTCCTGTGATCAGCGGTCACGTGGTACCGCTCATTAAAGTAATGACTATGCACGCGACTCCACTCCCATAGGCGTGGAGCGCATACTCATTACTTTAATGAGCGGTACCAC
Source organism: Oophaga sylvatica (assembly GCA_033576555.1). Classification (NCBI taxonomy): domain Eukaryota; kingdom Metazoa; phylum Chordata; class Amphibia; order Anura; family Dendrobatidae; genus Oophaga; species Oophaga sylvatica. Next base: position 173,368,924 of record JARQOD010000004.1, read on the forward strand.
GTGACCGCTGACCACTAGAAGGAGCTGCCGGCGCCAGAGACCATCGGAGAAGCAAGAGGAGCAGAGACCGAGCCAGGAGGGGGTGAGTATGACGGGGAGGATGGGGGGAGCCTTGCGATATTCACCTGTCCCTGCTCCACAGCAGGCGCCGCTCTGTCTTCAGCATCCTCTGGCTGTGACGGTCAAGTCAGAGGGCGCAATGATGTGGTTAGTGCGCGCCCTCTGCCTGAACAGTCACTGCAGAAACCCGGAAGACAGAGCGGTGTGCGGCGGTGGAACGGGGACAGGTTAATATCGCAGGTGCCGGGGGCCTGAGCCAGTGGCGACATCGGCACCAGGCCCCAACGACAAGAGGTATGTCTTTTTTTTTTTTTATCGCAGCAGCAGCATATGGGGCATATATATCTATGGAGCATCTTATGGGACCATCAACCTTTATGCAGCATTATATGAGACATATATATCTATGGGGCATCTTATGGGGCCATCAACCTTTATGGAGCAGCATATGGGGCATATTATTCTATGGAGCATCTTATGGAGCCATTATTAACCTTTCTGCAGCATTATATGGGGCATATTTTTTGTATGGAGCATCTTATGGGGCCCATCATGAACTTTATGGAGCATTATATGGGGCATATTTTGTATGGAGCATCTTATGGAGCCATTATTAACCTTTCTGCAGCATTATATGGGGCATATTTTTTGTATGGAGCATCTTATGTGGCCCATCATTAACGTTATGGAGCATTATATGGGGTGTATTTTGTATGGAGCATCTTATGGGGCCCATCATGAACTGTATGGAGCATTATATGGGGCTCCTGATTCAATATGGATTTTCAAAAACATTTAACCTACTGATGTCTCAATTAATTTTACTTTTATTGGCATCTTTTATTTTCAAAATTTACCAGTACCTGCTGCATTTCCCTCCCTAGGCTTATACTCGAGTCAATAAGTTTTCCCAGTTTTTTGTGGCAAAATTAGGGGCCTCGGTTTATACTCGGGTCGGCTTATACTCGAGTATACACCGTATTTGAGAGTTGTTTTGCCTAGATACCTTTGAGTGACATTTTGGCACACATATTATTTATATTAAAATGGTTGATCAATTGAAAACAAATATTCATGAATGTGTTATAAATATGTATTGATGCAAGTTACAATTATATCTTTTATTAAAGTTCTTAGCCATTTTCTTTAGTTTAATCATGTCTTAATTGTCTGTACAAGTGCCCACTTTAATGTAAAGTGCTGCGGAATATGTTGGCACTATAGAAATGAAAAATATTAAAAGTATTCTATGAATCATACCTTTAGATACTTTTACCTAGAATACTTTTAGCATTTTTGGGCATAAAGGTACTTACATAGATTTTTCTGGTTAACATGGTGCCACAATATATTTTTTTAGTGTACAGCCAAGCTCATTAGCATTTACACAATATAAGCAAATGATTTCTCACACAGCAGTTAGAAAATGAACTATATAACTGTAACAATAAAGCATGAGCAAAAACATAACACAAATCTAAATAAACCAGATACCGAATTCCAACTAGATGAATGTGCTTCACAAAAACAACTGCCATCCTGCTACATGTAATGCTCAGCTGCTTGGAACCTATTCACAAAGCTCGACAGAAATCTTATAGCTACAAAAGGCACAGACATCAAAAGGAAAAGTAATAAGAGCGACCTATGTCAGCAATGACAATGATGCAAAGCAAGCTGTGAATGGCACCATATCAGTCAGGTGACTCAGGCTATTTTGAGCTGATGACCACACGGTAAAGAAACCCTGCTGGAGTTGTGCACAACACACGCTGATTGACGCTATACAGACATACATCTCATTTTTCTAGTCATTGGACCAAGGTTACCTAACTTTATACATTATTCATATGTTTAAATGCTTTTCATATTAGTACTATTAATGGTTACTCTTATATTAAAGTGTTTTTCTCTACTGTACCTTCAGAAGCACACAGCTCCTCTGCCTCCAAGCTTCCTGGTAGCCCGGAGGAGGCGTGCTCCTGAATATTGACAGTTCAGACCAGCAGCATGGTTGCTCGTGGTCCAAATTGTGTGCTCTTCCAGGATACTAGCAGAGGCGGCTTAGCTCTGCAGAATGGGAGATAGGCAGGGACATTGAAGTTGGGCAGCTCCAGTGATCCAGCCAACTACAGAGCGGAGTGACAAGGCTCTAAAACATAGACCCTACTAGTGGCTTGCATTCCTTACAATGGTATGAGGCCCTTATTAACCTAGCCAACAAGTTTTAAACTGTAAAATTAAAAATCTCTACATTTTTTAGAACGGAGAGGATTTTTAATAAGCAATTTTACATATTTAAGAACTTGGGACAACCTATTAATATATATTGTAATACTAAACTTCTTCATGGACTAAATAAAAAAAAAAAATCAATATTCAGTTAATGCTTGGTGTATGTTCTACCTCACAAATCCTTATTTACACCCATGTGATATGGCCATAATGGAGCCACATTTAAGATGGGCATAATAGAGCCATATTTGAGATGAGCGTAATAGAGCCACATTTGAAATGGGTATAATAGAGCCATATTTGAGATGGGCGTAATAGAGCCATATTTGAGATGGGCGTAATAGAGCCACGTTTGAAATGGGTATAATGGAGCCATATTTGAGATGGGCATAATAGAGCCATATTTAAGTTGGGCGTAATGGAGTCACATTTGAGATTACAGCAATAGAGCCATATTTGAGATTGCTTTCAATGGATGAAACATGTTGAAAAAACACTGAAAGAAGTGATATGCTCCATTTTCCAAATCTCAAGGTTTTACACAAAATACTTAGAACAAAAAAAAAGCAAGTTGTGTACATGAAATTTATGAAATCCCATAGACTTTGCTGGTACTGTAAAACACAGGTGAAAATTTGCATAAAAAAAATGAATGAATAAAACGCACTGTGTAAACATAGTCTTACTGTTCCAGGAAAGCCCTTCCACTATTTTTTAATCCCCAGATAAAAGTACGTTGATATTCAGTGTACCCGTTGAAAAAACTTGAAATCTACGAATAGAACAATGATCTTTCCATAAGAGTTTTTCACTTTTTTTCCCGCTAGTTTATACCACAAGTTTGTTTCTGCCGGCTTGGACAACATGTGAAGCCTAAAGCTGAATATTGGCCACTGACTGGCTGCAGCGGTCACCTGACATTCCCTTCAAAGGGAAAAAAGCATGAGATCGGCAGTGGACATTGACATTTTTTGTTTTACTAGTCCTAAGGCACATTGTTATTAAAAACAAAGTAGTGGAAAAACCCTTCCACTTATATAAATCAGAAGAAATGAGAAAAACGTGACATCCTTTATTAAATTTGTCTTCTACAAAAGTTTCCCCTTATTATATGGTAACTTAGTATTCATCTCTCTGCCTTCCTCTGAATAAGCCCGATAAGATTACCGGATGGATTTTTTTATTTTTCAATTATATAAACTATATAAGATTCTCATCAGAAAAGAATCTGTACCGGACAAATAATGGTCATTTCAATAATGGCCCATTTCTCTTCTACAGAATATATTAATTACAAGTAGAAAACAAAAGACATATCCTTTCAAAAGTCATAACCCTAATAAAACAGTCCACAGGCAAATCTTTATACATATTTTCACACAGATGCGAGAATTCAGATGCTTTATAATGTATAAGAAAGAAGTTATATCTTCAATGGCATAAAAGAAAGTATCTGTACCTTCCATTACTAGAAGCCATAGAATCTGACAAGTCTATTAACACATACAGCTTCAGTAACTGCCTGTGGCAATAATACTGTCATAAATGTAAAGGTAAAGTGGGACCAATCTATAAAGCCATTTCTTGAAAGGGAACCCATCACCCTCACACTGAGGACTGAAGCATGGCTTCATCATAAATTGAAGGGGAAAAGAGCTAACACATTCCAATCCTTATCTTGCAGGTGGGATGGGGGGCTTATCTACAGCATTACAGAATGCTGTAGATAAGCCCTAGTAAAGATGTGTATCTTTGTACCGTGTTAAGGTACTGCCACACTAAACGCTAACGATCACAATAACGACGCATACTAATGCGATCGTTTTTGTGATCGTTTTAATGTCGCTAGTAGCTGCCACACTTAGCGATCTCGTTAACGACGCATAAGCGGTTAGCGATCTCCTTAACGACTTTGGCGGTCATTGCGATGTAAAAAACAGCGCACATCGTTCACAAAAGGTGCCAGACACAGCGATATAGGCTCACCAGCGGGACGCCAACGATCAAAATACGGTCCAGAACTCTAGTGAACGATCAGCGAGATCACAGAAGGCCACGTCGTTGCTACAAGCCACACACAACAGCGTCACTAACGAGATCGCTAAATAGTGACGTATTTTAGCGTTCTCGTTAGCGACGCTGTTTAGTGTGGCATACCCTTTAGCCAGTAGATAGAATCTTCGTAGATAAGCCCTGAAAGGCAGTGGCCGCATCTTATAGTGGCCAAAAGTGATGACAGGTTCGCTTTAAATATATAAAATGTAAAAGTTTTGTTCCTCTTGTTCTATAAACCGCATCACCAAGAAACCTTGTGAGGCCATATGTTACCAGAAATGGGTGTCCAATCAACCTATGTAAATGATTGGTGGTGGTAGCCAGTTTTTTGGGGATTATTGCGGAGCTTGACAGTGAAGTACATCCGAATAGGAATCGGATGTATATGGAAACACACAATAACCTGACTTGTAGCGACAGCATCAGTGGCCTCGTGTATCAATTGTTAGTCAATTGCGTGATTGTTCTGACGATTGAAGGCTGCAGAGTCCTGATTCCTGACAAATTGGTGGCAGCGGTGGGATATCTGCAAGATTCGCCGGCTGTTCACTGACAAATATTTATTAATGTTTTAAGACTGGATTTTCCAGCATCTTTTCACTGTCCGGTTAATCACGTATTAATCTTTGTAGATACAATTATATTTAGTCCTAGAACCACCTTATTCCTAGACTGTACAGTCCATTGATTTTACAATCAAATGCAGTCTCCCTGGCAGTAGAAAAGCTCATATGATCATTCCAACCTTTTTTTTAAAGCAAGAAATGTTACTGTAGCTTGTTTGTACAGTACAATGGTTTCCATGTGTGACCGAGCAAAGCGTTAGGTCATCAGTTACTGAACTGTGAAATGTGGCCCAGCCCTATATATTGCTTCATTCTTGAGGAAGGCAGAATTTAGAATTTCTAGGTTATGTTTAGTATATACATGTATATATGGGACATAATTCACTTTGTAACTGATTTAAGATACTCAAACAAAATTACACAAATAAAAGGGCTTTCCTATCTTACACATTTAAGACACATCCTGAAATACAATGATCCACCTCTAACTACGTAATTCCAGCCATCTTTTCATTCACTGTTGCAAGTCCTCCAACCACATCCCTCCTGGTGTCTGCAGGAAAAGTGAATGGGAACGTGGCAGGATTGCGACAAGTTTGCTGTGCTACATTGTTTCATAACTCCCACAGAATTAAAAGGGAGTTCAAGAAACAGTAAAGGTTGTCATAACACTTATTTCTGTAACTTCTAAGTTACCTAGAAAGAGGTGCGGGATCTTGTACCTACCAGATATGTATAACACATCTTGTAGATATCAGAAACAAAGCGGCGGAGGGCACCATACAATATTAAGTCAAAAGGATACACGACTGATCAACCTGGAGTATGTCAGAAATTGGCAATGTGAAAAAAAAAAAGGACATACCATGACCAGGGACCACGAGAATATTAGACAAAAATATAAATTTATTAAACCTGAAAAATCACACCATGTGCATAAAAACAATTAAAAACAAGGAAGAAAAAACACATTATTTTTTTTATTTATTTATTTTTTTCTCTTTTTCTAGCCTTGTGTATTATGCATTTTACTATACAGTGCTGATTTGGTATTGATCACAGTGTCATGCTTTATCTTTCACTGCACAATATTTGTATTATGACGAGTGACTAATATATTGTTAGATTATATCACAACATTGGTTCAGTGGACCCTTTCCCCATCATTGGTTTTTTCTTCCTTGTTTTTAATTGTTTTTATGCACATGGTGTGATTTTTCAGGTTTAATAAATTTATATTTTTGTCTAATATTCTCGTGGTCCCTGGTCATGGTATGTCCTTTTCTTCTTTTTTTTTCACATCTTGTAGATATGCCAGGAATGGTTAAGAGAATGGATCAAAAAAAATAGTTTAAGAAAAAAAAAAACATTTTCAATAATCTACCCTTAAGCTTTCTAACATTAAGATATGTTTGCCTTACGGTTTATATTGTGAATACTATAACATAGGTGCAGCACAAAAAGAAACCCTAGGGGAAAAGGTGCATAAAACGTACTAGATAAGTCGCAAAGCATGATGTATGAATTCACTTGAAACAAGAATCATTTGAGGTTTTGTTAAAAAAAAAAAACACCTTTCTATGTGACTCCCAATATCCTATGAAAAACAAGTGTCAGAAATCAGTGAGATTATTCCAAGAAGCAAAACATGACTCTTCGGACATCAACAACCTGTTGTGTAGTCTGCCTGTCCCAATTCTCCGGTGGAGATCTCTGATGTGTCTACCAAAGTAGAAAGTATTTTAGGGTCCTATAAGTGAGTTGCACTATAAGGGCATTGTGCACATGCTGACACTTTGTGAGGTCAATGTTTCATGACTGGCATACATTTTGGATAATTCTGTGTGGTGGAGATATATATATATACATATATATATATATGACACTTACAAATGGACAATTCCACATTCATGTTCCTACTGTTTGGCTTCTACTACTTTAAGGGATTTTGTCATCACAGAATGACTGTTCAAACCAACTATAGGCGCTTGGTGCACCTTTGGCGTGGCAAACATTTCAATGCACCATCCTACCAAATCGTTTTCCATCTATCGCTGCCCTTCTGTGGCTCCATAAATCCAGCAGTCCAATCTGAAGATATAAGTCTGCAGTCATTCTATGTGCACTATGAGGATTCTCCGATGACGGCAGTGGACAGACATGTGCGATATGCATACTCCCGGCCACATTCCGACTAGATGGGCACACCCTTGCTCAGCGCAACTGTAGTGAGTGAGGCCGGAAAAAATCTAGTTGGAATGTGGCCGAAAGTATGCACGTTACATACTTGTGGTCACATGACTGCCGCTCTGCGCGATGTGAGGATTCACGAGTCTGCAGTCACAGAGTGACTGCAGACTTGTAGCCTTATGGCCAGACAATTCCTTTAAATATTTGGTCAGACCAAGGGTGCAACAAGCGCCTTACTGACAGACTCACTTTAAATGAAGTGTGAGGACAATTAGTTGTGAACATTACAAGCCAGGGCTGTAAAAGGCATCACTAGGAAAGGGCACTCAGAGAACTCTGGCTAGTAAGGGATGAGAATTGGGACGTTTTGTCATGGGTGCATCGCCACGAAGATCGTCGCGATTGCACATTCTGACTTCTCACAGCTGAGCTGCTGTTTCTTTGTGTTTGGTAATGAGAGAGTTAATTTTACCTAGCTCTTTGCTAAGACTAGGTCCAGCCTCGCCCGGCTGCTTTTGATTATGTTCTAATTAGTTTCCTTTATATTCCTGCCAGTCTGCTTGTTAGATGCCGGTGAAAGCATTCATGTAGTCTAGCAGACTGGATCGGTTCTGAGAATATTTAAGCTAAGAGTTCATTAGTTGTTTTTACTCTTATAGCTTATAGTTTATCTCTGAGACCTTAGGTGTTCCTACTGTGTGTGAGTGTTGTATGTAAGACTTTATTTACTTTATTTCTTGTCTTTCTTGTATGTCTTTCTGTTCATTTAACCGTTACCTGTTCATTCCCTTTGGTGGTATTCAGGGTCCTTTTTAGGACTAGAATACAGTTGGCAGGGATTGATAGGAGACAGGGTTTACGCTGGTGGCCTGGACCTCTGTACCTTTAACAGTACCTCCAGGTTGAGGGATTAGTTAGGACCCCAGTTTAGGGTCAGCTTAGACCCCGGTCACCCTCTAGCCGGAGACAGCGTATTACGGATTCCGTTTTGACCCACTGGACATTCTGTCAGGTAAATCTATGTTATCATATATCTATGCGCATGTTATATAGGATGTTGCCCTTTTGATATAGATTACTGACATCACATATATATATCTGCTATACAGCGTGACATTTTCACCGGCCCAACTAAAGATTCTCCCCAGCTGTCATGGATCCAGTAGCCCAGCTGGCCCGACAGTTGCAGGGGTTGTCCATGGAATTTGCAGACATTAAGTCCAAGGTTTTGTCCCCCCGGAGCAAACCAGATCTGAACCTAAGGTTGCTCTCCCGGACAGGTTCACTGGTGGGCGGGACAAATTTTTTACTTTCCGGGAGGCATGTAAATTGTACTTTCGGCTGCGGCCTCGGTCATCTGGGAGTGAAGAGCAGAGGGTGGGAATTGTTATCTCGCTCTTACAAGGGGACCCTCAATCTTGGGCGTTCTCTATTCCTCCAGGCCCCCCAGATCTCCAGTCAGTGGATCGATTTTTTACTGCCCTGGGTCTGGTATATGATGATCCGGATCGAGTCTCCCTTGCTGAAACAAGGTTACGTAAAATACGGCAAGGAAATCGTCCAGCGGAGGAATATTCTTCTGAGTTCCGTAGATGGGCAACAGATACTCAGTGGAATGACCCAGCTCTTAGGAGCCAGTTTTGTCAAGGGTTGTCTGACAAATTAAAAGATGTGTTGGCTCAGTATGATTCTCCTCCATCACTGGAGGCTGCTATGGCCCTCGCTATTCGCATTGATAGACGACTTCGGGGAAGACGCGAGGTAACTCCGCCTCCCGTGATGACTCCACCTACTACTAAAGTCCCTTATACTGAGGTTCCCCTGGTCTGTTCTGAGGAACCCATGCAGTTGGGAGGGACATCTTTTTGTAGGAGGGAATCAGCGGTGCGCCGCAAGACTAGAAGGTGTTTCTTTTGCGGGAGAGAGGGACATTTTGTTGGGGGGTGTCCATCCCGGACCTCTTTGAGCCAAGGAGTTAACCTGGGAGTGTGTATTTCGTCCCCAAATCCCTCTCAGTTTCTCGTGCCTGCGGAGGTGGTGATTGGTACTAGAACTGAGAGGATTTCTGTTTTTCTTGATAGTGGGTCCGGGGCTAATCTGGTGGACGCTCGGTTTGCCCAGGTGCATGGTATGCAACTGAGTGTATTGGCCAAACCGGTCCCTATACTCTCTATTGATTCTAGACCTCTTGGTCAAGGTAGCTTGGTACAAGCTGTTCATAACATAGATCTTCGAGTAGGGGCAATACATAAAGAGCAATTGTCTTGTTATGTGTTGGAGGGTCTACCTACTCCTATTGTGTTGGGACTTCCTTGGTTGGCTAAACATAACCCAGTGATTGATTGGCAATCCAGAAAGATAAGCCAGTGGGGTGAATTTTGCAGGAATAACTGCATGAGCACGGTTATCGGTGCGGTTGTGCCTAGGACTTTGCCTCCTTTTCTGGAGGACTTTGGGGAGATGTTCTCAGAGGAGGGGTGTAGAGAGTTACCTCCTCATCGCGCATATGACTGCTCAATAAAGTTGCTTCCTGATGCCTTATCTCGTACTTTCCCAGGGGCCGGGAAGACGGATGATCCGGTTCCTATTCCTCAGGAGGGAGTTGTAGTGTCAGCTGTATGCTCTGAGCTTGAGGGGGAGGTATTGGGGGCTCAGGGGGACGCCCCTGTGGGACTTCCAGGGAGACTGATAGTTCCAGATCGCTTAAGACTGAAGGTTACGGGGAACCGTTACAAACGGATGGCTGATAGGAGGAGAGTTTCTGGTCTAGATCTGAAGGTGAACGATCTGGTTTGGTTGTCTACCAGGAATATAAAACTTAAAGTTTCCTCCTGGAGGTTGGGTCCCAGATTCATCGGGCCGTACAGGATCAGTTCCATAATTAATCCTGTGGCATTTCGTCTGGACCTCCCTCCTACGTTTAAAATTCATAATGTGTTTCACAAGTCATTACTTAAAAAGTATGTGGCACCAGTCATACCGTCACCTCTACCTCCGCCTTCAGTGGTGGTCAATGATAACGTGGAATTTCATGGGTCGAAAATCATTGACTCACGTCTCAGTCGCCGATCCCCTCAGTACTTGGTTCATTGGAGGGGGTATGGTCCTGAGGAGAGGACGTGGGTCCCTGCGTCTGATGCTAACGCAGATCGATTGGTTCGGACCTTTCACACAACTTACCCGGACAGACCTGGTCATGAGGGTCCGGAGGCCCCTCGTAGAAGGGGGGGTACTGTCATGGGTGCATCGCCACGAAGATCGTCGCGATTGCACATTCTGACTTCTCACAGCTGAGCTGCTGTTTCTTTGTGTTTGGTAATGAGAGAGTTAATTTTACCTAGCTCTTTGCTAAGACTAGGTCCAGCCTCGCCCGGCTGCTTTTGATTATGTTCTAATTAGTTTCCTTTATATTCCTGCCAGTCTGCTTGTTAGATGCCGGTGAAAGCATTCATGTAGTCTAGCAGACTGGATCGGTTCTGAGAATATTTAAGCTAAGAGTTCATTAGTTGTTTTTACTCTTATAGCTTATAGTTTATCTCTGAGACCTTAGGTGTTCCTACTGTGTGTGAGTGTTGTATGTAAGACTTTATTTACTTTATTTCTTGTCTTTCTTGTATGTCTTTCTGTTCATTTAACCGTTACCTGTTCATTCCCTTTGGTGGTATTCAGGGTCCTTTTTAGGACTAGAATACAGTTGGCAGGGATTGATAGGAGACAGGGTTTACGCTGGTGGCCTGGACCTCTGTACCTTTAACAGTACCTCCAGGTTGAGGGATTAGTTAGGACCCCAGTTTAGGGTCAGCTTAGACCCCGGTCACCCTCTAGCCGGAGACAGCGTATTACGGATTCCGTTTTGACCCACTGGACATTCTGTCAGGTAAATCTATGTTATCATATATCTATGCGCATGTTATATAGGATGTTGCCCTTTTGATATAGATTACTGACATCACATATATATATCTGCTATACAGCGTGACACGTTTACACCTAAAATTCTTTTTGTGCGGTTTTCTGCTATGTTTCTTTTATGGAGACTTCTGAATGGACACTGACTCTTATTATAGCTCCCAAAGAGCTCTCCGGTTTTAGATTACGTAGCATGGGCTACTAATTGATGCAGAGACAAATATTTCCCTTGTACTTGACATTACTTATAACTAACTTTACATTACCTGAGATAAGATAAGTAATTCATTTTGTATTAGTTGCACATGCTGGTGCTTCTCACTAAATTAGAATATCATCAAAAAGTTAATTTATTTCAGTTCTTCAATACAAAAAGTGAAACTCATATTATATAGAGTCATTACAAACAGAGTGATCTATTTCAGGTTTTTATTTCTGTTAATGTTGCTGATTATGGCTTACAGCCAATGAAAACCCAACAGTCATTATCTCAGTAAATTAGAATAATTAACAAAAACACCTGCAAAGGCTTCCTAAGCATTTAAAAAGGTCAATTAGTCCGTTTCAGTAGGCTCCACAATCATGGGGAAGACTGCTGACTTAACAGATGTCCAGAAGGCAGTCATTGACACACTCCACAAGGAGGGTAAGCCACAAATGGTCACTGCTAAAGAAGCTGGCTGTTCACATAGTGCTGTATCCAAGCATATTAATGTAGAGTTGAGTGGAAGGAAAAAGTGTGGTAGAAAAAGGTGAACAAGCAACCGGAATAACCGCAGCCTTGAAAGGATTGTTAAGAAAAGGCCATTCAAAACTTTGGGGGAGATTCACAAGGAGTGGACTGCTGCTGGAGTCATTGCTTCAAGAGCTACCACACACAGATATATCCAGGACATGAGCTACAAGTGTCACATTCCTTGTGTCAAGCCACTTATGACCAACAGACAATGCCAGAAGCGTCTTGAAAACCAAAAAAGGAAGCTAGGGAGCTATATATACAGTCCCTAAGAGAGGGTTAATTGAATTAATAAGGTCAAATACTCAATATAACCACAAAAAGAGGGGTAATAGCACAATTCATAAAGTTTATTCAAGCAAAAATGTACAAAATTGAACAAGGTGTAAGGGAGACATACAAAAGTTATTAAAATAGATAAATGCTTCATGCCAGTAAGGCTGCAATAGCAGAGAAACTGACGTCATCCAGCATGATAGTGCGGCTTCATGCGGTGAAACGCGCGTCGGGGCTCGTTTTACACGCCATCCCAGCACTGTATATGCGGTCTCCTATCATGTCACAAGGTAATATAGGCATTTAAATGTTATCTTTTGGTTATTTGCCCATTATATTTATTATACTCCTTGTCAGACTATGATGTGTTATTATTATGTAACGCCGCTCTACCTACTCATTTAATTCATTTACTATCATGCTGGATGACGTCAGTTTCTCTGCTATTGCAGCCTTACTGGCATGTAGCATTTATCTATTTTAATAACTTTTGTATGTCTCCCTGCCTTATACCTTGTCCAATTTTGTACATTTTTGCTTGAATAAACTTTATGAATTGTGTTATTACCCCTCTTTTTGCGGTTATATTGAGTATTTGACCTTATTAATTCAACTAACCCTCAATTAGCTGTATATATATAGCTCCCTAGCTTCCTTTTTTGGTTTTCATGTTGTGGCTGAGGGGTATGTCCCAGTTGGCCGCGGTGACTATTTTGTAGGTTTAGATAAACGCCATAAGCGTCTTACCTGGGCCAAGGAGAAAAAGAACTGGACTGTTGCTCAGTGGTCGAAGGTGTTGTTTTCAGATGAAAGTAAATTTTGAATTTCATTTGGAAATCAAGGTCCCAGAGTCTGGAGGAAGAGTGGAGAGGCCACAATCCAAGCTGCTTGAGGTCTAGTGTGAAATTTCCACAATCAGTGATGGTTTGGGGAGCCATGTCATCTGCTGGTGTAAGTTCCCTGTGTTTTCTCAAGACCAAAGTCAGCGCAGCCACCTACCAGGAAATTTTAGAGCACTTCATGCTTCCCTCTGCCGACGAGCTTTTGGAGATGGAAATTTCATTCTCCAGCAGGACTTGGCACCTGTCCACACTGCCAAAAGTACCAATACCAGGTTTAAGAACAACAGTATCACTGTGCTTGATTGGCCGGCAAACTCGCCTGACCTTAACCCAATAGAGAATTTATGGGGTATTTTCAAAAGGAAGATGAGAGAAACTAGACCCAATAATGCAGACGAGCTGAAGGCTGCTATCAAAGCAACCTGGGCTTCTATAACCCCTCAGCAGTGCCACAGGCCGATCGCCTCCATGCCATGCCACATTGATGCAGTAATTGATGCAAAAGGAGCCCCGACCAAGTATTGAGTGAATTTAATGAACATACATTTCAGTAGGCCAACATTTCGGATTTTAAAATAATTTTTCAAGCTTGTGTTATAAAGTATTCTAATTTACTGAGATAATGACTTTTGGGATTTCATTGGCTGTAAGCCATAATCATCAACATTAACTGAAATAACCACTTGAAATAATTCACTCTGTTTGTAATGACTATATATAATATATGAGTTTCATTTTTTGTATTGAAGAACTGAAATAAATTAACTTTTTGATGATATTCTAATCTAGTGAAAAGCACTTGTAAGTCTTCCTACATATATAGGAGATGACAGGTCTATAGAGTCTAGAATTATGAGAGCATTTTACTTCTTTGTCCTGGAAATACTATGAAAATGACTGGGAAAATAATAGATTCATCAAACCAGAGACATGTAATTAAGCTAGTCTTCACAACCACACGACACAAAGTAGAAATGTGATGATGCCTCTAGGATTGTGTGGGTTTTTTCCTGTATTATAAAACGGCAACAGTGCATGAAGGGTGAGATGTCTACATTTTATCCTAATACAGGGGTTACCAAATTCCAATTCAAAATAATCTGCAAGGGTATCAAATACAATATGTTAAGAAAGCTGAAAATTTCATAGATATCTACCGTATATACTCGTGTATAAGCCGACCCGTGTATAAGTCGACCCCCCTAATTTTGCCACAAAAAACTGGGAAAAATTATTGACTCATGTATAAGCCGGGTGTATAAACTGCCCTCCTGCTCTGTGCTGCCCCCGTCCTGCTCCTTGCTCCCCCATCCAGCTCTGTGCTCCCCATTCTCCTCTGTACTCCCCCCCTCCTGCTCCGTCCTCCGCTGTGCCCTCCATCCTCCCTGCCCTCGCTCCGTCTCAGCTTCCCCCGTCCTCCCCCGTCCTACTCCAGCTTCCCCCGTCCTCCGTTCTCCCCGCCTCTCCTGCTCCATGCTTCCCCTCGATCCCCCTCCGTTCTCTTCCCCTCTGTTCCTCCTCCTCCATGCTTCCCCCGTCCTGCTCCAGCTTCCCCCGTCCTCCTCTATGCTTCCCCCGTCCACCGTTCTCCCCCCTCCTCCTGTTCCGTGCTCCTTGTCCTCTCCTCCATCATACTCACCCCTCCCCGTGCCATCGCTGAGCGTCCCTGCAATCCTGCGTTCTCCCCGTCTTCCTGCAGCTCTCTCCAGCACTGAGCGGTGATGTAATACCGCTCATTAAGGCCATGAATATGGAGGCGACGCCCATGGGAGTGGCGTCGCGTCCATATTACATGACCCTAATGAGCGGGTATTACATCACCACTCAGTGCTGAAGAGCTGCAGGAAGACGGGGAGAACGCAGGATTGCAGGGACGCTCAGCGATGGCACGGGGAGGGGTGAGAATGATCCCAGCCACCGGCTCCTGCCGCGGCATCCCCTCCCCGCTGGTTTCTGCCCTATGACTCGTGTATAAGCCGAGGGGCATTTTCAGCACGAAAAAAGGTGCTGAAAATCTCGGCTTATACACGAGTATATACGGTACATATAATGTCTGGATTGATGCATAAACAGCCACATAACACAACACGTGATATAAATAAAGTGTGACCCCCCACCTTATGGCAAACTATACAGACATGGAGGAAATGCAGGAGACTATGTCATTTGAGAAGAGATGTCTCTCCTTTTGTGCCCTTTCTGGGTAACCCGGGCTTTATGGGAGGTAAACCACCCTTATCTTACATTGAGCTGGCTGGGCAGGGTTGCATCTTGGCAGCTGACCTATTAGATGATAGATTCTCCATGCTTGCATTTGACATAGCAGCACAACGTTTCCCAACATTTGTAAACAAGCCCTTTTCCTTTTTCTTCAAGCAAGGAGCTTAACTTTGAAAGGCATGTCTGCTGGGGGTGGAGAAAGAGGGAGGAACGCTTTGGATGGCTTCCTTAGGACCGCCAGGGTGCAGATAGCTCGACAAGCAGTATTTACACACTGTTGCGTAAGCAATGGTCATGGGAGGGCAAAAAGACAGGTCCAGCACGATGGGTTAATGATATACAGAAAATCACAGTCGGGGAAATCTTAGATGCCACTTTGATGCAACGGAAGGTGATCCCCTCCAGCAGTTATGCAGACATGTCTTTACTACTTCTTCATAGAGCTTATGTTACCCCACACATTTCTATGATATATGCTACAGGCGGTAGCGATCGTTGTATTGTCATGCCCTTCCAGCAGGTGTATGCGGAACCGACACAGTCCTATATTACTTACTTTTCACATATTTTTAGTAGTGTAGAAATCCTAACGGCAAGGTCGAACATTGTAATGTGGCAGCATAGCGAAAAGCCGCTAGCGATCTCTTGTAGAAGCTACAGATTGTACATGTCTCCTTAAGTCAGATGCAGGGGCCAATTCATGGAAACACAGACCTATTACATCACATGTGGGGATGCCCTAAAGTGCAAATTACTGGCAGTATATCCATGCCGAATACAGATCTTGGTTGGGATATTGTTTCCTTGACACCGCAATGGCAATATTTAACCCTTACTGCCTCGGCGTACTATCCGTCCATGGTACTGGGCCCGTATGACCGGGACGGGATGTACGTCATAGGCGATTCAGCTGCGCACCTGAGGGGAGCGCAGCATAATCGCGCGGTGTCAGCTGATTATCACAGCTGACACCCATGTGTGTGTCAGGAGCGGTCAGGACGCTCCGGCACATTAACCCCTTGCACACGCGATCAACATGATCGAGGTGTACTGGGGCACAGGGGAGGATCGCGCAGGGTGGGGGCTCCTGCGCGCCCCTGAGACCCTCAGAGCAGCGCGATGTGATCGCGCTGTTCTGAGGGCTTCCTCCCTCCCAGGACCCGGATCCAAGATGGCGCCGGGTCCTGGAGGGAGGCGGCTACCTCAGTGCCTGCCGAGAGCAGGCACTGAGAAGCCTGCATCACTGCCTGAGCGATCGCTGGTGTGACAGAGTGCTGTGCACACTGTCACACCAGCGATCTGATAAAATACTGTGATGTCCCACCCTGGGACAAAGTAAAAAAGTTAAAAAAGTAAAAATAAACATGTGTAAAAAAAAATCCAAAATAAATAAAAAAAAAAAAAAATATTCCCCAATAAATTCACTTCTTCCTGTAAATAAAAAAAAAAAAACAACAATAAAAGTACACATATTTGGTATCGCCGCATCCGTAACGACCCCCCCTATAAAATTGTCCCACTAGTTAACCCCTTTAGTGAACCCCTTAAAAAAAAAAAAAAAAAACGAAGCAAAAAATCAATGCTTTATCATCATACCCCGAACAAAAAGTGGAATAACACGCGATCAAAAAGACCGATATAAAAAAACATGGTACCGCTGAAAACGTTATCTTGTCCCGCAAAAAACGAGCCATCATAAAGCATCATCAGCGAAAAAATAAAAAAGTTATAGCTCGCAGAATAAAGCGATGCAAAAATAATTATTTTTTATATAAAATTGTTTTTATTCTATAAAAGCGCCAAAACATGAAAAAATGATATAAATGAGGTATCGCCATAATCGTACTGACCCGAAGAATAAAACTGCTTTATCAATTTTACCACACGCGGAACGGTATAAACGCCTCCCCCAAAAGAAATTCATGAATTGCTGATTTTTGTTCATTCTAACCTCCCAAAAATCGAAATAAAAAGCGATCAAAAAACGTCACGTGCTCAAAAATGGTACCAATAAAAACGTCAACTCGTCCCGCAAAAAATAAGACCTCACATGACTCTGTGGGCCAAAATATGCAAAAATTATAGCTCTCAAAATGTGATGATGCAAAAACTATTTTTGCAATAAAAAGCGTCTTTTAGCGTGACAGCTGCCAATCATAAAAACCCGCTATAAATAGTAAATCAAACCCCCCTTTATCACCCCCTTAGTAATGGAAAAATAATAAAATTAAAAAAAAGTATTTATTTCCATTTTCCCATTAGGTTAGGGTTAGGGTTGCGGCTAAAGTTAGGGTTGGCGCTAAAGTTAGGATTAGGGTTAGGGTTGGGATTAGGGGTGTGTTAGGGTTAGGTTTGTGGTTAGGGTTGGGACTAGGGTTAGGGGTGTGTTGGGGTTAGGGTTGGAGTTAGAATTGGGGGGTTTCAGCTGTTTAGGCACATCAGGGGCTCTCCAAATGTGACATGGCGTCTGATCTCAATTCCAGCCAATTCTGCGTTGAAAAAGTCAAACGGTGCTCCTTCACTTCTCAGCTCTGCCATGCGTCCAAACAGTAGTTTATCCCCACATATGGGGTATCAGCGTACTCTGGACCCCAAGAGTTATTGTGCAATTTGTCCTATTTCTTCTGCTACCCTTGGGAAAATAAAAAACTGGGCGAAAATATATTTTTGTACAAAAAAATATTTTTTTTTTTACGGCTGTACATTATAAACTTCTGTGAAGCACTTGGGCTTCATAGCGCTCACCACACATCTAGAAAGTTCCTTGTGGGTCTATTTTCCAAAATGGGTCACTTGTGGGGATTTCCACTGTTTAGGCGCATCAGGGGCTCTCCAAATGCGACATGACGCCCCCAGACCATTCCATCAAAGTCTGCAATCCAAAACGTCACTACTTCCCTTCCGAGCCCACGTGCCCATACAGTAGTTTTCTCCCACATATTGGTATCAGCGTACTCAGGACAAATTGGACAACAACTTTTGGGTCCAATTTCTCTGTTACCTTGAAAATAAAATATTGGGGCAAAAAATCATTTTGAAAAAAAAAAGATTTTTTATTTTACGGCTGTCGTTATAAATTTGTGAACACTCGGGTTCAAAGTTCACCACACATCTAGACAAGTTCCTTGTGGGGTCTATTTTCCAAAATGGGGTCACTTGTGGGGGTTTCCACTGTTTAGGCGCATCAGGGGCTCTCCAAATGCGACATGACGCCCCCAGACCATTCCATCAAAGTCTGCAATCCAAAACGTCACTACTTCCCTTCCGAGCCTGACGTGCGCCCATACAGTAGTTTTCTCCCACATATTGGGTATCAGCGTACTCAGGACAAATTGGACAACAACTTTTGGGTTCCAATTTCTTGTTACCCTTGTGAAAATAAAATATTGGGGACGAAAAAATCATTTTTGTAAAAAAAAAAAAAGATTTTTTATTTACGGCTGTACGTTATAAACTTTAGTGAAACACCTGGGGGTTAAAAGTTCTCACCACACATCTAGATAAGTTCCTTGAGGGGTCTAGTTTCCAAAATGGCGTCATTTATGGGGGTTTCCACTGTTTAGGCAGATCAGGAGCTCTCCAAACACGACATGGCGTCCAGCCAATTCTGCGTTGAAAAAGTCAGACGGCGCTCCTTCCCTTCCAAACTCTGCCATGCACCCAAACAGTGGTTACCCCCACATATGGGGTATCAGCGCACTCAGGACAAATTGGCACAATAACTTTTGGAGTCTTGTTACCCTTGGAAAAAAAAAAATTGGGTGAAAAGATCATTTTTGTGGAAAAAATATGATTTTTAAATTTTACGGCTCTACGTTATAAACTTGTGTGAAGCACTTGGGGGTTCAAATTGCTCACCAAAGATCTAGAAAAGTTCCTTAGGGGGTCTAGTTTCCAAAATGGGGTCATTTGTGGGGGTTTCCACTGTTTAGGCACATCAGGGGCTCTCCAAATGCAACATGGCATCCAATCTCAATTCCAGCCAATTTTGGTTGGAAAAAGTCAAATGGTGCTCCTTCCATTCCGAGCTCTGCCGTGCGCCCAAACAGTGGTTCCCACCCACATATGGGGTATCAGCGTACTCAGGACAAATTGGACAACAACTTATGTGGTCCAATTTCTCCTGTTACCCTTGAGAAAATAAAAAATTAGTGCCTAAAATATAATTTTTTTGGGAAAAAAATAGGATTTTTTATTTTCATGCCCGGGCATTATAAACTTGTGTGAAGCACTTGGGGGTTCAAAGTGCTCACCAAAGATCTAGATAAGTTCCTTAGGGGGTATAGTTTCCAAAATGGGGTCACTTGTGGGGGGTTTCCACTGTTTAGGCTCATCTGGGGCACTGCAAACGGAACATGACCCCCATCAACGTCTACATTCCAAAACGTTACTACTTCCTTTCCAAGCCCTGCCGTGCACCCAAACAGTTCCCCCCCCCCCACATATGGGATATCAGCGTACTCAGGACAAATTGGACAACAACTTTTGGGGTCCAATTTCCTTGGGAAAATTCAAAAATTTGGGACTAAAAAATCATTTTTGTGGAAAATTGTTTTTTTTTTTTTTCACACCCAGGCATTATAAGCTTTTGTGAAACACTTGGGAGTTCAAAGTGCTCACAACAGATCTAGATAAGTACCTTAGGGGTCTAGTTTCCAAAATGGTGTCACTTGTGGGGGTTTCCACTGTTTAGGCGCATCAGGGGCTCTCCAAACACGACATGGCGTCCAATCTCAATTCCAGCCAATTTTAGTTTGAAAAAGTCAAACGGCGCTCCTTCCCTTACGAGCTCTGCCGTGTGCCCAAACAGTGGTTTTCCCCCACATATTGGGTATTGGCGTACTCAGGAGAAATTGCATAACAACCTTATCTGTCCATTTTCTCCTTTTACCCTTGTGAAAATAAAAAAAAAGTTTGTAAAAGATCATTTTTGTGGCTAAAAAGTTAAATATTCATTTTTTCCTTCCACGTTGCTTTAGTTCCTGTGAAGCACCTGAAGGGTTAATAATCTTCTTGAATGTGGTTTTGAGTACCTTGAGGGTGCAGTTTTTAGAATGGTGTCACTTTTGGGTATTTTCTGCCATATAGACCCCTCAAAGTGACTTCAAATGAGAGGTGGTCCCTAAAAAAAAATGGCTTTGTAAATTTTGTTGTAAAAATGAGAAATCGCTGGTCAACTTTTAACCCTTATAACTTCCTAACAAAAAAAAATTTTGGTTCCAAAATTGTGCTGATGTAAAGTAGACATGTGGTAAATGTTATTTCTTAACTATTTTATGTGACATATTTCTCTGTTTTAAGGGAATAAAAATTCAAAGTTTGAAAATTGCAAAATTTTAAAAATTTTCGCCATATTTGCGTTTTTTTCAAAAATAAACGCAAGTTATATCGAAGAAATTTTACCAATAACGTGAAGTACAATATGTCACGAGAAAACAATCTCAGAATCGCGAAGATCCGTTGAAGCGTTCCAGAGTTATAACCTCATAAAGAGACAGTGGTCAGAATTGTAAAAATTGGCCCGGTCATTAACGTGCAAACCACCCTTGGGGGTGAAGGGTTAATATTCTAGACAGCTCTCAACACAAATTCCCCAAACATGTTAAGGCCATGTTGATAATATGGGCCTCAGCTGCCAGGAAAAGTATCTTGCAGCACTGGCTAAATCCATTACCACCACCCAAATCTCTCATATACTCCAAAATAATGTATATTTTTCGAATGGACTGGCTAGACACCCTGACAAATAAAGAGAAATTGACTGGGAAGTTTTTAAGTACATGGTCATTGTTCATCCCATCTCTGTCTCAGGACACCAGGGACAAATTAAGGACACATTTTGAAAACACCCAGTGGTATCTTCTTCACAAAATTAGCGGACATAATCCTATTCCTTGAACTTGTTGATTGTTAATCAAATGCAGGGTCGCTTTAGGGGTTTATATGTTGGGGGGATGGGAGGGTTGAGTGTGGTGGGGGGACATTTATGAGTATTATGCCTGTCAAATAAGCGTCAAATAAGCTTGATACCTTCAAACCTGTATGACTTACTTTTTGGCAATGCTCTTTAAATCAATATTTTGAGTTTTACGTCTGTCAAATAAGCTTGTTACTTCAAGACTTGTATGATTATCTTTTATTGTAATACTCTTTAAATCAATAAAACATGTTGGAAAAAAATAAATAAATTGTGACCTCAGAATAAAAAAACAAAAACAAAACAATACAAAAAAAACTATTTTTTTTTCAAACAGTGACTAGACATAGGGTAACCGGTAATACTATGGACATGTAGTATTAGGACTGTTGGCTTAAAATAGTTGTTCAGTTCAATTGTTTTTACATTTTGTCTTTCCGTACTTAAAAACAACAAATACAGCTTTATTCACCCACTGCCGTTCACACATAAGCTCAATGCTGTAGTCTCTAATCTTTATTGATATGTCTGCAAAGGTAATGTCAAATAGCTACTGCAGCCAATCACTGGGCTTAGTGGTCATACCAATGTAACTGCTGAGCCCAGTGATCAGTTGCAGCGGTCACATGATGTCAATGCAATGCTAATGCTGCAGCCGTATCAACAAAGACCAGGTGAATACAACTGTATTAGTTTTAGTATAGAACCCCAATAAAATAAAATAAAATAAATCAATAAAACTGGACAACCCATTTAAGGGGTTTTCATCTCTTAACTTCACAGCATACAGTTATATGAAAAAGTTTGGGCACCCCTATTAATCTTAAGTTTAATGTTTGAAAAATTGGTGTTTTTGCAACAGCTATTCAGTTTGATATATCTAATAACTATTGGACACAGTAATGTTTCTGCCTTGAAATGAGGTTTATTGTACTAACAGAACATGTGCAATCTGCATCCAAACAAAATTTGACAGGTGCATAAGTATGGCCACCCTTATCATTTTCTTGTTTTAAATACTCCTACCTACTTTTTACTGACTTACTAAAGCACTTTTTGTGGTTTTGTAACCTCATTGAGCTTTGAACTTCATAGCCAGGTGTATGCAGTCATGAGAAAAGCTACTTAAAGTGGTCACTTGCAAGTTGTTCTCCTGTTTGAATCTCCTCTGAAGAGTGGCATCATGGGCTCCTCAAAACTGTCAAATGATCTGAAAACAAAGATTATTCAACATAGTTGTTCAGGGGAAGGATACAAAAAGCTGTCTCAGAGATTTAACCTGTCAGTTTCCACTGTGAGGAACATAGTAAGGAAATGGAAGAACACAGGGACAGTTCTTGTTAAGGCCAGAAGTGGCAAGCCAAGAAAAACATCAGAAAGGCAGAGAAGAAGAATGGTGAGATCAGTCAAGGACAATCCTCAGACCACCTCCAGAGAGCTGCAGCATCAACTTGCTGCAGATGGTGTCACTGTGCATCGGTCAACTATACAACGCACTTTGCACAAGGAGAAGCTGTATGGGAGAGTGATGCGAAAGAAGCCGTTTCTGCAAGCACGCCACAAACAGAGTCGGCTGAGGTAAGCAAAAGCACATTTGGAGAAGCCAATTTCTTTTTGGAAGAAGGTCCTGTGGACTGATGAAACCAAGATTGAGTTGTTTGGTCATACAAAAAGGCGTTATGCATGGTGTAAAAAAAAACACAGCATTCCAAGAAAAACACTTGCTACCCACAGTAAAATTTGGTGGAGGTTCCATCATGCTTTGGGGCTGTGTGGCCAATGCCGGCACCGGGAATCTTGTTAAAGTTGAGGGACGCATTGATTCCACTCAGTATGAGCAGATTCTTGACAATAATGTTCAAGAATCAGTGACAAAGTTGAAGTTACGCAGAGGATGGATCTTTCAGTAAGACAATGATCCAAAACACTGCTCCAAATCTACTCAGGCATTCATACAGAGGAACAATTACAATGTTCTGGAATGGCCATCCCAGTCCCCAGACCTGAATATCATTGAACATCTGTGGGATCATTTGAAGAGGGCTGTCCATGCTCGGCGACCATCAAACTTAACTGAACTGGAATTGTTTTGTAAAGAGGAATGGTCAAAAATACCTTCATCCAGGATCCAGGAACTCATTAAAAGCTACAGGAAGCTACTAGAGGCTGTTATTTTTGCAAAAGGAGGATCTACTAAATATTAATGTCACTTTTCTGGTGAGGTGCCCATACTTATGCACCGGTCAGATTTTGTTTGGATGCAGATTGCACATTTTCTGTTAGTACAATAAAACTCATTTCAAGGCAGAAACATTACTGTGTCCAATAGTTATTAGATATATCAAAATGAAATAGCTGTTGCAAAAACACCAATTTTTATAAAACATTAAGCTTAAGATTGATTAATAGGGGTGCCCAAACTTTTTCATATAACTGTATCTACACTAAATGCCATATGTGTCTGATAAATGTAGGTTTATTCTCTGGGTCTCCATCTTAAAATTCTCATAAAAGTGAACAGATAGAGCGAGACATGCTTAGCCACCTCTTCACTTAGTTTATTTATTTTACTTGCTTACATTAATTTCCATAGCTTTTCACAGATATTATCACTGTCCCCTGTCCCCATTGGTGCTCACAATCTACATGTACTACCGGTATATGTTTGCAGTGTAGGAGAAAACTGGAGAACCCAGAGGAGAACGTACAAAGTCCTTATAGATGTTGTCCCTGGTGGGATTTGACCCCAGGAGTGCCAGGAACCCAGCGCTGCAGAGCAAACCGCAGAGCGATCGTGCAGCACAGTTGTCACAAAATACCAGACCTAGAACTGAAAAGTGTTACAAATGTATTTTATTTCTAGGAAAGGTGGGAGACAACCAGTAGAGCAGCCATAACCGTTTCCACAAGACATCAAGATATTTCACAGCAACCAATGCGTAACTAAAGTCTGTGCAAGATGTACGGACAGCTGTAAAGAAGCTCGTCCAAAAACAGACATAACTATATACAATATACAACCTATATACCATCATGACACCACATACAGACGAGAACTATACATAAAACCCTTTACAAGTTCCAGTGTTCATGTTTAACAGCAAGCTCAGACTTCACAGTCCATTAAGAGGGAGTTCACACTATGGTGTTGTAACTGGCATTTGGTACCATTACGTGGCAGGCTTTAATGTGTCCCGCTTTACAGACTTTCCTGTGGGGGCAATCACACACTTGGTTAGCTTTTAAAGTGTCGTGTGTTTATAGTGTATAAACAGAAGGTTTTCAGTCCTGATTGTAGACTGTTCAAGAAAACAAACTCTGACATTAAAATCTACAGTCAGCTTGGGCAGATCACCTCTCTGCTCCATTCACTTTTATGGTGTGTCAGATCAGATACCATTTCCTTCCAGATCCCAATCCTTGGCCAAACTGCTGGCACATCATTACAATCTGTCAACCATTGCAACAGGCAAATGTGCATCAGGAACCTATCCAGGGTGCCGAGAATATGAATTAAGCACTTGGTGCAGTTGATTGCCATTAAATATGGCGAGAGGTGCATAAAACAAACTGGAGATGAGTCCTTCACACAATGTTACTTGCTTGTTTTTTAAACCATTTTTTTTCAAATATAGGTGGCACTAGATTTTCTGTTCTTTTCCTCTCTGAATATGAGATTTGCAAATTTTAATTCCCAGAGGAGCATTATCGTAGCCTACAAGTCTCCCTACACTGGTTTGGCACTCTCCTTAAAAGAGAAACTTTACCCCTTAGGTCGGAGTCACACTAAACGTATGAAAAATCAGTCTCCCTGCAGAGACTCGCAGGAGTGTATCGGGAGTGTCATGCGAGTGTCATACGAGTGCAATCCGATTTCTCACACCTAGCGTCTCCATCCGAATGCAGTGCGATTGCTATCCGACTGCAATGCGATTTTAACATGAGCTTTTACATGGAGCAATTCCCTAAGTCATTTACACATTGTTTTTAAACAAAATATTCAGGAAAACATAGATAGACAGATAAATATATAGAAAAACCTGATTGGCATCTCCTAATGTGAACACGTGCACGCTGCCAAGCTGCATTATATTGACAAAAAAGGTACAACAGCACTGTGTATGAATCTAGGCCATGTAAAAACACAGAAAAACATTAAAAACATTCAAAAATTTTTTTTAACTTACAGATGAAAATGAAGGTTATTAGTGCATAAATTGGCCAATTCATGTATGTCCATCAACCACGGCAAGGTGACCTCCCTCTGATGGGTCCCTGTTCTACTGTACATGCCTTCTCTCGGGCTATCAACCTACAGTTAAATGGACACAATGTCTCTTTCTTTCTCCAGGTTTAGCCTACAATTTATGGGCAGGTAGAACTGATTACGGCCACCTGCAGGACAATGGGAGGAGTGCAAGATCAAGCTGGAAGCAGCCAGCATCCAATAGTCAAATATAGCCCAAGAGAAGGCATGTACAGTAGAGCAGGGACCCATCAGAGTGAGGTCACCTTGCCAGGGTTGATGGGCATACATGAATTGGCCAATTTATGCGATAAGAACCTTCATTTTCATCTATTACTGTAAGTTTAAAAAAAAAAATTGTGAAAAAATGTTTTCAAAGAAAAATTTAAATTGAATGTTTTTATGTGTTTTCACATGGCCTAGATTCATACACAGTGCTGTTGTACCTTTTTTTGTCTAGATAGATTGATAGAATATACACTGGCAATTCATGTGCAGCGTACAGTAAAATCACAGTATGACAGGTTAGAATACAATAGATAGAATAGATATATACACATAGAATAGATGGATATATAGAAATTTTCCCATGGCACTCGCATTGACTTCAGAAAGATGAAGTGAGTTCATTGGCTGTGAACTCACAGGACCTGTCTGACGGAACCGCGAGCAGGAGAACTTCGTCACGCTCACAGTGCCCTCAGACAGGGAATAGAAGTGCACAGGGAGACACTGAGCGCACGTTGCTCAGTATCTCTGCTAGAGGATAGGCTGTATGGTCACATCATGCAACCATGCAGCCTGCCATCTAGATGTAGCAGAGCTAGGCCTGTCGTGGGACAAATGGATTAGTAGCATCTCTGTGGACAGGTGAGGAACATTGTTGTTTTTTTTTAAAATTTTTTGCAGATGACAAGGGTGTCGGGGGAATGGGCGAGGTTGTAAGTATGGTTTACCGTATTTTTCGGACTATAAGACGCACTGGACCATAAGACGCACCACAAATTTTGGGGTGGAAAATAGCAAAAAAAGATTTTTATAAGATGGGGCAATGCTGAAGTCCAGGGACATCCCAGTGGTGCGATGCTGCGGGTCTGGTGTCGGCGGTGAGGCAGAGCAGAGTGTACTGCAAAAAGCAGGGTCCCTTCCTCAGAGAGCCGGCGTAAGAAATGTGGTGATGCCGCGGGCCGGTGTCCACAGTGAGCAGAGCCAAGTGCATCATTTTTTTCTCTGCGGCCATTTTCCTGAAGCAGAGGGCCACTGAGATCTCAATCTGTGTATGTGTGGCCTCTGGCGGACATTTTCCTGAAGCTGAGGGCAGGTGAGATCTCAATCTGCGCACGCGCGGCCTCCGGAGGCCATTTTCCTGAAGCCCATAGCCTCAGGAAAATGGAGAGCTAGAAGCCCAGCCAAGATCTCAATCCGCGCACGCGGCTCACAGCTTCGGGAAGATGGCCGCAAGGTAACCAATAATACACTCCGCACTGCACACCGCCGACACCGAGCTTTAGAATCGCCACACTTCTGCCCCTGCCAGTTCCATGAGGAAGGGACACTGCACACCACTGCCGCAATCAAGATCTATTACAGAAGTCTGTGTCATTCTTTCAAATAAAGGACTTTTCACTGGGTGTCTGTTTTCATACGATGTGACTTGTTTTCATACAATGTGACTATGGGGTTAGTAATGGGGGCGTCTTATTGACACCTCTCCATTAATAACCTTGGGGCTTGATGTCATATGACAATACATAGATGACATCAACCCCCCAACTATCACCCCACTTGCCACTGCTACAGGGCAAGTGGGAAAAGCAAGGCTAAGTGCCAGAATTGGCACATCTTAGAGTTGCGCCTTTTCTGGGGCGGCTGAGAGCTGATGTTTTTAGTCTGGGGGGCCAGTAACCATGGCCCCTTCCTAGGCTATTAATATCATCTCACAGCTGCCTGCATACCCTTTGCTGGTTATTAATTATAGGGGACCCTATGTCTTTTTTTTTTTTTTTTTTTTAGAGTTGCCCATTTTAATAGCCAGTAAAGGCTAAGTATACAGTTGTGAGCTGATATTAATAGCCTGGGAAGCTCCATGGGTATTACCCCCTTCCCAGGCTATAAACATCAGCCCCCAGTCGTCGGCTTTCCCTCTGCTGGTTACAAAAATTAAGCCATTTTTTCAGAACAATTCTCTTTTATTAATTAAATACATGTACTGTAAGCTGCACACACACTGCACTAATTGTCCTTGTCCCTGTAGTGTGGGCTATATATTTAGGAGTAGTCTAAGGGGCGCACGCAGTGTGGGGTGCGCACGCATCCCAGAAAGCAAAGCATCACAGAAGATAAGCATCATGTGAACGGCACACCTCTGCTGGCTGTCTTGTATGCTGCAATATATCCTAATGGTATGCACGCCATTCATTGAAAGCAAACAGCTGAATGGTACAATCCCCACCTCTGCTGGCTGTCTTGTATGCTGCAATATATTCTAATGGTATGCACTCCATTCATTGAAAGCAAACAGCTAAATGGTACAATCCCCACCTCTGCTGGCTGTCTTGTATGCTGCAATATATCCTAATTGTATGCACGCCATTCAATGAAAGCAAACAGCTGAATGGTACAATCCCCACCTCTGCTGGCTGTCTTGTATGCTGCAATATATCCTAATGGTATGCACTCCATTCATTGAAAGCAAACAGCTGAATGGTACAATCCCCACCTCTGCTGGCTGTCTTGTATGCTAATCATGACACTCCATGAACAATATAATCCACTTTATATGGTATACGGGGCACTCCATACTTCTGCTTGCTGTCATCCGCTGCTTTACCATCTTGCTACATTTTTTAATGTGCCTGCTAAAGCTTCGGTATAATTCATATATTGCACTGTATTTAATACTTACTGCTTTATATCCGTGTGACTGGGGCCTCTCTAGATCTTATCAGGTGGAAGGTGCTATAACATATAGATGTAGCCAGGTCTAGTGCCTTTGATGATCTAACCACCCCCTGGTGTGCTGGCCCCAGCTGCCAAATTATTCCAAACCAGCTCCTACAATCCATCTCTCCTGTCCCTGTAGTGTCGCTATATATTTAGGAGTAGTCTAAGGGGTGCACGCAGTGTGGGGTGCGCACGCATCTCAGAAAGCAAAGCATCACAGAAGATAAGCATCATGTGAACGGCAGTTATCCATGGCAGTTAATCAGGGCAGGAATCAGGTAACCCACACTTTGCTTTCCCTTTTCACTATGTGCTCTATTTCTCTCCTCCTGTGTTCCCTTGCCATCCACATTCACCGCCCCATCCCCCTCCATCACGACTCATACACATCAGCCCCTCTATACTTTCCTCTCCCATGTACAGCTCCCATGCACTTCTCACCTTCCTGAAAAACCTAAGCCCATCTTACCCAAACATATCGCAGAAAAAAACCGACTTACAATTCCAACAAGTACTTGCTCTTTATCTTACTACTCCTACTGATTTCAGGGGACATCTCCCCCAACCCTGGTCCACCATCCCCCAACCTCAACCCCTACCCTACCTCATATCAAAACCATAATAATCTTATTACTATTACTTGCACTCCCTCATCTCCTTTTTTTAATTGTGCCCTCTGGAATCCACGGTCTGTATGCAACAAGCTTCCCTACCAGCACAACTACTTTCTGAACAACTCTCTTCATCTGTTGGCCCTCACTGAAACCTGTATTCAGGATTCTGACACTGTCTCCCCTGCTGCCATTTCCTATGGTGGCTTACAGTTCTTCCATTCCCCGAGACCTGCAAATAGACATGGTGGTGGAGTCGGCATACTCCTGTCCCCACAATGCACTTTCCAGGTCATCCCCCCAATTCCATCACCCTCATTCCCTTCTTTTGCGGTCCACACCATCAGGCTCTTCCGTCCCCTCTCCCTCAGAGTAGCGGTCATATATCGACCCCCAAGCTCGCCCATCCAGTTCCTTGACCACTTCTCAGCCTGGCTGCCGCACTTCATGTCCTCAGAACTACCAACCCTTATCCTTGGAGACTTCAACATCCCCATTAACAGTCCTACTTCCACATCTGCATCTCAGCTTCTATTACTAACCACTTCTCTAGGCCTCTCACAGCTTTCAACCTCTGAGACACACATGGACGATAACACCCTTGACCTGGTCTTTGTCCGGCTCTGTTCAATCTCCCACCTAAATAACTCACCGCTTCCACTCTCTGACCACAACATTCTCTCCTTCACGCTCACAAATACTGTACCACCCCATTGCACTCCTACCTACCACACATTCAGAAATCTACAAGCCATTAACCCTCAGACACTTTCAGACTCCCTACACTCATCGCTGTCCCCAATCCCCTCTTTTTCCTGTCCTGATCTGGCTGTTCATCACTACAATGACACTCTTAGAAGCACCCTTGACCAAGTAGAGCAGCTCACCCTCAGAACTTCAAAAAACACAGTAAAACAGCCCTGGCACACATTACAAACTCAACTTCTCGAGCGATGCTCTAGGAGTGCTGAACGCCTTTGGAGGAAAACTCGCACACCAGAAGACTTCATCCACTTTAAATTTATGTTAAGAACTTATAACGCTGCCCTTCACCTCGCCAAACAGACCTACTTCACCACCCTGATCTCCTCACTAACCAACAACCCCAAGAAACTTTTTGACACTTTTCACTCCCTCCTCAGGCCAAAAGCACAAGCCCCCATCACAGACATTTGTGCTGATGACATGGCCTCCCACTTTATAGAAAAAATAGATACCGTATATACTCATGTATAAGCCGACCCGTGTATAAGCCGACCCTCCTAATTTTGCCACAAAAAACTGGGAAAACTTATTGACTCGCGTATAAGCCTAGGGTGAAAAATGATTATGCCCCCATATGCCTGCATAGATTAGGCCCCCATAAACTGCACAGATTATGCCCCCATATGCGCACAGATTATGCCCCATATGCTCCACAGATTATGCCCACATATGTTCCACAGATTAGTCCCCCATATGTTCCACATATTAGTCCCCCATATGTTCCACAGATTAGTCCCCATATGCTCCACAGATTATGCCCATATGCTCCACAGATTATGCCCCCATATGCTCCACAGATTATGCCCCATATGTTCCACAGATTAGGCCCCCAT
Organism: Oophaga sylvatica; assembly: GCA_033576555.1. Lineage (NCBI taxonomy): Eukaryota > Metazoa > Chordata > Amphibia > Anura > Dendrobatidae > Oophaga > Oophaga sylvatica. The sequence continues at coordinate 173,399,328 of JARQOD010000004.1, forward strand.
ATGCTCCTCAGATTATGCCCCCATATGTTCCACAGGTTAGGCCCCCATATGCTCCTCAGATTATGCCCCAATATGCTCCTCAGATTATGCCCCCATATGTTCCACAGATTATGCCCCCATATGCTCCACAGATTATGCCCCCATATGTTCCACAGATTAGGCCCCCATATGCTCCTCAGATTATGCCCCCATATGTTCCACAGATTAGGCCCCCATATGCTCCTCAGATTAAGCCCCCATATGTTCCACAGATTATGCCCCCATATGTTCCACAGATTAGGCCCCCATATGCTCCTCAGATTATGCCCCCATATGCTCCTCAGATTATGCCCCCATATGTTCCACAGATTAGTCCCCCATATGCTCCTCAGATTATGCCCCCATATGTTCCACAGATTAGGCCCCATAGCATGTCCCTTATGCTGCCGCGCTGCTGCTGCAAAAAAAATGACATACTCACCTCTCGTCGCTGGGGGCCAGGTGCCGGTGTCCTGAGCAGGCGATGACACCGGCGCACTATGGGGGACAGGTGCCGGTGCCACCGCTGGCTCAAGACCCCGCACCTGAGATATTTACCTGTCACCAGACCACCTCTGCGCTGCTCCCTCTTCCGGGTCCTCGGCAGTGAATGATCAGGCTGGGGGCGCGGCGCGCACTAACGAAGTCATCGCGCCCTCTGCCTGAACATTCAGAGTCGGACGAGGAGGTCAGAGCAGCGCGCAGCGGTGGAACGGGACAGGTGAATATCGCTATACTCACCCCTCCGCGTCTCTCTCTGCAGCCTCTCCTCTTCTCCCGGCGGTCTCCGCAGCTCTTCCTTCCTACAGCGGTCACACCGCTCATTAAAGTCATGAATATGTGCATATTCATGACTTTAATGAGCGGTACCATGTGACCGCTGCAGGAAAGAGCCGGAGATCGTGGGAGAAGCAGGGGGCTGCAGAGACCGTGCCGGCGGAGGGGTGAGTATGATACGACACCCCCGCTCCTCCTCCCCCTCCGACACCCGTATATGACCCGCGTATAAGCCGAAAGGGGGACTTTCAGCCCTAAAAAATGGGCTGAAAATCTCGGCTTATACACGAGTATATACGGTACTATACGTCAGGAAATCTGCTCTCAAGCACCAAGTGCTGTGACTCCCATCGCTCCCTGCATTTCCCCTGGCTCACTTTCCACATTTGATCCCATCACAGAAGAAGTCTCCAGACTCCTCTCTTCCTCTTGTCCGACTACATGCACTACCGACCCCATTCCCTCACATCTCCTCCAGTCTCTCTCTCCAGTTGTCATAACTCACCTAACGACAATCTTTAATCTCTCACTCTCCTCTGGCATTTTCCCATTCTCCTTCAAACACTCCATCATTACTCCATTACTAAAGAAACCCGCTCTCGACCCTTCCTGCACAAACAACTACAGACCAGTCTCCAATCTCCCCTTCATTTCTAAACTTTTGGAGCGTCTAGTCTACTCCCACCTTACCCGTTACCTCTCCACTCACTCCCTTCTAGACCCTTCACAGTCCGGCTTCCGACCCCTTCATTCGACTGAAACTGCACTCATCAAAGTGACCAATGACCTTCTGACAGCAAAACGTAACGGTGACCACTCTCTGCTCATTCTTCTCGACCTTTCTGCAGCTTTCGACACGGTTGACCACCGTCTCCTACTGTCTAGGCTCCAGTCACTAGGCATTAAGGACACTGCTCTCTCCTGGTTCTCGTCCTATCTTTCTGACCGCTCCTTCAGTGTTTTGTTCTCTGGCTCCACATCATCTCCTCTTTCTCTCCCTGTCAGTGTACCCCAGGGCTCAGTCCTTGGCCCCCATCTCTTCTCTCTCTACACGGCCCCAATTGGACAGACCATCAGCAGATTTGGCTTTCAGTACCATCTTTGTGCTGATGACACACAACTATACACGTCATCCCCCGACCTTACCCCCGCTGTACTACAGAACGCCACTGACTGTCTGTCCGCAGTCTCCAATATCATATCCGCTCTCTATCTGAAACTCAACCTCTCCAAAACTGAACTTAATCTGCTCCCGCCATCTACTAACCTCCCTAAATTTGACATTTCCCTCTCCGGGGCGGCACCATAATAACACCCCGGCAGCAGGCTCCCTGTCTGGGTGTTATGTTTGACACCAATCTCTCCTTCACCTCCCATATACAATCTCTTGCCGCCTACACCTAAAGAACATCTCTAGAATCTGCCCTTTTCTCACCATGGAAACAACAAAAACCCTCACTGTAGCATTGATCCACTCCCGCCTGGAGTACTGCAATGCTTTATTAATTGGCCTCCCCCTTACTCGACTTTCCCCACTCCAGTCCATCCTTTATGCAGCAGCCAGGGTCATCCATCTGGCTAATCAGTACTCGGACGCGTCCGCTCTTCGCCAGTCCTTACACTGACTGCCCATTCATTATAGGATCCAATTCAAAGTACTTGTTCTCACCCACAAAGCTCTCCACAGTGCAGCACCCCCCTACATCTCCTCCCTCATTTCCATCTATCGGCCTAACCGACTGTTGCGCTCTGCAAATGACTTTCGACTAACCTCTGCACTAATCCGTACCTCCCACTCCCGACTCCAAGACTTCTCCCGCACTGCGCCAATCCTCTGGAATGCTCTACCCCAAGAAATTAGGACTATCCACAATTTGCATGGTTTCAGGCGCTCCCTCAAAGCACATTTGTTCAGAGCGGCCTATCACGTTCATTAATCAAAGTCATTCTATGTGTAAGTGTGTGTGTGTAGCCCATTCACTATCTCCATCCATCCCTCACTCCCTCAAGATGGCTGGACCATTATTGTAAATACACCATTGCATATACACACCTGTACTTTGTATCTCCCTCACCTCATTGTAGATTGTAAGCTCTCACGAGCAGGGTCATCTTATCTTGCTTTAATTATTGTATTGTTAACGATGTTAATTATGACTTGTGTTTTGAAACTGTTATACCGTAAAGCGCTGTGGAATATGTTGGCGCTATATAAATAAAGATTATTATTATTATTATTATTATTAATTGTATTTGTCACAGACATCTGTATATCTAACTATTCTATGTGTATTCACTGTATGTAATCCATCTCTTCTCTATCCTGTCGACTCCTGCTGTGATTTTACACTACTGTATGCGGCTGCTGAATTGCCGTCTTTTCTTCTAATTATGTATGTATGTAATATATATATGTATATACACATACACTGCTCACAAAAATAAAGGGAACACTCAAATAACACATCCTAGATTTGAATGAATAAAATATTCTCATTGAATACTTTGTTCTGTACAAAGTTGAATGTGCTGATAACAAAATCACACAAAAATCATCAATGGAAATCAAATTTATTAACCAATGTAGGCCTGGATTTGGAGTCACCCACAAAATTAAAGTGGAATGTAATGTCCTTAAAACAAGTCAAAATGATGCTCAGTAGTGTGTGTGGCCTCCACGTGCCTGTATGACCTTCCTGTGCCTGTATGACCTCCCTACAACGTCTTGGCATGCTCCTGATGAGGGCGTGGATGGTCTCCTGAGAGATCTCCTCCCAGGCCTGGACTAAAGCATCCACCTACTCCTGGACAGTCTGCGGTGACTGACGTGACGTTGGTGGATGGAGCGAGGCATGATGTCCCAGATGTGCTCAAACGGATTCGGGTCTGGGGAACAGGCGGGCCAGCCCACAGCTTCAATGCCTTCATCTTGCAGGAACTGCTGACACACTCCAGCCAGCCACATGAGGTGTGGAATTGTCCTGCATTAGGAGGAACCCAGGGCAAACCGCACCAGCATATGGTCTCACAAGGGGTCTGAGGATCTCATCTCAGTACCTAATGGCAGTCAGGCTACCTCTGGCGAGCACATGGAGGGCTGTGCGGCTCTCCAAAGAAATGCCACCCCACACCATTACTGACCCACTGCCAAACCGGTCATGCTGAAGGATGGTGCAGGCAGCAGATCGCTATCCACGGTGTCTCCAGAGTTACGTCTGTCTCATATGCTCAGTGTGAACCTGCTTTCATCTGTGAAGAGTACAGGGTGCCAGTGGCGAATTTGACAATCCTGGCTGTGGACGTCGAGCACTCAGACCATCCTCATGGATTCGGTTTCTAACAGTTTGTGCAGACACATGCACATTTGTAGCCTGCTGGAGGTCATTTTGCAGGGCTTTGGCAGTGCTCCTCCTGTTTCTCCTTGCACAAAGGCAGAGGTAGTGGTCCTGCTCCTGGGTTGTTGCCCTCCTACGGCCCCCTTCACGTCTCCTGGTTTACTGGCCTGTCTCCTAGTAGCACCTCCAGCCTCTGGACACTAAGCTGACAGACACAGCAAACCTTCTTGCCACAGCTCGCATTGATCTGCCATCCTGGATGAGCTGCACTACCTGAACCACTTGTGTGGGTTGTAGAGTCCGTTTCATGCTATCACGAGTGTCAAAGCACAGCCAACATTCAAAAATGACCAAAACATCAGCCACAAAGCATTGGTACTGAGATGTGGTCTGTCGTCTCCACCTGCAGAACCACTCCTTTTATTGAGTGTGTCTTGATAATTGCCAATAATTTCCATCTGTTGTTTAGTCCATTTGCACAACAGTATGTGAAATTGATTGTCAGTCAGAGTTGTGTCCTAAGTGGGTAGTCTGATTTCACAGAAGTTTGAGTTATATTCTGTTGTTTAAGTGTTCCCTTTATTTTTTTGAACAGTGTATATATATGTGTGTGTTTGTCATTGACATCTATATATTCTATGTGTATATATCTATTCTAACCTGTCACTCTGTGATTTTACTGTATGCGGTACATGAATTGCCAGCTTTTTAAACGACACCGATGCGTAAAAATCGAACAGCACTCGCCTCGTCCGAGTGCTGTGCGATTTTTTTCTCGCACCGATAGGCTTGCATTGGTGAGTCTTGGCCGAGTCTCAGTGACAATTGCAGCATGCTGTGTTTTTACACGCACGCTGAATATGCCCGAGAAAATAAATGGTGATGTGAGTTACCCTAGGATTAACACTGGGCCGAGTGCTATGCAATGTTTTCTCACATAGCGCTAGCCCGTATTCTACGGAAGTGTGACGCCAGCCTTAGACTCCCTATCAGAGCCTTCCCAAACAGCCAAACCAGATCTCTTGCTTTGCACTGATGAGAGACAAACATCACGAAATGCGTCTGAAAATGCATGTTCTAGTTTGGTTTCTTATACTAAATCATGTAGCAAAGCTCTTTAAAGAATCGATATTGACTTGTTGATTTGCTACCCAAATTAGATGACACTACAGTTCCTATCCTTTTCGTCTTTAAAGAGGCAATTTGAAAAAAAAAATTTATATGGCAAATTCATTTTTAGGCCGGGGTCACACATTCAAGTGCAATGCAAGAAACTCGCACGAGCCTTTCGCATCAAGAACCAGCACTGCCGCCAGCACTCGGACCGGAGTGTTCAGCTGCATAGAAATACATGCAGACGCACACTCCGGTCCAGAGTGCGGCAGCAGTGCCAGGTATTGATGCGAGAGACTTGCGCGACTTTCGCGCATTGCACTTGCAAGTGTGACCCCGGCCTTAGTGGTGTTTTTGGTAGTTTTTTTTTCATTTTGTATTACTTTAATTTGCGTATTTTTTCTAGGGTTTCTAGAGACACCTAGGGATAAACACCACTTACTCCCACAATGCTGCTCATAGAAATACATTGCATGTAACGTGTTTATACTTTGTGCACAAACATTAATGGAACACTTGGCAGCACCAGTTTATCCCAAGAAAAAAAGAATCACATTATCAAGACTGGCATCTTGTACATCAGTCTTGATGCAGAGTCTGCTGGTTTACAGTGCACCAAATTCACTTCAATTGGAGATAAACTGCAGTTCTCGACAGTTGTCGATAAACAATGTATAGGTATGCGGTATAAGGCTATGTTTCCACAGTCAGGAAACCTTCAGGATTTGCTGCGGATTGGACGCTGTGTAAGGAGGTCAAGAGTATTAACCCTTGAAATGTTTGCATTCTTTTAGGTGTATAAATGTATGTCTGTTATGTGCTGTATGATGTCATGTACTTGTGTTATTTCTAATATGTATGAGTAAGGGAGGTATAGATATATAATAGGTAAGGTATAGTGTAGTCTCTGGGGTCACTAGAGGAGGGCAGGGCACTAGTAGAGTAGTATATTTGTGGGGTTTAGATGTAGTAGGGATCACTAACAGGGTGGCACGTTAGAGATCCAGTTAGTAAGTTATAAAAATATGTCAGTGCAGTATTTGAGTTGGACGCTAGATGGGGGCATTAGGCACATCCAGTCCAATAGGGACAAATGGTTAGGGACTTTTTGTCAGGGAAAGATCCCCTCCAAGCGGGGGTCTGTCGGGAAGATTAACTCCAAGCGGAAGTCAGTCGTGGGTGGACCTTGCTAGTGTGAGGAAGTCCACGTTCCTGGGCCCTGGGCATAGAGAAGATGTGTGAGGGGACCAGCAACCCCTGAGTAGCCGGTGAAGAAGTCACCGTGGTAGCGTGAGCCCAAAGTCTGTGGGTTTACAGAGCAGTAGTCCAGTGGAAGATCCACTGTGGGAACGCTCAGCAGAAGAGTCCGTGCATGAGCATAGTAGCGACTGAGCCACCATCAAGTATCCGGGCAGGATAACCAGAGAGGGTTGGACGACCTAGTAGATGTGTCTTTCTATACTGGATTGAAGTATCTCCAGGGGAAGAGATCAAAGTGCTGTTTTCACCGGGCTCCTCGTCACGTCAATACTTTGTGGTCCATTCTGGTGTAGCAGAGAAGAAGAAGTGGAGTTGTGAAGAATGTATTGCTGGTATCGTGTAAGACGTGCTTATGGTGTCTTGGATGTGTTGTGTCCGGAGGAAAATAAAGCAGAAATGTTTGACGTGATTCTGGACTCTGACTCTGATTGTTCGATACGTTCTGTCACCGGGAAAGAACACCCCAGGAGAATAGCGATAACAGGAGTAAAAAATGCAGCTATTTCAAGTAAGTTAACCCCTCGGCCAACCCTTTACAGCTGCGTGCGTACAGCCGCAGTGCCCAATCCGCAGCTTCCAGATGTTACAGCATAGTGGAGGGGATTTTATGAAATCCCGTCTCCACTATGCGTGCAGGGCTGTATCCGGCAGCCCTGTGTTTCCGGTCATATGGCACGTCTTTATAGACTGCAGCATGTCTATTTATCTTGTCACCACAATATAAATAACCCAGTCTATGTATACGATGCGGTGATTCCACATGTGTTCAATGAACACATGCGGAATCACCGCGCGTACAGAAGCCGACAGCGCTTTGGGCGGAGTGGGGTATCCGCTGCTTCCAAAGCACTGCCAGCACACAGCGTGGAAACATACCCTAAAACTCCATACATTGCTTACATCCAGCCGTGGACAGAGCAGAAGTTAGCTGATTAGTGGGAGTGGTGGATGTCGGACCCTCACTGATCCCATATTGATTGACCCATCATACATATAGGCCATCTATATATTAGATAATCCCTTAAAGGACTGGCTAGTAGAGACCCAGTAGCTATTGCCACCTGTATAGGAGATGAAATGGAACAACTCACAAACCTGTATTTCCAGGTTTCGTTCCCTTTGCTCTTCTGCCATGCTAGTTGCCAGCCTTCCAGTGAAGTGTTAACCATTTTCCTGATAATACATATGTTCCACTTTGATGTGATTATAGAGGAAGTGAATTTTTTTCGAATTTCAACTTGAAACGAAAACTTGACCAAGAGAATCGACGCTTTAATCTGTGTTTCAATCTGCACATTCATGTTCACAGATGTGTTTTTGTTAACATTAGAACCCAGTACATGGGCATGCAAATACAATACCGCAGATGTCTGGGCAGAAATTAACATATAAGACAGCGAATTAACAAATGCCACAAAGCTGTACAACCCCCAAGAGGATTTAAAGAGAAAAAAAAAAAATTATTAGATTCTCCATTAGACTGCGTGTACACGGGGGAGCTAAGAGAACACAAAAATGAATAGCAGATTAGATCTAATGGTATATAGACACACGGCAGCACTATACTAGAAAGATCATCGCTATATCAGCCTCTTGGATGAGTATTCATCTTTGGGAGACATGAAAACTGGAGCTGTCAAATAAATTCCTGCTGGTTAAGAGAGTTTATTCTCTGCTGCCTAGGCTTGTGCAATTACATAAGATTTAGCCATCAATCTGACAGGGAAAGTACAGTCAGATAAACCTAAGCGGATGTAAAAATCTTTATTACGAAATTATATATATCAATTGATATCTGCCTGTTATGCCCATGTGTATTTTAACATCAGTTCTTCCAGGTGATAAATGAATTAAAAAATATTTCATCATGTCACAGAGGTTTCTTTTTCTATTATGTAGGATGTACCCCCTAAAATTAGGCATGGTACTGTGACCAATAATTCCAATAGTTTAGTGGATTGCCTTACAATTCCATTAATTTGGAAAGCAAGAATTCCACTACGTGATTTTAAGCAACTAAAAATCACTGGAAATACAACAGAACCAAAAAGAAACGCCAGTGCGAACAATGTTTAAGAACAAGATTTTTTTTCCTATTATTCCACGTAAAGGGCAGATACACCTTTGCAACATTTTTTAAAATGAAGCAACTTTGCAAATAACACTTATTAGCAAGAATGCTAAATTTTTTCATCTTGCAGCTTGCCAACCCATGGGCAACACACCAGCTCGGTAGTTAGCACTGTTGCTTTGCGGCACTGATGTTCTGGGTTTAAATACTACCCGTGTTTGCATAGATTTCCTCCAGGTACTTAGATATGTCCCACACTCTAAAGATACTGTGATAGGGAATTTAGATTGTGATCCCCAATAGAAACAACGATGATAATATCTATAAAGTGTTGTGAAATATAATGGTGCAATATATGATAGAACAATAAATACTATTTACTTCAAAAATAATAGTGCACAAACTGCACACATTAGATAGGTTATTAGGACGTGAAGATAGAAGCACATATGACTGTATGATCTGACTACTAAGTTTGTACTCTGTTACTATGGAGACACAAAGTAGATAAATACTTTGTCACACTAAAGTATGCCATCTCAGGGAAAAGTATTGGTTTTATTTCATTAACCTCATTGGATGGCCATTGTATATGACTAAATGTGTAAATCTACGGATCAGTTAAAGATGAGAGCGCTAGAATATATATGTTAAAATCAGCCTACGCAATTAGTTTTAAAATTTTCTTCTGAAAAAAGGTATGAAAAAAATAAGATAAAAAAACTGTCAAAAATTGCAGCACCCCAGTAGTATTTATAATAAAAAGGGTAGTTTACCGTACCTATATTCAATGCAAAATGTCAGTCCTCTCAGATACATACAAATGTACAATGTTTCAGGTCATATCTCTGTAAAATCAGAGGTGGTTAGTTACTGAAAGAGCCAGTGGCAGCACATGAAAACTATAATGTACCTATTCTTACATTTACTGATTTATTATAGAAAAAAATACAAGAAAAAATCAAGTGATCACAGTCCCCATATCAGCTTTTGGTTAAGACTGTGATGAATCACAACGTGGTATTTCTGCACTGTTGACATTCTGACCCTCTTATAAGATTAAACTGTTAGACCTGCATCAGATTTTTTATTTTTACCATCCTTTCTTTGCAGTGTGTGACCTCAGTTTTCTTCTTCTTAGTGTGATGCAGACTCCATGGATCAAAATGTCAGCTTTTGTTACTGTCCTCCAACGCCCTTGCCCTCACTCATTAAAAAATGATTTTATAGACCTCTGGTCAGTAGGACATTATTTGGTTGCTAGACACCTGCTGGGAAGGCATTATAAATGAGTAAAGTGATAACTGCTGTGTTATAACTCAGCATGAAGCCATCTTTGGCTTCTGTCCTGAACAAGAGAAATTGCCCAGAATTAATTTGCTCGAAGATTCTAGTTTCTGGAGCCCATAATCCCCACTTGGCTTTGTACTAAATGGCCAAGTAAAGAAAACATTAGCAAAAACACAGACATATGTATTCAAGTAGCACCCAGTTGCTCATTTAAATAGTGAATTAATTATGTACCTTGCCAAAAATAATAATCAATCTGTCATCATAAAACGCAGCCTACTAAAAATATCCAAATTCAACTTATTCATAAGAAACTGAACCATTGGGAGCACCACAATGTTTATCTTGTACTCACCGATTTGCTTTATTTTATTTATTCAATTTGCTTATATAGCATCATTAATTTCTACATTTTGTGTGATTATGTGTTGGACTGTGGGAGGAAATCGAAGTACACGAAGGAAACCCACACAAACACGGGGAGAACATACAAACTCCTTGCAGATGTTGTCCTTGGTGAGACTTGATCTCAGGACCCCAATGTTGCACGGCAACAGTGCTAACCACTGAGTATGTTTATCACCAAAACTATCTAATAGTTTTTATTAAAAAGAAAAAACTCCTGTTCCATCCAGTGCTTCTCAGCAAACATCAACGACACACAACGGTAAAAGTAAATGAGACTGGTCATGTTTAGAAACACCTTTTACCTGCAGCTATAGGGTTAATCTGCAGGAAAACAGAGATAAAATCCTGCCTTTATTACTGGAGCAGCGACTACAGGGAGAAAATGAACTTATTATATTCTCCCTGTAGCCCACTTCCAGTCATAAGGAATATACAGTGAGCGCTGCTGTAGTCAATGCCCAGCACTTTGATTGACAGGCCAGCTCTGCATATACTCTGAGGCTGGCTGCTGTGGGAGAATATAACTTCTTTTTCTCCCTGCAGCTGCTGCTCCTGGAAGGCAGCCAAAGGTATTGTATATATGAGGATGTTGAGTTTGGGTCAGAAGGCCTGTAATCAGTCAGTACATCACGTTCGGCAATACCAAAAATTATTTTTATACGTTTTGCATATTTATTTATTTTCCATCAATGTTGCTGAATGTGGCCATGTTTTTAGCAACTTTTTAGGTGCATATAACGGAATGGCAAAGTGAGTTAGGTAGAGCTGTAAGTTTGTCCTCTGATGAATGCAATAAATAACACAGCTAAGAAAAAAACATTGATCAGGCACAAATCCCCTGGCTAATTTCTCGCTATATAACACTGTTAATAACATACAGAGAGCGATAATGGTTAACTCTAGGGCAGTTACGGTAATTACATTTGTGATGGCTGCCTAGCAATAGGTTCAACTGATAAAGGTGACCATGGTGTATCGCTACATACACCTTTTATTAAAGATGTGCAAATATTGCTACCAAGAGTAAAAGTGTATTCTTTTCAGCTGGATAACGAAAAACAATCAATACATGGAACATACTTCTAACAGGATGTGCAGCCCCTTTATATCATCTGCCAAAGAAGTTAGGAGGTTGCTTTGTAGATTCACAGTGTACTTGTGAAAAACTAACAATAATTAGAATGTAAAACATTCCATGTATATACAATAGTGCTTGAAAAAGTTTGTGAATCCTACATTTTCCACTTTTCTGCATATATTTGTCTTAAAACAACATCAGATTTTTCACACAAATCCTAAAAGTAGATAAAGAAAATCAAACCAAACAATTAAGTCAAAAATAGTAGACTGTCATTTTTTTATTGAGAAAAAATATCCAATATCACATGTCTATGAGTGGAAAAAAATGTATGTGAACTTATGGAGGAGGTTTAATGAGTGAAAGTGCTCCCAGGATGAGATCAAACAAATAATGACTCCGTTCTTGCAAGCAGACTGGTACCTGATGAACGATCTATGGGGCTCTTTGGGGAAATTGAAGGTCCAAACTTCTTGACTGTTGTAACCTCACGTCGAGCAGAGGGTGCTATTCGGTTCAGGGGTTTGATGTTGAATGTTGAATGGGGTGTGTGGGGAAGGATTTGCTGAAGTTTGTTATTCTGTATGGGGATACAGCAATGTTGTACCTTTTGTGTGCAATTGTTCTGTGCTGTGGAAACTATGAAAATCAATCAATAAAAAAGATTTGTTTAAAAAAAATGTATGTAAACTTTTAGGATTAGCAAGTAGATAGCTATCTACTGGCTAACATGGTACAAAGATATATAGGATTAGCAAATAATTTGAAGCTGAAATTAGAAACTAGTGTTTTCAATCAATGAGAAGACAATCAGGTGTGAGTGGGTGACCTGTTTTATTTAAAAAACAGGGATCTATCAAAGTCTTAACTTCACAACACATATTTTTGGAAATGTGTTATAGCACAAATAAGGGAGATTTATGAGGACCTCAGAAGAGTTGTTGATACTTATTAGGTTAAAGGGAGTCTGTCACCCCATTTTTGGACTATGAGATGCGACCACCGCCATCAGGGGCTTATCTCTGACCTTTCCCGGCGCCTGCGCACTGCAGTACTCTGCTCTGCCCTCACCAGGGCAGATCAGTGCGCCTGAGCAGGAGCCGCGATGGGATGCAGAGAAGAGGCCGGCTTCGCTAGAAGATGGGAGGCGCCGAACCGGATGGCGGACCGCCCCTGGGTGAGTATAATCTAACTCGTTTTTCTTCTCTTTCAGGTAACATCTGGGGCTTATCTACAGCATTACAGAATGCTGTAGATAAGCCCCTGATGGCAGTGGCCTCATCGCATAGTCGAAAAATGGGGTGACAGGCTCCCTTTAAAAAAGATTGGAAAACCATCTCTAAAGAGTTTGGGGATAACCAATCTACAGTCAGACAGACTATATACAAATGAAGGAAATTCAAGACCATTATAACCAACAAAGATCACTCCAAGATCAATGCATATAAGAGTCTGCTAAAGTCATAAAGGACTACATGAAAATTTTAAGCAACAAAAGGCCTATCTCACATTAGCTAATGTTAATGTTCAAGAGTCCACCATCAGGAGGACAGCAAATAACAATTGTATTTATTGCAGGATTACAAAGAGAAAGCAATTTCTCTCTGAATGGACATTGCTGACTGCAATTTGTAAGGGTCACCTTAAGAAGCCACAAGGATATTAGAACAATGTTTTGTGAATGGATGAAACCAAAATAGAGCTTTTTGGTATAAAATGAGAAGCGCTATGTTTGGAGAAACAAAACTACTGCATTACAGCATTAAAACCTCATAATATCTGTGAAACACAGTGGTAGTAGTGTCATGGTTTGCATCTGTTTCGTCTCATATTTGCCAGGATGGCTTGCTGTCATTGAAGGAGCGATGAATTCTGAATTGTATCAGCAAATTCTAAATGAAAACAGCAGGACATCTGTCCTTTAGCTGAATCTCAAAATAACGTGGGTCATGCAGCAAGACAAAGACCCTATGCCCACAGGTCGTTCCATAAAAGAATGGTTAAAAAAATAAAGTTAAAGTTTTGTAATGGCCAAATCAAAGTCCTGACCTTATTCCTATGGAAATATTGTGGAAGGACCTGATGCGAGCAGTTCCTGGGAGAAAACCCACCAAGAGAGTAGCAGCTGTTATTTAGGGAGGAATGGGCTAAAATTCCTACAACCTGATGTGTAGGGCTAAAAGATTACTGAAAACATTTAGATGGGAGCTATTACTGAACAAGGGGGGTCACACCAGATAATGAAATCAGTGGTTCACATACTTTTGGCACTCAAAGACATGTGATACTGGATATTTTTTCTAAATTATCATGGCTGCGGCTGCCCTCTCACTTCCTCTTCATGTTCAATTCGTACGAAGGCGGGGACAGTGACGCCACGCTGACTGGGTCCCAGGTTCACGTGTCATAACAACCGCACGAGAGCCCCAGGAAATCGAGTGCCGACACCGCGGGAGGTCAGTATAGGCCTTTTTATTTTATTGGGACAAGGGTGGGATATGAGAAGGATCTGTCCAAGTAGTGGATAAGTTCTGTAACCTGCAGATATGGGGTTAATCTGCAGTTAATAGCGTTACTAACATACAGTCAGGGCCAGGGGCGCGGTTACAGCCATCACAATACAGAGCGGTGACTGAACCAGCGACGGCAGCGCCCCCATAACTGAAATCGAATGCTATCGGGGAGAATAAAGTTCATTTTCACCCCGGACCATTCGGCTACGCGCAGGCACCTGACAGGTAAGAACCGCTATTAACCTTTAGATTAACCCCATATCTGCAGGTTAACAGCGTTTTTGCTAGTGACAGGTTCCCTTTAAGCTCGTTCACAACAGCATATTACTTTGTTAATTGCATTCTATTTAGTACAATTCATGTTGGAAATATACAGCATTACCACAACAGATAGGGCATGACTATAATCCACACAGGACTTGTTCATGAATGGGGTTAATTACATTGTGTACTGTACTTTTTTTTGCTGCTTTTCATCCTCTTGGCTAATCACCACCAACTATGCTTGTTGAGAGGCTATGGCTTCATTTATAAGTCCGTTTTTGTTTTATATGATCTATGGGTATGTTCACGGTTTTCTTTTGCGGAGCAAATTAACAGGAAAAACAAAAAGATATGTAATTTTTTTTATCTGATTTGTGTATCAAAATCACTTATTCATGGACTGAGTCCGTAAGCACCTGTTTAGTAGCTTTGTTCAGTGGCTCCATCGGGGCTTACGTCCAAATCCCTCACAAAACGAGTGTCAAGGGGTTACAGTAACAGAGAGGAGTCAGAAGACAGCAGCATCTGATTGCGCCTACTCCTGCGCTGAAAAGAAGCACTTCACCTTCTTTTAAAATGGTGTAAATTTCTTTTGTACAACAGGGGTTAATCGGCCATGTTGGGTGCTCTGAGAGTCTGAGCTCTCAGATGAGCTCAGTTAGCCACTCCTATCCCGTATATAATCTGGGTCCTGATTGAAACAAATTGTCAGAGCTAGCTTATGCTACATGGCTTGGAGGAGGAGAGGTGTTTTTGGTGCTTATATGAGGAGTTTGGAGGAGCTATCTGTGGCTGTTGCATGGGTTTGTGATAATTCCCTTCCCTTCTCTTTTGTTTTTCCCCATCCTCCACTCCCGATGCATTCCTCTGTTATATGTGAGTGAATATTTGTATGCCTGATATTTTCAGTTACCCCTTGTTCGTGTTGCCTTGTTAGTCAGGTTGGTGAACTGCAGTACACGGCAGCTTCCCTCTTCCCTGGGTGGGAGAAGGGAACAGAAGGAGGCCTGAATGAACAGATAAGGCAAAGGTGGAGGCCCCGACATCTTCACCTTCAGAAGTATCCCGGAGAATAGGGCGAGCTACGGCGCCCCCTAGTGTAAGGGACAGGGAAAGAGCCCTTGGTTATGAGTCACCAGAAAAATGAGTCATGACATCAAGATTCTGACATATGCGCCAAAGCGGCCATACAGTAGAATGGTGGCGACAAGGAAAACATGCGCTTTACCATGCATCATTTTCAGGCGTGTATGCATACTGGAGGCAGACACTCAGACATACTAAGCTGCGTCTGGGTTTATGTCTCCAGTAGACATATATGCTCAAAAATTATGCAAGGCAGAGCGAGCGTTCACCCTGTCGGCACCATTATAGTCTATGGCCCTGTTGGTGCATACATCCGAATCCTGTTTTGCCGGTAATTATGACGTAAACCCGACAGGGCCACTGAACGGGTGCCTAAATGCAATGTGAAAGCACCTTAAGCCTATTAGGTAAGTCATCAGTGACAAGTCGTTTAAAGCTACCCTGAATCTACTAAAATGTTAGTGCAGTGTCAGTAAACCAGGGGAAGAGTCCCGAGAAGAGAATTTGCATATTCCCAGTGCCTTCTGGGATAAGTGAAGAGTCTCTGCGAGCTCAAGGAACACTGGATTTTGGCCGTTGCAGCTGAAAGGAGGACATCAGTAAACAGCGCGCCGCTAGTTTTGGCATATATTTCACAGCTTGAATATCTCTTGAACAATAACAACATGGAAGAGGCCAGGAGCCATTTGGTGAGCTGCATTTCTTGCTACATGTTCACAGACTTACCAGTGGAAAAGCCAAACTTCACGTGCCAGAAATGCAAGCTTGTGTCCTTGTTGGAGGAAAAGTTGCAAAATCTGGAAGAGAGGTTATCTACATTGAAAACCGTTAAGGAAGGTGAAGAGTTCTTAGAGCAGAATTATCTCTTCATGTTACAGAAAGAGAAGAAAGAGAAGTGCACCTGAAGAAACAGAGGAATGGAAGCATGTGACCCAGAGAAGCAGGAGGATCGGGAGGCAGTCAGTACCTATACTGCTCAGGAACCAGTACCATGCTCTTACACAGGAGAACGATGAAGAAATACATCAAGATAAGACTTTGGCCACAAACAATAACCTTGTACGCCCTCAGAGTCCTCCTGAATGGAGAAAGAAAACTGTTGTGAAGAAGAAACGGAGAGTTGTTGTCATGGGGGATTCCCTGTTGAGAGGAACAGAGGCTGCTATCGGCAGACCGGATTTAACCTCAAGAGAAATGTGCTGTCTTCCAGGTGCAAAAATTAAAGATGTGTCTGACAGGATATCAGGACTCTTCAGACTTACAGATGACTACCCATTCCTGCTAATACATGTGGGGACAAATGACACCGCAAGAAACGACCTGGAAACCATCTGCAGTGACTTTGAAAACTTAGGTAAGAAAGTGAAATAACTGGGAGCGCAGGTGGTCTTCTCTTCCATCCTTCCAGTGGATGGCCATGGAATAAGGAGGTGGAAGAAGATTCTGCAGGTGAACAACTGGCTATGTCGATGGTGCCGTCAGCAAGGATTTGGATTTTTGGATCACGGAGTGAATTACCTATACGATGGACTACTTGCTAGAGATGGGGTGCACCTTACGAAGACTGGAAAACACGTATTTGGAAGTCGCCTTGCTACACTGATCAGGAGAGCTTTAAACTAGAACAATGTGGGAAGGGAAGCAAAACGCCAGCAAAGCCATACACCTGACAAATACTATTGAGAATTCTGCTATTAGAAGTGAAGGGGAAGAACAAAGACAAAAAAAATCTACATAATAAAAATATTGAAGAAAGAGAAACCAATCACAAACTAAAATGTTTCTATACGAATGCACAAAGCATGGGCAACAAACAAGGAGAACTGGAACTACTAACGCAGGAGAAGTATGATGTAATTGGAATCACTGAAACTTGGTGGGACGATACACATGATTGGAATACAAGGCTAGAAGGATACAATTTATTTGCAAGAAACAGACTTGATAAACGAGGAAGAGGTGTCGCATTGTATGTTAGAAAAGCGTATATCTGCACAGAGATTGACGCTTCAGAGACTGGGAGTTCTGTGGAAACTGTTTGGGTAAGAATACAAGGACAGAACAATGGAAAGGACACCATTGTAGGCATTTACTACAGGCCACCTATGCAAGCTGAAGATATGGATGAATTCTTTATGCATCAAATGGCCAAGTTCTCCAAAAAATATGACATAGTGGTCATGGGAGATTTCAACTATCCAGACATTTGTTGGGAATCTCTCTCAGGCAAAACTAACAGGTCAAGGAAATTCTTATCCTCTCTTGCTGACAACTTTATCTTCCAAAAGGTAGGGGAGAAAACAAGGGGATCTGCTACCTTGGATCTAATCCTTATAAACAGGGAGGAAATGGTTGAGGAGGTAACAGTGGCTGGGACCCTAGGAGGTAGTGACCATGCTATTTTAGAATTTTGGATAACAAGAGGAGGAAGACCTGTGAAGACTCAGACATTAAGGTTAGCTTTCAGAAAGGCAGATTTTAAGGGACTCAGAAAGAGAATTGGAGGGATCCAATGGCTGGATATCCTTAAAGACAAAAATGTCCAGGAAGGATGGGTAATCTTGAAAAATGAGATTCTCAAAGCACAATCGTTAACAATTCCGAAAAGAGGGAAGAATGGGAAGCATTTAAGGAAACCAGGATGAATGAACACAGAACTTAAACACATGCTAAAAAGGAAGAAAGAAATGTTTATCAAATGGAAAGATGGAGGCATATCTAAAGAAGAATATAATGCCGTCTGCAGAACCTGCAGGGCACAAATCAGATTAGCTAAAGCTGACAATGAATTAAGGCTTGCAAGAGACGTCAAAAGCAACAAAAAAGGATTTTGGGGTACGTCAAAAGTAAAAGAAAAGTCAAAGATGCTATGGGATGTTTACAGGATGAAAATGATGAAATGGTAAGACAGGATGTTGGAGAAGGCTGAACTTTTAAATTCCTATTTTGCATCTGTTTTCTCTCAGAAAGGAAATGTAACATCAACTGATCTTCACTGTCCTATTAAAGGAATAGAAGAATCCAGGATATCTATAAACAGAAAGACAGTGAGGAAACACTTAGCTAACCTAAATGAATTCAAGTCTCCAGGACCAGATGAATTACACCCCAGAGTACTGAAGGAGATAGCAGAAGAAATTCTTGAACCACTGTCCATAATCTTTGAAAATTCTTGGAGAACAGGAGAAGTCCCAGAAGACTGGAGAAGAGCAAATGTTGTTCCTATCTTCAAAAAGGGGAAGAAGGTGGACCCAGGGAACTACAGGCCGGTGAGTCTGACTTCTATACCAGGAAAGATTTTTGAACAAATTATTAAAGAACATGTATGTAAGTACCTGGATAAGAATGAAGTGATTAAACAGAGTCAGCATGGGTTTGTAACTAATAAGTCATGTCAGACTAACTTAATTTCCTTCTATGACAGAATCACTGACTGGGTGGATCAGGGAAATGCTGTAGATATAGTATATCTTGACTTCAGCAAAGCATTTGACAAAATATCTCACACAATCCTTATTGAAAAAAATCACTAAGCATGGAATGGACAAGGCAACTGTTAGGTGGATTCATAACTGGCTTAGTGATCGGACCCAAAGAGTGGTCGTAAATGGCTGCACATCCAGTTGGAAGAATGTCTCAAGTGGGGTACCACAAGGCTCTGTTTTGGGCCCTGTATTGTTCAACATCTTTATCAATGATTTAGATGAAGGAATTGAGGGTGAACTGATCAAATTTGCTGATGACACAAAGCTAGGAGGGGTAGCTAATACTAGAGAAGAGAGAGAGAGGATTCAAAATATATAAATAAACTGGAGCAGTGGGCAGCAACTAACAGAATGGATTTTAACAGCGAAAAATGCAAAGTACTACATCTGGGCAATAACAATGAAAAAAGCATATACAAAAAGGGAGGAATAGGGCTAAGTAACAGCACATGTGAAAAAGACTTGGGTATGCTAATTGATCACAGACTGAACATGAGTTAACAGTGTGATGCAGCAGCAAAAAAGGCAAACACAATTCTAGGCTGTATCAACAGAGGCATACAGTCTAGATCACGTGAGGTCATTATTGCCCTCTACTCCTCTTTGGTCAGACCTCATCTGGAATACTGTGTCCAGTTTTGGGCACCACATTTTAAAAAAGACATCAACAAACTGGAGCAAGTTCAGAGAAGAGCTACCAGAATGGTGACCGGTCTGCAAACCATGTCCTATGAGGAACGGTTACAGGAATTGGGAATGTTTAGCTTGCAAAAAAGAAGACTGAGAGGAGACTTAATAGCTGTCTACAAATATCTCAAGGGCTGTCACATTGTAGAAGGATCATCTTTATTCTCATTTGCACAAGGAAAGACTAGAAGCAATGGGATGAAACTGAATGGGAGGAGACACAGATTAGATATTAGAAAAAACTTTTTGACAGTTAGGGTGATCAATGAGTGGAACAGGCTGCCACGAGAGGTGGTGAGTTCTGGACAGACATCTGTCTGGGATGATTTAGAGAATCCTGCTTTGAGCAGGGGTTGGACCAGATGGCCCAGGAGGTCCCTTCCAACTCTACCATTCTATGATTCTATGCATGCCCGCCTCATCATCTCCCGCCTCAACTATTGCAATATCCTCCACTGTGGCCTCCCTGCTAAAATACTTGCACTTTTCCAGTCTGTCTGTAACTCTGCTGCACAATTAATCCATCTCTCACCTCGCTATTCCTCCACCTCTCCCCTCTGTAAATCCCTTCATTGGCTCCCTTTCCCCAACGTATCCAGTTCAAACTATTAACATTGACCTATAAAGCCGTCCATAATCTGTCTCCGCCATATATCTCTGAACTAATCTCTGGTTACCATCCAATAAGTAATCTCCGGTCCTCTCAAGACCTTATTCGCTCCTCCATATTTATATGTTCCTCACCCAATCACCTCCAAGACTTCTCCCGAGCATCCCCCATACTCTGGAATTCTGTACTCCAACACGTCCGATTATCTGCCAGTTTCGAAACTTTTAGACAGAATTTGAAAATGCATCTCTTCAAGAAAGTTTACAGCCTGCAGTAATCCTGCGGCCCCCTCACCACCACTGTTGCTACCTTTTCACCAATACAGAAGCTGCTGCAATCCCCCGAACATACTGTCTCCTTCCCCATTATCCGGTAGACTGTAGTTTTTTCACTGTAATTTATATTTGTATTTTGTATGTAACCCCTTCTCATGTACTGCATCATTAAATCAATGGTGCTATATAAATAATAAGTCAAAGAATCTCCTGTAAATTTTTCACAAGGGGCGCAGAAATGAAACCCTTTGGACATTTTTTAATGTACCGTAATTATTTCTATAGTTTTAAATCTAGATCCAGGTACTTTCAGATATCAGATCAGATGAAACTTCCTCGAAATACATCCATCCATATACCTAAAAACAGTGAACTATTCATTTAGAAATCAGAAACAGACACTGCTTTATGTCTACCAGTGCCACGCACCAGCCTTTTTCACCTCCAGTTTGTAATTCAGCAAAAAGACAGCAGCCGAGTCTATATGAAAACAATACTATTGTTGTTATTATTAACCTTGGGTGCCCAAAAAATCAGCTGGAGACAGATTCAGGCGAGAGTAGGAGCTAGATATAGCAGTCAATGTCCCTGGGAATGATGGCCGAAATGTCCCATACCCTTGCCGACCTTCAGCTTTACTCCAAATAATCTGCTTCCAAACACAGCAAAGATCGCAGCTGAGAAAGAGCATGCTGCAAGGAGATCTCTGCAGTTTCCATATTGATAATAGAATAAACATATTTTACTTACGGTTAGTGTTTCAGGTTTGATTGGGCCCAATGTAAATATAGATATTTAATGTAATAAATGGAAAGTGAAGCACCAGATTTATCATAAATATGATAAACCGGAAATATCAAACCTAGCATCTTTAGTAATAAATAGTCTTCCAAAAATGTGGGGGAAAATAAACCATTTCGTCTGGAAACAAAAAGGAAGCAGGCTATCCAAGTAATGATTATGCATTTGTGAGCAGGTTGGAGGATGCAGTGACAGTCAGGAGGCAGATAAAGGGTTCGCAAGTTTCTTACTTAACAGTGCAGGGAGATAGGAAAAACATGAGGTAAAATGTAGGCAGTATAGGGAATCCAAGGGTGTAGTAGGAAAATATCAACGCAGGAATAACAAATGAAGTCGTTCTCAAAGAAGTCACTTATTGATCGGACGGCTTCCTGAATGAAAAGTTCCCAGATTAGATGATGGCGCCAACAGCCGTCGGCACGACGTGGATCCGGTGTGGTCCTGAAGGTGACGGTACGTGTCCAACGTGGCTCGGCAGCTATTTACTGTCTGAGCAAATATTCACTGGCAAAGTCAGGGTACAGCTTACGGCCCCACATTGAGTCTCTCTGAGGTGATCTGTGAGCAGTACTCACGAGCCCGGAGCATTAGGCACCTCGCTTCAGGGTGACCAACGGGCGTCCTGCATGTCTCTCCTGGCTGACGATGCTCGTTGCCCTCTGGGGACCTGCGGGCGCGGGTCTACTCTGTCACAGGGCTCGAGGACCAGAGCCCTCACTTCTCCCTACCGCACACTGTCTGTTCCCGCCAAATCTCCTCAGAGACTTAGCCACGCCTCCTGCTCCTGGGCAGTTTCCCTCAGCGAGGCAGCCCCTCCCTCCCTGGATTTCTGCAGCACGCCTGGTTTCTCTCCTGGCAGCGGGCCCTCTGGAGATGGTGGGGCCCTGCCGCAGCGCCGGTACCATGAGGTGGGGAGACGAAGCAGAGCGCGCTTCTCGTCAGTCTGCGCGCTGCCCTCCGTTGGCGCCAAACTGCTCTACTGCGCTCCCTTTTTCCTTTTAGCTCCCTACCCCACTTGGTCAGCAGGAAGGTCCGCCTTGCTAGAGCTTCCCACAGGGAACAGAGGATGCAGCCTTTTAGTTCCAGACCCAGGCATCCAGGTACCTGTGGTGCGGTCATCCCCCTTACACATTGTTGATAGATACTATTATATTATCAACATTAGAAAATAAAGAAAATATAATCTTTAAAGCAAGATGCTACAAGATGCCAGTGCAAATTACTGTACTAAAAAAAGGATCTATCCATATTCTGTTCTTCAGTAGGACAGATAAAAATAGTCTTTATCAGTTTTGTGTTCCATTGCTGTATTGAATAGTAAATTTGAAAAACAAAAAACAAACTAGTGGCTTTCAAGAAGATGCAAACATGTTGTGAAGGTGACCAGTCAGCGAGGATATACTGTACAATCTAAGGGCAGCATGTTATAAAGCAGACAATGAACAGATTGATATATGCAGTAGGTTTGTGAGAAAAGTTGCATATAGTCACCGAAATCCCTGCTCATTTTGGTCTTAGGTGTCAAGGAGGTGGTCCTGATCAGTAACTGACAGGCTGCCATGTTTTCATACAGAGTCATTATGGAGAACTAGAACTCCACCTCAGCACAAATTAAGGTGCTTTCCAGATCATTAAACTTATTCTCTGACATGAGCTCATACTAGCAAGTTTAAAAAAGAAAAAAAAGGAGATTTTGCTTACCCACACTGGGCTGGACAACTTTTGTTTAGTCACCTATCTCGTCCCGACCCCCCCTTGGTGCTCTTCGCTTCCTGGTCCTACCCTTGACATACTGGCATTGACCGTAAATGCCTGCTATGCCTGCTCAGTCTATCACAAACTGAGTCGAATCACTGCTGCAGCCAATGAGTGGCAAAGATGTCATTTTTAGCTGTCGCCTGTGTGTCGAGGATGGGAACACTGACAAGCGATGATCTGGTAAGTGCAGGAAACAGGACCCGCGGAATATTGGAGTGGGTAACGTTTCATTTATCTTTTAGCTTCTTAGTCACAGAGATGACCGCTCACTGGACTCATATATACAAATACCAGGGATGTTAATTGATAAAATTCAAGTTAGAAAGAAACTAGCGCATCCTTTTCACACACGCAGATTCAATCAGTGAAGAAGAAGGAAAGGTATACTATACTGTCTACAGATCACACTGTTTGTACAGGTTCCGTTTAAAGAGGACCTGCCACTAGGTCAAAAGTGGACAGTTTTTGTCTTCATTTTCTCCATTTGCTCATCTAGGTTTTTCTGTTTTTTTTTATTTTAAAAACAAACATATAATTTCATAGATATTGGCCTCTTTATTTTATTCTAATTTGAATGTTTATTGTCAAGGGGACATGGCTCACAGAAAAATTGTACATAAAGGTCACAAAACATGCCCTCAGATCATGTAAGCAATGCCCCTTGATAAGGACCAGAAAAATTAGCACAAAGTAAAAATGCCTATATCTCAAAAACCATATGGCGAATTAACAAAAAAGAAAAGACAAAATACTTAGGGAAACTGTAGGAATAAATTCTTTATTTTTCAGACTATAAGATGCAACTTTTTCCTCCAAATTTGGGAGGAAAATGGGGGCACGTCTTATAGTCGGATTGTAGCTTACTGGGGAGGCAATGGCGAAGTGGGATCACAGGGGCAGGGTCATAGCTGCAGGAAGCCGGCGGCAGCAAGAGTGGGGCGATGCTGCGGGCCCTGGGCTTGAAGTAGAAGGTGTCCTGGCAGTGCAAGGCAGGAGCCATTGATCCCCAGGCGGTGGACTTCAGGTAAATGGCTGCCGTTGTCGGTGCATGCACAGATTGAGATCTTGGCTCAATGACAAGCCAAGATCTCAATCTGCGAATGCGCCACCTCTGGCAACCATTTTCCCGAAGCCCACTGCCGGACTCTGCTCCTGCTTTGCACCGCCAACATTTCTAGGGAGAGCAATGGTTCCTGCTTCGCACCTGCGGGACAATCCCTCCTCCCAGCCGAGAGCCTGCACTCCAGCCGCCGGCTTCCTGCCTCTTGTGATCCCGCTCCACTGCAGCCCCCTGGTAAGCTAAATTTGGACTTCTGTATAAAACAGACCCTCATTTTCACATTAATTTTTTTTACTATTTTCCTCCCCTAAATTGGGGCTGCATCTTGTGATCTGATGCGTCTTATAGTCCAAACAATAAGGTAAGCACAAAAACCGGCCTCTTGTGACTTGGTGATAGGTCATATGTGAGAAATTGTATGGGCAAAAAAAAAGAATAAACTGGAATGACCAATAAGTACATAACATAGCCACCATAATTAGGAAATACAGAAATCAGACCATTTAATATCATATAGTCACATGTGGAAATATGAGCCAGTCCAGGAATAATAAGGAACTATGCATATTCTATCTTTGCATGGCCATAATAAGGTGGATGGTACAACTTCAACCAGTGTGACCATCACCTTTTACATTGCTCATGCGAGTATGCTGGGATGCAGTGCTTCATATAGTATTTGCATACACAGAAATGACTTGATTGTGGTGTATAATATTTGAACATGACTGAATCGTAGCCATCTGCTCCAGAGAGAATCATCATCTGCTGTCTAGCAGTACATGCATACAGCTATTTTTAGCCATACTGTGGATGTGAAACACATCAAGGGTTATTGAGGGATTTTACAGGTGATCGTGGGAGTAGAAAGATTTTTATCTATATGGAAATTTCATCCAGTACTCTTCAGAATACATTCAATACATTTCCATAGACTGGTAAGCCTGACACCCTCTGACTGCAAAGCCGTAAGAAATAGGAGTGCAAAATTGTACTAAAAATGCTGTAAAATGTCTTCCCATAAAAGTTTACTCACCAACTAAAAAAATAATAATGTCACATCTCCCATTCTTTGTGGCAAAAACCCCCTAAATTCATCATCTGGAGTTCAATCACTAGGTTGAGGTTGGTTTTGTACATCGATGGTTCTAAGCATACAACAGAATACAAAAAAAAATAGTCTATAAATGCTTTCCAGAGAGAATACATCCGTTATTTTAAAATCCATGGAAATATTTATTTAATCCATGTGTAAAATAGTCAGGAGGTACACAGCAATAATAGTTAGGAGGTTACTCCTGAATGACTGTTTTACACAAACTAACCAAGGGTCTTATAACCTCAGCTCATAGCATCATAAGCCATGAGACAAGTGGATGTGCCCAGGAACTGTTGTAGTTATGCCAAAATCACAGTTTCAGTTTTTGGTCATTATCTACCATCCTGTCTGCTCATGCATCATCTAAGTGAATCGTATAAGTGTAGAATAATGATTTAGACCAGAATTGAACCAGAAGCGAACTGAAGGTAACTGGATACATAGTACAAAGAAACAGAAACATTGTCTGCAGTGACTATCACCCCTGTAGTCCTCCACTTCCTACTAACCTCCCTAATCCATACACCTAGCAATTAACTACGGTAGTTATCTCTCCCTCCATCCTCCCCATCCATCTCACCGCCTACTCACACCTGTTCCTCAACATAATATCATTTGTCTCCAAACATAGTCAGCCACATCATACTCTCTCCTGTCCCACCTATTAACACTCTGCTCCTCTTCACTGTCCAAGTCCTGGCTCTCTTCACCACATCTCCACAGTTACTTCTACCACCAATCCACAATCTATCACAAATTTTCGCAACCTTTCCAACATTATACCCATTCGCTCAGCCAATGCTTCCCCAATCCCTATAACAAAAGTTCTATGGAACGCTTGCTTTGTCTGCAACAAAACTTTCATACATACATGATCTTATTACCACTAACAAACTTTTCTTTCTCTGGATCACATAAACCTGGCTCACACCCTCTGACACAAGCTCTCCAGCTGCACTTTCTTATGGTAGATTCCTTCTTTCTCACCCCTCCCGCACCAGCAACAAGCATGATGGAGGAGTTGGTTTTCTCCTGTCAGATAACTGCTCCTTCACCTCAATTCCACTGCCACCATCCGTTATTCTCCCTTCTTTTGAGGTGCACTCTGCATCAACTCCCCCTCAAACTGACTTTCATTTACTGCCCCTCAGGGCCAGTCACCACCTTTTTCGACCACTTCACCACCTGCTTACTTAATTTCCTTTCCACTGATATCCCCACTATCATCATGAGTGACTTCAGCATCTTCACTGACACTGCCCACTCAGCTGTCTCCAAGGTTCTAACACTCACTTCCTCATTTGGCCTTGCACAATGGTACTCTGCAGCCACTCACAAAGATGGCCACACACTAGATCTCATCTTCACCCACCTCTGTTCCCTATCTAACCTATGTCACCTAACCTCTAATTCACCTCTCCCCCGTCTGACCACAACCTACTCACATTCTCTTTCCTCACTTGACCAAACCTCTGTGTGTGTAGCTATTGCCCCATATCACTTCTCTCTTATGCCTCAAAATTACTGGAACAGCATGTCTATTTTGAATTGTCCTCCCACTTCTCCGCCTGCTCCCTCTGTGACCACATCATTTGACCGACACTGTGCTAACTAAAGTCACCAATAACCTACTGTACTAACTGACAAGACAAGAGACACTACTCTGTTCTCCTCTTCATGGGCCTGTCCTCTGTCTTCGACACAGTGGACCATTTCCTCTTACTACAGATTCTCTAATCTCTTGGCATCACACACTTGGCCCTGTGTTGGCGCTCTTCATACCTACCAGACTAGAAATTCATAGTCTCCCACTCACACACTACCTCGTCATCTCGCCTCCTGTCTGTGTCCCCCAAGGTTCAATTCTAGGATCCCTGCTCTTTGCTATTTACACCTTTGGTGTGGGACAGCTCATAGAGTCCCAAAGCTTTCAATATCATCTCTATGTTGATGATGCACAGATCTACAGTACCTCTCTAGACCTTATATCACCTCCTTACTAACCAGAATCCCACAATGTCTGTCTACTATTTCATCTTTCTTCTCTGCTCAATTTCTAAAACTTAACATTGATAAAACAGAATTCCTCATCTTTCCCCGCATCATACTTAACTCCCCATAACAGACCTGTCCAGCAAGGTCAATGGCTGGTCACTTTCCTCAGTCCCACAAGCTCGTTGCATCAGGGTAACTCTTGACTCTGCTCTCTCCTTCAAATCATATATCCTAATCCAACCCCTTTCCACCTCCTGCTGATTCAAGCTCAAAAATACTTCCCAGATCAACACATTCCTCAACCAAGAATCTGCAAAATCACTAGTGCATGCCCTCATCATCTCCTGCCTTTTCTAATGCAACCTCCTGCTCTGCGGCCTCCCTTCTAACACTCTCACACCACTTTAATCTATCCTTAACTTTGCTGCCCGACTAATCCACCTGTCTCTCCGCTATTCCCCGGCCTCTCCTCTCTGCCAATCCCTTCACTGGCTGCCCAGAGACTCCAGTTCAAAATCCTAACCATGATATAAAGCCATCCACAACCTGTCTCCTCCATACATATGTGACCTACTCTACTGGCACTTACCTGCATGCAGCCTCCGATCCTGACAAGACCTTCTTCTCTATTCCCCTCTTATCTCCTCTTCCCAGAATCGCATACAAGATTTCTCCCGTGCATCCTCCCTAGTCTGGAACTCTCTATGCCAACATATCAGACTCTAACCTAAGGTGGAAACCTTCAAAAGGAACCAGAAGACCTACCTCTTCCGACAATCCTACAACCTGCAGTAACCCTTGTGCCACCATACTGCTGCCTGACCACCTCCATCCTCACCTTGTATCCTTACCCATCCCTTGTAAACTGTGAGCCCTCGCAGGGTCCTCTCTCCTCATGTACCAGTCGGTGACTTGTATTGTTCATGATCATTGTACTTGTTTTTTATTATGCATACCACTTTTCACATGTAAATGGCACTATAAAAATAACAAATGGTAATAATGATATTTTACATCAGTATTTGTAAGCCAAAACCAGGAGTGGGTGAAAAATGCAGAAGTGGCGACGTGTTTCTATTATACTTTTACTCCAATTGTTTTGACTTATAAATATACTGAGGTAAAATACTGAACGTGCGAACGTGGCCTAGTATGGATGTTAAAATGTGACCACATTACCATTATCCGTTTTTTATCACTTTTTTTGTAATAAGAACAGATAAAATAGGGAAATGTAGTTAAAAAAAAGTATGCATGAAATTGGGTTTTTGTATTGCTGACATTTTTATGCAGCACATCACACACAAGTACACTCACAATCGCCTTTATCTCATGTGCAGTGGGTACGGAAAGTATTCAGACCCCTTTAAATTTTTCACTTTTGTTTCATTGCAGCCATTTGGTAAATTCAAAAAAGTTCTTTTTTTCTCATTAATGTACACTCTGCACCCCATCTTGACTGAAAAAAAAACAGAAATGTAGACATTTTTGCAAATTTATTAAAAAAGAAAAACTGAAATATCACATGGTCATAAGTATTCAGACCCTTTGCTCAGACACTCATATTTAAGCCACATGCTGTCCATTTCCTTGAAAGCCCACATAGAGTTTGCTAAAAAACACATAAAGGACTCCCAGACTATGAGAAATAAGATTCTCTGGTTTAATGAGATGAAGATAGAACTTTTTGGTGATAATTCTAAGCGGTATGTGTGGAGAAAACCAGGCACTGCTCATCACCTGCCCAATACAATCCCAACAGTGAAACATGGTAGCAGCATCATGCTATGGGGGTGTTTTTCAGCTGCAGGGACAGGACGACTGGTTGCAATTGAAGGAAACATGAATGCAGCCAAGTAAGGAGATATCCTAGATGAAAACCTTTTCCAGAGTGCTCTGGACCTCAGACTTGGCCGAAGGTTCACCTTCCAACAAGCCAACGACCCTAAGCACACAGCTAAAATAACAAAGGAGTGGCTTCAGAACAACTCTGTGACCATTCTTGAGTGGCCCAGCCAGGGCCCTGACCTAAACCCAATTGAGCATCTCTGGTGAGACCTGAAAATGACTGTCCACCAACGTTCACCATCCAACCTGATGGAACTGGAGATGATCTGCAAGGACGAATGGCAGAGGATCCCCAAATCTAGGTGTGAAAAACTTGTTGCATCATTCCCAAGAAGACCCATGGCTGTACTAGCTCAAAAGGGTGCTTCTACTCAATACTGAGCAAAAGGTCTGAATACTTATGACCATGTGATATTTCAGATTTTCATTTTTAATAAATTTGCAAAAATGTCTACATTTCTGTTTTTTTTCAGTTAAGATGGGGTGCAGAGTGTACATTAATGAGAAAAAAAAAGAACAACTTTTTTGAATTTACCAAATGGCTGCAATGAAACAAAGATTAAAAAATTTAAAGGGGTCTGAATACTTTCCGTACCCACTGTATGTAGTATAGTCTCAATGGCAATGCCTGTCACATAAATGTACTGTACAAAGCAGCAAACAGGATAAGAGAGAAACAAATCTGTATAATATCCATATTTAGATATACAAGCAGTTCCTTAATGTATTATGTGAATTTCTCCCTTTACAAGCAACATTGATCGCAATAATAACCTGCCAGGAATACTAAATTGTCCACTTGCTCCCCTGACGCCCTTGCTTACAACAGACTGTTTTCAATACAATACTGACAAAGACCACCACAACGTCGTTCATTACAACAGTCTGAGCACTGTATTATCTCCTTTGGAATAAAATTAGTTATGGGATTTCCTAATGCCATCAATAAAGGTGGAACTTCACATTTAATTTACAATCTGAATATGATTTTTGCTGTTAGAGTAATAGCAAATGAACTTGATCAGCACAAAGAACAGAATATCTTTTCAAGATAGGAAGGAAGGACATAACGAAATGATGCATTCACTAAGCAGCAATAATACTTGGAAGACATGCAGTCAGCTAACAGACGGCCTAGTGTATTACAGTGCCTCTCAGAGTCAGTAGAGCAGGGCGCAGGCTGTCTATAACCTGGCCAGTGATGCAGGCAGAAGCTTAAGCAGCACAGTTCAGCATTAAAAACAACCTTACCTGGGTATTCCTAGAATTTTGAGCCTTAGGTGCCCATGGCTCTGTTCATCAGTTCTCCTTTAGAGCACTTTTTCTATGTACAGTCATGGCCAAAAGTTTTGAGAATGACACAAATATTACATTTTCACATGATCTGCTGCCCTCTGGTTTTTATGTGTGTTTGACAGATGTTTTTATCACAGACAGAAATATAATAATTGCAAACATATGAGTAACAAAAGCTTATATTGACAGTTAGAATGAGTTAATGCAGCAAGTCAATATTTGAAGTGTTGACCCTTCTTCTTCAGGTTTTTGTTTGTCCACCCGTCTCTTGATGATTGGCCACAAGTTCTCAATGGGATTAAGATCTGGGGAGTTTCCAGGCCATGGACCCAAAAGCTCTATGTTTTGTTCCCTGAGCCATTTAGTTATCACCTTTGCTTTATGGCAAGGTGCTCCATCATGCTGGAAAAGGCATTGTTGATCGCCAAACTACTCTTGGAGGGTTGGGAGAAGTTGCTCTTGGAGGACATTCTGGTACCATTCTTTATTCATGGCTGTGTTTTTAGGCAAGACTGTGAGAGAGCCGATTCCCTTGGCTGAGAAGCAACCCCACACATGAATGGTTTCAGGATGCTTAACAGTTGGCATGAGACAAGACTGGTGGTAGCGCTCACCTTGTCTTCTCCGAATGAGGCATTTTCCTGATGTCCCAAACAATCGAAAAGGGGATTCATCAGAGAAAATAACTTTACCCCAGTCCTCAGCAGTCCACTGCCTGTACCTTTTGCAGAATATCAGTCTGTCCATGATGTTTTTTCTGGAGAGAAGTGGCTTCTTTGCTGCCCTCGAGACCAGGCCTTGCTCCAAGAGTCTCCACCTCACAGTGCGTGCAGATGCACTCACACCTGCCTGCTGCCATTCCTGAGCAAGCTCTGCACTGCTGGTAGCCCGATCCTGCAGCTGAAACACTTTTAAGAGACGGTCCTGGCGCTTGCTGGTCTTTCTTGGGCGCCCTGGAGCCTTTTTGGCAACAATGGAACCTCTCTCCTTGAAGTTCTTGATGATGCGATAGATTGCTGACTGAGGTGCAATCTTTCTAGCTGCGATACTCTTCCCTGTTAGGCCATTTTTGTGCATTGCAATGATGACTGCACGTGTTTCTTTAGAGATAACCATGGTTAACAGAAGAGAAACAATGATGCCAAGCACCAGCCTCCTTTTAAAGTGTCCAGTGGTGTCATTCTTACTTAATCATGACAGATTGATCTCCAGCCATGTCCTCATCAACAGTAATTGCTGTTAAGCTGATCACTCTTTATAACATTCTGGAGTATATGCAAATTGCCATTAGAAAAAGTGAAGCAGTAGACTTTGTAAAAATTAATATTTGTGTCATTCTCAAAACTTTTGGCCATGACTGTATTACTCATTGCATACCAGGAAAACTCCACAAGTCCTGACATTTTGTAGTTGATCAGACTGACTTATTGAGCGTTCAGAATTTTGTCCATATCAAAGTTGTTCAGATCCTTACGCTTACTAATTCTTTCTGCTTCCAACAAGAGATGGTGCAAATTGATCCACAGTATCTGGCACTTTGGCCAGGTCAGTAACCTTGCTGTCGGATGGGATCAAACTGTGTCCTATCTGCTAACATCCATGGTTCTTGCTTTGATTAGCCGGCCTTTTGTGACATCACATGTGCGTTAAGCCTCAATAATGTCATCACACCAAGCTGGCTAATCAAAAGAGTGGTCAACTAGGAGGCGCCTTTCAGTACTCCCATCTGACGGCCACAAATTACTGACCAGACTACTGGACCAGGATACCGCGAGTTGATTCACACCAACTTCAAGAACTGACTTGTCACTTGATGCCCAAAATATTCCACATCTGACAGGTATCATTGTATTAAAATAATCAATGTCATCATTAATTTCATAATTTTTAATGCTATGGCTGATCAGTGTAATAGATTCATATTACACAATTTTGAAAATCACAGCACCCGTTCAAGTCTATGGGTGTGTGGAAATCAGCGGACTGCCCTTCTGCGGACAAACACAATGGAGAAGACGGAGAAATGAAGTTCTCATCTTCTCCTCACCTGTCTTACGATTCTCACCTTCGAGAGAATTGGATCACAGTAAGCTGATACTCTGATCAGAGTTGGAGCCAAGTGCCATTTACACAGTCGATCCGATTCTCTCGCATGAGAGAATCTACACTCGTATACTCAGATGTTTATTAAATCTGACACGTATAGAACTTTTTGGCATTTTATTAGTTCTGTACTGCTGCTTTTAAATGAAATGTCATCCTGGCTACCACAGAAAATGATTAACCTAATGTAAGTGGTGATTAAGTTCATCTTTATGTAGTCATCCAAATAGGATGTAAAACTTACTATATACTGGAACTTGCCATGAAAGTAGTCCTTTGTTTACAAGAAACCTAAATTACAATTTGTGAGTAAATATGAAAACATGCATACAAATCAGTCTGGAAAATATTTACAAAGTCAATGAAAGCCATATTATAAATCTGAAAACTGTTAGGATATGAGCTCACGATCTGGAGGTTCCGCAAGTTTGACGCTCCGTATTTATGCAACGTCAAACCCGCAGCAGACAGATATTACAGCATAGTGGATGGGATTTCTAGACATGACATACATCAACAGAATGTATTGAACGCAGTAAATCCACACGGTTCAGTGAACACATGTGGATTTACGTTCAATAGAAGGTAGCACTTTGGACGCGGCGAACATGTGCTGTGTCCAAAGCACTGCTGGTTCTGGATCGTGGGCACCTGACCTAAAATACAATCTTAGCTTATGAGAATTCATAAAGTCACACAGTATCTTATGGAAATGTAACAAAGTTGCAGCCTTATCAGCATGTGGATGTACAGTATGGGATTTATGGGAAACAGGTCTCATTCATACATCAATGTTACAAATACGTGTCGTGTTCTTTCACGTATCCACTATGGTTTGTAAGGCTGTCTAGCTTTTTGCAGATCAAGCGTTCACAAAGTAAGAAAAATTAAAGCACGTCTGTCTTTGATCCATCCCAGTCATGGATCAAGCTACTCCCCTTCAAGTCTACAGGTCCGTGAAAAACTCAGACAGCATCTAGCTGCATCTAAATGTGTGGCCCAGCTATGTAAGGCACACATATCCAGGAAAATGCACAGGAAGGTAACCGCAAAAGCTTGATATCATTCACTTCACTCACACTTTCAGACACACCCATCAAGGGTATAAAAGGGAGTGACACGTAGCAGTCAGCATTCAAGCTTCCTGTCTTCGGACAGTTCAGTGAGAGATTCAAGTTTCCTGTCTGAGAAGAGCTCAGATCAGTCAGTTTTCCTGTCTTAGGACAGTGCAGTTGAGTGCCAGTTCAGTCTGGACTTGGAGAGGAGAGAGGACTGAATCCTCGCAGAGCTAGCGTAGCTCACCTGACAAAGAAGTGGAGGCTAGTACGGGTGAAGTGAATCATCCTAGCCTAGTCAGAGCTACCCTTAATCAGTACCTCGGCAGAAGCTGAAACAAGGAGGATACTGAAATCTGCTCAGCGAGCTCTGGAGAAAGCTGACATTTCCACCAAAAGCTACAAGTGCTTATGCTAAGAGCGAGAGCAGGGCGAAGGGCGCAGTGGAGAAGGACAGAGAAGTGCTTCAGGTACCAGATTACCTGCACTAATTCACCGGACACCGGAGTCCGAGGCATTGCTAGAGCTTCATGCTTAGTGATAAGAAAACCGGAGGCTTTCTGGACTACAGGTAGCAGAAGGCAGCCTAATGTGTCGATACGTAACTGGAGTCAGGAGAACAGGAGTCTAGCGGGACGCTGCAGAAATAGACTTAGTTCTACCACAGAAAAGGTTCTACCACTATGTCGGCCGGGCGTAGTTGCTATTGAAAGAGTTAACTTCGCTTCATGCAAGTTTGGACTCAGATATATATGAAGTAAGGAGGCCTCTAACCTGCTCAGCGGTTATCCAAATGTGCATTCTCCACCCCGACCAGCTCCCCGGGACCTGCTTGAACCATCTACCAGTAGAGGTATGAAAAGAAGCTGCATTGTGTGTGACTGAATTCTTAACTACACCCTGCATCATCACCATAGACTTCCAGGGACCAGTCTCACCTGCGGGAGACTTACCACCCAGCTGCCCCATAACATCCCCTGTGAAGATCCTTACAGCAGCGCTGGTCCAATTGACCAGATACCACAGGTGGCGTCACGAACTACCTATCCTTATATTCCCCTGTAAATATCCCCCATTGCATGACCGCCAGGGCCACGGACCGAGTCCCGCTGCCAGTGACATCTCCCATAGAAATCAATGGGCTCGGCTCCGAGTACCCCATAGCCCTGGTATCTACCACCAATGTGGTGCGCGTCATAAATGCTGTCGGTTTTTCACTGAATGACTCATAGGAGAAGCTTCAAAAATCTCCATCAGTTTTTTTTTTGCATTTGAGAAAACTGATTAAACTGATGGCAAAAACTGAAATACTGATGAAACTTGTCCTGTTTGTTTCACATTCAAGAAAAAAACACTGACATCTGAATGAGACCTAACTGTGGAAACATTGCATAGCCAGGCATATGTACAGTTTGAAAAGATCAGTATAATAGCTAGGGAATAGTGATGAGCGAGTATGCTCGTTGCTCGGGTGGTCTCCGAGTATTTGGAAGTGCTCGGAGATTTAGTTACTGTCCCCGCAGCTGCATGATTTGCAGCTACTAGACAGCCTGAATACATGTGTGGATTGCCTGTTTGTAAGGGAACCCCCACATGTATTCAGGCTGTCTAGAAGTCGCAAATTATGCAGCTGCGGCAACATTAACGAAATCTCCACGCACTTCCAAATACTCAGAGACCACCCGAGCAACGAGCATACTCGCTCATCACTACTACTAGGGAACCTTCATCAATTTTTTATTTATCTTTTTACATATGAAAAACAAATTAAGTTCACATGCCGAATTCAGAAGTGCGCCTTTCATGGATCACTATGCATGGATTGGTCACGGGTCTCTTAACCTAATTTTGATAGCCTTAGTCATATAGGAGACTGTCAAGTTCATGTCAGGGACCTTCAACTAGTTGGGGAGGAGGAGGGAACCAGTGTGTTAGTTCCTGTTTAGTAGTTAGTAGTGAGTAGCAGAGAGTGAAAAGAAAGAACACCCTTAAGGTTATGCCACACTAAGCGAGATCGCTAGCGAGATCGCTACTGCGTCACCATTTATGACGCAGTAGCGATCTCGTTAACGACTTAGCTGTGTGTGACATGTGGCAGCGATGTGGCCCCTGCTGAGATGTCGCTGATCGCTTATAAACGTTCTGAGCCGTTTTTTGGTTGTTGGTGTCCCGCTGGTGAGCCTGAATCGCTGAGTGTGACACCCTTTATGAACGACTTCACCAGCATCGCAGGTGGGACTAGGTTTTCCCAACGACCGCAGAGGTCGTTATACAGATCGCTGATGAGATGTGCTTGGAATCACAGATCGCTGATGAGTTGTGTTTGGAATCTAACTAGCGATCACATAGCGATCGCACTAGCGATCTCGCCAGGTTAAGTCGTTGTTGTGATCGCTAGTGCGATTGCTAAGTGTGGCAGTGTGTTAAGTGGAAGGTGAACATTACCAGGTGTGTGTGCGGGAAGAGATCAGGAAAAGGGAGCTAGAGCAAGAGAAATCCAGTGTACTTCTGTACTTCTTTAAGCAAGCAAGTTGGGGGACCTACAGCACGAAACTTCTACGGAAGAACACAGCGAGCACATTTCCTGTTACTCTCTGTATACAAGTTTGATTGACAGTAAAAAAAAAATGTTTTTACGAGCTTGTGTGGTTTCCTTATGGTGGGTCAAAGGGACTGGCGCCATGCAAAGCGTGGCTGAGCTGAACCTAAAGGTGTAGCAACATCACTACATTCACACACCCAGGGACACCGTTTTTTTGTAGCGTGCCGAGGCGTGGAAGAAGAGTATGTCGCACAAGGCTACCGCTTAAAGACACTTTAGGGCAGTGTTCCCCAACTCCTGTCCTCAGGAGCCACCAACAGTTCATGTTTTCAGAATTTCCTTAGTATTGCACAGGTGATAGAATAATTGCCTGTCCAGGTGACACAATTATCTCCTGTGCAATACTAAGGAAATCCTGAAAACATGACCTGTTGGTGGCTCTTGAGGACCGGAGTTGCGGAACACTGCTTTAGGGTATGTGCAGACGTTCAGTAATAGGCAACGCTTTGGACGCAGCACATGTCCGCTGCGTCCAAAGCGCTGCCAGATTTTGAACGCAGGTGAATCTGCATGTGTTCACTGAACCATGCGGAATCACCGCGTCCAATACATTGTACGGGTGAAATTTATCTTGTGGAGACTCGCGTCTCCGCAAGAAAAATAGACATGCTGCAGTCCGTCTCTGCAGGGAAGCCGCGGGTGTCAGAGCACGCATAGTGGACATGGGATTTCATGAAATCCCATCCACTCTGCTGTAACATCTGACCACAGCGTTTACTGACAGTGGGAACATACCCTTACACTCTTATTATATCCTTGTAAACAGGGAGTATGAAGTGGTAACATAAAGCAGAAGAAAAACCTGAAATATAATTAGTTTTATACAAAGCACAACATAACTCTACATGGAAATGGTTTGCAAGAGGCATAAAGATCTGGGTCTTCCAAGTTAAAGTCCTGGCTTACTGCTATCAGAGATTAAATAATAATATTCTGTACTCTATTCAATGTAGGAAGTCCAAAGAATCACTTTAATCATGGCATACCATACTCAAAATCATCCTATTAAAAATCTGAAACTGAAGCTTAGATGAAAGGATGAGTTTGTGCTGTTTCCACTGTTTAGACATCCTGGGTGCAACATCCATGCGTCTATGGCAGGCATGCTGCAGTGACCATCGGATATCTGGCTCAAGTTGCATTTCCTGACTCCTGAGCATGTGAAACGTTCCAGAGCGATTCAGACAGCGGACAACAAACACTCTCATGAGCTGCGATGCACGACTAGAATGAGACGCTGGATGAAACCTGAAGGGCATACTGAATGGTACAGAGGGACAAAACACAAGATCGCAAACCCTACAGATACATTACAATGCAAATGGTCAACAAAACATGGAACACTGAGAAACATCATGTAAAATGCACAACCTGTGAGGCCCATGTCACACAATGAGGATTACCTATCATGAGAAATTGTATATCAATTTACTTTAAATCATAATGTACCAAAATGGAATCTATTTTTTCATTTTTACGTTTGTTTCTTTTTCGTCCTCTCCTTCTAAGGGCCGAAACTTTATTTTTACTTTTATGTCAATATACCTGTATGAGGGCTTGTTGTTTTTTGCAATACAAATTGTAGTTTTGAATTTCACTATGCATATACCTTATCAGGAACTGACTATTGTGGTTTCATTTATCTTTTGTGTTGTCATTCTTTGAGACGGGTAACTTTCACTTGCCAAGCTGTAGTTTTTATTGATAATATTTTGGAGTATAAACAATACATTGATCACTTTTTATTGAAATTTTTTTTTGGGTGGGGGGGAACTGTGGTGAGTGAACAACCACAAAATTTCCATTTTTATTTTATTTATTTTTTTCGACATTTAATGCATGTTTCATTTTGCTTGATCCAACTTTTACAGACGTAGCAATGCCAAGTATACTTAGTATATTTAATTTTTTTTAACCTAAGAAGAGAGGGGTGTTTTAAACTTTTGCATATTTTCTTTTCTAGGTCCTCCATGAGAGAGCTGCTGCCAGACTCTTGTGGCAGTGGTTTAAAGGGAACCTGTCACCTCATTTTTTGCATATAAGCTGCGGCCACCGCCATGAGGGGCTTATCTACAGCATTCTGGAATGCTGTAGATAAGCCCCTGATGTAAGCTGAAAGATAAGAAAAACAAGTTAGATTATACTCAACCGAGGGTCCGGTCCGATGGGTGTCGCAGGTCCGGCGCCTCCCATCTTCATGCGATGACGTCCTCCTCTTCCTTGTTTCTGTCATGGCTCCTGCGCAGGCGTTATTCTCTGCCCTGGTGAGGGCAGAGTAAAAGTACTGCAGTGCGCAAGCGTCGGGCCTCTCTGACCTTCCCGCCACCTGCGCACTGCAGTACTTTGTTCTGCCCTCAACAGGGCAGAGCGGTACGCCTGCGTCGGAGCCGCTACAGAAGCAAGGAAGAGGACGTCATCACATGAAGATGGGAGGCGCCGGACCCGGACCTGCGACGCCCATCGAACCGGACCGCCCCCTGGGTTAGTATAATCTAACTTGTTTTTCTTATCTTTTCAGGTTACATCAGGGGCTTATCTACAGAATTATAGCATGCTGTAGATAAGCCCCAAATGGCGGTGGCCGCATCTTATAAAAATGAGGTGACAGATTCCCTTTAACCAGTATAGTTTAAGGTGGGCTCCCCGTTTGCTGCAGGCTCCAGTGGTGATCCTGCAATTTTTCCGGCACATGTCATCTGATTTAAACAGCTGACATGTGCCCTAACAGCCGCAGTGGATTTGCAAACCACCTGCGGCTGTTAACCTGTTAAATGCTGCTGTCAATCTGTAGCAGACCCCTGTGGTTGTCATTGCCGGATAGCTATGAGCGCCACTCAACGGTCGGCGCTCATAGCAAGTGAGCATTTTAGTTACATAAAGCGCTCTGTGTATCATAAACGATTCCATGGAGACTACTGAAGTAAAAAGTTTAAAAAAAAATTGTTTTAAAAAATATAAAAAAAATATATATATATAAACGTTCAAATCACCCCTCATTTGCCCCATTCAAAATAAAACAAAGAAAAAAAAAAAAAAACACATATTTGGTATTGCCGCATTTAGAATTTCCAGATCTATCAACATATAAAAATAATTAATCTGATCGGCAAATGGCGTAACTAAAAAAAAAGTAAAAACCCCAGAATTACATTTTTTGTTCGCCGCAACACTGCATTAAAATGGAATAACTGGCGATTAAAATATCAGATCTATACCAAAATGGTATCAATAAAAATGTCAGCTCAGCGAGCAAAAATAAGCCCACATCCAGCCCCAGATCACAAGATTATATTTTTTTTCACCACTTAAATAAAAAAGAGCCTATACATATTTGGTGTCTGTGAACTCGTAATGACCTGGAGAATCATAATGGCAGGTCAGTTTAAGTATTTAGCAAACATGGTAAAATAGCAAAACAAAAAAACAACTGTGGAATTTTACTTTTTTGGAATTTCACCACACTTTGAATTTTTTTTCCTGTTTTCCAGTACACTATATTGCAAAACCAGTGGTGTCATACAAAAGTACAACTCGTCCCGCAAAAAACAAGCTCTCACATGGCCATATTGACGGAAAAATAAAAAAGTTATGGCTCTGAGAAGAAAGGGAGTAAAAGAAGAAAATTCAAAAACGGAAAAACTCAAGGTAGTGAAGGGGTTAAAGGGGTGGTCTGTAGGCAAAGTATTTTTCTCCTAACTCATTATCTATTTAGTCCCATAATTCTAAGCTATTTTCCAATATACTTTCTTTAAAAATTCCCCACCGTTCCCTAACTGTCAGGGTCTGCGGAACGCACCAGATAAATATAAATAGTGGGTGCGTTCGCAGCCCGGGGTCCACCGTGCAGGCAGAGCCTGCTGCTAGTAAGATGGCGGTATAGGCAAACTCTGTTACTTCACAGAGTCGCAACTATAAATACTGTGGCACTATATGGCGGTAATAAGCGAACTCTGTTACACCACAGAGTCGCTGAGGTAGAGACGCAGAGAAAGATACTGTGTCCTGTTAACTCCACAGGGATACACAGACAACTGCTGTGCGGACAGCAGTCTGTGATCATGCAGTCAGCAACGCAATCAATCTCCTCACCGGAGGTGCAGGTATTCTAGGGCTTATTTCAGCCGAGCCCTAACCACATGCGTGCAAGATCACAGCACATAATGCAATTGATACTAGCGCATGGTCGCATGGCCAAACAACCCTTTTATAGTAGCAACTACAGGACCTGCCAGAAAAGGACCAATGGGAAACTGTTCAGAACACATGTAGTTTCAGGACCTTCCTGGTGGACCAATAGGAGCTGCTGCAGTACCTGAGCATGTGACCCCTGATCTCCAATGAGAGATCTTACCCTGGGCATGCTCAGAAGGGGAAACGCAGGACTTAGTCCTAAAGACGTCTGCTCGCCGCTGACCAGTACTTGCCACAATAGCAGAACCTGGAGAGGCAGCAGTAAACCTCTGCACAGTATTAGGGTGAGCAAGACGCTGGGACCGACGTCTCTGCTGAGGAGACTCCACTGCGGCTGGAGACGGATGGGGGACCGCAGCGGGAATAGCTCGAGATTCCCCCTGTGCAGAAGCGGGAACTCGACCTCTAACATTACCACCCCTAGGGCCCCCCTTCCTTGGGCCTCGCTACGCTCGAAGGCAGGAATGAGCTGCGGAGCCTGAATACGCTCAGCAGGCTCTCATGACCTATCCTCAGGCCCATAACCTCTCCAATCCACCAAATAAAACTTTTTGCCACGTACCACCTTGCACCCCAGAATAGCATTCACCTCATAGTCGTCCGTAGACTAACCCGATGTCCCGGCAGATGACTCGGAAAACCGGGACAAGTATACGGGTTTCAGGAGGGAGACATGGAATGTGTTGGTGATACCCAGGCATGGCAGAAGAGCTAGACGGTAGACCAAAGGATTGACCTGTTCGAGGACCTTGAAGGGACCCAATACCAGGTGGTATTCACCCTGAAACACATAGATTAAACCACTTCTTAACTGCTACTACGTCTTGGAAATCTATTATTTGGGCAGCGCGGACTGGAATCCACATCTTTTCTGCAGTGCATTGTATTGTCGGGTCGTTGACCGACCTGTGGATCAGCGGCAGCCTCTCCTACATGTGCTTTAACCACCTAATACCAGGTGAGCAGCTTCCTACTTAAAAAAGTGATAACTTACTATCGGATAAGACCCTATTGCGCTTTGTGTCTCCTTTGCTTTTTCTATTAGACAGTACTAGGCTGAGCAAGACGCTGGGACCGACGTCTCTGCTGAGGAGACTCCACTGCGGCCGGAGACGGATGGGGGACCGCAGCAGGAATGGCTCGAGATTCCCCCTGTGCAGAAGCGGGAACTCGACCTCTAACACTAACTACACTCTCTAACTGCTTTTGAATTTTTTTTCCCTATTTCCAGTCTGATGACGATTCGTTTGAGTATCACCAGGGCATGCCAGAGTCTGTGGTCTCTGCCCCCTCCCTGACATGAAGCATCACTACACAAGGGAGGCACTCAGGGGCACAGCAGAAACAGAAGCGACCCTGAAACGACTGCCACTGATAAATTAGGAAACGGTAATGATTTTAGGGACCGGTAGATGATTTTTACAATTATGGAACTAAATAGATAGGAAGCTAGGAGAAAAATGTTTTGCCTTCGGTGTTGAGAACGGGGAGTAGGGACAAATAGCTGTTGGATGAGCGATTGTGTATGAGGGTCTTCTGAAAATATCTTGTACGCAAATTTAATAAACAGGATAGTGAACAATGGTAATTAAATATGTACTTTATCAATTAAACAAAGTAATTCTAAATTATCGTAATCTGCATAATAACCCACATTAAAAGGACAATAAAACCTTAGATTGACATTTACAACTTGCTATGGGTATATCAATCAAGCTTGTAGTTAATGAGTTGTATTAGCGTCTTCATATTTCCATGATTGAACTAATGAAATAATTCTCAATCAGAAAAATGGGTTAAATATGAGCTCATAAAAAGGTGGACAGAAAGTGAAAATAGGATTGTGATCAATGGTTTCCATTTTTTCCTGTACTGTGTAGGACATATAGTAATAATACTAAAAAAAGGGTCTCGGGTGTATAAAAGGAGCAACGTTTCTCCTTGCGGAGACATGCCAAGGTGAGGAGACTTTTAAGCCTTGCGCTGCTCCCCTGGGAAATATGCCAATTGTCTCTTCAGGGAGGACATTTGCACAGGGTGCATAAAACAAATAGTGTAAGCAAAAAAGTTAAGCAAATAGCTACCAATTTGTATCTTAGGTAAATACAATACGCTCAATGTAATACTTGAGACACAGGATGTTTAACAAGCTCACTAAATAACTACAGGTATGTCAATATAAAAAAACAGATAAAAGGATACATTTACCAACATAAAATACTGGCAACCTGAAACGTTATCCTTTCACCCAGTATAATTTCACATCTATTCACAAATAAAAAGGCTAATAAACCAATAAGACAGATTGAAAATAAATAAATCATATCTCTATTTAGTATGGAAAAGAAAACAAAAATGGGAATCATGATGCTGAAAAATGAAAGAAAAGACAAAATAATTTTTCCAAAATACAATTTGTGAGATGAGATTACAAATCTGTAAAATCAGAGCTTTAGTGTGTACCAAAACAAAAAATGAGACAAAACATGGAGAGACAAAGAATTTTTAGCGTTACTAGGCTTACAGAGGGGGGTCACCTTCTTCATGTCTTCTAGATCAAATGAATTTAGCCATATCCAGAATGTAGGGCACACATCCAAATGTAGACGTACTGAACTTTATATATCTTGCATACTTATGCACTATTCCAACTTTACAGATATAGGCTAACCATTAAACTGGACAATGGCCTCTTAGGTTTGCACATATGGATGACCTTATCCCAAAAGGACAACCATGTTCCTAAAAAACTTCAAAAAAGTTTGCTCTAAAAGCCAGAAAAAAACCTTAGAGAATGGATTTCTTTGCTTTAGTACGCAACTTTGTTTTAGGATCTGATAGGATGAAGAAT
The DNA here is from genome assembly GCA_033576555.1 of Oophaga sylvatica. NCBI lineage: Eukaryota > Metazoa > Chordata > Amphibia > Anura > Dendrobatidae > Oophaga > Oophaga sylvatica. The sequence continues at coordinate 173,442,257 of JARQOD010000004.1, forward strand.
GACAGGATGATAAATTAATCCTAAACTGATACATATCTGGAGACCATTGGCAGATCCAGTTACATTTAGCAAAATCTGTATAAATCTAATACATGTGCTGATATTACAAAAGTAAAGGTGGCCATACACTTCAGTAGCTCTCGGCTGAACAGGTTTGGCTATTCTTCATGCTACAACAAGCATTTTAACAGTTGAAGTCATACTGAAGGTCATTAAAATGAAATGAATCATCATAGTTACGGTTTTAGTTATAAAAGTACGCTAGATAGTTTTAGATATTTAAAAAGAAAACACTTTTCACTTCCCTGGCAATATTTGCTGCACTTTTTATGGTTGACACAACTAATTATGACTGCACATACTAGATTTTTGGAAGTGGGCTCTACTTATTTTAATGTGAAGATGTAAAGTGTAAATGTCTTCCATCACAGAAATGTATGATCCTAGTGCAGTGCAGAGGTGTCTCGCTTGTGGCCATCTTTTCCAGACCCACCTTAAGTTGCTATCTTTGAATCAAGGAAATAGAAATTGTTAGATGAGTGACTAATATGAGCTACAATGGTTGTTTTACATCCCAAATAATTTCATGACTCATAACTGCCCAGATGAGAGAGACTGAAAGATACTAGTGCCAACAGTAGACAAATTATGTTCCAACAAGAAACAAGGGGAAAAAATGACTTTCTGCTTCTCATTTTTATTTTTAATATTGATCATTTGACCCACCCCAGACATGCAAATCCTGCAACTCTGTTAAAAGCATGAGGCTGTCCTGAAAAGAGACCATGTCGACTCTCCTGACATCTGTTTCGGTAAATATCTGCATTCCGTGAAAAAAACGGTTCTTCAGAATCTTTTCTCCTGACTGCTTTGTGCCATTCTTCTGATATTGCTCGTAGGAATTTATGTCACCATCCCTTTTGTAAAATAGGATGTGTCTCCGCACAGTTTTATACTAGTAGCTCTGATTGGACAGTGTCAGTGTGTAGGGACATGCCCCCAACTGGTAACACCCAGTTGTCAATCTCTTTATATGTTTCTAGCAGGTACTCCAGAATTGTTATTTTCGGGGCAGTGATCCTCATCCTTTCTTACATTCAGCTCTGATAAGATGGTCGCGAGCCACATTGAGCTCTAATAGATGGTCACGAGCCACATTCAGATCTGATAGATGGTCGCGAGCCACATTCAGCTCTGATAGATGGTCGCGAGCCACATTCAGCTCTGATAGATGGTCGCGAGCCACATTCAGCTCTGATGGTTGCGAGTCACATTCAGCTCTGACAGATGGTCGCGAGCCACATTCTGCTCTCATAATTGGTTGTGAGCCACATTCAGCTCTGATAGATGGTCGCGAGCCACATTCAGCTCTGATAGATGGTCGCGAGCCACATTCAGCTCTGATAGATGGTCGCGAGCCACATTCAGCTCTGATAGATGGTTGCGAGCCACATTCAGCACTGATAGATGGTCGCGAGCCACATTCAGCACTGATAGATGGTTGCGAGCCACATTCAGCTCTGATAGATGGTTGTGAGCCACATTCAGTTCTGATAGATGTTCTCAAGCCACATTCAGCTCTGATAGATAGTTGTGAGCCACATTCAGCTCTGATAGATGGTCCCTAGCCACATTCAGCACTGATAGATGGTCGCGAGCCACATTCAGCACTGATAGATGGTCGCGAGCCACATTCAGCTCTGATAGATGGTTGTGAGCCACATTCAGTTCTGATAGATGTTCTCAAGCCACATTCAGCTCTGATAGATGGTCTCAAGCCACATTCAGCTCTGATAGATGGTCCCTAGCCACATTCAGCTCTGATAGATGGTTCTGAGCCACATTCAGCTCTGATAGATGGTTCTGAGCCACATTCAGCTCTGACAGATGATTGCGAGCCACATTTAGATCTGATCGATGGTCCTGAGCCAGGCAGGACCCCATTCCACTTACACCATAGTGATAACAAGAGCCCTACAGTCACAATTTAATGACAACCAAAGGTTCCCATGGAAAGCACACCGTTTTCCTTATTCTTGAATCAAGCACACTCACCACACTATTGTATATAGCTTCAACGTATCATCCTATCTTCAATATATTTATCCTTCCCGTTCTACTAGTATATGCGCATCCAGATCTGCTCTGTACTGGGCTACTCGCAAAATTCAACATCTGGAGACCTTCTCTTCATAGTTGTTTGCTAGACCTGGTGCTAACGCACTAAGTTGCCAGACAAGCAGTCCCTGAATAGGGACTAAAGGGTATGCCACACTAAACAATATCGCTAACGGGATCGCTAAAAAACGTCACTATTTAGCGATCCCGTTAGCGATATTGTTCAGTGCGGCAGCTTCCAGCGACGAGCTTCCTGCTGTGATCTCGCTCGTCGCTGGAATCGTTCCGGACCCTATTTTATCGTCGGCGCTCCTGCTGGGTAAGTATCTTATCGCTGTGTGGCACCTTTTCTTAGCGATTTAGCGGTACTTTTGTACCGCTAAAGTCGTTAAGAAGATCGCTAACAGCGATAGCGTCGTTAACTATATCGCTAAATGTGGCCGCATTTAGCGATATAGAAACAATCCCGCTAGCGATCGCATTAGTATGCGTCGTTATCGTGATCGCTAGCGGGATTGTTTAGTGTGGCAGTACCTTAATACAGATACATCAAGAGACCAGACGGGTCCATTTTAACCAGCCCCTGTTTTTTTCTATGAAGTAGCAGACACAGAAAGAAAGCCAATGTGAGCTGAAGGGCTGAACAAAAGCCAGGGGATTTGATTTCAGCACTGCTTCCTTGCTCTATAACTAGATCAGTTCACAAAGCCATTCTGCTAACAGAAGTATAATGTTGTGCATGTAATTTTCTGATATTTTACTGTAAGATCACCAAGCTGTGTAGCACATAATAAATTTTCTTGACTATTTCAACACTAAAAAAGGCTACAATTAGAAAAAGCTCACTTTGCCAATCAAATATTTGGCATATACAACAGTGCTACCACATCCATAACCGAGCAGCAAACAATCAGACTTGGTAACTGTATATTCCCCAGAAGTCAAAGTGTCAGTAGGACCCACTCATAATTCTAAAAACCGACGTTTATTTTTGGGTTATTAGATTTAGTGGCAAATTACTATTTTTTCTATCGGCAAATGCTGTGTACATTAAATTACCTGCTGTCATTATTGAAATGTGAACAAATATTTCTTAGGTTCAGTTTAGGAAAGCAAAGTCCAAGCTCCATTGCCGACTGCCAGACTTAATTAATAGTAATACTAAAACAGCATACGGCATTTCAGCATAAGGAACAGCTGAAGCAGTCGAGCGCTCCGACTGTGACACGAGATGCCCATGACTTCCAGCAGGAAACGCCATTTTATACTTTACATAATAATTATTGTTATGTGGCTGAAGATACCCAGTACAAGCTGTTTGTTTCCTGGAAGACTGGACCTGAGAGTTGAGAACACTAGGGTATGGTCTAAGCTGGACAAAGAAATCTCACACTGCCCCGTTACCACACTAGATAGGACATTCTTGGGATTTCTCAACTCCATTGACTTAAAAGCAGCAAGTCTTCCAGACACCAGTTCTCTTCAGCTATCCTGGCCTAGGCACACTGACCCTGTGTATATTTTTATTTCTGTTTGTGCAGGAATCTCAATGCTATCCAAACATGCCGAAATTCTTGACCTCCTCACTGGAATATTTCAGGGAAGTCTTGTGGATTTTGCGATTAAAAAGCAACTCTAACCTTGCATGAAATAGGGCGATGTTCAGCTACATAATGACACCTTTGACAAGGAGACACAGTTCAAATATTCATGGGCTGCATCTTGTACTTAGAGTTGAAGGACATTTCCTCCTAAAATCTTTATGAACTGATTTTTTAACGTACCCTATTTATGCTTTATAATGGAATGGATCAAATTTATTACAGTGGCTTAGTAAGGATGCTGACTTGTCATAACTGTCCTATTATTTTCCAAATATCGTATTATTTCCAGAAAACCTAAAAATAATTTAAAAAAAAATCACTGACATTAATTAATAAAAAAGCAGCTTCTACGGAAAAAAAAAAAGTGCAGGCGTGCATCATCTAGGCTTAGTGGGACGACTATATGGCCATTAATTGGATAAACTCTTCTCAGGGACAGAATTCGACTTCATAATTTAACTACCTAAAAATGAGCTCTATGACAAGTATGTAACTTTGGCTGTCTAGCAAGGAAGAAATGATTACCGGTATTTCCTAACTCCGGGAGCAAATGGAAAATGTCACTTCTTATTGCAGATATGCAAAAGCGGATGAGAAAAAGTAACGTCTGCAGTGAATAGTTTTTGGAAAGTAATTAAGCACTTGAGAAGATATTACAAAAATTTATCCTATTAGCCTCAAATCCAAATATTCTGCTGACAAAGAAAAAAAAAGGTGTGAAGGAATAAAATCAGCCTACTTTTACAGACTTTAATGCACATGCACATAATGAGAGCAAACACGAATATGTCTTCCTCTTGGGTACACCCTGTTTATCCCAACCAACGCAGATCTATGGAAAAAGACACAGAAGGATTTTGCCATCTGCAGAAAGGAGAAGTTGTTCCCATCACTGGAAGATATTTGTCAGCTACTTGCTCACAAGTCAGTACTGTCCTCAAACAGGTTAACACAAGGAAGACTTTATATAACCTTCACTGCCTACTAAACAGGTTCTTAATATATACAGTGAGCCTAAGTCCAGGTTACCTAAAAAAGCCTGAAATGCTACACCGCCAATTAAAAATGTTACATATTTTCCAATGTCGGTGCATAATTTTTTAGTTACATTTGCAGTACCGGCTTAGTTTTTAAAAGTGCCTAAGAGTACATTGATTTGTAACGACTCTGTAAGGTTTCTAATCATGTTTCCATCATTTTTCTGCACAATACTATCAGACCCATCAAGGCCAACAGATAGTACTCATCATCATTTTTGTTCTATAAAGTGAGTGCATAAAGTAGTTTTCTAATAATTTAGACAAGTTTCTCCAAAATTGGAAGTGTATCCGAATAAGAGTAGATTCTAAGCCCTACTGAACCAGAAAATCTTAGAAAATTCTATAGTTACAATAACATATGTTGTTAGGAAATCAAAGCTATTTGCATGCTCCACAGGCACATGCAGATCAATATAGACCACCCTATGTCTAAAGTTCGTGGGTTTGTGGTCAACTCAGCACGCTTGAAAAGCTTATGGAAAATTGAGACTTTCCTTCTTTGTATAGGCTTTATAGTTAAATAAAGGCATCCCGTAGAATAGCCTGGCAAAGGGCTTTTGATATGAAGATTGGTAAGGGCAGCTTCTTCAACCCAAGAAAATAGCTGCACGTCTCAACATAGAACTCAAAGGAGAAGCCATACAGAACTGGATTAGGAGGCAAATGATGCAGTGATGTTAGATGCAAAAATGGTTTTGACATGGTAAACCGCAGCTTTTAGCATTGTGTTTTCAGTCTATTGTAGACACCAATGTTTTGTTACAGTAACTCCCATTAAACTGCGAACAATAAAAATAGGAAAATCTCCCGAAATTCTATATTAGACCAGCTGTATCCTGGATTATAATCTGCTTGGTAGACTAGTGCACAACTTTAAATAGTAATAGTCTTGTCTACGTCACACTACCCATTCATAAAACAGGTCTCGAAATAAAATGCCAAGTCAGGAGTTCATATGATTTAAGATGACTAATTCCTTGGGGCTCTACAGAAATGAGTCTGTGATAAGAGCACTGTACTGCATGATAAGACAGGAGACCATTAAAGGATCGAAAAAATAACTCCTAGAGAAGGCTAACTGGCTTCCTAAATCAACAGTGGTTGTGCACCCCGGCTACTGTACTGCATAACTCATCATAGAATAAAGCGAAAATAAAATGTTTTTTATTGACTTTCAAAGTCTCCATTTCTCTGTCATACTAGTTAGTTATGTGATATCATGTTAAATTTCCACAGTCTTTCATTAGAGCAAAAACTACTATATTGTTTTACAGCTTTACACTATTATATAACTAACATACCAAACATGAAATTATGCACGAAATAGGGCCTTTCTAACACAACACATCAAATCAGTTTGGTACTTTAAGCACTATGCTTGGCTTTTTCCAGAAGCCTCATAGGCAATAAATGGTGTGGAGGTGGAGCATGTGAACATACCCCTCATTAAAAGGGAACCAGTCACCAGGTTTTCCCCATATATATCAACATAGGAGAAAAAAAAGGGTATTCAGCTCAATATTAGATGAATTCCTGTGGCTTTGGGTGTGGACTCCAGGATGGTGCTCGGAAAAAGCGGCTGTGGTAATCAACCAAAAAAGTTCCAGCAACAAACATTATAGCCACATTCCCCTGATGATGCCGCAAGGCGAAACTTGTCGGTGAGGCCAACAGCTGTTACATTTTAAATAGCATATACTGGGTTGTGCATTGAAGTCGTGCACCTATATAGGTTGTGCTAGTAGAGCGCGGCAGCAGGTAGTTTTGCTTGATACCAATATTTGTGTGTGGAGAATCAAAATAAGTATATATTATTACAACCGGTCCCCGTGCTGGCTCTGCTCCCCTTTCTGGTCACTCACCTCCTGCTTTTCACGCTGTCCTTGTGCAGCAGTGAGCTCCCTGTCTGAGGTCTCATGCTCTTTCTATTTCTCAGCGTCCTGCTCTCTCTCCCTCCCCCATTTCCAGGTGTGCTGTCAGCAGATCTTCTGGGAATACTATTAGGACGCGAGCGCGCACTCCTCTGGTTTCTTAAAGGGACAGCGTGCATTTTTTTAATTTAGCAATTATCCAATGGCAGTGCACTGATTACTATTTCTGTTCTCTCCTCCACTGGGAGAGCACCGGAGCAATGAGTATCTACCATTGCTACATCCGGTTCTGTCTCTGACCTGTCTGCGCTGCGTTAGCAGTCTCTGTGCATTTGCTTATACAATTTGTCTCTACAGAGTATCGGTATCCTGTATCCTGCTATCCCTAACAACCTCTGCAATCACTTGTGCAAGTGTCATCCAGTTCCGCCAACAGCCATCCAAATCCGTGGACTATGACAAGGTTACTGGAGCCAGCTTGCTACCATCTACCCGGAACCAGGACCTTCCTCACCTGTGTCTACCTCTCCACGGTCTCTTCCATTATATCTGTTACCCCTTTTGGTTCCGCTGGGACAGCTGCCATGTGTCCGGGGTCTAACTGGAGGTAGCACCTGTGTCCTCCGGGTATTCCATTTTGGTCCTCTTCGAGGGGCCTTACTACGGGTACCCGGGGCTCACTAGTTACGCCTCCTTTGGAGCCCCCCAGACCGTGGTCCCGAGGTTCCACTTCAAAAATAAAAAATGAATGTGAACTTCACCATCTCTGCCTCCGCTTCCATTCGTTTTATATATATATATATATATATATATATATAAAATAAATAGAGTAGCAAACCTTATTCTGTAACTAATTAAGCACCAGCACTTTATATGAATAATTGGAATTAAGCACCAGCACTTTATATGAATAATTGGGCCGAACCCTTAATTTCTCAACAGAATATGTGTTTCTAAATGTGTGTGTCTCTTCATAAGTTAAAATTAAAAGTTAAGTTTTACTGTAGGGTCCTTAATAGGGATCTCCATTTGCCTTAGGCAATTAGTGTGTTTTTTTTACAATAACCCTATGCTGACCTAGAACAATTTGACTGAGTCCGGCGCATCATACCACTCATGTTCGGGACTATCCATCCGTTTCCCTAAGAATGTCAGTGACCACAGCCTCTGCCCCTTGATAACTCTTCGCTTGAGTTCTCAGCATACAGTGTGATTCTCAAATGAAGCGTCATCAAAAAGGACGGAGGGGAAAAAAAATAGAATAGCAGTTAGATAGCGCAGTGAGGAAACTGTAGGGGATTTTTAATGCAAGTATATTAGAAAATAGTTTAGATTATGGAACTAAATAGATTGCGATTTAGAATTAAATGTACTTTGGCCTTTGGACCACCCTTTTAAGATTTCTTCCCTTTAGATATTCACAGAATTTGCCGTCGTAATTTCTAACAAATATGTCAAGAGGTTTCACGGTACAAAGATATACATCTTTACTGTATCAAGAGGTTTAAGAATTTATTTTTCTTCTTTCCTATTCTCGGACATTGAGGCTTGGAATACTATGGGCCTGACAAGTTTGAATAGTCATGCTTCCATCTAAAATATTGCATTTCAATGGGTTAAAATAAACTGTCTGCATGAATATTCAAAGAAGTCAACCTTTAATAAAACGGGTGGGGAATCTGTGTACTGGCTTATTGTGTAGGTTGGGTAAGATGGCTCGTCAGCAGATTTGCCTTGTTTACCCCTGAGGCATCACTTTTCCATTCACACAGAAAGCGGCTTCTGCTGAACGCTGTGGCTATAATTGGATCTTGGATCCATCTTTCTATTGGTTTGAATGGATATGCTCCGTCAATGGCTAACCAAAGACAATGGCATTAAATAAGGGAAGTATACCGAGTCTAAGCATTAATGAGTCCAATACACACTGATTGTGTAGATAACATTTCAGCATAATTATTAAATATCAATTGCACTGCAAGACACCTTCATCCTGCTGCCTTCTCGTACAACACAGTCACAAGAGCTAGAAAACAGGCCACAGACTCGGCACACCACATCAAAGCGCCCGAGTGGAGATAGAAACCCAATATAAGGGCAGGACTCCGCTCTAGAAGACCAAATTCACATTTATAGGTTCTCATGTTGTACAATTTGTTTTCATATTTGAATACCGTAGACAAAATAAAGGATTGTTCCTACTGCTGAGTCTACCCTACTGGGACAAATGACTGGTATTGTCAGTGCTTGCTCTGAAATCTACACTGTTATCACTATGGTTGCATATAGAGCTAACGTGGCTTCTGAACAAGCACAAAGCTTGGGACAGTGAGAGTGGTTAGGAGGATTGCTGTGTAAAATGTGAATGCTGGGTCCAGCTTCCAGCTTGTGATTTTTGAGGACTGCAGCTTCTTATCAGAAGAAAGTGTGGGGGAAATAGGAGAGTAACATAACATGAGTGCCTCTTTGTCCACTTCCTGGACAAACAATTTATAAATGAAGTAGTTCCCTTTGTAAAATAAAAGTAAAAAGATACTCACCTCCAGCACTAGTACCATTCTAGAGATGTCGGCGCTGGGGCTCACATGACATTTGTTATGTCAAGTGAGCCCTGAAGGCAAATCAGCAGCCGAACGGCAAGCCAGGCCGGCCACTGATTGTAATGCCACTTGAGCTGTGCAGTCAATGTCAAACAAATCTCAGGAAACCCAGCGCTGACATTGCAGGTATTGTACCAGTACGGGAGGGGGAAATGTGTTATTTTTATTTTACAAGGAGGACTACGTAATTTAAAAAGGAGTTGTCCACATAGTGGACAATCCAATAAGGCACTACAGAAAATCAGAGTACGACAAGGCAGTCAAAAAAGTCCCACAATCAATATATTGCAATAAAAATAATAAACAGCCTTTCATGGTGTGGCATCATAAAAAATAGGTGGAAATACGGACTAAGTAATACTACTTACATCGGGCGGTTGTGCTCTGGGCACAACACCAAATATATGCCGGGTACCCACAAAGAAGCTCTGCTGCCTGATCCTTTGACCCAATCTTCTACCAAGGGAAAAAAATTGAAAATAGTAAATGTGATTCAAGGAGGAACAACTGAGGTTCTCGGAAACACTGGCGGGAAGCGCAAATGCGAAGTCCCATCGAAAGGATTGTGAATGAATATACGAACTACAGTCATGGCCAAAAGTTTTGAGAATGACACAAATATTATATTTTCACATGATCTGCTGCCCTCTGGTTTTTATGTGTGTTTGACAGATGTTTTTATCACAGACAGAAATATAATTGCAAACATATGAGTAACAAAAGCTTATATTGACAGTTAGAATGAGTTAATGCAGCAAGTCAATATTTGCAGTGTTGACCCTTCTTCTTTCAGGACCTCTGCAATTCTCCCTGGCATGCTCTCAATCAACTTCTAGACCAAATCCTGACTGATAGCAGTCCATTCTTGCACAATCAATGCTTTCATTTTGTCAGAATTTTTAGGTTTTTGTTTGTCCATCCGTCTTTTGATGATTGACCACAAGTTCTCAATGGGATGAAAATCTGGGGAGTTTCCAGGCCATGGACCCAAAATCTCTGTTTTGTTCCCTGAGCCATTTAGTTATCACCTTTGCTTTATGGCAAGGTGCTCCATCATGCTGGAAAAGGCATTGTTGATCGCCAAACTGCTCTTGGAGGATTGGGAGAAGTTGCTCTTGGAGGACATTCTGGTACCATTATTTATTCATGGCTGTGTTTTTAGGCAAGACTGTGAGAGAGCCGATTCCCTTGGCTGAGAAGCAACCCCACACATGAATGGTTTCAGGATGCTTAACAGTTGGCATGAGACAAGACTGGTGGTAGCGCTCACCTTGTCTTCTCCGAATGAGGCGTTTTCCTGATGTCCCAAACAATCGAAAAGGGGATTCATCAGAGAAAATAACTTTACCCCAGTCCTCAGCAGTCCACTGCCTGTACCTTTTGCAGAATATCAGTCTGTCCATGATGTTTATTTTGGAGAGAAGTGGCTTCTTTGCTGCCCTCCTTGAGACCAGGCCTTGCTCCAAGAGTCTCCGCCTCACAGTGAGTGCAGATGCACTCACACCTGCCTGCTGCCTTTCCTGAGCAAGCTCTGCACTGCTGGTAGCCCGATCCCGCAGCTGAAACACTTTTAAGAGACGGTCCTGGCGCTTGCTGGTCTTTCTTGGGCGCCCTGGAGCCTTTTTGGCAACAATGGAACCTCCTCTCTTGAAGTTCTTGATGATGCGATAGATTGTTAACTGAGGTGCAAACTTTCTAGCTGCGATACTCTTCCCTGTTAGGCCATTTTTGTGCATTGCAATGATGACTGCACGTGTTTCTTTAGAGATAACCATGGTTAACAGAAGAGAAACAATGATGCCAAGCACCAGCCTCCTTTTAAAGTGTCCAGTGGTGTCATTCTTACTTAATCATGACAGATTGATCTCCAGCCATGTCCTCATCAACACCCACACCTGTGTTAATGGAGCAATCACTGAAAAGAGGTTAGCTGGTCCTTTTAAGGCAGGGCTGCAATGATGTTGAAATGTGTTTTGGGGGATAAAGTTCATTTTCTAGCCAAATATTGACTTTGCAAGTAATTGCTGTTAAGCTGATCACTCTTTATAACATTCTGGAGTATATGCAAATTGCCATTAGAAAAAGTGAAGCAGTAGACTTTGTAAAAATTAATATTTGTGTCATTCTCAAAATTTTTGTCCATGACTGTATATTTGCCGATGAGCAATTGTTTCAACCTTGGCTCTGTAAGGTGACCAGGGTGGTTGTCATGGGTGAGTTGCTGCTCCATCACGCCCTGGCATCCCACAAACAGTGTCCCAGTCAGGCTCGGACTGGCCCACAGGAGAATCCCCTGATGGGCCCCCGTGCAGGAATAGGCTCTCCACCTATATGAGAAGTACTTGGCATAATACATTTGTTCCACTATGTACAGACAAGGGCATCATCTCAACATTCATTTAACAAACTATTAAGTATACTATTAGATAGAAAGATAGAAAAGTTTGAGAATGAGGGTAATGTGATATTTGCATGTAGCAGAACAGTGGGCTACCAGAGTCAATGTTACTGGTAGGCCCTTGGCATCCCAGTCCAGCACCGGTTCCAGTCCATAAGTGTCGTGCAGTGAACTTTGCTTTGCACTCACTTGTAGGTCGGATGCCTCCGCTGCATCCACATCCTTGGTTCCAGGATCAGCCGCAAGCACATCAGGGGACTCCCAGTTTGTTTTGTCAAGTTCAACTTTACTGGACAGTTCAAGTACATCAGGCTTTAACATGCAAAGCGCACAGCACCCAACAGTTCCATTTTCATCAACACAGTATATTTCAGGCATCCACTTACGTTCCTCGGACTAGCCCTACGCTTGATCTTTTTGTCAGCCCCCAGGGATTCCCTGTCAGACCCCAAAGCATTCCCGAGTTCCGTTACATCTCCCTCTCGTGGTTCCCTGTCTGACTTCCTCTGTATGGAAAGGAATTAAGGCACACTCCACAGTGCCTAGTTTGGGCTACTAAATAATACTAGAAACACATTAAAAAAATATACAAAAAAAACACTGATATAATTAATCACTGGACAAGTGATGTTTTATATAAAAAACATACATAAGTGGAACACAACCAGAAAATCTTGCACCTGAAGGTACCAATGTGATGGTGTACCTAAGATAGGCTGAGTAGGTCAGAGAATATAGTCAAAGAAGCGAAGGGTATCGGAGGGCTGCTTTAGTGTTCTAGGGTCCAAATACCCATCTCCTAAGTGCGTTCAAGATGTACTGCCTTTGAAGCTCATTAAAGTTTACTTTATTCTGCCATTAAAAAAATAAATTATAAATAAAATTATACCTTAGGGCTAATGCAGGGGTTAGTGGACCTCAATACGATCGTGGACCACAGTGCACGGACTGGCCGCAGGCCTCCCAGACTGGCCGCAGGTCTCCTGATCTGAGCAACAACCTCATAGAAATAAAATTAAGCTGTCATGCTCCGGTTGGGAGACCCATGGCCAGTTTGTGCATTATGGTCCGTGATTAGTATTATTTTGGCTAATTCCCTCTAACCCAGTGTTTCTCAACTCCAGTCCTCAGGACCCACCAACAGGTCATGTTTTCAGGATTTCCTTAGTATTGCACAGGTGATAATTTTATCACCTGCTCAAGCATTAATTCCATCACCTTTGCAATACTAAGGAAATCCTGAAAACATGACCTGTTGGTGGGTCCTGAGGACTGGAGTTGAGAAACACTACTCTAACCTAATTAGATGGATATCCTTATTGACCTAAGCATTCAGGTAGGGATATTGTGCTAGGATGAAAATAAAATATAAATATCCATCTTGTCCTACATTATTACGTTTTCCTTTTACCATTTACACCCTACAAATTGGAAGGATACAGTCTGGATTAATGTGGGTTATTTAGTATTTACTTTTAGATAACTAGAACATATTACAAATAATATTGCTATAATCAGATGTACAAAAAAATTGTTACATGCCATAGAGCCCACTTGTTCTCAACACCTTGCTCTCCATCTATGGTACATTTTAGCATTCCCTAGAAGAGGCACACTGCCGCTACAGAAAAAGCCATCTCTCCAGATAAAGCTCTGGCACAAGGTTCCTCAGTTATAAAAGTAATTTCCCAGTGGAGCTAGTACAGAATAATGATAAAGAAAATCTTTCCTCATTGCGCATAATATCACATGATTTCCCATATACTCTTTATTGTCTTCACAAACTGCATAATTATAAAATAAATTCCTCCATCCAGCTAGATCTCACTCTACATGGACTCTCATGTCTCAGATGGCACTACACTATGGCCATCAATCTGTGCATCGCCAAATTCACACCTGACCAGTTTCATTACTGTACATTTCGGATTTATTTAAATTTGCCATACCAGATTTCCTGTAATAAGAAGAATCAGGCCACAGTTATTAAACGTGACAACAGCGCAGTAAATTTCATTATGCAAACATAATTATGTTAGTGACAACAAAGCTAATTATTAATTCACTTGGCCTCCTAGCAGTCTGTGCAGTTTGGAAGTGCCCTGTAGTCATTACAGGAAGCGATGCACAGGGCAGATGTCTAGCCGTCATCACGCAGAAAGCAGAACTGATTAAGAGCAATACAATTTATTTTTCGGAAAGTAAGACAGATGCACTGAGCCAATATAGCTATTTATTGCCCGAACACCTACAATAGCTCTATGATCATGCTAATAAATTAAAAGAAAAACTGCAGAGACATTAATATCTTGTCTGGCATTTCTGATAAATAAGGTTGCTTTATTAAAATGGGGAAAAATGCTGAAATGACACTTGCTGACACATACCATACTTACTAGCACTGAAAACAGAATATGTACGATGAACAAGCTAGATCAAAACACAATGAAACTGCCCGATATGAAATTTTTTATATTTATGCCATGTTACGCTTTACATAGAAAAAAGGAAGAACTGGACCTCTGCTTATTAACATAGAGGGAGCTAAAGTTGGAGAATTTGGGGTATTTCACTCTCCATACATCATATGATGTAATCTCCAATTTTTAATCAAGTAAATAGCCATAATATGGTCAAACAAAGAACCGTGAAGACTATTTTGTCAGGAAGACTTGTGTTAGGAAACAATATGACCGATCCTAAACTGTGGCCATACGCATTAGCTCATGGGTTTATACTCTCAGATTTGCAGTACTAAACGACAGCCGGCTACAGTTTTGCTAACTGCCGGTCACATAATAGCCTATTTAGACTGGGCAATCACACTTCAATGTGCACAGAACTAGTGTGCATGCAATTAATACAATTGTTCAGCGTACATAGAACATCATAGTTCTTCGGCCGGTTTACATAGGATGATGTGCAGCCGAGAACGATCATTTTTAGACAAGCTTAAAAATCAATTCACCCAACAAATGAGAGTTTTGCATGTTTGTTGGGTGATTGACAGCCCATCTACACTGGACGATTACCAGGAAACAATCATTCCTAGAAAAGGTCATTCATGATATTCAATCAGTGCAAATGCACCCAGAGGATAGGTTTAGTAATGGAGAGGTGTCTGCCAGTCACCCCCAATACTACACCAGTAGTCAAAAGAAATAAACACACACAAAAGTCCTTCATTTGATAAAAACTCCACAACAATTTCCCTCTTTCAGCCATTACAAAAAAACCTACGCTGGGTCACCGTACTCCACAATGAGGTCCCACAACGATCCTTGTTAGCGTGGTCCAGTGTTTGCAGCCCCGTTCAGAGAATGAAATTCCACAGACTGGAACTGGAGTATGATGTGCAGCCGAGAACGATCATTTTTAGACAAGCTTAAAAATCAATTCACCCAACAAATGAGAGTTTTGCATGTTTGTTGGGTGATCGACAGCCCATCTACACTGGACGATTACCAGGAAACAATCATTCCTAGAAAAGGTCATTCATGATATTCAATCAGTGCAAATGCACCCAGAGGATGGTTTTAGTAATGGAGAGGTGTCTGCCAGACACCCCCAATACTAGAGAAATAAACACACACAAAAGTCCTTCATTTGATAAAAACTCCACAACAATTTCCCTCTTTCAGCCATTACAAAAAAACCTACGCTGGGTCACCGTACTCCACAATGAGGTCCCACAACGATCCTTGTTAGCGTGGTCCAGTGTTTGCAGCCCCGTTCAGAGAATGAAGTTCCACAGACTGGAACTGGAGGATGATGTGCAGCCGAGAACGATAATTTTTAGTCAAGCTTAAAAATCAATTCATCCAACAAATGAGAGTGTTGAATGTTTGTTGGGTGATCGGCAGCCCACCTACACTGGACGATTACCAGGAAACAAGCATTCCTAGGAAAGCTCATTCACTAAGTTCCATAGTCTGGGACTGGAGCAGCAGCCACTGCAGGGTCTCACGCTGCACTCCACGAGACCTGGCCGCTGTGAACTGAGGTGACGTCAGTAAGGTTACCTCAGATCACAGGCAACGGGTGTCACGAGGGCAGCGCAAGAGCCGAAATGATGATCAGTGACGTCACAGCTCATCACTAAAGGTACTGTCACACTAAGCGAGATCGCTAACGAGATCACTAAAGAGTCACCATTTATGACGCAGTAGCGATCTCGATAGCGACTTAGCTGTGTGTGACATGTAGCAGCGATGTGGTCCCTGCTGAGATGTCGTTGATCGCTTATGAACGTTCTGAGCCGTTTTTTGGTAGTTGGTGTCCCGCTGGTGAGCCTGAATCGCTGAGTGTGACACCCTTTATGAACGACTTTACCAGCGTCGCAGGCGGGACTAGGTTTTCCCAACGACCGCAGAGGTCGTTATTCAGATCGCTGATCTCTGATGAGATGTGTTTGGAAGCTAACTAGCGACCACATAGCGATCGCACTAGCGATCTCGCCAGGTCGTGTCGTTGTCGTGATCGCTAGTGCGATCGCTAAGTGTGACAGTGCCTTAAGGCTCTCACGCTCTACTCTGCGACAACCAGCTGCTGTGAACTGAGGTAACCTTAATAAAATTACCTCAGTTCACAGCAGCCGGGTCTCGAGGAAGGCAGTGTGAAACCAGGCAGCGGCTGCTTACTATGACCATTTTACAGGGACAAGTTCTGCTACCTGAACTTTCCTAAATCTGAGTAATTTTTTTTTTTATGAGCTATCGTTCAGTTGAACAATCTCTTAACCTTTGGCCAAATGTTTTCACAGTTTATGAGCTGCAGAAGCTTTAACCAATTATAAAATGTATAAATATACACTATTAGAGTGGTGAGGAGATGATGTGATAACACTTAAGTGATACATTGTTGGATTCAGCTTTCTTTGGCTACATCAGGCTACTCTCAGATGAGGTAGCAAAAACATGTTGACAGATTCAGTTTTAGGCTATGTTCACATGTTGAGTTTTTGCAGCATTTTTTTTTTTTTTTTGCAGATTTTAAGCTGTGTTGTACAGTTCCAGCAAGGTCAAAGAGATTTCAGAAATCTCATGCACACACATTGGTTTTATTTTCCTGACTGATTTGGAAAACTGCTTTGTTTTTGCAAACTGCAGGATGTCACTTTCAGCGTATTTGCAGAGATTTATCATCCATGGGAAACAATGAGTAAATGTGAAAACACAGCAAAAAAAACGCAGGCTTCAGTTTTTGGTGCAAAAACCTAAGGAAGTTAAATCAGGCCTTTTTTGGACCACTAAACTTTATCAACATGCACAAGAGACAACAAAATGCAATAATAAAAAGGCAGCAATAAAAACTCAGAAACCTGCTTTCTGTACGCAGCTTCTTTAATGCCAGGAGAGCAGGTTTTACCAGAGGAAAGAAATGCAGCAAAAACGCAGAGTGTGAACATAGCCTAACTCTGAGACACTGTAGGTTAACCGCGTTTTGACAGCATGTGGCGCCTACACTGAGAGCTCCGCTGTCGGGAAGAAATTAACTTTATTCCTCCTGGCAGCCTTGCTCTTTCATTCATAGGGGTGCTGCCAGCATTGTTTCAGTCACCACTCAGTGTATAGAGAGCGGCGGCTGTAACCACGTCCCCCGACACTGACTGATAACGGCTAACAATATAGTTAATTTCCTCCCGGCAGTGGGGCTCTCAGTGTGGGCATCGCAGGGTGTCAGAACGCTATTAATCTGCATAATAACCTTATATCTGCAAGTTAAAAGCATAGTCTACATGACACATTCCCTTTAATAGCTGTTGGGGACTGAGTTGCATGAGAGACTAGTTGAACAGGTGGGTTCCCAGCAGCTTCTCCTGGCTACCCCCATGAATGATAGGTTTTTCTCTATACATGCATGCAGGGGAGACCTGTCACTCCAGGGGAGCAGGTGGGGAGGAGCCACCAGGGACCTGCCTGACTGACTACCCTCCCGTGCGGTTCGTTTCAGGCAGCTAATAAACTAAGCTTTTCTCTGACACACTGATACTTAGAACATATAGGACTAATCATGCAGCCAGTCCAATACATGCTGCTATGGATCAGACAGCATGCATCAGCTATCAGGTTCCCTTTAAAAGAGTTGTCTCATGTTGAACATGAGCGCCTCTTGGCTTTTAGATTGCCGAGGTGTGTTGCACTCCTGATATATATATATATATATATATATATATATATACAGTGGGGGAAATAAGTATTTGATCCTTTGCTGATTTTGTAAGTTTGCCCACTGACATAAAGACATGACCAGTCTATAATTTTAAGGGTAGGTTAATTTTAACATTGAGAGATAGAATATCAAAAATAAAATCTAGAAAATCACATTCTATAAATTATATACATTTATTTGCATTTTGCAGTGAGACATAACTATTTAATCCCTCTGGCAAACAAGACTTAATACTTGGTGGCAAAACCCTTGTTGACAAGCACAGCAGTCAGGCATTTTTTGCAGTTGATGATGAGGTTTGCGCACATGTCAGGAAGAATTTTGGTCCACTCCTCTTTGCAGATCATCTCTAAATCATTAAGATTTTGAGGCAGTCGCTTGAGAACTCAGAGCTTCAACTCCCTCCATAAGTTTTCTATGGGATTAAGGTCTGGAGATTGGCTAGGCCACTCCATGACCGTAATGTGCTTCTTTTTGAGCCACTCCTTTCTTGCCTTTGTTTTATGTTTTGGGTCACTGTCTTGCTGGAAGACCCAGCCACGACCCATATTTAACATCTTGGCGGAGGAAAGGAAGTTGTCACTCAGAATTTGAAGGTACATGGCTCTATCCATTCTCCCATTGATGCGGTGAAGTAGTCCTGTGTCCTTAGCAGAGAAACACCCCCAAAACATAATTTTTCCACCTCCATGCTTGACAGTGAGGACGGTGTTCTTTGGGTTATCAACAGCATTTCTCTTCCTCCGAACATGGCAAGTTGAGTTAATGCCAAAGAGCTCAATTTTTGTCTCATCTGACCACAGCAACTTCTTCCAATCACTCACAGAATCATCCAGGTGTTCATTGGCAAACTTCAGATGGGCCTGCACATGTGCCTTCTTGAGCAGGTGGACCTTGCGGGCACTGCAGGATTTTAAACCTTTACGGCGCAATGTGTTACCAATGGTTCCCCCCTTGTAGTTTTAGGCTGATCTCGCAACTTCCTCATGATCAAGGATAGCCCACGAGGTGAGATTTGGCATGGTGCCCCAGACTGATGTCGGTTGACAGTCATTTTGTATTTCTTCCATTTTTTTACTATTGCACCAACAGTTGTCTCCTTCTCACCCAACGCCTTAGGTTTAGTTTTGTAGCCCATTCCAGCTTTGTGCAGGTCTATGATCTTGTCCCTGACATCCTTAGAAAGCTCTTTGGTCTTGCCCATGTTGTAGAGGTTAGAGTCTGACTGATTGAGTCTATGGTTGGTAGGGGATCAAATACTTATTTATCACTGCAAAAAAATGTATAGAATTAATAAAACGTGATTTTCTGGATTTTATTTTTTATATTATATCTCTCAATGTTAAAATTAACCTACCCTTAAATCATAGACTGTTCATGTCTTTGTCAGTGGGCAAACTTACAAAAACAGCAAGCGATCAAATAATTATTTCCTTCACTGTATATATAGAGCTCCCCTGCTACCTGCACTCCCTCCACACATTAAATGGTTTCAGGTCATGTTTCACCATGGAATAAAATTGCACATCAAGAAGGATCTGGGTGAGTACTCCAATTCTTTAAATTTCTTATCATTTATTTTATAGGTTACTAAGGATGTGTCCCCACGATCAGGATATAGCAGCGTTTTGGATGCAGCCTACTTTCGCTGCATCCAAAACGCTTCGTTCTAATCACGCAGGTAAATCCGCATGTGTTCATTGAACTACTCTTGGATCTTTCCTATGTTCAGCACTCTTCTCCTGTTGTAGGTAATTCACACTCGGCTCTGGCTTCCGTTTTTTAGGAAGAACATGAAGCAACTTGTCTGGCTTTTAGGCAGTTTAGGCAGGAGTTGACATCTCCTAGTCTGTGGTTCGTTCTATCTCTGCACCCACAGGTACCACTAAGGACTGCAGAGCCAGGAAATCTAGTCTGTACAGGAACAGACAGGGTTAGTTGTATTTTTTAGTGTGTAACCTAGTTTCCCGAGTGAGTTGCTACACAGGCATAGCTATATTTGGAGCTGTTAGGAGCATTCAGCGTGAGGTGCCATTGAGGGGGGGTCGCCATTGCGTTATCTTAGGGTGTCAACCTCCACGGTCAGGTAGGGACAGGCCAGAGTCAGTGTAGGACTTTTACCAGTCTTACAGGAATCTGTCAGGTTCAGGTTTTGGCCCCCCTTGGGTTGTTCGCTACCGGTGTGCATGTGCTTGTGAAGTTATAACAAATTCCTTTTAAAAGAGTAAGTGAGGCGAGTGGTCAAAGATTCCGAGAAAGTAATTTGTGATTAGGTGATCAGAAATTTACGAATACTCATCATGAATCAAATATACGTAAACATTGGGGTACATAGAACTAAATCATAAATCTAAACATTTAGCTTCAGTCAGCAATAAAATAAAGACTGTACATACAGATAGTGTTTCTAACCACAGACCTAGGTGCTTTTTTATATATGATGCCTAGTAGTGACTATATTTTTGAGAGGACCACACTTGCAGAAGAACAATTTGAAATGCATTTTGGGTGGTCGTATTAAAGATATTTTTCTGTACATTGCTTTATATTATGTAATGGAAGTATAGAATTAAATTCCAATACAATAGCAGGAAAACAAATCTAATGTAACTATTTTTAACTCTAATTACATTGCGTCTTTTCAGTGAAGGCAGTGATGGTTTTGCTGCATAAAATAATTTATTAGTTTTTCTTTTGATTTTTGCTACTTTATCACTGTGACATCTTTAGTGAAGAGGCTTATGTAAAATCCAACCTTGGTGACTCTTCACTCCCCTTTCTCCTGAATTATCATACATTCATACTGATTTACACCGGATAATCAGCACCTTTCAGTTCACCTTCTACTATTTTCTATATATTCATCATCTCGATAACAGACTGGCCTTCTTTTTATGCAGAAAATACAATAAGGCTACCTCGGCTCTTATTGAGAGACATGGTGGGTGGTGATTAATCAGCCCCTGCCAGAAAAAGGGGTTGCATAACATTAACCCTTGTCAAAGAGGCAGCTGTACAGTCCCCCATTATAACTGCCTACTGCCACACATCCAATGAGGAAAGATCTACTGTGTGAATTTAACAATTTAGTTGCTTGATGTGGGGGTGGGAAATAGTGAGGTATGCTGAACGGCTCTAAACCTTGCCTTATTTTAGAAGGATTGGGACACAAAATGTAACATTAGCTATATATATATTAGCACATTAGAATACAGTTGATTAGGGTTTTATTCACTTTCATAAAGACCGATATATTTCTATTCACTTGTAAACGCCATTTTGACAATTTCAATCACAGTAAGTGCAGCCATATTGGTTTCCTAATTTATTTCATCTGCTGATAAACAGAGTTTCTTGTATAAAAACTAGAGTTAGTGTGAATCGATTTGGAGGACCAGGTACATTGGTCACGTGGCTTCCGGATGAAAGCTGCTAAAACTGCCTCCTAGCGGACAACATCCAGCCTAACGTTACACCAGGCCTTGCTAACCAAAAGCCATAGATGTCGTCAGGTAAGAAGCGGCTCTCACAACTCCCTTTTAACAGACAGAAATTACGGCTGTACTTGATGGACTGGGTGGTGCGAATCTATCTGCGCAAACTCTAATAATTACTATATGAATTATATAACTAATCAAAACAATCTGGCAAGATGGGAAGCAAGTTTTCAGCTTGGAGCAGGAATGTCCATATGGCACAAATGTGATAGGTTGGTAACATTTGGAGTAGTTGGAGTGGTGCTTCTAATCTAAGGACCCTGACCCTACACTTATACTCACTTGACGCCATCTTCACCTTATATCACTGCCGGTCTCGAGCAGTTTGTGACCTGCCGGATCACTCTTCATTCTTGCTCTCAGATTTTCATTGATAGCTTGAGACATAACTTCTGACTTCCGGCCAGTCAGAAACTGCGCTCACAAGATGGCGCCACCAGAAAGCGTGGCGCTGAAAAAAGTGAATATAAGACTGAGTGCGGGGACCTTACATTAGAAGTACCAATCTTAAATTCACCACATGCTGGAAAATGCCAAACTGCTGGAGAGGTGCTGTAAGAATGCTAGAAGCTTGGAAACCTATGAAATGTCATATTTGAGGTGCATCTCTTATCATGTATATCTTGTGTATCAGATTTGGATAGTGTATAAGTTGAACGATATACAGGATAGTATGGGTCAATTTTTTAAATGGGGTATTGTGCCCATTTTGACATATAAAGATTTCAGAATAAAGTATGGGGACGTACGTACAAAATCTCATGCACTTTACCCCGGTCGTTAGGAAACATTTGTTTGAATTGTATGCTCCAGCAAAAAGCAATGAAGTGAGGTCAAGTGATATTCATCACTCAAGAGAATACAATTTTGTAAGAAATTCCATGTCTTCCTTATTCTTTAGGCCCAGTGCAGATCACGGATCACTGAAATCACACAGTCACGTGTAAATTATCTCTATTATTCGGTATTTATAGAGTGCTAACATATTCTGCAGAGCTATACAGAGAATGCCATGAAGTAGAAACACCGGCACTGGATTTGTTTCAATTAGATGAGGATACGTGTTCAACACCCTCTGAATGAGAAGAGTGATGTCGCCATTAAATACCCCTAGGGCTGCCTAAAAATATCTTTGTACCTCAGTTTTTTCTGTTAAGGCAAGTACACACTAAGGCATTGCGTTTATGCTTTTTTTAATGTAAATTTTCAGCTGTGTTTTACAGTACCAGCAAAGTCTATGAGATTTCAGAAACCTCATGCACACAGCTGTTTTTTATGTCCCTAGTATTTTGTGCAATACCTTGGATTCGGTCAAATGGAGCATGTCACTTCTCTCAGTGTTTTTTCAGCGTTTTTCACTCATTGAAAATTGAAACACTGAAAAAAATGCTGCAAAAAAGCAGCCATCAGGTTTTGCTGTGTTTTTGGTGCCAAAACCTGATGACATAGAATCCGATTTTTTATTATGCACTAACCTTTATCAGCAAGCACAAGAGGCAATCGCCCCCTAACAAACATGCTGCAAAAAACACAACAAAAACTACACAAAACTTGCTTCTTTCAGGCAAATATCTTACTGCATAGATAGCAGTTTTTGCCTTAGGAAAATAAACGAATCATAAACACAACATATGAACAAGGCCTAAGTCTTTTTGCTGAGTTTTTGGAACGGAAACGGAGTTTCTGCTTCAAAAACTCAAGAAAACCTCAGTGTGACTATACCATTGAAGTGTTTTTTCCAAATTGAATATATAAAAAAAATCTACTAGGAACCACAACCTATCGCTCAATAAAATGACACAGCCACCATGTCCAGGTAGAAACTGAATGGAGAGGAGGCCGCACACGTATATTACCTTCTCCTCGTTCAAATCTATGATAGTTAGGACTCATTCACACACCCATGTTTAAACATACGTGAATAAAATGGAACTGGTTTCATCGGTGTTTTGTACCAGTATGTTATTCATGTAGGGTCCGTGCGTTAGTTTTTACCATCAGTGTATGGTCTGTGTGCCTTTTTATCATATCAGTGTATGGTCCGTGTACCCGTTTTTACCATCAGTGTATGGTCCGTGTACCCGTTTTTACCATCAGTGTATGGTCCGTGTACCCATTTTACCATTAGTATGTGGTCTGTGTGCACGCTTTTACCATCAGTGTATGGTCCGTGTACCCATTTTACCACCAATGTGTGGTCTGTGTGCCCGTTTTTACCATCAGTGTATGGTCCGTGTGCCCGTTTTTACCATCAGTGTATAGTCCGTGTACCCATTTTACCACCAATGTGTGGTCTGTGTGCCCGTTTTTACCATCAGTGTATGGTCCGTGTGCCCGTTTTTACCATCAGTGTATGGTCCGTGTACACATTATACCATCATTGTGTGGTCTCTGTGCCCGTTTTTACCATCAGTGTATGGTCCGTGTACCCATTTTAACATCATTGTGTAGTCTGTGTGTCCGTTTTTACCATCAGTGTATGGTCCGTGTACCCATTTTACCATCATTGTGTGGTCTGTGTGCCCCTTTTTACCATCAGTGTATGGTCTGTGTGCCGTTTTTACCATCAGTGTATGGTCCGTGTACCCATTATTATTGTGTGGTCTGTGTGCCCTTTTTTACCATCAGTGTATAGTCCGTGTACCCATTTCACCACCAATGTGTGGTCTGTGTGCCCGTTTTTACCATCAGTGTATGGTCCGTGTGCCCGTTTTTACCATCAGTGTACGGTCCGTGTACACATTATACCATCATTGTGTGGTCTCTGTGCCCGTTTTTACCATCAGTGTATGGTCCGTGTGTCCGTTTTTACCATCAGTGTATGGTCCGTGTACCCATTTTACCATCATTGTGTGGTATGTGTGCCCCTTTTTACCATCAGTGTATGGTCTGTGTGCCCGTTTTTACCATCAGTGTATGGTTCGTGTACCCATTTTATTATTATTGTGTAGTCTGTGTGCCCATTTTTACCATCAGTGTAAAGTCCGTGTACCCATTTTACCATCAATGTATGGTCCTTGTGCCCGTTTTTACCATCAGTGTATGGTCCGTGTACCCATTTTATTATTATTGTGTAGTCGGTGTGCCCGTTTTTACCATCAGTGTATAGTCCGTGTACCCATTTTACCATCAATGTATGGTCCTTGTGCCCGTTTTTACCATCAGTGTATGGTCCGTGTACCCATTTTACCATCAATATATGGTCCTTGTGCCTGTTTTTACCATCAGTGTTTTTTACAGAAGGATAAATAAATTACAAAGCTTCTCTTATTCTTTGCAGGACAGTACACGGATGTCATCTGTGTAGCTGTACGTGTTTTTCATGGATCTATACACTTGTATTGGAAATTTTCATCTGTGGTCCCAGAAACAAAGTACATGAGTTTTAGACCACATTTACACATTGAGCATTTGGTCAGTATTTTACATCAGTATTTGTCATTCAAATCCAGGAGTGGGTGATAAATACAAAAATGATGACGTGTTTCTATTATACTTGTCCTCTGATTGTTTTTCTCCTGGTTTTGGCTTACACATACTGATGCAATATACTGACAAATACTCAATGTGTGAACGTGGCCTTACACAGAGCATAATGTGAAAAAACACAGACATGTGAACAGCACTTTAAATTATAATGGGTACATGTTCTATCCCTGAAAGAAATGAATAGAACACGAACATGAAACTTGGGCGTCTGAATGAGATCTTAGACTTCATTCAGACGCCAGTTTTCCGTGTTCAAGTGCTTTTCGGGGTTCTCATGGATAGCACTCATACCTGTGATATGTGAATAATCTATGGAGCCATTCACATAACTGCAATCTTTTGCGGACTGAGCGTGGAAAATCGTGGAGACCTGTCTGATTTTGATCTGAGGGTCGGATCAAAATTGGCAATACAAGTCAATAGGTCCCTGGAAAAAAAAACCCCAGACTGCACTCTGATGTCATCCACGGACTGTCAGAAAGGAGAAGGCTGAGAAACATTCTTTTCCTCCACCCATATATGAGAAAAAGTGATGACACTTAAACTCATGAGTTTGTTTTTCTTGTATGTGATAAAATCAAATGTCTGGATGAGCCCTTAGAGAAACCGCTGTGCAAATATTTTGAATTTATTTTTAAACCTCATTATAAGCCATATTTCAAGTATAGTAATAAGTAGAAAAAAAAGGATCCATTCATTGAACACTAGGTCAAACTGTTCCATTAAGTCCATGCCAAGTCATAATGTGTCTATTGTCGTGTCCCTTCTTCCATACCGCCATGTACATGTACACAATATAACTGATGTATGATATATTGGTTCTGCTTGTGAACCGCTACTTAGAGGATGATGCCAGTCTTAAAGAATGGCACTGTAAGTTACATGGTAAATTTATGACTTTGGGCCAAATAACATTGTTCATCAGCTGCTCTACATGGAACTATATGGAATCCACTAGCCAGCAATGCGTCCCTTTCAAGTGTGCTCATGTGTCACGGCATACACGAGAACTCACACCAAGGTTAGAACATCCATTACAGGCGGCTGAGACTAATCCCGATTGTAACAAATGGCTCTACCTCTTACCGCACCATTACCTTGCTCTGGGCATTTTCTTGTCCAATCTGCTATATAGACTACTGTCAAGAAGCAATAATGGAGTGATGTGCAAATCACTCAGCACCAACAAGAAGTGTGAGCTCAGATTACTGTACTAGGCACTTGCTCGTATTCCCGAGAGCAAAGCAATAGTCAGAGGTGCACAGTATGCAAAGAAGACCGCAAGCCTGATACTTACATATACATTCATAGATCAGTAATGACGGATTCAAAACCTACTTGAAAAGTGATCAATTAATAACAGTTTCTGAAAAATGTAACAATAACATACCTGGTACATGTACAAGTTTCACATTCTGATGTCAGAACCTGAAGATTATACAGAAATGAGTGGAGCTACGTGGACTTTACTTACCTCCAGGGGTAGGATTCAGCCGGTTCTCCCCGGTTCGATGGAACCGCTTGTTAAAAAAGCTGCCAGTTCCCCGAACCGGGGAGATTCAGAGCCGCGATCCGGTACTTTCATAATCCGGCAGAGCATCACGCCACGGCCTAGCGTGCAGCAGAGTGATGAGGTCATCATGCTGCGACCTCGTCACACTGCTGCTGCTGGCAACGCAGAGCGGGGCAGAAGAGGCGGGGACGCGAAGGCCGGCGGGAAGAATGATGAGCAGCGCTCTGCTCAGGAGCTGAGCTGCTGAAGAAACCGGTAATGATCTGACTTTTGCTGTGTATAGGGAATAGAATGGGCCATGGTGTTAGTAGTCCACAAGGGCACAGCATTGTGTGTGTGTATATGAGTGTGTGTGTGTGTGTGTGTGTGTGTGTGTGTGTATGAGTGTATGTATGTGTGTATATATAATGAGTCTGTGTATGTGAATGTGTGTATGTATGTGTGTGTGTATGTATGTGTGTGTGTGTGTATGAGTGTGTGTGTGTATATATATAATGAGTGTGTGTATGTGAATGTGTGTATATGTGAGTGTGTGTATGTATGTATGTGTGTGTGTATGAATGTATGTGTGTGTATGCATGTGTGTATGTATGTATGTATGTATGTATGTGTGTGTATGCATGTGTGTATGTATGTATGTATGTGTGTGTATGCATGTGTGTATGTATGTGTGTGTATGCATGTGTGTGTGTGTATATATATATATATATATATATAAGTGTATGTGAATGTGTATATATGTATGTGAGTGTGTGTGTGTGTGTATGTGTGTGTATGCCCTGGACCTGTGCTGCGTGCCCCAAAACTAGTATGCCCTCTGTGTGTGTTCCAAAGTGCTGTGCCCTGAAATGTGCCCTGAAATGTACCACGTAGTATACTCTGTGTGCTGCGCCCCATAATGTACCAAGTTACAACAAGTATACCCTATGTCCTGTGCCACAGAATGTGTCCTGTACCAGGAGTGCACAAAACCAGGTCAGAGCACGACCGACCCTATGTGTGCCCTGAAATGTACCAAGTATACTCTATGTGACATAGGGTATACTTGGTACATTTCAGGGCACACATGGGGTCGGGCTCTGACCTTGCGTTATGCACTCCTGTACAGGACACATGGGGCACATATAGGGTATAGATGGTACGTTTCAGGACACAATCTAGGCTATGTGTGCTGCCTGTGTCCCATAATGTGTCCTGAAACGTGCCATCTATACCCTATATGTGCCCCATGTGTCCTGTACCAGGACTGCACCAACACCAGATCAGAGCCCAACACGATGGAGCCCCGAAATATGCCTTGAAATGTTCTGTGCCCCATTATACAGTAAAGGAGTGTGCCCTATTATGTACAATGTGTGCCCCGACAAGTGCTCTTCCTCATTATACAGGATGGGAATGTGCCCCAATAATGTGTCCTATACCAAGACTGCATCATGTATGCCCCATAATGTGTCCCAAACATGTTCTGTGCCCCATTATACAGGACAGGAGTGTGCCCCATAATGTACCATGTGTGTCCTATATGTGTCCTGTATTAGGACTGCTCCAATGCCAGCTCAGTGCCTGACACCATATGTGCCCCATAATGTGTGCTGACATGTGTGGTGCCCCATAATGTGCTTTGCTCCAACATGTGCTATGCCTCATAATGTGCCCTGTGTTTTATAATGTGCCCAATAATGTATCATTTGTGCCCCAAAATGTGTCTTGTTCCAGGACTGCACCAACACCTGGTCAGAGCCCGACGGGCTGTGCCTATAGTACAGTAGTGTGTCCCATATTTTGGCCCATAACAAATCTGCCAGAGCTCGAGTTATGTGCTGTGCCCCGTTACACAGTACAGGAGTGTGTCCCATAATGTGTCCTGTGCCTCATACCTTATGATATAGTACTCTGCAATTAAAATCATCATTGTTTGACATAGATGGGACTTGAGTAACACCAGTTTGCAGGAAGGGTATGGTGAGTTTTACTTTTAATTACCATTAGGACGCAGACATACTGTCGTATGAATCAGAATGTAGTGCACAGCCTGGCCAGCCGGTCAGTCAAGTGAGACAGCTGCATAGAAATATACGCAGCTTTCACACTCGGGTCAGGAGAGTCGCTGGCCAGAATGTGCACTGTTCTGATCCCATTCCAATCTATTTTTTTTCAACTGTTTGACTGCGCCCCTACTTATATCTTTGAGGAAAAGGTGTGTGTAAATGGGTGTGGCTTTAAAAATGGGTGTGGTTTAAAATGGGTGTGGCTTAAAAATGAGTGTGGTTTAACATGGGTGTGGCTTAAAATGAGTGTGGTTTAAAATGGGTGCGGTTTAAAATGAGTGTGGCTTTCCGACGCACAAACACAGAACCTGTTAAAAATTTCAATCCCATCCCTGCTTATCTCTTCTTGTAACTTGTAGAAAGAGTCTCCTGTGCCAACCACTGACCTACATGTAGAGCTTGTTTTCTCATTAGAAAGAAGTTCTTCATCATCTGCGGTGTGTTTTACACAGTACTGTGCCCCAGCAACTGCAAAACAAGACTCTACACACCTTTTGGGCATAAACCCCAGGTAGACCCCCATTAAAGGGCTCAGTCAGGTGCTACTGGTGTCCAGCATAAGACGGATCAGCACTGCCATTACAGACCTGAATACAGCCATTGAATAAACTTTTTAAAAAACAATCTGAAAGGAAGAAACTGACTTGTAACATCTATTGATTATGCACATATGTGTATATGTATATATGTATTATGTATGTGTATATGTGTGTATGCAGATATGCGTGTATATATGTGTGTATGTATATATGTGTGTATGTATATACGTGTGTGTGTATTATGTATGTGTATATGTGTGTATGTGTATATGTGTGTATGTATATATCTGTGTAGGTATTATGTATGTGTATATGTATATACGTATGTGTGTATGTATATATCTGTGTATGTCTATATCTGTGTATGTATTATGTATGAGTATATGTGTTTATGTATATATGTTTATATGTATTATGTATGTGTATATGTGTTTATGTATATACAGTGCCTACAAGTAGTATTCAACCCCCTGCAGATTTAGCTGGTTGACACATGCGGAATTAACTTGGCATTGTGACATTTGTACTGTAGATCAGCCTGGAAGTGGGAAATGCACTGCTGCAAAAATTTTTGTTTTAATTTTTTTTTTTTTTTTTTTTTTTAAAAACGTTAAAAGTTAATTCAGAGTGTCATTTATTATTCAACCCCTCAAACCACAAGAATTCTGTTTGGTCCCCCTAAAGTATTAAGAAGTAGTTCAGGCACCAAGAATAATGAGCTTCACATGTGTGGATTAATGATCTCTTTTGCCAGCCTTTTCTGACTATTTAAGACCCTCCCCAAACTTGTGAACAGCACTCATACATGGTCAACATGGGAAAGACAAAGGAGCATTCCAAGGCCATCAGAGACAAGATCGTGGAGGGTCACAAGGCTGGTAAGGGTACAAAACCCTTTCCAAGGAGTTGGCCCTACCTGTCTCCACTGTTGAGAGCATCATCCGTAAGTGGAAGGCTTATGGAACTACTGTTAGCCTTCCACGGCCTGGACAGCCTTTGAAAGTTTCCTCCCGTGCCGAGGCCAGGCTTGTCCGAAGAGTCAAGGCTAACCCAAGGACAACAAGGAAGGAGCTCTGGGAAGATCTCATGGCAGTGGGGACATTGGTTTCAGTCAATACCATAAGTAACGTACTCCACCGCAATGGTCTCCGTTCCAGACGAGCCCGTAAGGTACCTTTACTTTCAAAGCGTCATGTCAAGGCTCGTCTACAGTTTGCTCATGATCACTTGGAGGACTCTGAGACAGACTGGTTCAAGGTTCTATGGTCTGATGAGACCAAGATCGAGATCTTTGGTGCCAACCACACACGTGACGTTTGGAGACTGGATGGCACTGCATACGACCCCAAGAATACCATCCCTACAGTCAAGCATGGTGGTGGCAGCATCATGCTGTGGGGCTGTTTCTCAGCCAAGGGGCCTGGCCATCTGGTCCGCATCCATGGGAGGATGGATAGCACGGCCTACCTGGAGATTTTGGCCAAGAACCTCCGCTTCTCCATCAAGGATCTTAAGATGGGTCGTAATTTCATCTTCCAACAAGACAACGACCCAAAGCACACAGCCAAGAAAACCAAGGCCTGGTTCAAGAGGGAAAAAGTCAAGGTGTTGGAGTGGCCTAGTCAGTCTCCTGACCTTAACCCAATTGAAAACTTGTGGAAGGAGCTCAAGATTAAAGTCCACATGAGACACCCAAAGAACCTAGATAACTTGGAGAAGATCTGCATGGAGGAGTGGGCCAAGATAACTCCACAGACCTGTGCCGGCCTGATCAGGTCTTATAAAAGACGATTATTAGCTGTAATTGCAAACAAGGGTTATTCCACGAAATATTAAACATAGGGGTTGTATAATAATTGACCCACACTTTTATGTTTAAAATTTATTAAAATTCAACTGAGCAACATAACTTTTTGTTTTGTAAGATTTATGCTTCTGTTAATAAATCCTACTCTCGTTTGCAGTTTGTAGGCTCTAACTTATTTGCATCTTATCAAACCAGCTAAATCTGCAGGGGGTTGAATACTACTTGTAGGCACTGTACGTATGTGTGTATGTATATATCTGTGTATGTATTACGTATGTGTATATGTTTGTATGCATATACTGTGTATATACAATATATTTTTTTCTATACATGGGCATTGTGATGTTCCAATAGAATTTTCTGTGTAAACATTCAGATTTGTTATGTGGTATAACAGCACCATCTAGTGGTCGTTTATAGAATGTCTTTGGTTGTTGATATTGAAGTTTTTTGACATATCTACCACACCGTAGTTCATGAGTCATAGCTTTGATGACTCAGCAGTCAGCCCCAGCAGCCATGTTTTTTGCTCAGTATACAGCTAAGACAGTTCATTCCTGAGTACCTCCTGACATCAGAATCCAATAGTGATCTCTTACATCCAGATCTGTAGCCGCACAATCGGTAGGTCCTAAACACATTCACCATGAACTTGACAGCCGTATAAATATTGGGATGTTTACATCATGCTGTTATGAAAATGTGAAAGTTGTAGTCCATGCTTTTCTGACTGTGCAGTAAGAATGGGATATACCGCATGTTATATGTAACTACATGTTATGCATATAGTGTGTTCCCTCACCATTGTATATTGTGTATATATTGTATGCTTGCCACATGTTTGTGAGCACATAGTAAAATACTGTTATTTGTTCCACAGTTTTTTACCATATTCGATTCCTGCAATAAACTTGGTAACAGACATCACGTGTCTATCAAATCACTGTTGGGATCAAGGTTTATGCTGTCTGCAAGGATTATGTACACATACACATAAGACGGGCAGAACAGTAAAAAACGATTAACCCTCGCAGGCTGGATAGAAGAACTGCGGATTCTCACATACTGATCGCAGTAAAACTGCCCGCTACAAGCTGGATAGAAGATACCGCAGCTCGCACATAGTGATCGTAGTGAAACCAAGCTTCTGTCAAGCCTGAAAGAAAGGGCGCGAATCCTGTCAGAGCGTCACCATGTCAGCCGCAGAAGGTAGATCATTCACCACAAGATCTGCAATCTCAGCCAGCTGCAAAAGCTCAAAGAAGTCAGTGAGCAGCTCTACCATCGCCATAGCCCGCGCAAAAGCAGAAGCTGCCAAAGTGCGAGCATCGTTTGCTGAGCAAGAAAGGCATAGAAGCAAAGGAAGCACAAATGAAGGCACACAGGAAGCAGAGGAAGCACGCATGAAAGCAGCTCTGGCCGAACAACAAGCACACATGAAAAAACTAGCATATGGAGAGGGAAGCCGCAGTTGCACTGGCAGAGGCTGAAGTTTTGGAGGAGGCAGCAAGTATCGCAAGTAATAGACGCAGCAGTATTCTTGGATCAGAGCTCAGTCAACAGGACAAAGCACGACACACGTCAAAATACGTACTGCAGTATGCTAAGTCAGATGACGGCCTGTATTACGGTCCAGGAGCTGAGTCAACCCCTGCTTACAAACTCCAGCCTAATCCTGTCACACAACAAGCAGCCTCAGCCTTCCAAATGCCATACATCAAGCAAGACAGTAACTTTATATATCATCGGTCCCCAATGCAACCTGCATTCCAACCGACAGACAACTGCAGAGCAGCTCCAGCCTTCAAGAAGGAACAAGTAGATGGTAGTTATTACAACAAAGACAAGTTTAAAGACTACTCTAACCCACATGGACCTCTGCACCTCAGCTCGTTTCCAGATTCATCAAACAGAAATCAAGGTATGTCAGATGTTCTCAAATTCCTTGCTCGACGTGAGTTGATAACCCAAGGACTCTCCAAGTTTAACGACAAACCTGAAGGCTATAGAGCATGGCGATCCTCATTCAGAAATACAATCAAAGATCTGGATCTGTCTGCAAACGAGGAGGTGGACCTTTTAGTCAAGTGGCTAGGAAATGAATCCACAGAGCATGCAAAACGGATTAGGGACATCAATTTAGACTATCCCGACAGAGGACTAAACCTGATATGGGAGAGACTGGAGGAGTGTTACGGCTCACCAGAAGTGATAGAAAACGCACTCTTCAAAAGAATTGAGGATTTCCCCAAGATGCAAGGTAAAGGTTCCCAAAAACTGAGAGAATTGAGCGATCTGTTGACAGAACTTCAAGTTGCCAAAGCTCAAGGAGACTTACAAGGCCTAGCATTCTTGGACACAGCACGCGGTGTAAATCCCATAGTACGCAAACTTCCGCAAGGTCTGATAGATAAGTGGATCGGTCAAGGCTCCAAATACAAGGAACGATACAACGTCCCATTTCCTCCATTCTCATTCTTTGTGGACTTTGTACACCAACAAGCAAAGATTAGAAATGACCCCAGCTTTGACTTCTCAATGTTTGACACCACGTACCCCAAATCAGGTAAACCTGTCTCAATGCGTAACCTGAGAGATACACCAGTGGCAGTACACAAAACCAGTGTATCTCTTCAAGACACTTCACGCAAAACTTATAGTACTGCAGAGACTGATAAGACCTCATCTAAAGACCCGTGCAAAGAATGCCCTCTGCATAAGAAACCACATTCGTTGTTGAAATGCAGAGGATTCAGAGAAAAACAGCTCAAAGATCGCAAAACTTTCCTCAAAGAAAACCACATTTGCTACAGGTGCTGCGCAGCAACTTCACATCTTGCAAAAGACTGTACAACAAACATTAAATGCTCAGAATGTGACAGTGAAGAGCATAACACAGCTTTACACCCAGGACCAGCTCCATGGACTCTCACACCCTCAGACCAAGTGGCAGAGCACGGCGAGGAGCAGAGAGACCCTACACCTCCTGAAGTGACACCTCAGTGCACCCAAGTCTGTGGAGAAGGACTTAGCAACAAATCTTGCTCCAAGATCTGTCTTGCCACAGTTTACCCCATTGGTCACAAAGAGAAAGCTGTAAAGTTGTATGCGATCCTTGATGATCAGAGCAACAGGTCTCTCGCTAATTCAACTTTCTTTGATATCTTCGACATTAAAGGAAACAGCTCGGCATATTCACTTAAGACTTGCACAGGTGTGAGTGAAGAAAAAGGGAGAAGAGCTACTGGTTACCAAATTGAATCCTTAAATGGTGAAACATCCCTGCCTCTGCCTACGCTGATAGAATGCAATCAGATCCCAAACAACAGAGAAGAGATTCCTACACCTGCAGCAGCATCACATCATAGACATCTAAAAATATAGCGCACCTAATTCCTGAAGTCAACCCAGACGCTCCAATAGTACTTCTGCTTGGAAGAGACATCATAAGAGTCCACAAGGTGAGGAAACAGATAAACGGTCCTCACAGTTCTGCTTATGCTCAGAAGCTCGACCTAGGGTGGGTCATTATAGGCGATGTCTGCCTAGGAAGCGTTCACAAACCAACCACTGTGAATTCTCTCTTCACAAATACATTGGAAAATGGACGTCCATCCCTCTTTCAGCCTTGTCCTAACAGATTCCTTGTAAGAGAGAAGCCTACAAGTGTGTTATACCCGGACTGTGCAGAAGATGAAGATCATCTGGGGTGTACAGTGTTCCAGAGGACAAAGGAAGACAACAAGACCGCTTGCTCTATTGAAGATGAGACCTTCTTAAGTATAATGGAACAAGGATTCTCTAAAGATGAAACAAATACCTGGGTAGCACCACTGCCTTTCAAAACACAGAGAAACCGCCTTCCTAACAACAGAGTTCAAGCCACAAAACGCTTCAGTTCTCTCAGGCGCAACTTTGAGAAAAGACCAGAAATGAAGGAGCACTTCTTCTCATTCATGAGCAAGATATTTGAAAATGACCATGCAGAAGTAGCCCCGCCTTTAAAAGAAAAAGAAGAGTGCTGGTATCTGCCAATCTTTGGTGTTTACCACCCCAAGAAACCAGGTCAAATCCGAGTAGTATTTGACTCCAGCTCACAACACCAGGGAGTTTCCCTAAATGATGTTCTTTTATCAGGACCAGATCTAAATAACACGCTTCTTGGTGTCCTCATCAGATTCCGTAAAGAATCTATTGCCATAGTCGCTGATATACAACAAATGTTCTATTGTTTCCTAGTTAAAAAAGAACACAGGAACTTCTTGAGGTTTTTTTGGTTCAGCGACAACGACCCTACCAAAGACGTCATAGAATACCGCATGAAGGTACATGTTTTTGGCAATAGTCCATCTCCTGCTGTCGCCATTTATGGACTGCGACTCTCTGCCCAAGAAGGTGAAGAAAACTATGGACAAGACGTTAAGAAGTTTGTTGAAAGAGACTTCTATGTGGATGATGGCCTAAAGTCACTTCCCTCACCAGAGGCTGCAATCAGCCTACTCAAGAGGACTCAACGTATGCTTTCCTGTTCAAACCTCAGACTGCATAAAATAGCTTCAAACAGCGAAGATGTTATGGCAGCCTTCCCAGTTCAAGATCATGCCAGCGATCTGAAAGACCTAGACTTTGCAACGGACCCCATACCCATGCAACGCAGCTTAGGGCTCAGCTGGGATCTCAAGTCTGACACCTTTACCTTCCAAGTTGACCAAGAGCAAAAGCCCTTCACACGACGTGGTGTCTTATCCACCATCAACAGCCTATATGATCCACTTGGATTTGCAGCACCAGTCACCATCCAAGGTAAGACTCTCCTCAGAGATTTAACTGCAGACACATGTGATTGGGACTCTCCACTTCCCCAGAGAAAGAAGCTCTATGGGTAACCTGGAGAGACTCTCTAAAGACTTTGTCTAATCTACACATTCACAGACCATATGCTCACATCTCTGCTGCAGAGGTTCAGACTAAGCAGTTGTGTATATTTTGTGACGCTTCAGTAAAGGCGATAGCTGCAGTCGCTTACCTTAAAACAACAGATATCAAAGGTCAAGTCCAGATTGGCTTCGTGATGGGAAAGGCAAAATTGGCACCATGTCCTGAGCTTACCATACCAAGACTGGAACTTTGTGCTGCTGTTCTAGCAACAGAGCTAGCTGAGCTCATTGTGACAGAGATAGATTTAAAGCTTGAAGATACGGTGTTCCATACAGACAGTAAAGTAGTGCTGGGTTACATTCACAATGAGACTAGAAGATTCTATGTCTACGTACATAACAGAGTTCAAAGAATCAGGAGGTCAACACGACCTACCCAGTGGCGTTATGTATCAACTGATCACAACCCAGCAGACCACGCAACAAGAGCTGTTCCTGCAGCCCATCTTAAAGACACTACATGGCTCACAGGACCAGCATTTCTCTACAAATCAGTACAAGACACTTTTGAGAAAGACACATTTGAAATGTTAGAACCAGATTCTGATGCAGAGATTCGTCCTCATGTTTCTGTACTCACTACAAGAGTTTCTAGCAGAGAGCTCGACTCTAAACGGTTCAACAAGTTTTCTGCCTGGAGGTCACTGAACAGAGCCATAGCTAATTTAATACACATAGCCAGATCCTTAGAACCCCAACTACAGGGTCAGAACATTGCAAAGGTTGGCATCATTGTCATAGAACACGTACAGTGGATGAGCTTACACAGGCCAGAGACGTTATCCTCTGTTGTGTCCAACGAGAAGCTTATGCTCGTGAGATCGAACTCCTCCAAAATCAAAGAGTGTTCCAAAGGACAGCCCCCTCGTGAAACTTGACCCATTTATAGATGCTAATAGGTTGTTGAGAGTTGGAGGACGTATTTCAAAGGTAAAACTTGAGAGTAATGTACATAATCCGATAATACTGCAGAACAATCACATTGCGTCTTTACTTGTGCGACACTACCATGAAAAGACTAAGCACCAAGGACGTTTGTTCACTGAAGGAGCTCTACGTGCAGCTGGATTTTGGGTAGTGGGAGCAAAAAGACTTGTGAGTTGTCTCATTTTCAAGTGCGTCACTTGCCAAAAATTACGAGGCATGTTTCAGTCACTGAACTGATTTTGTTGCTCTCTCCATAGGTACCTTAAAGTGGTATCTTTAATATACCAGGCGAGGAGTGTGATGTTCCAATAGAATTTTCTGTGTAAACATTCAGATTTGTTATGTGGTATAACAGCACCATCTAGTGGTCGTTTATAGAATGTCTTTGGTTGTTGATATTGAAGTTTTTTGACATATCTACCACACCGTAGTTCATGAGTCATAGCTTTGATGACTCAGCAGTCAGCCCCAGCAGCCATGTTTTTTGCTCAGTATACAGCTAAGACAGTTCATTCCTGAGTACCTCCTGACATCAGAATCCAATAGTGATCTCTTACATCCAGATCTGTAGCCGCACAATCGGTAGGTCCTAAACACATTCACCATGAACTTGACAGCCGTATAAATATTGGGATGTTTACATCATGCTGTTATGAAAATGTGAAAGTTGTAGTCCATGCTTTTCTGACTGTGCAGTAAGAATGGGATATACCGCATGTTATATGTAACTACATGTTATGCATATAGTGTGTTCCCTCACCATTGTATATTGTGTATATATTGTATGCTTGCCACATGTTTGTGAGCACATAGTAAAATACTGTTATTTGTTCCACAGTTTTTTACCATATTCGATTCCTGCAATAAACTTGGTAACAGACATCACGTGTCTATCAAATCACTGTTGGGATCAAGGTTTATGCTGTCTGCAAGGATTATGTACACATACACATAAGACGGGCAGAACAGGCATAATCAATAGATGTTTCTAGAAAAATATTTAGAGTTGAGAGTCCTCAGTGGTTGATACCTTTTAATGGCTAACTGAAAAGATGGTAACAAATTGCAAGCTTTCGAGACTACTCAGGTCTCTTCATCAGGCATAGACTAATACAACATCTGAAGAATCACATATTTATACACAAAATAGCACAGAAAAAATGCAATAGGTAGGACAAGTGACATGAAGCAGAACTGTCATTATGGCAGAGGGATTAACATAAATATGACTAGTTCATAGATAAGGAGTGAAGGTTTTATTACCCTCTGATTGGGGTCTGGTATTGTGTTGTGATGACCCTAAAAGGTCAGGGAGGCAGATTCCTTAATTGTTGTAGAACGACATAAAACTCTGGGATATATTCATCCCAGCACTAAGAGTGTCAAAGGTCATCATAAGTTTATATTCCCAGACTTTTCTATCCTTCTCAGATTTGAAGTTAGATTTTAATACAAGTAATTCCATATCTGTCATGCTATGACCGGGCATACAAAAGTGTTTGGCCACAGGTAAATCCATTCTTTTTTCTCTTATCGTGTGGCGATGAGAATTCATCCTTGTTCTCAGTTTTTGCCCGGTCTCCCCCACATACAGACCCCCAGTTGGTACTAAATGTCCAACTGGGGGTCTGTATGTGAGGGAGACCGGGCAAAAACTGAGAACAAGGATGAATTCTCATCGCCACACGATAAGAGAAAAAAGAATGGATTTACCTGTGGCCAAACACTTTTGTATGCCCGGTCATAGCATGACAGATATGGAATTACTTGTATTAAAATCTAACTTCAAATCTGAGAAGGATAGAAAAGTCTGGGAATATAAACTTATGATGACCTTTGACACTCTTAGTGCTGGGATGAATATATCCCAGAGTTTTATGTCGTTCTACAACAATTAAGGAATCTGCCTCCCTGACCTTTTAGGGTCATCACAACACAATACCAGACCCCAATCAGAGGGTAATAAAACCTTCACTCCTTATCTATGAACTAGTCATATTTATGTTAATCCCTCTGCCATAATGACAGTTCTGCTTCATGTCACTTGTCCTACCTATTGCATTTTTTCTGTGCTATTTTGTGTATAAATATGTGATTCTTCAGATGTTGTATTAGTCTATGCCTGATGAAGAGACCTGAGTAGTCTCGAAAGCTTGCAATTTGTTACCATCTTTTCAGTTAGCCATTAAAAGGTATCAACCACTGAGGACTCTCAACTCTAAATATTTTTCTATCTACTGGCTAACACGGTACGAAGATACACATCTTTCCTATATCTAGATGTTTCTAGTCAGTGTCTTCCTTTCAAAGTATTTATTAAATGACTCTAGATAATAGATAAGGACTTGAAAGTCTAGATGTCCAAAGTATTTTCAACAAACTTTAGCCACAAAATGGAAAAAAACGTGAACTTCAGAATTACTGAAAGACCATGATGTCATGTCACTCGCCCTCAATTAATCAATTTCCAGGGATGAACTATCAGAAGGACTTCGATAACCCAGAATGATACAGATTTACATGGGGTGCACATTAAATAGTGTTACGCGTCCAGACATTATCAAACAATTAATGAGAGGAGCACATGGCCTCCATAATTAGCTGACACAAGGCAATCAGCTGCTCCATGAACACAATTTGCTTCCCAAGAAAGGAAGCGTATAATGGGCTTGGAAGATCACACTACAAGATCCCGATATCCAGAACTGACTGCCCACTCCAGCACCCTGCTGTGTACACGTCCCACCGACCGCAGACATCCCATACAGAACGCCCCAGCCGGTACCAGAACATAACGTTCTGTCAGAACATTGAATATTAGGACAATATCAGCCTCCAGAATTTATTACAAGAGTGAACAAAGAAAAAAAAGTCACAATACCAATCCTGTTTTTTGTACCTGCATACGGCAATGACATGCCAGCCGGGGCATAAGGGGGTCTCACAGGTAAAGGGGACATTTTGCAATTGACCAAATGGGGTTTTTTGTGAACTTTCCTATAACTCCCAGAATTATGAAATCTTTTATGCCTCTGTGTCACAGTCGCCAACATGACTATGAAAAGTTTCTGGCCCCGGGAAACAAAACATTTCTTCTATTGTAGAAATGTGAGAAGTGCAGAAGTCAAAGACTGAGCGGGATATGGAGAAAATGACAAAATGTTGGTATTTGAGCTGCAAGCTGGATTCTATCTGCTGGTAGAGCAAAAATCTGAATTTCTCATGGAAATGACATAGTATATAATACAGGACATGAAGGAAGATCACAAGTCACACAGCAACAAGCGGGGGCATACACTCTACGGACCCCCAGAGGTGCAAACACACCGGCCTGGCAGGGGACAGGGCGGCTCCTCTTACCTGGGTGCAACATACTTTGGAAATAGAAGATGACCAGGACGAAGGATCCCAAGCAGGTGACCAGCACCATCCTGCAGATGCGGTTCATCCTCATCACCTCCATGAGCGCCTGCTTCATAGCGGTGTCCTGCCTGTCTGCGCCTCGTCTGCTGTAGGGTGTGGATGTCGCACTGGGGAACTTGTATGGGCATTCACATAGGAGAGGATGCGGGCGCTGACTGGTACAGGCTGCCCAGATCACACATCGGCAGTGTCGGGAGATGCTCCAGCATCACCAGCCTGCAGAATGCCGGCTCCCGGGTCTGGTGCTCTGCTCCGGTGATGTCTGCATGAATGTGATGGGAGCGTGGCGGGAGGGATGAGAGCAGCTGCCAGGCTGTCTGTGCACCGGCCGCAGCTACTCTGACAGCGGCGGATGGATGAGGCGAGCCTGACGCCGGCCGCCACCGCTGGCTCCTCCTTCTTTTGTTTGCAGCTGTTGAAATGTAGCTTCTGCACTGCCGCCTGCTGTCCGGTAGGTGTAACTGCACGTTCTCCCTGGCATTACCGCGGTCGGTGTCGGGACAGGGCGCTATGTCGCTCACTATGAATTGCGGCCGCTCTGCTTGCTGAGGTAACTGAATAATGGTGTAATAAATGTGAGGAGCTTGGGGAAATGACTGACAGGTATGGCAAAGAGGCGTCGGGGAAATTCTGCAAAGGAAAGGAAGGTCACGTTCCCACCATGAGCTTTGGTGCGGTTTTTGATGTTTGATGTAGAATTTCTGCACCTATTAGTGAAATTACATTTTTACAAGCGTTTGTTTGTCTCTTGTCTGCGTTAAAGCTGCTTTGTTCTGTTACTTCTTGTTATTTGGCTTTGACAGCACGTTCTCGCTTTATTGAGGTGCGGATTGCATTCGTTCTTAATGCGTGTCCCCCACAAGTCTCTGGAGAAAATCCACACAGAACACTCAGCATGCCGCAAGAGAAATTCACATGTTGCGGATAGGAAACCCGCACCGCAGGTCAGTTTACGCTGCATTAATAAGAAGCACGGCGGCCATGGGATTTCTAGAAATCCCGTCTAAGCCACCTGTCAGGGCCTTGGGTACTCGGCACCGAGCCCGTTGATTCCTATGGGGGATGTCACGGTAGCTGCAGCTCGGTCCGTGGCCCTGGGCGCTCACTGAAAAAGGGGGATATTTACAGGGGAGTTGAATATTGGTATGGGGATTCATGACGCCACCTGTGGTACCTGGTCAGGGTGACCAGCGCTGCTATGAAGATCCACTGAAGGGTTAATATTGTGCAGCAAGATGTTAGGCCTCCCACAGGTAAGGCTGAGTCCTTCAGGGCAGATGGATGCGTAGGGATGCAGGACAGACGGGGACCCGGCAGTTAGGGGTAATAAGGTAGACACACACACAAGTCACTTTGGTACCTTTACTGAAGATGTTGCAGGCACTCCCCGGAGCACTGTAGGGTGAAGGGTGCACATCCAGATTCCTCCACTGAGTAGGTGTGTGGCCTCCTGTTCCTTGCCCTTTTAGTAATGAAGTCCTGGCCTGCATGTAGCTGGGCCTAACTTAGTCTCCGTCCTGCACCTGGCTGACCTTGTGGTTGGACCCTTTCTTGAAGTACACAGTCTCTATTTGCAGTGCACGGCTGGACTCCGTCCTCCTGGCCCGGTTACGTGTCAGCTCTGTGGTACGCCTGGGACTTGTAGTCCTCCAGGAACTCCGGTGTTTTCCTAATGGGTCGTGGAGATCCCTATAGGCTCGGACCCCGGCGTCCGGTAAATACTTGCTGAGGTGCGCTATGAAGGCTCCTCTGCCTCATTCACTTTCCACTCGCCTTCGGCCTACCCGGGCCTCACACGATCACACACTGGCAGTTGGTGGGCTGCCTCTTCGCCGCTCTCTAAGCGTCGGCACGCTTTCTCACTGAGCTGCACTCACTCGTTTCAGCTCTGACTAGACTGGAGTGGTTTCAGTTCCACTTTACTAGCCTCCACTCTATTGAACTGAACTTTACTGCAGCCTTCAGACTGACTGCTCTTTCCTGTCTTCACCCTCCTTTATATGTCGAAACAGCTCCCTCTGGTGGTCTTAGGGATGGGTGAAGGTGTGTGAGTGTATATAATGATCTCTAGTGGTGTATTCCTTCAGTGCACCCTTCTGGGAGATATGAATCCAGTCGCAGCTGGGCTCCACACGTCCACTGCTGGAAGTGTAAGGCGTTACGTTTTTGAAGCAGCAAAAATACAAAACACACAAAAACCGCATTGTGGGAACGTTGCCCTAAAGGGGTTTTCCAGTTAAAACTTCTGTCCCCAGGCACAGTTTGCTTTAAAAAGACAATCGGCGCTTTACTCATCCTCCCCATGTCCAGCGCTGGAATCGTTATTGTCTGCAGTGCTGATGTCACATTCACTTAGCTGCAGCCAATCATTGAGCTCTGTGGCTGTGCCCATCTAGAAGGCATGAGCCGCTTAGAGCTCCTGATCTCACTGATTGGCTGCAATTCTGTCAACATGACATCAGCGCTGCAGACAATAACAGGCACTGTGGCAGCAGCAGAGACTCAGCGCTGGACCCTGGGAGGACGAGAAAAGCAAAAGATAAACTGTATCTAAGGCCGGTTTCACACGTCAGTGGCTCCGGTACGTGTAGTGACAGTTTTCTCACGTAACGGAGACACTGACACACGTAGACACATTAAAATCAACGTGTCTCTGCACATGTCAGCGTGGTTTCATGGACCGTGTGTCTGTGTGCAAAACACGGAGACATGTCAGTGTTCGTGGGAGCGCATGGACCGCAAAAACGTGCTGTACACCTGCACACAGAGAACTGTTCACACAGTTGTCTGTGCACACAGACAGCTACAGTAAGCGCTGTCCTCTGCCTGTGGTGCTGAAGCTGATTGTCATTATTCTCCCTGCTCTGCCGGCAACAGCGAGCAGGGAGAATCAATGAAAAACCCGACGTGGGGTCCCCCTTAGATTTTCAACCAACCCGGCAAAACTATACAGCTGCGGGCAAAGGCTGGAAAGGGGCCATGAATATGGGTCCCCCAGCCTAAAAACAGCTGCCCAGAAAAAGCGCATGTATTAGATGCGCCTATTCTGGAGCTTTGTCGGGTTCTTCCCAGTTGCCCTGTAGAGGTGGCAACTGGGGTTAATAAGGGGTTAATGTCATCTTTCTATTGTAAGGTGACATTAAGCCAGGCTTAGTAATGATAAGGTGTCAATAAGACACTTATTCATTACTAATCCTATAGTAAAGAAAGGGTTAAATAAACACACACACAAGAATACAGCGCTTACTGTAGCTGTCCATGTGGTCCTGATGTGGCACACATGTGCCACACGGATATACCATGTATTTACACGGACACGGATATCTCCGGTACCGATTTTTCCGGTACCGGAAATATCTGGACGTGTGAGACTGGCCTAATAATGGATTTGTTTTTTATAGAAAAAAAAGATCCTTTAAAGGGGTTTTTCATTACTGGATATCTCCCTCATGACCCCAGGGTGCTGCATAAATTAAAGAAAAACAATATTTATCTCACGAATCAGTCCGGCGCTATTGCACAGCTCTGAGCCGTGTGTCTCCTGCCAGTTTACTGACATAACAATGACACATGCCTGCTGCAGTCTCCACATTTCCATCTTAAGGCCGGGGTCACACTTGCGAGTGCGATGCGAGAAACTTGCGCGAGTCTCTTGCATCAATACCTATCACTGCCACCGGCGCTCGGGACCGGAGCGTTCAACTGCATAGAAATACATGTAGCCACACTCTCTGGTCACTGAGTGCCTGCGGCAGTGCCGGGTATTGATGCGAGAGATTCGCGCGAGTTTCTCGCATCACACTCGCAAATGTGACCCTGGCTTAACTGTTGTTTTAATTTTAATGTCATGAATCAAAATTATACATTAAAATAAGCAACTTTGTCATTTATCTTATACAGTAGAAATATTCTTCTTTCTCCTCCCGAACACATCTTTTCTCAGTTCATGAGTAAAATCTGTCTTCAATGAATACAGAGTTTCTCATAGCTGAGATAGATGACAGTTGGTGTTCATAAAGTTCTATGGAGAATGGAGGGAGAGGAGCTAGGGAAGACAGAACTTCTGCTGCAAGTTCTCCTGTAATGACAGGTAACAGAGTTCAATAGTTTTATCAGCAGCAGCTGTAATCTCCTATTTCAGTAATGGGAACATTTGTATTCAATGCTCTAAGGCTGACAGCCAGTGCTGGTGGCGTGATTACAGCTACAGCTCACTATGCACTGATCAGTAAAGGGTATGCCACACTAAACAATATCGCTAACGGGATCGCTAAAAAACGTCACTATTTAGCGATCCTGTTAGCGATGTTGTTCAGTGCGGCAGCTTCCAGCGACGAGCTTCCTGCTGTGATCTCGCTCGTCGCTGGAATCGCTCCGGACCTATTTTCTCGTCGGCGCTCCCGCTGGGTAAGTATCTAATCGCTGTGTGGCACCTTTTCTTAGCGATTTAGCGGTACTTTTGTACGCTAAAGTCGTTAAGAAGATCGCTAACGGCGATAGCGTCGTTAACTATATCGCTAAATGTGGCCGCATTTAGCGATATAGAAACAATCCCGCTAGCGATCGCATTAGTGCGTCGTTATCGTGATCGCTAGCGGGATTGTTTAGTGTGGCAGTACCTTTACTGAAGCCACACTGGCCCACTGTTATGACTGAAACCCAGAGGCTGCCGGGAGCTAAAAGTTAATTTCTTCCTAGCAGTGGGGCTCTCAATGCAGGCACCATGCTGCTTCAGAATGCTATTAACCTGCAGATTAACCTGATATGTACAGGTTAATAGCGTTTATTTATATGGCAGGTTACCTTTAAGAATAAATGATCAGTCCAGGAGGAGAAAGAAGCAGATTTCTCTGATAAGATACATTACAAAGTTTCTTATTTTCATGTGTATTATCGGTTTATGAAATAAATAAAAACAATGTTACCCTTTAAGTCTATGTACATTGCCAGTTGTAAGGAGTACACTGTCCTGAGTGCTCACCAGTCACCA
The DNA here is from genome assembly GCA_033576555.1 of Oophaga sylvatica. Classification (NCBI taxonomy): domain Eukaryota; kingdom Metazoa; phylum Chordata; class Amphibia; order Anura; family Dendrobatidae; genus Oophaga; species Oophaga sylvatica. The sequence goes on from JARQOD010000004.1 coordinate 173,487,229, forward strand.
CGCAAACATTAAATAAATAAAAAAAACGGCATGGGGTCCTACCTATTTTTGACAACCAGCCTTGCTAAAGCTCACAGCTGGGGGCTGGTATTCTCAGGCTGGTAAGGGGCCATTGATATAGGCCCCCAGCCTAAAAATAGCAGCCCGCAGCTGCCCAGAAAAGGTGCATCTATTAGATGCGCCAATTATGGCGCTTTGCCCAGCTCTTCCCACTTACCCTGTAGAGGTGGCAAGACGGGTAATATTTGTGGGGTTGATGTCACCTTTCTATAGTCAGGTGACAACAAGCCCACAGCTTAGCAATGGAGAAGTGTTTATAAGACACCTATCCATTACTAATCCTATAGTTGTATTGGAAATAAACACACAGCCAGAATAAAGTCCTTTAATTGAAAAAATTACACATTCTCCTATAATATTCTCAATTAAACCATACTTACAACCTCGCCTATTCGACCGTCGCCCTCGATCACCTGTAATAAAAGTAGAATAAAAAATCAACAATATACCATACCTGTCCGACGTTCTGTCCCATGCCATAATCCATGTCTGGGGAATAATTAGTTTTCAACCTGGACGGTGCCAAGATGCGACCGTCCATGCTGAGAACCACTGGTGAATGAACTGCTGGGAACGCAGCGTCAGTAACCGGGGGTGACGTCATAGATTTTACCTCCGGTGACTGGGCTCTGTTCCCAGCCTGGCTGAGCTGCGGTGAGATCCGAGGTCACTTATAAAATTCACAAACCAGGAAACAGTAGATTAGTTCCAAAAAGTGGCCACTTGTTGGGCATTGCCACTGTTAAGGCACATCTAGATAAGTTCCTTGGGGGGTCTAGTTTCCAAAATGGGGTCACTTGTGGGGCATTTTCACTGTTTAGGCACATCAGGGGCTCTCCAAATGCAACATGATGCCCGCAGACCATTCCATCAAAGTCTGCAATCCAAAACGTCACTACTTCCCTTCCAAGCCCGGACGTGTGCCCATGCAGTAGTGTTCTCCGACATATGGCCTATCAGCGTACTCAGGACAAATTGGACAACAACTTTTGGGGTCCAATTTCTCTTGTTAGCCTTTGGAAAATTAAAAATTGGAGGTGAAAAGATCATTTTTGTGGGAAAAAAATATGATTTTTTTATTTTCACGGCCGGGCGTTATAAACTTTAGTGAAGCCCTTGGGGGTTATAAGTTCTCACCACACATCTAGATAAGTTCCTTGAGGGGTCTAGTTTCCAAAATGAGGTCACTTGTACGGGGTTTCCACTGTTTAGGCACATCAGGGGCTCTCCAAACTCGACATGGTGTCCGATCTCAATTCCAGCCAATTTTGCGTTGAAAAAGTCAAACTGCGCTCCTTTCCTTCCAAGCTCTGCCATGCGCCCAAACAGTGGTTTACCCCCACATATGGGATATCAGTGTACTCAGGACAAATTGCACAATAACTTTTGGGGTCCAATTTCTCCTGTTACCCTTGGGAGAATAAAAAATTGGGGGTGAAGAATCATTTTTGTGGAAAATATGATTTTTTAATTTTACGGCTCTACGTTATAAACTTGTGTGAAGCACTTGGGGGTTCAAAGTGCTCACCACACATCTAGATAAGTTCCTTAGGGGGTCTAGTTTCCAAAATGGTGTCAATTGTGGGGGATTTCCACTGTTTAGGCATATCAGGGGCATCCGATCTCAATTGCAACCAAATTTTGCATTGAAAAGTCAAACGGCACTTCTTCCCTTCCGAGCTCTGCCATGCCATGCACATACATTACAAACCAAAAGTTTAGACACACCTTCTCATTTAAAGATTTTTCTGTATTTTCATGACTATGAAAATGGTACATTCACACTGAAGGCATCAATACTATGAATTAACACATGTGGAATTATATACTTAACAAAAAAGTGTGTAACAACTGAAATTATGTCTTATATTCTAGGTTCTTCAAAGCAGCCACCTTTTGCTTTGATGACTGCTTTGCACACTCTTGGCATTCTCTTGATGAGCTTCAAGAGGTAGTCACCGGAAATGGTTTTCACTTCACAGGTGTGCCCTGTCAGGTTTCATAAGTGGGATTTCTGGCCTTATAAATGGGGTTGGGACCATCAGTTGTGTTGTGCAGAAGTCTGGTGAACACACAGCTGATAGTCTTACTGAATAGACTGTTAGAATTTGTATTATGGCAAGAAAAAAGCAGCTAAGTAAAGAAAAACGAGTGACCATCATTACTTTAAGAAATGAAGGTCAGTCAGTCCGAAAAATTGGAAAAACTTTGAAAGTGTCCCCACGTGCAGTTGCAAAAACCATCAAGTGCTACAGAGAAACTGGCTCACATGAGGACCGCCCCAGGAAAGGAAGACCAAGAGTCACCTCTGCTTCTGAGGGTAAGTTTATCCGAGTCACCAGCCTCAGAAATCGCAGGTTTACAGCAGCTCAGATTAGAGAGCAGGTCAATTCCACAGAGTTCTAGCAGCAGACACATCTCTACAACAATTGTTAAGAGGAGACTTTGTGCAGCAGGCCTTCATGGTAAAATAGCTGCTAGGAAACCACTGCTAAGGACAGGCAACAAGCAGAAGAGACTTGTTTGGGCTAAAGAACACAAGGAATGGACATTAGATCAGTGGAAATCTGTGCTTTGGTCTGATGAGTCCAAATTTGAGATCTTTGGTTCCAACCACCGTGTTTTTGTGCGACGCAGAAAAGGTGAACGGATGGACTCTGCCTGGTTCCCACCGTGAAGTATGGAGGAGGAGGTGTGATGGTGTGGGGGTGCTTTGCTGGTGACACTGTTGGGGATTTATTCAAAATTGAAGGCATACTGAACCAGCATGGCTACCACAGCATCTTGCAGCGGCATGCTATTCCATCCGGCTTGCGTTTAGTTGGACCATCATTTATTTTTCAACAGGACAATGGCCCCAAACACACCTCCAGGCTGTGTAAGGGCTATTTGACTAGGAAGTAGAGTGATGGGGTACTACGCCAGATGACCTGGCCTCCACAGTCCACAGTCACCAGACCTGAACCCAATCAAGATGGTTTGGGGTGAGCTGGACTACAAAATGAAGGCAAAAGGGCCAACAAGTGCTAAGCATCTCTGGGAACGCCTTCAAGATTGTTGGAAGACCATTTCCGGTGACTACCTCTTGAAGCTCATCAAGAGAATGCCAAGAGTGTGCAAAGCAGTCATCAAAGCAAAAGGTGGCTACTTTGAAGAACCTGTGTTAATTCATAGTTTTGATGCCTTCAGTGTGAATATACAATTTTCATAGTCATGAAAATACAGAAAAATCTTTAAATGAGAAGGTGTGTCCAAAATTTTAGTCTGTACTGTATGTGGTATCAGCGTACTCAGGACAAATTGTACAATAACTTTTGGGGTCCAATTTCTCCTGTTACCCTTGGTAAAATAAAAAAATTGGATCTGAAATAAATTTCTTGTGAAAAAGTTTAAATGTTCATTTTTTTAAACATTCCAAAAATTCCTGTGAAGCACCAGAAGGGTTAATAAACTTCTTGAATGTGGTTTTGAGCTCCTTGAGGGGAGCAGTTTTTAGAATGGTGTCACTTTTGGGTATTTTCTATCATATAGACCCCTCAAAATTACTTCAAATGTGATGTGGTACCTAAAAAAAAATGGTGTTGTAAAAATGAGAAATCGCTGTTTAACTTTTAACCCTTATAACCAGGGGTGGGATTCAAATTTTTAACAACAGGTTCTGTGTTTGTGCGTCGGTAAACCACACCCATTTTAAAGCCACACCATTTTTAAGCCACACCCATTTTTGAAGCCACACACCCCCCCCGAAGCCTGCGGAATGGGATTCCCTCAAGAGGTTCTGCAGCAGCTGGGTTGTGATTCATACATATATGTTCCCTCCGCAGCTGCAGAACCTCTTTTTAAAGAAGGGGGGAGGTATAGCTAGTCAGAGGCTGAAGGATTACATCACTGCTCCCCACGTTCTGCTGGGACTTGTAGTCCTGGAGGAACTTCAGGATCCAGGTGTGATTAATTTTTTCCACGTAAAAGGTTTTAGGCAAAAACAGGTTCTGCAGCAGCAAGGCAGCCCCTCATAGCTTCACAAAAACCACTCCACTCTCCTTCCCTTCCCTCTTTAAAATGAGGTTCTGCAGCAGCTAAAGAGCCGCAGGCAAGAAGGAAGGGCTCCTGGCACTGAATGTGCCTAAATAATACAGTGCCCAAATAATACAGTCACAGAGTGCCCAAATAATACCGTCACATAATGCTCAAACAATACAGTGCCCAAATAATACAGTGACATACTGCCCAAATAGTACATACTGCCCAAATAGTCTCCAGGCCAGGCCAGCCCCAGGCAGCGCCGCAGCTCAGGCAGCTGCTCACACTGTCATACAGTGCTGAGGGCCCACTGCCCAGCCCCAAATAATACAGTGACATACTACACTCACTGCCCAAATAGAACTTAGCACATACTGCCCAAATAGTCTCCAGGCCAGGCCAGCCCCAGGTAGCGCCGCAGCTCAGGCAGCTAGCTGCTCACACTGTCATACAGTGCTGAGAGCCCACTGCCCAGCCCCAAATAATACAGTGACATACTACACTCACTGCCCAAATAGAACTTAGCACATACTGCCCAAATAGTCTCCAGGCCAGGCCAGCCCCAGGTAGCGCCGCAGCTCAGGCAGCTAGCTGCTCACACTGCCATACAGTGCTGAGGGCCCACTGCCCAGCCCCAAATAATACAGTGACATACTACACTCACTGCCCAAATAGAACTTAGCACATACTGCCCAAATAGTCTCCAGGCCAGGCCAGCCCCAGGTAGCGCCGCAGCTCAGGCAGCTAGCTGCTCACACACACAGTACCTCAGAGACTCTGCAGCTCTGCCTCGCAGCCTCTGCTCTCTCCTCTCTCTTCAGCTCCTCCTCGTGAGTGAAGATGGCCGCGGCGCGCCGCTACCCAATCGCCGCACTGCAGAGATCAGTCCGCGGGGGCTGGGGCTGGCGGTGTGTTGCGGCCAGAGGCGTATCTAGGCTTTCTGGCACCCGGGGCAAGAATTTGTTTCGGCGCCCCCCCCCCGCACACATGCGATTTGCACACTTAAGGGTATGCCACACTAAACAATATCGCTAACGAGATCGCTAAAAAACGTCACTATTTAGCGATCCCGTTAGCGATATTGTTCAGTGCGGCAGCTTCCAGCGACGAGCTTCCTGCTGTGATCTCGCTCGTCGCTGGAATCGTTCCGGACCCTATTTCATCGCTGGCGCTCCCGCTGGGTGAGTATCTAATCGCTGTGTGGCACCTTTTCTTAGCGATTTAGCGGTACTTTTGTACCGCTAAAGTCGTTAAGAAGATCGCTAACGGCGATAGCGTCGTTAACTATATCGCTAAATGTGGCCGCATTTAGCGATATAGAAACGATCCCGCTAGCGATCTCATTAGTATGCAACGCTAACGAGATCGCTAGCGGGATTGCTTAGTGTGGCAGTACCTTTAGTCATGTGCTCTCCCTAATGCTCTCAATGTCCAGTGAAAAACTGAGAGAAGCAGGAGGAGAAGCTCGTTGTCACAGGACCATAAGTATGAAAATGGCATGAGTGACGTGTCCATGTGATGACTGCTGGAACCTGCAGAGCTGAATCCTGACATTGCAGCTTCTGAATTCTCACAACTAATGCTCTGATACAGTAAAGATGTATATCTTTGTACCGTGTTAGCCAGTAGATAGAAAAATATTTAGAGTTGAGAGTCCTCAGTGGTTGATACCTTTTAATGGCTAACTGAAAAGATGGTAACAAATTGCAAGCTTTCGAGACTACTCAGGTCTCTTCATCAGGCATAGACTAATACAAAATCTGAAGAATCACATATTTATACACAAAACAGGACAGAAAAAATGCAATAGGTAAGACAAGTGACGTGAAGCAGAATAGTCATTCTGCTCATCCTTCTGCCAGAATGACTATTCTGCTTCACGTCACTTGTCTTACCTATTGCATTTTTTTTGTCCTGTTTTGTGTATAAATATGTGATTCTTCAGATTTTGTATTAGTCTTTGCCTGATGAAGAGACCTGAGTAGTCTCGAAAGCTTGCAATTTGTTACCATCTTTTCAGTTAGCCATAAAATAGCCCCCCATCCCCACTACAAATCCCCCCACATATAAAATAGCCCCTCATCCCCACTCCAAATCCCCCCACACATAAAATAGCCCCCATCCCCACTCCAAATCCCCCCACACATAAAATAGCCCCTCATCCCCACTCCAAATCCCCCCACACATAAAATAGCCCCCCATCCCCACTCCAAATCCCCCCACACATAAAATAGCCCCCATCCCCACTCCAAATCCCCCCACACATACAATAACCCCCATCGCCACTCCAAATCCCCCCACACATAAAATAGCCCCCCATCCCCACTCCAAATCCCCCACACATAAAACAGCCCCCCATCCCCACTTCAAATCCCCCCACACATAAAATAGTCCCCCATCCCCACTCCAAATCCCCGGCCCCCACACATAAAATAGCCCCCCATCCCCACTCCAAATCCCCCCACACATAAAATAGTCCCCCATCCCCACTCCAAATCCCCGGCCCCCACACATAAAATAGCCCCCCATCCCCACTCCAAATCCCTGGCCCCCACACATAAAACAGCCCCCATCCCCACTCCAAATCCCCACACATATAAAATAGTCCCCCATCCCCACTCCAAATCCCCAGCCCCCACACATAAAATAGCCCCCCATCCCCAAATCCCCCCACACATAAAGTAACCCCCATCCCCACTCTAAATTCACCCCCCATACACACACATTATGCCCCCCCATCTTCGGTGGTATCCTCAGCTCCATATTGGAGCACACTTACCACCATCGTTCCCCCACCTTGCCGCCGCCGGCCAGTGACGTCAGCAGCGTGATCACATGACCTGATCACGCTGCTGGCGTCGCTCTGACCCGCAGTCAGAGCTTCAATTGTACTGGTGTCTGTATAGACACCAGTGCAATTGATCCCTGGGAGCCGGCACGCAGCAGCTTCTCTGCGCCGGCTGTCAGCTTGACAGCCGGCACAGGGAACCGCCGACTCTCAGGTGCAAAATAGTTCCGGATCGCCGCTCTCATTCTCCCCGGTTCGGGGAACCGGCTGCTTTTTGAACAACCGGTTCCATCGAACCGGGGAGAACCGACTGAATCCCACCCCTGCTTATAACTTCCTAACAAAAAAAAATTTGTTTCCAAAATTGTGCTGATGTAAAGTAGACATGTGGGCAATGTTACTTATTAAGTATTTTGAGTGACACATCTCTGTGATTTAAGGCCATGAAAATTCAAAGTTGGAAAATTGCGAAAATTTTCGCCAAATTTCCTTTTTTTTCACAAATAAACGCACGTCATATCAAAGAAATTTTTACCACTATCATGAAGTATAATATGTCATGAGAAAAAAAACAATGTCAGAATCACGGGGATCTATTGAAGTGTTCCAGAGTTATTACCTCATAAAGGGACAGTTTTCAGAATTGTAAAAATTAGCCAGGTCATTAACATGCAAACCACCCTTGGGGGTTAAGGAGTTAATGAGAAAAAAATGAACTTTTTTGAATTTACCAAATGGATGCAAAGATACAAAGAGTGAAAAATTTAAAGGGCTCTGAATACTTTCCGTACCTACTGTATACAGGTCCTTCTCAAAAAATTAGCATATAGTGCTAAATTTCATTATTTTCCATAATGTAATGATTACAATTAAACTTTCATATGTTTTAGATTCATTACACACCAACTGAAATTTGTCAGGTCTTTTATTGTTTTAATACTGATGATTTTGGCATACAACTCCTGATAACACAAAAAACCTGTCTCAAAAAATTAGCATATCAAGAAAAGGTTCTCTAAACGAGCTATTACCCTAATCTTCTGAATCAACTAATTAACTCTAAACACATGCAAAAGATTCCTGAGGCTTTTAAAAACTCCCTGCCTGGTTCATTACTCAAAACCCCCATCATGGGTAAGACTAGCGACCTGACTGATGTCAAGAAGGCCATCATTGACACCCTCAAGCAAGAGGGTAAGACCCAGAAAGAAATTTCTCAACAAATAGGCTGTTCCCAGAGTGCTGTATCAAGGCACCTCAATGGGAAGTCTGTTGGAAGGAAACAATGTGGCAGAAAACGCTGTACAACAAGAAGAGGTGACCGGACCCTGAGGAAGATTGTGGAGAAGGACCGATTCCAGACCTTGGGGGACCTGAGGAAGCAGTGGACTGAGTCTGGTGTAGAAACATCCAGAGCCACCGTGCACAGGCGTGTGCAGGAAATGGGCTACAGGTGCCGCATTCCCCAGGTAAAGCCACTTTTGAACCATAAACAGCGGCAGAAGCGCCTGACCTGGGCTACAGAGAAGCAGCACTGGACTGTTGCTAAGTGGTCCCAAGTACTTTTTTCTGATGAAAGCAAATTTTGCATGTTATTCGGAAATCAAGGTGCCAGAGTCTGGAGGAAGACTGGGGAGAAGGAAATGCCAAAATGCCTGAAGTCCAGTGTCAAGTACCCACAGTCAGTGATGGTGTGGGGTGCCATGTCAGCTGCTGGTGTTGGTCCACTGTGTTTCATCAAGGGCAGGGTCAATGCAGCTAGCTATCAGGAGATTTTGGAGCACTTCATGCTTCCATCGGCTGAAATGCTTTATGGAGATGAAGATTTCATTTTTCAGCACGACCTGGCACCTGCTCACAGTGCCAAAACCACTGGTAAATGGTTTACTGACCATGGTATTACTGTGCTCAATTGGCCTGCCAACTCTCCTGACCTGAACCCCATAGAGAATCTGTGGGATATTGTGAAGAGAAAGTTGAGAGACGCAAGACCCAACACTCTGGATGAGCTTAAGGCCGCTATCGAAGCATCCTGGGCCTCCATAACACCTCAGCAGTGTCACAGGCTGATTGCCTCCATGCCACGCCGCATTGAAGCAGTCATTTCTGCAAAAGGATTCCCGACCAAGTATTGAGTGCATAACTGAACTTTATTATTTCATGTTTTTTTTGTTTGTTTTTAAAAAACACTTTTATTTTATTGGACGGTTGAAATATGTTAATTTTTTGAGACAGGTTTTTTGGGTTATCAGGAGTTGTATGGCAAAATCATCAGTATTAAAACAATAAAAGACCTGACAAATTTCAGTTGGTGTGTAATGAATCTAAAATATATGAAAGTTTAATTGTAATCATTACATTATGGAAAATAATGAAATTTAGCACTATATGCTAATTTTTTGAGAAGGACCTGTATTAGATAGATAGATGAACTCACTTCAGCTTTCTGACGTCAGCACGAGTGCAGTGGGAAAATTTTCCTTCCCCAGGCTATAAACATCGGCCCCCAGCCGTCGGCTTTCCCTCTGCTGGATACAAAAATTGCGCGGGAGCCTACGCCTTTTTTTCAGAAAAATAATATTTTATTAATTAAATACATGTACAGTAAGCTGCACACACACTGTACTAATTGTATTTGTCATAGACAACAGTCTATCTACCTATTTTATGTGTATTTACTGCATGTATTCCATCTCTTCTATCCTGTCTGCTCCTGCTGTGATTTTACAGTACACGGCAGATGAATTACCGGCTTTTCTTCTATTTATCTATGTATGTAATATATATACACGTGTGTGTGTCACTGACATCTATATATCTATGTATTCTATGTGTATATATCTATTCTATTCTAACCTAAGACTCTGTGATTTTACTGAATGCGGCACATGAATTGCTGACTTTTATTCTATTTATCTATCTATCTACAGGTACTGCTCATAAAATTGGAATATCATCAAAAAGTTAATTTATTTTAGTTCTTCAATACAAAAGTGAAGCTCATATATTATATAGAGCCATTAGAGTAGAATGCTGCTGGAGTCATTGCTCAGTAAATTAGAATACTTTATAATACCAGGTTGAAAAATGATTTTAAAATCCGAAATGTTAGCCTACTGAAATGTATGTTCAGTAAATGCACTTGTAAGGAGGTCAAGGGTATTAACCCTTTAAATGTTTCATTCCCTTTGAGTGTGTAAATGTATGCCTTGTATGTATTGTAGGATGTTTTTTATTAACTGTATGATGTCATGTACTAGTGTTATGTCTAATATGTGGGGGTTGAGTTATAGGTAAATAGTGCATCCTAGGGGTAACTAGAGGAGGGCACTAGAAGGGTAGTGTATATATATGGGTTTAGATATAGTTTGCGAGGGATCACTAATGGGGGCACGTTAGAGATCCAGTTAGAACGTTTAGAAAATAATGTCAATGCAGTACTTGGTTTGGTCACTAGAGGGGGGCATTGAACACATCCAGTCCAATAGGTTAGGGACTTGTTGCTAGGAAAAGATTGCCTCCAAGCGGGAATCTGTCAGGAAGATTTCCTCGTAGCGGAAGTCAGTCGAGGGTGGACCTTGCTAGTGTGAGGATGTCCACGTTCCTAGGCCCTTAGCATAGGGTAGGAAAAGAGGGGACCAGCAACCCCTGAAGAAGCCGGTGAAGGATTCACCGTGGTAGCTTGAGCCCAAAGTGAGTGGGTTTATGTAGCAGTAGTCCAGTGGAAGAACCACTGTAGGAACGCTCAGCAGAAGAGGTCGTGCATGAGCGCAGTAGCGAGTGGGCCACCAGAAGTATCCGGGCAGGTTAACCAGAGAGGGGTGGACGACCTAGTAGATGTGTCTTTCTTATGCTGGATTGAAGTGTCTCCAGGGGAAGAGACTGAAGTGCCGTTTTCACCGGGCTCCTCGTCCCGTCAATACTTTGTGGTCCATTCTGGTGTTGCAGAGGAGAAGAAGCGGAGTTGTGAAGAATGTATTGCTGGTATAGTGTAAGACGTGGTAATGGTGTCTTGGATGTGCTGTGTCCGGAGTAAAATAAAGTAGAACTGTTTGACGTGATTCTGGACTCTGACTCTGATTGTTCCTTACTGTCTGTTACGGAAGAAGAACACCCAAGAAGGATAGAGGTAACAGGGGTAAAGAATGCAGCAGCTTCCAGTAAGTTAACCCTTCAGCCAACCCTTTACACACTCAATACTTGGTCGAGGCTCCTTTTCCTATTTTTTTCAGCTGCAGGGACAGGACGACTGGTTGCAATTGAAGGAAACATGAATGCGGCCAAGTACGGAGATATCCTGGAGGAAAACCTCTTCCAGAGTGCTCTGGACCTCAGGCTTGGCCGAAGGTTCACCTTCCAACAAGACAATGGCCCTAAGCACACAGCTAAAATAACAAAGGATTGGCTTCAGAACAACTCTGTGACCATTCTTGACTGGCCCAGCCAAAGTCCTGACTTAACCCCTTCACCCCCAAGGGTGGTTTGCACGTTAATGACCGGGCCAATTTTTACAATTCTGACCACTGTCTCTTTATGAGGTTATAACTCTGGAACGCTTCAACGGATCTTCGCGATTCTGAGATTGTTTTCTCGTGACATATTGTACTTCACGTTAGAAGTAAAATTTCTTCGATATAACTTGCGTTTATTTTTGAAAAAAATGCAAATATGGCGAAAATTTTTAAAATTTTGCAATTTTCAAACTTTGAATTTTTATTCCCTTAAAACAGAGAAATATGTCACATAAAATAGTTAAGAAATAACATTTCCCACATGTCTACTTTACATCAGCACAATTTTGGAACCAAAATTTTTTTTTGTTAGGAAGTTATAAGGGTTAAAAGTTGACCAGCGATTTCTCATTTTTACAACAAAATTTACAAAGCCATTTTTTTTAGGGACCACCTCTCATTTGAAGTCACTTTGAGGGGTCTATATGGCAGAAAATACCCAAAAGTGACACCATTCTAAAAACTGCACCCCTCAAGGTACTCAAAACCACATTCAAGAAGATTATTAACCCTTCAGGTGCTTCACAGGAACTAAAGCAACGTGGAAGGAAAAAATGAATATTTAACTTTTTAGCCACAAAAATGATCTTTTACAAACTTTTTTTTTATTTTCACAAGGGTAAAAGGAGAAAATGGACAAATAAGGTTGTTATGCAATTTCTCCTGAGTACGCCAATACCCAATATGTGGGGGAAAACCACTGTTTGGGCACACGGCAGAGCTCGTAAGGGAAGGAGCGCCGTTTGACTTTTTCAAACTAAAATTGGCTGGAATTGAGATTGGACGCCATGTCGTGTTTGGAGAGCCCCTGATGCGCCTAAACAGTAGAAACCCCCACAAGTGACACCATTTTGGAAACTAGACCCCCTAAGGTACTTATCTAGATCTGTTGTGAGCACTTTGAACTCCCAAGTGTTTCACAAAAGCTTATAATGCCTGGGTGTGAAAAAAAAAAAAAACAATTTTCCACAAAAATGATTTTTTAGTCCCAAATTTTTGAATTTTCCCAAGGAAATTGGACCCCAAAAGTTGTTGTCCAATTTGTCCTGAGTACGCTGATACCCCATATGTGGGGGGGGGGAACTGTTTGGGTGCACGGCAGGGCTTGGAAAGGAAGTAGTAACGTTTTGGAATGCAGACGTTGATGGGGGTCATGTTCCGTTTGCAGTGCCCCAGATGAGCCTAAACAGTGGAAACCCCCCACAAGTGACCCCATTTTGGAAACTATACCCCCTAAGGAACTTATCTAGATCTTTGGTGAGCACTTTGAACCCCAAGTGCTTCACACAAGTTTATAATGCCCGGGCATGAAAATAAAAAATCCTATTTTTTTCCCACAAAAATTATCTTTTAGTCACTAATTTTTTATTTTCTCAAGGGTAACAGGAGAAATTGGACCACATAAGTTGTTGTACAATTTGTCCTGAGTACGCTGATACCCCATATGTGGGTGGGAACCACTGTTTGGGCGCACGGCAGAGCTCGGAATGGAAGGAGCACCATTTGACTTTTTCCAACCAAAATTGGCTGGAATTGAGATTGGATGCCATGTTGCATTTGGAGAGCCCCTGATGTGCCTAAACAGTGGAAACCCCCCACAAATGACCCCATTTTGGAAACTAGACCCCCTAAGGAACTTTTCTAGATCTTTGGTGAGCAATTTTAACCCCCAAGTGCTTCACACAAGTTTATAACGTAGAGCCGTAAAATTTAAAAATCATATTTTTTCCACAAAAATTATCTTTTCACCCCAATTTTTATTTTTCCAAGGGTAACAAGACTCCAAAAGTTATTGTGCAATTTGTCCTGAGTGCGCTGATACCCCATATGTGGGGGTAAACCACTGTTTGGGTGCATGGCAGAGTTTGGAAGGGAAGGAGTGCCGTCTGACTTTTTCAACGCAGAATTGGCTGGACGCCATGTCGTGTTTGGAGAGCTCCTGATCTGCCTAAACAGTGGAAACCCCCATAAATGACGCCATTTTGGAAACTAGACCCCTCAAGGAACTTATCTAGATGTGTGGTGAGAACTTTTAACCCCCAGGTGTTTCACTAAAGTTTATAACGTACAGCCGTAAAATAAAAAATCCTTTTTTTTTTTACAAAAATGATTTTTTCGTCCCCAATATTTTATTTTCACAAGGGTAACAGAAGAATTTTGGAACCCAAAAGTTGTTGTCCAATTTGTCCTGAGTACGCTGATACCCAATATGTGGGAGAAAACTACTGTATGGGCGCACGTCAGGGCTCGGAAGGGAAGTAGTGACGTTTTGGATTGCAGACTTTGATGGAATGGTCTGGGGGCGTCATGTCACATTTGGAGAGCCCCTGATGCACCTATACAGTGGAAACCCCCCACAAGTGACCCCATTTTGGCAAATAGACCCACAAGGAACTTATCTAGATGTGTGGTGAGCACTTTGAACCCCGAAGTGCTTCACAGAAGTTTCTAAGGTACAGCCGTAAAAATAAAAAATCTCTTTTTTTTTTACAAAAATGATTTTTTCGCCCCCAATATTTTATTTTCACAAGGGTAACAGGAGAAATTGGACCCCAAAAGTTGTTGTCCAATTTGTCCTGAGTACGCTGATACCCAATATGTGGGAGAAAACTACTGTATGGGCGCACGTCAGGGCTCGGAAGGGAAGTAGTGACGTTTTGGATTGCAGACTTTGATGGAATGGTCTGGGGGCGTCATGTCGCATTTGGAGAGCCCCTGATGCGCCTAAACAGTGGAAACCCCCCACAAGTGACCCCATTTTGGAAAATAGACCCCACAAGGAACTTGTCTAGATGTGTGGTGAGCACTTTGAACCCCGAAGTGCTTCACAGAAGTTTATAACGCACAGCCGTAAAAATAAAAAATCCTTTTTTTTTTTTGCAAAAATGATTTTTTTGCCCCAATATTTTATTTTTACAAGGGTAACAGGAGAAATTGGACCCCAAAAGATGTTGTCCAATTTGTCCTGAGTACGCTGATATCCAATATGTGGGAGAAAACTACTGTATGGGTACACGTTGGGGCTCGGAAGGGAAGTAGTGACGTTTTGGATTGCAGACTTTGATGGAATGGTCTGGGGGCGTCATGTCGCATTTGGAGAGCCCCTGATGCGCCTAAACAGTGGAAATCCCCAACAAGTGACCCCATTTTGGAAAATAGACCCCACAAGGAACTTATCTAGATGTGTGGTGAGCGCTATGAAGCCCCAAGTGCTTCACAGAAGTTTATAATGTACAGCCATAAAAGCAAAAAAATATTTTTTTTTGTACAAAAATGATATTTTCGCCCCCAGTTTTTTATTTTCCCAAGGGTAGCAGAAGAAATAGGACAAATTGCACAATAACTCTTGGGGTCCAGAGTACGCTGATACCCCATATGTGGGGATAAACTACTGTTTGGACGCATGGCAGAGCTGAGAAGTGAAGGAGCACCGTTTGACTTTTTCAACGCAGAATTGGCTGGAATTGAGATCAGACGCCATGTCACATTTGGAGAGCCCCTGATGTGCCTAAACAGCGGAAACCCCCCAATTCTAACTCCAACTCTAACCCCAACACACCCCTAACCCTAGTCCCAACCCTAACCACAAACCTAACCCTAACACACCCCTAATCCCAACCCTAACCCTAATCCTAACTTTAGCGCCAACCCTAACCCTAACTTTAGCCGCAACCCTAACCCTAACCCTAATGGGAAAATGGAAATAAATACTTTTTTTTAATTTTATTATTTTTCCCTTACTAAGGGGGTGATAAAGGGGGGTTTGATTTACTATTTATAGCGGGTTTTTATGATTGGCAGCTGTCACGCTAAAAGACGCTTTTTATTGCAAAAATAGTTTTTGCATCATCACATTTTGAGAGCTATAATTTTTGCATATTTTGGCCCACAGAGTCATGTGAGGTCTTATTTTTTGCGGGACGAGTTGACGTTTTTATTGGTACTATTTTCGAGCACGTGACGTTTTTTGATCGCTTTTTATTTCGATTTTTGGGAGGTTAGAATGAACAAAAATCAGCAATTCATGAATTTCTTTTGGGGGAGGCGTTTATACCGTTCCGCGTGTGGTAAAATTGATAAAGCAGTTTTATTCTTCGGGTCAGTACGATTATGGCGATACCTCATTTATATCATTTTTTCATGTTTTGGCGCTTTTATAGAATAAAAACAATTTTATATAAAAAATAATTATTTTTGCATCGCTTTATTCTGCGAGCTATAACTTTTTTATTTTTTCGCTGATGATGCTTTATGACGGCTCGTTTTTTGCGGGACAAGATGACGTTTTCAGCGGTACCATGTATTTTTATATCGGTCTTTTTGATCGCGTGTTATTCCACTTTTTGTTCGGCGGTATGATGATAAAGCATTGATTTTTTGCTTCGTTTTTTTTTTTTTTTTTAAGGGGTTCACTAAAGGGGTTAACTAGTGGGACAATTTTATAGGGGGGGTCGTTACGGACGCGGCGATACCAAATATGTGTACTTTTATTGTTTTGTTTTTTTTATTTACAGGAAGAAGTGAATTTATTGGGGAATATTTTTTTTTTTTTTTATTTATTTTGGATTTTTTTTTTACACATGTTTATTTTTACTTTTTTAACTTTTTTACTTTGTCCCAGGGTGGGACATCACAGTATTTTATCAGATCGCTGGTGTGGCAGTGTGCACAGCACTCTGTCACACCAGCGATCGCACAGGCATAGATGCAGGCTTCTCAGTGCCTGCTCTCGGCAGGCACTGAGGTAGCCGCCTCCCTCCAGGACCCCGGCGCCATCTTGGATCCGGGTCCTGGGAGGGAGGAAGCCCTCAGAACAGCGCGATCACATCGCGCTGCTCTGAGGGTCTCAGGGGGGCGCGCAGGGAGCCCCCACCCTGCGCGATCCTCCCCTGTGCCCCCAGTACACCGCGATCATGTTTGATCGCGGTGTGCTAGGGGTTAATGTGCCGGGAGCGGTCCGTGACCGCTCCTGACACACAGTCATGGGTGTCAGCTGTGATAATCAGCTGACACCCGGCGGCGATTAGCTGCGCTCCCTCAGGAGCGCAGCTGATCGCCTATGACGTACTATCCCGTCCCCGGTCATACGGGCCCAGGTACCATGGACGGGATAGTACGTCCGATGGCAGTAAGGGGTTAAACCCAATTGAGCATCTCTGGAGACACCTGAAAATGGCTGTCCACTAATGTTCACCATCCAACCTGACGGAACTGGAGAAGATCTGCAAGGAAGAGTGGCAGAGGATCCCCAAATCCAGGTGTGAAAAACTTGTTGCATCATTCCCAAGTAGACTCATGGCTGTACTAGCTCAAAAGGGTGCTTCTACTCAATACTGAGCAAAGGGTCTGAATACTTATGACCATGTGATATTTAAGTTTTTCTTTTTTAATAAATTTGCAAAAATTTCTACATTTCTGTTTTTTTTCAGTCAAGATGGGGTGCAGAGTGTACATTAATGAGAAAAAAATGAACTTTTTTGAATTTACCAATGGCTGCAATGAAACAAAGAGTGAAAAATTTAAAGGGGTCTGAATACTTTCAGTACCCACTGTATATTGCCAGCTTTTCAAAGGACATCAGTGAGTAAAAATTGGACAGCACTCGCATGGTCTGAGTGCTATGCAATTTTTTTCTTGCACCCATAGGCGTGCATTGGCGAGTCTCGGTGACAATCGCATCATGCTGCGATTTTACATGCACACTAAATACGCCTGAGAAAATAAACAGTGATGTGAGCTGCCCCATAGATTAACACTATGTAGAGTGCTATGCAATGATTTCTCGCATAGCACTCGGCCGTGTTCTATGGTAGTGTGACGCTGGCCTAAATGTCCACGTGGCATGGTTTACATAGGCTTGACTATCAGGTACATAAAAATTCGGATCACTGAAGATAGATCCACTATTAGAACTTATGCAGAAAAAATGAAGGAACTGAGCTGCAAAAACAACAGGAGATGAACAGTTACAAAAACATAAAAAATACAGCAAGACCATGGTGGGCAGATACTTTTTTTGAATGTGGACACAAAGTGTTTGAACTAGTAGAGCAATAATGAACACATAAAAATTGAACTCCTCCAAACAGGTATTTTTTTAAACGTTTACCTTGGAGTCATTGGAGTATCAAAGTGTTTATATCAGAAAACCAGCGTAAAACACTTTGAATAGTTAAAAAAATGCAATTTTGGCGTTTTCAAGCCAGTTTCAAGCAGCTTCTCAAAAATGGATGGAGCTGGGGCGGGACTACAGCCACTTGTCAAATTCATGGACAGTGGAGGCATTTCGTACCCCAGAAATGTTACTCCATTCCCTGACTGGATTCAAATTTCTAGCAGGGCACACAAGGATGTACCTTAATAAGATGCACCAAATTCATTAAAGGGCGTGCATCTTATTCTTGCACACCCTCCCATTAAGATTGGTGTACCAGTCTTAATGAATCAGGGCCGTTATATTCAAAAAGTATGAATGGGCTAAAGGGTATGAATGAGACAGTCAATTTTGGTGCCTTTTATAGTGTTTTCATCATGAAATATGTATCTGAAGCTGTTTACACTACAGAGATTTGAATTGCCATTTTGTAATGATGTGTATATTGAGATGTTAGCTGTTTAGATTTGACTATTTGAATGCTGGTGATGGGAGTAATACCCATACCTGATGAAGGGGAGTGTCCCCGAAACGTAACAGCAGCATTCACACACACTTGTTCTTCCTCTGACCTGTTTCTCCTGCATGGATGTATCAAGGATTGATACTATTACAGGACGCAAGTTTTGGACACTATATCATATGCGTTTGTATGTGATGTTTCTTTGTATTCTACAAAAAAATATATACTGTATATTGCTTATTGCTAGTTGGAGTTTGATACATGTTCATTTATTGCTTAATGTGACTGTACTTCAGGCATTAGGAGAGTCCTGCTCATATGTACTGTAACAATGCTACTCACTTGGGAGCGATGTGGGGTATCACAGGAACCGTTTCTATATAAAGTCCGACTGGTTTATTTCAGTCCTCATAAGCCTCATCACAGGAAAAACTTAAATACAGCCTTTGTCAGGCACAAAGTGAAACATAAAGTAAACAGTGCATACAATAATGCGGGTTCGCCTGCTTGGTTTAGAGTCCAGTTTCTGTGTTCCTTTTGCAAAGGCACACAATCCAGGAGTTCTACCCACCTCCTTACACAGAACTATGTGTCAGATAAACAGGTCCCATTGTACAAATGTGAACCACACCCAGTGGTGGAGATATGAGCAGCCTACCCACCCTTCACTCTTCAGCTGCTCACAATTGGAGCTGGCCCTAACATTTTCCGATAACTCTTCTTAGTACTATGTGCACTAGAGCATTGCTTCAGGTTTATATTTCAGAGGACATGCACCTCTGTGATACATATCTCTCAATCCCTATGTGTCTGACAGCCACCTTACAATACATAATATCCAGACATCCAGTATAGTCCTTTGTGCTGTATATTTGTGAATTTGTTGAATTCAGAGGTTTCACAAGTGCCTCTTGGTAACCTGCAAAAAAGGAAAAATCTTTATTCTTCACAAAATAATTTATTTCCAGCATTCTATAACATGACATAGAAAATTTTGGATAGGTAACCATCTGAATGGTCAGTGTAATGTTGGTCATTTTATGCTGCTTATGATGAAGCTAAAGACGCTTTCATCTGAGAATCACTTCAACCACAGTTGCCAAATATAGCAAAGAAAACAAATTGTTTCTTTTCCGTAAGTGCCAATTACATTCACATAAAGACTGAGCTGGCAGTCCAGATTTTGGAGAATCATAAGATTTAGAACTTGTGGGTATGGGATGTGAATGTTATTCTAAAATAAAACCCATAATTGAAACAGTTTTACATTATATGTCCTTTATATTTAATTACAAGAAGCAAAACAAATATAGATTGCAGGGATTAAATTGTTACCATTTAACTCTTTGGAGACTAAGCCAACATCCAGAGGTATAGGTGCATTCATAAAAAAATTTCCATTGAAAATCAAGTTCAATTGAGTCGCTGCAAACATCACACATTGACAGGGGGGGTAACCTCCAAAAGAATGCTTCTGAAGGCATGGCAATATAACGGCCCATGGCTGCACAATTTAAGGAAGCCATTGGCCTTTAAGTCAGTAGTTTATGTGACCAGTGGCTGCTGGAAGCCTCTAGTCCTGGGCATCTGTTGACATTCTAAACCATTCTAATTTGGTCCTAAACAATTACACGCTTGTATTCTGAAGATCTTTGCATCTTGCATGCAAAAGAACTGTACACCTAAAGGGACTTGGAGATGCTTCAAAATGCTTTAAAAATAAGATTATTGTCAGTATTTCATATCCATTGGTAACACCTCTGTCAGTACAGTATTATGTAACGTTTCGGGTGAAGACCATTTATCAGACGTATAGGCTATGTTCAACTGCTTACAAAACCTAAGATAGAAACTAAATTAACATATACCCTGCTGTAAGTAAGTAAAAAGCAATATTGCATATAAATAACATAGGATACTTAGGAAACACTGTTTTTGCTAAAAAAAAAGTGTAACAGCCATTACGCGAGAAGAAGATGGCGACCTCCTAGAAAAGATCCCCAACAGTTTGGTTTCACCACTGGGGAATCTGACTAGACGGATGATTCCACTGCAGGAGCACACCCTTCTTCTTCTCTTTTTTTAGGCAGAAACAAGGACGGTGCCACAGCAGGAAAAGGTATCGGAGAGGTGGCAGGAAACACCGGAGAAAAGGTGATAGAAACCCAGACGACGGGCTCATTCCGCCTTCCTTCGATGCGGACACGACACATGGACACGAGGAAGAGAGCTACATGAACCAGAGAAATCTGGTGGTAAATATCTCTTCCCATACTCTATCTGAGATTGATTGTAATGTTTTGTCTAAGGGACTCTCTTTTTGCCCAACCAACTCTCCAGACTGGTTCAGGTTAGAATGTGATCTGTTTTCTTTTTTTAGGAGACTGAGATTGACCACGTATTTTTGTGATAAGGCAGCCACTTCGGACGATGTTGTTGTTAATAATAATGATGGCTTCTCTCTACAGAATTGTGGTTTATATAATAAGAGCAATTTCCAACCCCGGTTAAGAATAATTTTGTTGAATCCTATATTCAACTTGTCGAGAGGGATGTGAACAAACTCAAACGTGACTTCACAGCCAACAAAAGGAGGGGTAATATGACACATGATGAGAGACAGGCATTGGATAGGCTGTCTGACAACCGGGCCATCACTATTAGGGCGGCCGATAAAGGTGGTGCCCTGGTAGTGATGGATACCAATAAATATGAGGCTGAAGTTCGTAGCCAATTGTCTGATGGGGCAGTTTACATCAAGCTCAATGGTAATCCCACAGTGGGGTTCCTTACAGAATTGCGTCTTCTGGTGAATGAGGCCCTCATGAATGGCCTCATTGACCAGAAGTTATCCCAGTTTTTGGTGGTGGACTCCCCGGTGACTCCACTGCTATACACACTACCTAAGATCCATAAAGATCTCTTGAACCCGCCTGGACGTCCAATAGTGTCGGGTAGAGGGTCCCTTTGTAACAAAGTCTCAATTTTTCTTGACAAAGTACTCCACCGTTTTGCTGTTGCTGCTGATTCCTACATTATGGACACAAGTCATTTTCTAAGTAAAATTGAAGGTCTCAAGACAACAACAGAGACCATACTGGTGTCATTTGATGTAGTGTCTCTTTATACCATCATTGAACATGACAGGGGCTTGGAGGCAGTCGGTGTGGTGCTATCGGGCTTGGACATGGCCCCAGAATGTGCACAACTGGTCCTTGCACTGCTGGGTTTCATCCTAAGGAGGAATTTTTTCCTCTTTGGGGATGATTATTACCTGCAGTTGCGTGGTACCGCCATGGGGTCCAATGTGGCGCCCACTTACGCAAACATCTTCATGGCGGTATTTGAGGACCAGTTCGTGTACAATTCCATCTACTGGGGTCATGTCCGGGCCTGGTGGCGCTACATTGATGACATCTTCTGTGTGTGGGATGGCACTGTTGAGGAACTATTGATGTTCCATGACTATTTAAATAGCATTTATCCAAAATTAAAATTTACAGTGACACATTCGAAAGAACAAATCCAATTTCTTGACACTCTTACATACAAAAAAGAGGGGATATTGAGTACTGACTTATTTACCAAAGATACCGATAGGAACAGCCTTTTGTTATTTGATAGCAACCATCCAAGGAGGATGGTGGAATCGCTCCCATGGAGCCAGATGCTACGCGTACGACGCATTGTAAGAGAGGATGATAGGCTTGACCTGAGACTTGATGAGATGTGTAATAAGTTCATCCGACGGGGCTATCCGGTACAAAGTGTACAACGCTATAAACGCGATGCCATGGCCTTGACTCCGGCTGGGGCTGGCCAGAGGCGCATAAAGAACACCTCTAAACGTGTCCCTTTCGTGTCTACGTTTTGCCCCGTGAGCGATAAACTCAGTGGTATTTTGAATAAACACTGGAATTTATTGCGGACAGGTCTCCCTCAGGTTGTTGAATTTTCAGATAGACCATTACTTTCTTACAGACGTGGACGTAACTTAAAGGATATACTTGTTAAATCGGACATTGGTCCGAGTAGACAGAGCAGACAAGGTACATTATGCCCACCTAGGCCTGGAAATTTTCCATGCCTGAATTGTGCGTGTTGTAGCAATATCCAAAAGGGTGACAGCTTTAATCATCCTCGCACTGGGAAGAAATTCTATATCAAAAATCGGTATACGTGTACATCTAGTTTTGTGATATATGTCCTCACCTGCCCCTGTGGGCTGATGTATGTAGGTGAGACCACCATGGAGGTGAGGGCTCTCATCAGCAAACATAAGAGCACTATCAGGACTAGACTTCTAGAACTCCCAGTTTCAAAGCATTTTGTCGAGTGTAGACATGCAGTAAACCAACTTAGGTTTAGGGTGATTGATGGGGTTCCGACCCTGAGACGTGGTGGTGACAGGAACAAATTATTGAAGCAAAAGGAGCTCCGCTGGATCTCTGTTCTAGATACGCTCCAGCCGAAAGGCCTCAATGTGGATTATAATTTGCAGATTTGTTTGTAGTCACACCTCTCAGCCATTATTGCATTATTCTCTGTATTTTGCTTTTAGATATATTTTTAACTTTTTTAATGTCTTTCTGTTTTCTTTTTTTCTTCTTTTTTTTGCATAGGCTTGGTGGTCTGGAAAGACTGGCCGATATGGTGTTTTCACGTATTTTTGTGTTTTTCTACTATGATTATCCTTTTTTATATATTTTTTCCTGTTTATTGCTTCCAGGTTCGTGATTTCCCATGCCTCCTACTTTTCTGTCCACCAACGTTTATTGGAATTTTGGCGTCACTATGTGCGTCTTACTTCAATGCGATTACCTCTTACCTGTGCACAATAAGAGATCGGCATTTAAGTTATCGCGATACTTGGGCCACGTTTAATGAGAACCAGCATTACAGAGAGGTCTGTGGCGCGAGACTTCAGCGCCACTTATGATCTGCGCATGCGCGGCCCCGATGACGCCGCTAGTCACATGATTGCAGAGCGGTGAGCACCGCTGATTGGGTATCGCCCGTTCTAGCGTGGCACAGGCTGTAGACGTCATTTTTTGGCGCTGCACCCTTTTGATGAGGGGTTATACGGTGCAACGATTTATAATATCGCCATGGATGGGACGGTGAGTTAGGCGCCAAGGGGGAGACTCCAACTCTGATTGGTGAGACTCGGGGGTATGTGTAACACCAGGTGATTTGTCCTCCGTTTCCATGGCTAAGGAAAAGCTGGACATCGATTGGTGGGAGTATATATTTATGTTTGTCTATATCCGTTTCTGTTTTGTTTTTGTATATAATCACGTTATAGGATGACATATATGATATAGCATTGTGTGTTTTTATTGTCTGATCGCTATTATATTCATGTATTTATATGTCTATTAAGCGTAAGGGTGTAACCCTTGATGGTGATTGGCTTCTCCACACCATATAAGGGACACCCAGGTATCTGTTTGAGTGTACTTGAAAAAGGCCACAAGATGGCCGAAACGTTGCTACCTTTTATGGCAGAATAAAGATTTGTATTTTTCTTCACCTGGATGGATGCTGCTCTCTTTTTTGATTTTGGATTTTATGGTTCATTGTGATCCATGAACCTGGGCGTGCATCCCACAACTCCCTGTGTGCTGTCTGCGAACCTTACATTGAAGTATAGGCTATGTTCAACTGCTAATAAAACCTAAGATAGAAACTAAATTAACATATACCCTGCTGTAAGTAAGTAAAAAGCAATATTGCATATAAATAACATAGGATACTTAGGAAACACTGTTTTTGCTAAAAAAAAAAGTGTAACAGCCATTACGCGAGGGACAAGGTGTACCTAATCGGGAAGGTCATATCTTCTAATGTTAAAAGACTTTAGCATGTGTCAAAAATGACCTCAATATGAATAAGGGCCAAACAGGACCGGGGCCCAACAATGCATACCCTGCCATGAGGAGCGATATAATGTAATATCCAGCTCAAAAAAGGGGGGCCACACTCTAGTTTGCACTGAGTGCAAGAACCTAAAGTAAAACCAAAATAAATGAACTGGAGTATAAGTTGGTACACATGCAACGTATAAGAGTATGTTCACACTGGCCATTAAACAGACAAAACCTAAGATAGAAACAAAATGAACATATACCCTGATGTAAGTAAAAAGCAATAGTGCATATAAATAACATAGGATACCTAGTAAATACTGTTTTTGATTTTTAAAAAAGCGTAAAAGCCATCCCACCAGCAACAAGGTGTACCCATTCAGGACAGTCCTAAACTCTATGTTCACTTCATATAAGTTATGGGACTCCAGAGTGCTGGTGGGATTCCCTACCTGGATCCAGCTGTATTAAGGCCTGCGGTGTTTGGTTGCAGAGGAGCTAACACCCTTCTCTGTAGGCAGAGACAGCATTTAAACAATATGGGGGTACTATGCTAGCAGAGCCAGTTTAATTGCTTACAAGACATACACACGTGGTCAAAATTGTTGGTGCCCCTCGTTTAATGACAGAAAAACCCACAATGGTGATAGGAATAACTTGAATTTGACAAAAGTAATAATAAATCAAAAATCTATTAAAATGAACAAATGAAAGTCAGACATTGCTTTTCAATCATTTTTTAAAATTATTTAAATAATTAGGGGACTCCTCTATTCTTGATAACCGGCCTTGCTGAAGCTGACAGCTGAAAGTCGCAGCCCCCAGCTGTGAGTTTTGCCTGGCTGGTTATCAAAAATACAGGGGAACCTGCTCTCACTGTTATTACCGGCAGCAGGCGTCAGCTGATGGAAGCAGTAGTCCCATCAGATGACACCAGTGACCGGAGGTAAACTTTATACCTCCGATCACAGCTGCTGGCTCATGCTGTCTTTTGACAGTGTGGGAACTGCGGCTCTCTGACCGGCGGTGATGATTTTACCGCCAATCAGAAGCGGTGTTTGCCACACTGTCATGCAAATGACAGCGTGGTAAACACTGGATGTTCAGGCCCCATATTCAAGTGAATGGGGTCCAGGTTAGGGTCGGGGTACTGTTCTGGTACTCAAACTTTTTCTACTGTTCGGCCAAACCCGCCGGACCCGAACATCCAGATGTCCGCTCATCTCTACTCAGCGCTAATCGGACTGGGGAAAATATAGCAAGTACAGTTATATGAAAAAGTTTGGGCACCCCTATTAATCTTAAGCTTAATGTTTTATAAAAATTGGTGTTTTTGCAACAGCTATTTCAGTTTGATATATCTAATAACTATTGGACACATTAATGTTTCTGCCTTGAAATGAGGTTTATTGTACTAACAGAAAATGTGCAATCTGCATCCAAACAAAATTTGACAGGTAGATCCTCCTTTTGCAAAAATAACAGCCTCTAGTCGCTTCCTGTAGCTTTTAATGAGTTCCTGGATGAAGGTATTTTTGACCATTCCTCTTTACAAAACAATTCCAGTTCAGTTAAGTTTGATGGTCGCCGAGCAGGGACAGCCCTCTTCAAATGATCCCACAGATGTTCAATGATATTCAGGTCTGGGGACTGGGATGGCCATTCCAGAACATTGTAATTGTTCCTCTGCATGAATGCCTGAGTAGATTTGGAGCGGTGTTTTGGATCATTGTCTTGCTGAAAGATCCATCCCCTGCGTAACTTCAACTTTGTCACTGATTCTTGAACATTATTGTCAAGAATCTGCTGATACTGAGTGGAATCCATGTGTCCCTCGACTTTAACAAGATTCCCGGTGCCGGCATTGGCCACAAAGCCCCAAAGCATGATGGAACCTCCACCAAATTTTACTGTGGGTAGCAAGTGTTTTTCTTGGAATGCTGTGTTTTTTTGACGCCATGCATAACGCCTTTTTGTATGACCAAACAACTCAATCTTGGTTTCATCAGTCCACAGGACCTTCTTGGGCCTCTCTAGATCTTATCAGGTGGAAGGTGCTAAAGCATATAAATGTTGCCAGGTTGCCTTTGATGATCTAACCACCCCCTGGTGTGCTGGCCCCAGCTGCCATATTATCCCAAAGCAGCTCCCACAATCCCACTCTCCTAACCCTGTAGTGTGGGCTATATATTTAGGAGTAGTCTAAGGGGCGCACGCAGTGAGGGGGCGCACGCATCACAGAAAGCAAAGCATCACAGAAGACAAGCATTGTGTAAACGGCAGTTATCCATGGCAGTTAATCAGGGCTGGAATCAGGTAGCCCACACTTTGCTTTCTTTTAATTATGTACTTTACCACTCTCCTCTTGTGTTCCCTTGCCATCCACATTCACCACCCTATCCCCCCTCCATCACGACTCATACACATCAGCCCCTCCATACTTCCGTCTCCCATGTGCAGCTCCCATGCACTCTTCACCTTACTGAGAAACTTCAGCCCATCTTGCCCAAACACATCACAGAAAAAACCTACTTACAACTCCAACAACTACCTGTTCTTTATCTTCCTTCTCCTACTGATTTCAGGGGACATCTCCCCCAACCCTGGTCCACCATCCCCCAACCTCAATCCCTACCCTACCTCATATCGGAACCATAATAATCTTATTAATATTACTTGCACTCCCTCATCTCCTTCTTTCAATTGTGCCCTCTGGAATCCACGGTCTGCATGCAACAAACAATCCTTCCTGCACAACTACTTTCTGAACAACTTTCTTCATCTGTTGGCCCTCACTGAAACCTGGATTCAGGATTCTGACACGGTCTCCCCTGCTGCCATTTCCTATGGTGGCTTAGAGTTCTCCCATTCCCCGAGACCCACAAACAGACATGGTGGTGGAGTTGGCATACTCCTGTCCCCACAATGCACTTTCCAGGTCATCCCCCCAATTCCATCACTCTCATTCCCTTCTTTTGAGGTCCACACCATCAGGCTCTTTCGTCCCCTCTCCCTCAGAGTAGCGGTCATATATCGGCCCCCAGGCTCGCCCACCCAGTTCCTTGACCACTTCTCAGCCTGGCTGCCGCACTTCATGTCCTCAGAACTACCAACCCTTATCATTGGAGACTTCAACATCCCCATTAACAGTCCTACTTCCACATCTGCATCTCAGCTTCTATCACTAACCACTTCTCTAGGCCTCTCACAGCTTTCAACCTCTGAGACACACAAGGATGGTAACACCCTTGACCTGGTCTTTGTCCGCCTCTGTTCAATCTCCCACCTAAATAACTCACCGCTTCCACTCTCTGACCACAACATTCTCTCCTTCACACTCACAAATCCTCGACCACCCCAGCGCACTCCTACCTACCACACATTCAGAAATCTACAAGCCATTAACCCTCAGACACTTTCAGACTCCCTACACTCATCGCTGTCCCCAATCTCCTTTTTCTTGTCCTAATCTGGCTGTTCAGCACTACAGTGACACTCTTAGAAACACCCTTGACCACTTTATAGAAAAAATAGATACTATCCGTCAGGAAATCTGCTCTCAACCAACAAGTGCTGTGACTCCCATCCCTCCCTCCATTTCCCCTGGCTCAATTTCCACATTTTATCCCATCACAGAAGAAGAAGTCTCCAGACTCCTCTCTTCCTCTCGTCCGAATACATGCACTACCGACCCCATTCCCTCACACCTCCTCCAGTCTCTCTCTCCAGTTGTCACAACTCACCTAACGACAATCTTTAATCTCTCACTCTCCTCTGGCATTTTCCCATCCTCCTTCAAACACTCCATCATTACTCCACCACTAAAGAAACCCGCTCTCGACCCTTCCTGCACAAACAACTACAGACCGGTCTCCAATCTCCCCTTCATCTCTAAACTTTTGGAGCGCCTAGT
Organism: Oophaga sylvatica; assembly: GCA_033576555.1. Lineage (NCBI taxonomy): Eukaryota > Metazoa > Chordata > Amphibia > Anura > Dendrobatidae > Oophaga > Oophaga sylvatica. Next base: position 173,515,005 of record JARQOD010000004.1, read on the forward strand.
CTACTCCCGCCTTACCCGTTACCTCTCCACTCACTCCTCCTAGACCCTTCACAGTCCGGCTTCCGACCCCTACATTCGACTGAAACTGCACTCATCAAAGTGACCAATGACCTTCTGACAGCAAAACGTAACGGTGACCACTCTCTGCTCATTCTTCTCGATCTTTCTGCAGCTTTCGACACGGTTGACCACCGTCTCCTACTGTCTAGGCTCCAGTCACTAGGTATTAAGGACACTGTTCTCTCCTGGTTCTCCTCCTATCTTTCTGACCGCTCCTTCAGTGTTTCGTTCTCTGGCTCCACATCATCTCCTCTTCCTCTCACTGTTGGTGTACCCCAGGGCTCAGTCCTTGGCCCCCTTCTCTTCTCTCTCTACACGGCCCCAATTGGACAGACCATCAGCAGATTTGGCTTTCAGTACCATCTTTATGCTGATGACACACAACTATACACGTCATCCCCCGACCTTACCCCTGCTGTACTACAGAACGCCACGACTGTCTGTTCGCAGTCTCCAACATCATGTCCGATCTCTATCTGAAACTCAACCTCTCCAAAACTGAACTTCTTCTTCTCCCCCGTCTACTAACCTCCCTAAATCTGACATTTCCCTCTCCGTGGGCGGCACCATAATAACACCCCGGCAGCAGGCTCGCTGTCTGGGTGTTATGTTTGACACCAATCTCTCCTTCACCATATACAATCTCTTGCCCGCTCTTGCCGCCTACACCTAAAGAACATCTCTAGAATCCGCCCTTTTCTCACCATGGAAACAACAAAAACCCTCACTGTAGCATTGATCCACTCCCGCCTGGACTACTGCAACGCTCTATTACTTGGCCTCCCCATTACTCGACTATCCCCTCTCCAGTCCATCCTTAATGCAGCAGCCAGGGTCATCCATCTGGCTAATCGGTACTCGGACGCGTCCGCTCTTCGCCAGTCCTTACACTGGCTGCCCATTCATTATAGGAGCCAATTCAAAGTACTGGTTCTCACCCACAAAGCTCTCCACAGTGCAGCACCCCCCTACATCTCCTCCCTCATTTCTATCTATCGGCCTAACCGACTGCTGCGCTCTGCAAACGACTTTTGACTAACCTCTGCACTAATCCGTACCTCCCAGTCCCGACTCCAAGACTTCTCCCGCGCTGGCCAATCCTCTGGAATGCTCTACCCCAAGAAATTAGGACTATCCACAATTTGCATGGTTTCAGGCGCTCCCTCAAAACACATCTGTTCAGAGCGGCCTATCACATTCACTAAGCAAAGTCATTCTATGTGTAAGTGTGTGTGTGTGTGTGTGTAGCCCATCCACTATCTCCATCCATCCCTCACTCCCTCAAGATGGCTGGACCATCATTGTAAATGCACCATTGTATATACACACCTGTACTTTGTATCTCCCCCACCTCTTTGTAGATTGTAAGCTCTCACGAGCAGGGGCGGCTTATTTTACTTTAATTATTGTATTGTTAACGTTGTTACTTATGACTTGTGTTTTGAAACTGTTAAACTGTAAAGCGCTGCGGAATATGATGGCGCTATATAAATAAAGATTATTATTATTATTATTATTATTCCAAAAAGAAATTGGCTTCTCCAAATGTGCTTTTGCATACCTCAGCCGACTCTGTTTGTGGCGTGCTTGCAGAAACGGCTTCTTTCGCATCAATCTCCCATACAGCTTCTCCTTGTGCAAAGTGCATTGTATAGTTGACCGATGCACAGTGACACCATCTGCAGCAAGTTGATGCTGCAGCTCTCTGGAGGTGGTCTGAGGATTGTCCTTGACTGATCTCACCATTCTTCTTCTCTGCCTTTCTGATGTTTTTCTTGGCCTGCCACTTCTGGCCTTAACAAGAACTGTCCCTGTGTTCTTCCATTTCCTTACTATGTTCCTCACAGTGGAAACTGACAGGTTAAATCTCTGAGACAGCTTTTTGTATCCTTTCCCTGAACAACTATGTTGAATAATCTTTGTTTTCAGATCATTTGACAGTTGTTTTGAGGAGCCCATGATGCCACTCTTCAGAGGAGATTCAAACAGGAGAACAACTTGCAAGTGGCCACTTTAACCCCTTCACCCCCAAGGGTGGTTTGCACGTTAATGACCGGGCCAATTTTTACAATTCTGACCACTGTCTCTTTATGAGGTTATAACTCTGTAACGCTTCAACGGATCTTCGCGATTCTGAATTGTTTTCTCGTGACATATTGTACTTCACGTTATTGGTAAAATTTCTTCGATATAACTTGCGTTTATTTTTGAAAAAATGCAAATATTGCGAAAATTTTGAAAATTTTGCAATTTTCAAACTTTGAATTATTATTCCCTTAAAACAGAGAAATATGTCACACAAATTATTAATAAATAACATTTCCCACTTGTGAAAAATCACAGCTACTATCAAGCCCTGGGGTTAGTAATGGAGAGGTGTCTATCAGACACCCCTATTACTAACCCAGTATTAAAAATTAAATACACACACAGAAAAAAATACTTTATTTCAATAAAAACTCCCCCACACTATCACTCGTCCACCAATTTAAAAAAAAAAACATGCAGGTCTGCTATAGTCCACATAGTCTGATGTAGTCCAGAAACTGATACCTGAAAAACATAAAAAGACAGAGCTAACAGCAAGAGACAGTCCCTCGTTCACCAGTTCATTAGAAAAAATATTCCCATGAAGCTCCATTGTATTTCACTTTCCTCAAATCTGGCTCCCGCGACTGTGAATAGCAGTAGTTACCGCTATTCACAGGTGCCGGCTACTGATGACAACGCTCAACAGAGCTGAGTTCAGGTATAAGATATAAGTGGGGCCTTATAGGTACGATCTCCTGAAGCAGAACTCTCAGAGGTAGACAGTGCTGACACTTTTACTGCCAACATCAGTACTCCAAATAAGTACGGTATATTCTGCAAATAGTCTGTGGAACAGAAAAGATTTGGAAGCCACTTACAATGCATTATTTTTTAGGAATGAAAATAAATCCCCTAATAAAGTGACATGCAAAGTTTCATAACTGTCCATGCTAAACAAAAGTATTTTAAACAAAATGAAACGTTTTGTTACTCTTTACCAGGGCCGGCTCCAGGTTTTTATGGGCCCCGGGCGAAAGAGTTTCAATGGGCCTCTTTAACACAGACCACAATTCATGATGCACAGATACGGCAGAGAAATATGGGTATAGTACAGTGCCAAAGATTTCACTTCTTACATTACATGAGTGATATCTATTGTAATTTCTACAATAGCTCAGAAACCGCCGAATTCTCACAGCGCACAGTACAGACCGGACAGTACAGTCCTTCATACAATATTATGGGTACCACATAGTCGCCCCCTCATCACTCATATAACACCCCATGCAGGATGTCACCTCCCCATCCCCCATATAATGCTCCATACAGAAAACTGGACCCAATATAATGCTCCATACAGGATACTGGTCCCCATATAATGCTCCATACAAAATATGGAGCTCTCCTCTGAACTGCGCTTCGCTCTGCACTGTTACGGCTCAGGAGAGGCCGTATCACCTCCCCATCACCTCCATCATGGCCTTCTCCCCATCACCTCCATCAATGCCTTCTCCCCATCACCTCCATCACTGCTTTCTCCCCATAACCCCCATCATTGCCTTCTCCCCATCACCTCCATCATGGCCTTCTCCCCATCACCCTATCATGGCCTTCTCCCCATCACCTCCATCAATGCCTTCTCCCCATCACCCCCCATCATTGCCTTCAAGTTCTCCCCATCACCTCCATCAATGCCTTCTCCCCATCACCTCCATCAATGCCTTCTCCCCATCATTGCCCTCTCCTCCACCTACACACACACAGCAACATTCACCTGTCTGCACATTCTCACACACACACACACCTCACCTGTCCGGCGTCTGCGCTCTCTGCCACAGCCGGCCGCTGAATGATGACATCATCCAGCGGCACTGCTGTAAGAGGAAGCGCGGGCGCCCTGCAGAGGGAGCCTGGAGCTGCGGAGGCACGGGAGAGGTAAGTATTGTGCTGGCTGCAGGGGCCCTGAGCAAGCGGGGGGGCCCAGTGGCGGCGCTGGCACCGCTCTCCTCCTCTGACGGGCGCCGGGGTGCCCGACGGCGAGTGGGCCCCTCCCGCCTGCTCAGGGCCCCGGCACTTGCCCGGGTACGCCGGGTGCTGACGCCGGCCCTGCTCTTTACTGTGCTTCCAGCTTAACCACTTTTCTTCTACAATCTACAGTGTTCCCAAATGTAGTCATTCAGTAATTTACAGAGAATTGTTTTATTGGAGCAAATTGTTATCAGTGTAATCGCATGTACTCCTCTCTCTCTGTTTTTAACTGGTACGCTGCTGCTTTTCCCCTGACTTTAATTCCATGTAGCATACTTCAAATTTACTGAATGCATATTGATATGTCTGTGCTCCTCACATCTAGGCCTATCCCTCCATCTTATTCTGTCTCTTTCTTCAGCTTTGATGCTAGTCAAATGTTCTATTAACTGCATTCTGTTAATTGCTCCCTTCTGTGAACTGTCCTCCTGCTCTCTCCTCCTCCTCCTGTCTCTCTCACCTGGCTTCATTTCTTGGACATTTGAATGGTATAAGTTGAATGGAGCAGGTCAGATAAGACCTTGGTCAGATGCGACATCATTTTAAGTGTGACATCTTTAAAGTGTTACATCAGTAATATACCAGAAATCAGTCAGAAGATAAGAATAATCACTACCTTCTAATTTTGCTTGCCTTTCTTTTATCCTGATCCTTAACCATACTTACATTTGCCCTCATCATTTTTGCTCCACTAATCCTCACTCTCCTTCGCTATCCCCAAACGCCTCCACCCTCAAACCAAATAACTATCTCCCTCTCTCTCTTACCCCCCTACCTCGCCTCATCTGCAGACCTGCTCCTTAACCTCAGACATCTCCAACTAAAATATAACATAAGCCGGTCACTCTCCTTCACCCACCTGCTTTCCGTTTCTCTGTTTCTTCTCACTGCTGGCGACATATCCCCCAATCCTGGCCCCTCCGCCTCATACATCCCACTAATCCTCACACCTATAATTCACACTAAGCGAGATCGCTAACGAGATCTCTAAAGCGTCAGCGATTTTATGACGCAGCAGCGATCTCGTTAGCGACGTCGCTGTGTGTGACATGTAGCGGCGATGTGGCCCCCGCTGCGATGTCGCTGATCGTTCATGAACGTTCTGAGCCGTTTTTTGGTCGTTGGTGTCCCGCTGATGAGCCTGAATCACTGAGTGTGACACCCTTTATGAACGACTTTACCAGCGGCGCAGGCGGGACTAGGTTTTCCCAACGACCGCAGAGGTCGTTATACACATCGCTGATCTCTGATGAGATCTTTGTGTTTGGAAGGTAACTAGCAACCATATAGCGATCGCACCAACGATCTCGCCAGGTTGTGTCGTTGTCGTGATCGCTGGTGCGATCGCTAAGTATGACAGTGCCTTAAGAGAAAATACGGCAATCCCTCACACTTAAAATCTGTGCCACTGCCCCCTACCCCCTGCTTCCTCTCTCTGGAGCACTTTGGAATGCCCGCTCCTTCTATGACAAGCTCCACGTGATCCACAATCTCTTTACTTCCCGCAACCTCTCCTTCCTGGCCCTCACTGAGACCTGGCTGATGCCCCCCGACATGGGGGTTTCCTTCTTTCTAATAACTGATCCTTCAACCCTATCCAACCCCCACCCTCCCTTATCCTCCCTTCTTTCAAGGTCAACTCGGTCCGTATCTACTATCCCTCTAATCTTCAAATGGCTGTCATATACGGACCACTGGGCTCCGCCACTGACTTCATCGACCAATTCTCCAGCTGGCTTCTTCACTTTCTCTCTGCTGACATCCCCACCATCATCATGGGTGACTTTAATATCCCTACTGACACCTGCCAGCCAGCAGCCTCCAAACTCCTGTCTCTTACTTCATCCTTTTGACTTACTCAGTGGTCCTCCACAGCCACCCACACAGACGGACATACATTAGACCTCATCTTCACCCGCCTCTGTTCCCTATCTAATCTCCCCCTATCTGACCACCACCTACTCACCTTCTCATCCCTGTCCTCCTCACCTGCCCCCCCATGTCCAGCCACTAGCACATCCTCGCAGAAACCTCGCACACCTAGACATCCACAGACTCTCTTCTACCTCTGTCCTCCATATCTTCAGTCCTCGACATGGACAGCGCCACCGCTTTCTATAACACCGCCCTCATATCAGCCATAGACTCAGTCACCCCTCCCACGCATGGCAAAGTGCAACGAATCAATAGGCAACCCTGGCAGAACAATCTCACCAAAAAACTTCCACAATCATCCAGGGTCGCAAAACAGCTTTGGAAGAAAACACACCTGTCAGACGACTTCACTGCTTTCAAACAAGCTACACTTGCCTTCAAAATAGCCCTCACCTCTGCTAAACAGACCTATTTCACAAACCTTGTATCTTCATTATCCTACAACCCAAAACAACTGTTCAGCACATTCAACTCTCTCCTCCACTCACCACTGCCACCTCCAACTCCCCTCATCTCTGCCGAGGACTTTACCACCTACTTCAAAAATAAGATCGACCAAACAAGGCAAACCTTTACTGTTCCACCACCCCAACCACTCCATATGCAAGACCTCTGCCCTTCCCTAATAACATCCCTCTCCATCATCACTGAAGGAGAGCTTACTCATCTCCGTTCCAAATCACACCTCACCACCTGTTCACTTGACCCAAACCCTTCCCACCTGCCCCCCAACCTCACTAACACGCTCATTCCAGCCCTAACCCATCTCTTCAACCTATTGCTATCTTCTGGTACCCTCCCCTCAGCCTTCAAACATGCCACCATCACACCAATCATCAAAAAAACAAACCTTGACCCAACTGCTATGCCCAGCTATCGCCACATATCACTGCTCCCGTTTGCTTCCAAACTCCTTGAGCAGCATGTCCATGCTCAATTTTCCTCCCACCTCTCATCTAACTCTCTCCTTGACAACCTCCATTCTGGCTTCTGCAACTACCACTCCACCGAAACTGCCCTGACCAAAATTACTGATGACTTACAGCAAAAGCTAACAGACAGTTCTCCATCCTCTTCCTCCTCGACCTGTCCTCTGCCTTTGACACTGTCAACCACTGCCTACTGCTACAGATTCTTTTTTCCCTTGGCATCAAAGACCTTGCCCTGTCCTGGATCGCCTCTTTCCAACCGCACATTTAGCATTTTCCACTCCCACACTACCTCTTCATCCCGCCCTCTCTCTGTTGGAGTCCCTCAAGGCTCTGTCCTGGGGCCCCTACTTTTTTCCATCTATACTCTTGGCCTAGGACAACTCATAAAGTCCCATGACTGTATGCGGACGACACTCAGATCTACCTCAGATCTACCTCACTGGCCCATATGTCACCTCTCTGCTATCCAGAATCCCGGAGTGTCTATCAGCCATATCCTCCTTCTTCACCTCTCGCTTCCTAAAAATCAATCTACACAAAACCGAACTCATCATCTTTCCTATATCTCACTTATCTTCCCTACCCGATCTATCTATTATGGTAAACGGCATCACGCTCTCTCCCGCACCTGAAATCTGCTGCCTCGGAGTAAAGGGTATGCCACACTGAACAATATCGCTAACGGGATCGCTAAAAAACGTCACTATTTAGCGATGTTGTTCAGTGCGGCAGCTGCCAGCGACGAGCTTCCTGCTGTGATCTCGCTCGTCGCTGGAATCGTTCCGGACCCTATTTTCTCGTCTGCGCTCCCGCTGGGTAAGTATATATCGCTAGTGTGGCACCTTTTCTTAGCGATTTAGCGGTACTTTTGTACCGCTAAAGTCGTTAAGAAGATCGCTAACGGCGATAGCGTCGTTAACTATATCGCTAAATGTGGCCGCACTTAGCGATATAGAAACAATCCCGCTAGCAATCGCATTATTATGCGTCGTTATCGTGATCGCTAGCGGGATTGTTTAGTGTGGCAGTACCTTTACTCTCGAATCTACCCTGTCCTTCAAAGCACACGTCCAAACTCTTGCCACCTCCTGTCGCCTCCAACTCAAAAATATTTCCAGAATCCGTCCCTTCCTCAGCCCTCAATCTACTAAAACTTTTGTGCATGCCCTCATCATCTCCCACCTTGATTACTGCAACACAAGCCGCTGTGGCCTCTCTTGCACCACTCCAGTCTGTCATCAACTCTGCTGCCCGACAAATCCACCTCTCTCCTCGCTACTCCCCTGTTTCTCCACAATGCAAATCCCTCCACTGGATCCCAATTCCCCAACGAATCCAGTTCAAACTACTAACACTGACCTACAAAGCCATCCAGAACCTGTCCCCTCCCTATATCTCTGAACTAATCTCCAAATATCTTCCCTCACGTAATCTTTGATCCTCCCAAGACCTCCTACTCTCCTCCACACTTATTTATTCCTCACACAGCCGCCTCCAAGATTTCTCCCGAATATCCCCCATCCTCTGGAATTCCATGCCTCAACATGTCAGATTATTCACCACCCTTGGATCCTTCAGACGGAACCTGAAAACCCATCTCTTCAGGAAAGCCTACAGCCTGCAATAACCATTCTGCCGCCTCACCAACACCTGACCTGCCGCCTCACCACCACCAGAGCTGCCGCACCCCCTACCTTCTGTCTCTTTCCCATTATCCCGTAGAATGTAAGTTCGCAAGGATAGGGTCCTCTCCCCTCTGTACCAGTCTGTCATTGTAAATTTGTTTACTGTAAACGATATGTATAACTTTGTATGTAACCCCTTCTCATGGCGCTATACAAATAATAATAATAATAATGTAATGTCACAGCTCTTATATGGGAACTGTATGTATGTTACCTGCTATAAAAATACATGAGCAGAGCGGAAAAACTGCAGACACAATTTGATTGTGACACCTCCAAGATCACATTGGCCCCACAAGATGCATTTTGATTGGCCCATTCACCTTCCACTCAAAATAAGCAGACAGCACCCTGTAGAGCTGCCATGCTGATTGGCACACTGTTATGAACTGCTACAAGCACTAAGGAAAGATGGGAACTCTGTCCCTACAATAGGACTGAGCTTGATCCCTACGATGTAACGGGGAACCTGATCCTGCGACCAGACCCGCTAAAGTCCTCAGCTAGTCTGAACGAAGACCTATAGTTGCGAGGGAGGAATCCCTACAAGATCTAGGGACTGGGAGAAAAGGTGGACACCTCCTAACAGAAATTGTAGCAGGGAAAATTAAACAGAAAACAAATTACTACGAGATCCTAAGATTAAGCAAAACTGACAGAGTAAGGCACCAAGCACCCGGCTAGCTTAAGAGTAGATAATACAATGAAGTCCAGCAAAGCCAGAAGGGCGGAGCCAGACTAAATATGGAAAAAAAGGTCATGTGACCAGCAAACTGAAACAAAATCTAACAAGAGGGTTCTAACAGTACCCTCCCTTCTAAGAGGATCCTCCGGATCCCCTAGGACTTAGGCTTATCCGGAAACCTCTTGTGAAACGCTCTGACAAGTCTAGACGCAGAAACATCATCCGCCCTCACCCATGAGTTATCCTCGGGTCCATAACCCTTCCAAGCGACGAGGTACTGCAAACCCCCTCTATACCGTCTAGAATTTAGGATGCGGGAAATCTCATATTGCCCGTCCTCCACCACCAGGGGAACAGTGGTCGAGACGTCTCCATCTGAGAGCTCAGCTTTTTTCAAGAGAGAAACATGAAACACCGGATTAATCTTCCAGGAGGTGGGAAGCTCCAACTTAACAGCAGATTGGTTAATAACCTGAAGCACCTTAAAGGGCCCAACAAACTTGGGACCCAATTTCTTAGACGGAATCCTCAAGCGCAGATTCTTAGAGGACAACCAGACCATGTCACCAATAGCAAACAAAACCTCTTGTCGTTTTCTATCAAAATACACTTTGGATCTTTTGTTAGCCTCCTGAAGATTACCACGCACATCAGTCCAAACTCTCTCCAACACACCAGAAAAATTCTCCTCTTCAGGTACAGCCGATCCCAACTTGGAAAATGACCCAAAAGACGGATGTCTCCCAGTACAACAAAAAAAAGGCGAACAACCAGCAGAAGCGGATGTATGATTGTTAACAGCAAACTCAGCAAGTGGCAGAAACTCAGACCACCCCTCTTGATTATCAGTCACAAAACAACGCAAGAACTGCTCAACATCCTGGTTTTTCCTTTCTGTCTGGCCATTAGACTCAGGATGATATCCGGATGAAAATGACAAATGAACTCCCAACCTGTCACAAAAGGCGCGCCAAAAACTAGCCACAAACTGAGGTCCCCTATCAGAAACAATGTCAGTAGGAACACCATGTAGTCTGACTATTTCCTTGACAAAGGCCTTAGCAAGAGTCTTAGCGCAGGGCAATTTGATGAAAGGAACCAAGTGACACATCTTGCTAAAACGGTCCACGACCACCCAGATGACAGTGAAACCCTCAGAGGGGGGAAGGTCAGTAATAAAGTCCATAGCCAAATGTGTCCAAGGTGCACTAGGGACCTCCAGAGGGCAAAGCAACCCCGCAGCAGGAGTATGAGAAGACTTAGATCTAGCACACACAGTGCATTGACGCACCCACTTAATGACTTCCTTCTGCCATCCAGGCCACCAAAAGCTGCGACCCACAAGTCTCTTGGTCTCAGAGATTCCAGGATGACCTGCCAACCGAGAGTCATGACATTCAACAAACAAATCTCTCCTCAGGGTACCAGGCACAAACAACCTCCCATGCGGCGTGTTAGATGGGGCATTCTCCTGTGCTTTAAGAATCTCATCTTCCAACACGGAGTCCAAAACCGCAATAACAACCCCCTCTTGCAAAATGTTTTCCTCCTCCTCAGTACCCACCATAGGAGAAAAACTGCGAGACAAAGCATCAGCTTTAACATTTTTAGAACCTGGGATGTAAGTAACGGTAAAATTAAAGCGTGAGAAAAACAGTGCCCACCTAGCCTGACGGGCATTCAAGCGTTTGGCAGCATCAAGGTAGATCAGATTTTTATGATCGGTGAAGACTTGAACAGGAAATTCCGCTCCCTCCAAAAAATGACGCCAGTGTTCAAATGCGAGTTTAATTGCCAACAATTCCCGATTACCGATATCATAATTTAGTTCAGACTCAGAAAATTTCTTTGAAAAAAAGCACAAGGATGTACTCCATCCGTCTTTTCCTGAGACAACACCGCGCCGACCCCCACAGAAGAAGCATCAACCTCAACCAAAAATGGTTTAGTCACCAGGCTGCGTAAGGATGGGAGCAGAGCTGAACCTCTCCTTTAGCAACACAAAAGCCTCAATGGCCTCAGTAGTCCACTGAACCGCATCAGCACCTTTCCTGGTGAGATCGGTCAGAGGTTTGGCAATCACAGAAAAAATTTTTATGAATTTTCTATAATAATTGGCGAATCCCAAAAACCTCTGTATTGATTTCACACCAATAGGTCTAGGCCAATCCTGCACAGCTTGCACTTTCACAGGGTCCATCTCAAAACCTTCACTGGAGACAATGTAGCCCAAAAAACTAAGTCTCTGTACAGCGAACTCACATTTTTCTAGTTTGGCAAAAAGTGAATTATCACTCAGTAACTGTAATACTTCACGCACACTCCTCCAATGAGACTCCAAATCCGGTGAATAAATCAAAATGTCATCCAAATACACAACCACACTTCTGCCGATCAAAGGTCTAAGGATGTCATTAATAAGATTCTGAAAAAATGCCGGAGCACTGGAAAGTCCAAAAGGCATGACCAGATTCTCAAAATGACCCAGTGGAGTGTTAAACGCAGTCTTCCATTCATCCCCCTCCTTCATGCGCAACAAATTGTATGCCCCTCGAAGATCAATTTTCGAGAACCACTTGGCCCCCACTAACTGATTAAACAAATCAGGAATCAATGGCAGTGGGTAAGGATTGTGTACAGTAATCTTATTAATCTCACGAAAGTCTAGACAAGGCCGTAAACCGCCGTCCTTTTTTTTAACAAAAAAAAATCCAACCGCCACAGGAGATTTGGAAGGCCTAATGTGACCGGCGGCCAAGCTTGTCTGTATGTATTCCTCCAAAGCCTTTCTCTCAGGAATAGTCAAATTAAATAAACGACTTTTAGGAAGAGTCGCTCCAGGGACAAATTCAATTGCACAATCATAATCTCTATGAGGAGGCAATACCTGCGATTCTTTATCAGAAAAAACTTTCCAAAAATCCTGAATAGGTACAGGTAACTCCCCCTTAACTACAGCAGCAATACGCCCGTTACAACACTTGTCATAACACTTAGGACTCCAGGACTTAATTTCATTGGTAGACCAATCCAGTACCGGATTGTGCAATTTTAACCAGGGTAACCCCAAAATCACCGGAGAAGGTAAATTATTCAAAACTACCAAATCCAAATTCTCTTGATGAACACCATTAATAGTAAGAGGAAATTCACAGATATGGTGTGTAACATTTTTCAAGGGAGAGCCATCCGCAGACACCACATTAATAGGAGAAGACAGAAGTTTGGGTTTTAATTTTAGTTTTTCCAAAAATTTCCCATCAATCACATTGAGAGTTGAACCACAATCCACAAATACCCGAAACTCCATTAATTCCTCCTCACCAGCAGTGGTAGCAGAAAGAAAGACACCTTTATTGTTTAAACAAGCTATGCGGGCGAAACTGACCTCATTTTCTTTTTTCTCTTTATTCATTCGAAGCGCACAGTTCTTAATGAAATGCTCAGATTTACCACAGTAGAAACACAAACCTTGAGCAAATCTGCGTTCTTTTTCCCGAGAGTGAGGTGCCATTGCTCCAATTTCCATCGGCTCTGCAATGTCAGTACATTCCTTCTCCAAACCTGGAGCTGACAAAGCAGACTTACTCTCATTAACCCTTGCACGCAGTCTCCTATCCACCCGTATGGCCAATTGCATAGCCTCTTGCAAGTTACCAGGTATAGGATAAGCAATCAGCAAATCTTTAACCCTTTCACTTAATCCTGCAAGAAATAAACTTTTCAAAGCTGAATCGTTCCAGCCCACCTGGGTGGACCACCTACGGAAGTGAGTACAATATTTTTCCACATTACCCGATCCCTGTCTCATACGTCTCAACTCTGTCTCAGCTGATGAAACACGATCCGGATCGTCATACAACAACCCCAAAGCAGAAAAAAAAAACATCCACTGATCCAAAGCATGGATCACTAGGCTGCATAGAAAAGGCCAAGTCCTGAGGTTCTTTGCGCAAAAGTGACATTATAAACCCTATGCGCTGTGATTCATCACCAGAGGATCTGGGTCTCAAACGAAAATACAACAAGCAAGCATTTTTAAAAGAAAAAAAATCTTGTTGTTCACCAAAAAATAAATCAGGCAAACGTACCTTTGGCTCCACGAAATGTGCTCCAGAACAACTACTCACGTGTTGCCGGATTTCAGCCACCTCCAGAGAGAGACCCTGCAGGCGTTCAGCCAAATCCCGAACCGACACCATGATGAACATACAAAAAAAGGCTGCACTCTATCATACTAAAGCATGACAATATGGAATACATGAAATTTAGAATAGCAATATGGCTTTGGAATATAAGGAAAAATTTGAGACGCTTAGTATAAACATTTGGCCAAACATTTTAAAGCCCACCAACCATCGTCAAGGTGGTCTCAATACTGGTGAGTCCCTAACCTAATGTGAACATACCTCTATTAGGCTGATATCTGAATTTCTGGGTGAATATGCACCTCTGTCAGCAATGCCTGCATTTATGGGTAAAGCAGGGACCTGGTGTAATTAAAATCACCACCTGGTGGGGGGGAGTGCTCGGTCAGCAAGCTAACATACAATAGACAAAAAAACCTGACTGGCACTTCCAGACTAATGTGAACTAGGTGCAAGCCAAGGGAAGCTACCCCCATGTAAAACATACAAAAAAAGGCTGCACTCTATCATACTAAAGCATGACAATATGGAATACATGAAATTTAGAATAGCAATATGGCTTTGGAATATAAGGAAAAATTTGAGACGCTTAGTATAAACATTTGGCCAAACATTTTAAAGCCCACCAACCATCGTCAAGGTGGTCTCAATACTGGTGACTGCCAGTCAGGTTTTTTTGTCTATTGTATGTTAGCTTGCTGACCGAGCACTCCGCCCCCACCAGGTGGTGATTTTATTACACCAGGTCCCTGCTTTACCCATAAATGCAGGCATTGCTGACAGAGGTGCATATTCACCCAGAAATTCAGATATCAGCCTAATAGAGGTATGTTCACATTAGGTTAGGGACTCACCAGTATTGAGACCACCTTGACGATGGTTGGTGGGCTTTAAAATGTTTGGCCAAATGTTTATACTAAGCGTCTCAAATTTTTCCTTATATTCCAAAGCCATATTGCTATTCTAAATTTCATGTATTCCATATTGTCATGCTTTAGTATGATAGAGTGCAGCCTTTTTTTGTATGTTTTACATGGGGGTAGCTTCCCTTGGCTTGCACCTAGTTCACATTAGTCTGGAAGTGCCAGTCAGGTTTTTTTGTCTATTGTATGTTAGCTTGCTGACCGAGCACTCCGCCCCCACCAGGTGGTGATTTTAATTACACCAGGTCCCTGCTTTACCCATAAATGCAGGCATTGCTGACAGAGGTGCATATTCACCCAGAAATTCAGATATCAGCCTAATAGAGGTATGTTCACATTAGGTTAGGGACTCACCAGTATTGAGACCACCTTGACGATGGTTGGTGGGCTTTAAAATGTTTGGCCAAATGTTTATACTAAGCGTCTCAAATTTTTCCTTATATTCCAAAGCCATATTGCTATTCTAAATTTCATGTATTCCATATTGTCATGCTTTAGTATGATAGAGTGCAGCCTTTTTTTGTATGTTTTACATGGGGGTAGCTTCCCTTGGCTTGCACCTAGTTCACATTAGTCTGGAAGTGCCAGTCAGGTTTTTTGTCTATTGTATGTTAGCTTGCTGACCGAGCACTCCGCCCCCACCAGGTGGTGATTTTAATTACACCAGGTCCCTGCTTTACCCATAAATGCAGGCATTGCTGACAGAGGTGCATATTCACCCAGAAATTCAGATATCAGCCTAATAGAGGTATGTTCACATTAGGTTAGGGACTCACCAGTATTGAGACCACCTTGACGATGGTTGGTGGGCTTTAAAATGTTTGGCCAAATGTTTATACTAAGCGTCTCAAATTTTTCCTTATATTCCAAAGCCATATTGCTATTCTAAATTTCATGTATTCCATATTGTCATGCTTTAGTATGATAGAGTGCAGCCTTTTTTTGTATGTTTTACATGGGGGTAGCTTCCCTTGGCTTGCACCTAGTTCACATTAGTCTGGAAGTGCCAGTCAGGTTTTTTTGTCTATTGTATGTTAGCTTGCTGACCGAGCACTCCACCCCACCAGGTGGTGATTTTAATTACACCAGGTCCCTGCTTTACCCATAAATGCAGGCATTGCTGACAGAGGTGCATATTCACCCAGAAATTCAGATATCAGCCTAATAGAGGTATGTTCACATTAGGTTAGGGACTCACCAGTATTGAGACCACCTTGACGATGGTTGGTGGGCTTTAAAATGTTTGGCCAAATGTTTATACTAAGCGTCTCAAATTTTTCCTTATATTCCAAAGCCATATTGCTATTCTAAATTTCATGTATTCCATATTGTCATGCTTTAGTATGATAGAGTGCAGCCTTTTTTTGTATGTTTTACATGGGGGTAGCTTCCCTTGGCTTGCACCTAGTTCACATTAGTCTGGAAGTGCCAGTCAGGTTTTTTTGTCTATTGTATGTTAGCTTGCTGACCGAGCACTCCGCCCCCACCAGGTGGTGATTTTAATTACACCAGGTCCCTGCTTTACCCATAAATGCAGGCATTGCTGACAGAGGTGCATATTCACCCAGAAATTCAGATATCAGCCTAATAGAGGTATGTTCACATTAGGTTAGGGACTCACCAGTATTGAGACCACCTTGACGATGGTTGGTGGGCTTTAAAATGTTTGGCCAAATGTTTATACTAAGCGTCTCAAATTTTTCCTTATATTCCAAAGCCATATTGCTATTCTAAATTTCATGTATTCCATATTGTCATGCTTTAGTATGATAGAGTGCAGCCTTTTTTTGTATGTTTTACATGGGGGTAGCTTCCCTTGGCTTGCACCTAGTTCACATTAGTCTGGAAGTGCCAGTCAGGTTTTTTTGTCTATTGTATGTTAGCTTCTGACCGAGCACTCCGCCCCCACCAGGTGGTGATTTTAATTACACCAGGTCCCTGCTTTACCCATAAATGCAGGCATTGCTGACAGAGGTGCATATTCACCCAGAAATTCAGATATCAGCCTAATAGAGGTATGTTCACATTAGGTTAGGGACTCACCAGTATTGAGACCACCTTGACGATGGTTGGTGGGCTTTAAAATGTTTGGCCAAATGTTTATACTAAGCGTCTCAAATTTTTCCTTATATTCCAAAGCCATATTGCTATTCTAAATTTCAGTATTCCATATTGTCATGCTTTAGTATGATAGAGTGCAGCCTTTTTTTGTATGTTTTACATGGGGTAGCTTCCCTTGGCTTGCACCTAGTTCACATTAGAAGAAAAAATATATGATTATTTTTACAGGTAACTACCCCTACCTAATAGTTGGGGTTTCCTTAAAGGATAAATGTATGGATAAAATATCACACAATGAGAGGTATTTTAAACAAAATGTATATCAATTTTATTAGAGCATTAAAAATATACAATAATTGAGACTTATGGACAAGGGTACAGTGGGAACAAGATATAAAAACAGCTAATCAACTGTCATAAAGATGACAGTGGACGGAAATGAGAAAGAAAACACATAACAAACCCTCCAAGCCGGCAGTTATGCAAACATATAACTGAATCCAAAGAAAAATAAGATATCATATAGTATCCCGAAAGAGTATATGGCCAGGTGATAACATTCAATAGTGTGCCCTTATTTCATCTGAATACCAAGTAGTCAGCAATTTCTGCCCATATAGTTGTTATAAATTGCGTCTCTGGCGACAGTTATTGGGGTTTTCATCACCATATGAATATACCAGAGACCTAATCTTAAAATCCTGGGCACCGATTGCTGACGCTCATTTGTTTAATAACTGAGGCGTTTTCTTGTTTACCAACAAGTTATCACCTGGCCATATACTCTTTCGGGATACTATATGATATCTTATTTTTCTTTGGATTCAGTTATATGTTTGCATAACTGCCGGCTTGGAGGGTTTGTTATGTGTTTTCTTTCTCATTTCCGTCCACTGTCATCTTTATGACAGTTGATTAGCTGTTTTTATATCTTGTTCCCACTGTACCCTTGTCCATAAGTCTCAATTATTGTATATTTTTAATGCTCTAATAAAATTGATATACATTTTGTTTAAAATACCTCTCATTGTGTGATATTTTATCCATACATTTATCCTTTAAGGAAACCCCAACTATTAGGTAGGGGTAGTTACCTGTAAAAATAATCATATATTTTTTCTTCTGGTTCGGTTATATGTTTGGCTGGAGGTATGTCCCGAGTAGCCACGGTGACAATGTTTTAGGTTCACCTAGTTCACATTAGTCTGGAAGTGCCAGTCAGGTTTTTTTGTCTATTGTATGTTAGCTTGCTGACCGAGCACTCCGCCCCCACCAGGTGGTGATTTTAATTACACCAGGTCCCTGCTTTACCCATAAATGCAGGCATTGCTGACAGAGGTGCATATTCACCCAGAAATTCAGATATCAGCCTAATAGAGGTATGTTCACATTAGGTTAGGGACTCACCAGTATTGAGACCACCTTGACGATGGTTGGTGGGCTTTAAAATGTTTGGCCAAATGTTTATACTAAGCGTCTCAAATTTTTCCTTATATTCCAAAGCCATATTGCTATTCTAAATTTCATGTATTCCATATTGTCATGCTTTAGTATGATAGAGTGCAGCCTTTTTTTGTATGTTTTACATGGGGTAGCTTCCCTTGGCTTGCACCTAGTTCACATTAGTCTGGAAGTGCCAGTCAGGTTTTTTTGTCTATTGTATGTTAGCTTGCTGACCGAGCACTCCGCCCCCACCAGGTGGTGATTTTAATTACACCAGGTCCCTGCTTTACCCATAAATGCAGGCATTGCTGACAGAGGTGCATATTCACCCAGAAATTCAGATATCAGCCTAATAGAGGTATGTTCACATTAGGTTAGGGACTCACCAGTATTGAGACCACCTTGACGATGGTTGGTGGGCTTTAAAATGTTTGGCCAAATGTTTATACTAAGCGTCTCAAATTTTTCCTTATATTCCAAAGCCATATTGCTATTCTAAATTTCATGTATTCCATATTGTCATGCTTTAGTATGATAGAGTGCAGCCTTTTTTGTATGTTTTACATGGGGGTAGCTTCCCTTGGCTTGCACCTAGTTCACATTAGTCTGGAAGTGCCAGTCAGGTTTTTTTGTCTATTGTATGTTAGCTTGCTGACCGAGCACTCCGCCCCCACCAGGTGGTGATTTTAATTACACCAGGTCCCTGCTTTACCCATAAATGCAGGCATTGCTGACAGAGGTGCATATTCACCCAGAAATTCAGATATCAGCCTAATAGAGGTATGTTCACATTAGGTTAGGGACTCACCAGTATTGAGACCACCTTGACGATGGTTGGTGGGCTTTAAAATGTTTGGCCAAATGTTTATACTAAGCGTCTCAAATTTTTCCTTATATTCCAAAGCCATATTGCTATTCTAAATTTCATGTATTCCATATTGTCATGCTTTAGTATGATAGAGTGCAGCCGTTTTTTGTATGTTTTACATGGGGGTAGCTTCCCTTGGCTTGCACCTAGTTCACATTAGTCTGGAAGTGCCAGTCAGGTTTTTTTGTCTATTGTATGTTAGCTTGCTGACCGAGCACTCCGCCCCCACCAGGTGGTGATTTTAATTACACCAGGTCCCTGCTTTACCCATAAATGCAGGCATTGCTGACAGAGGTGCATATTCACCCAGAAATTCAGATATCAGCCTAATAGAGGTATGTTCACATTAGGTTAGGGACTCACCAGTATTGAGACCACCTTGACGATGGTTGGTGGGCTTTAAAATGTTTGGCCAAATGTTTATACTAAGCGTCTCAAATTTTTCCTTATATTCCAAAGCCATATTGCTATTCTAAATTTCATGTATTCCATATTGTCATGCTTTAGTATGATAGAGTGCAGCCTTTTTTTGTATGTTTTACATGGGGGTAGCTTCCCTTGGCTTGCACCTAGTTCACATTAGTCTGGAAGTGCCAGTCAGGTTTTTTTGTCTATTGTATGTTAGCTTGCTGACCGAGCACTCCGCCCCCACCAGGTGGTGATTTTAATTACACCAGGTCCCTGCTTTACCCATAAATGCAGGCATTGCTGACAGAGGTGCATATTCACCCAGAAATTCAGATATCAGCCTAATAGAGGTATGTTCACATTAGGTTAGGGACTCACCAGTATTGAGACCACCTTGACGATGGTTGGTGGGCTTTAAAATGTTTGGCCAAATGTTTATACTAAGCGTCTCAAATTTTTCCTTATATTCCAAAGCCATATTGCTATTCTAAATTTCATGTATTCCATATTGTCATGCTTTAGTATGATAGAGTGCAGCCTTTTTTTGTATGTTTTACATGGGGGTAGCTTCCCTTGGCTTGCACCTAGTTCACATTAGTCTGGAAGTGCCAGTCAGGTTTTTTTGTCTATTGTATGTTAGCTTGCTGACCGAGCACTCCGCCCCCACCAGGTGGTGATTTTAATTACACCAGGTCCCTGCTTTACCCATAAATGCAGGCATTGCTGACAGAGGTGCATATTCACCCAGAAATTCAGATATCAGCCTAATAGAGGTATGTTCACATTAGGTTAGGGACTCACCAGTATTGAGACCACCTTGACGATGGTTGGTGGGCTTTAAAATGTTTGGCCAAATGTTTATACTAAGCGTCTCAAATTTTTCCTTATATTCCAAAGCCATATTGCTATTCTAAATTTCATGTATTCCATATTGTCATGCTTTAGTATGATAGAGTGCAGCCTTTTTTTGTATGTTTTACATGGGGGTAGCTTCCCTTGGCTTGCACCTAGTTCACATTAGTCTGGAAGTGCCAGTCAGGTTTTTTTGTCTATTGTATGTTAGCTTGCTGACCGAGCACTCCGCCCCCACCAGGTGGTGATTTTAATTACACCAGGTCCCTGCTTTACCCATAAATGCAGGCATTGCTGACAGAGGTGCATATTCACCCAGAAATTCAGATATCAGCCTAATAGAGGTATGTTCACATTAGGTTAGGGACTCACCAGTATTGAGACCACCTTGACGATGGTTGGTGGGCTTTAAAATGTTTGGCCAAATGTTTATACTAAGCGTCTCAAATTTTTCCTTATATTCCAAAGCCATATTGCTATTCTAAATTTCATGTATTCCATATTGTCATGCTTTAGTATGATAGAGTGCAGCCTTTTTTTGTATGTTTTACATGGGGGTAGCTTCCCTTGGCTTGCACCTAGTTCACATTAGTCTGGAAGTGCCAGTCAGGTTTTTTGTCGACACCATGATGAAAACAGAAAATCTTTCCTTAGAGATTTTTTTTTTTTTTTATTTCTGGGCTGGACTTACTGTTATGAACTGCTACAAGCACTAAGGAAAGATGGGAACTCTGTCCCTACAATAGGACTGAGCTTGATCCCTACGATGTAACGGGGAACCTGATCCTGCGACCAGACCCGCTAAAGTCCTCAGCTAGTCTGAACGAAGACCTATAGTTGCGAGGGAGGAATCCCTACAAGATCTAGGGACTGGGAGAAAAGGTGGACACCTCCTAACAGAAATTGTAGCAGGGAAAATTAAACAGAAAACAAATTACTACGAGATCCTAAGATTAAGCAAAACTGACAGAGTAAGGCACCAAGCACCCGGCTAGCTTAAGAGTAGATAATCAATGAAGTCCAGCAAAGCCAGAAGGGCGGAGCCAGACTAAATAGGGAAAAAAAGGTCATGTGACCAGCAAACTGAAACAAAATCTAACAAGAGGGTTCTAACACACACAACCTTTACTGATATCATACAAGATTTTATAAGCTTATTTTGCGGCAACCTCCGATGCCATTGCTCTGGTGACCTTGTATACACCATAAATGCAATGAAACATGTCCGGGAGGGCGATTGGCATGTTTTTTTTTATTTTTTTATAAGGGCTGTGTTTCAAACCATATGGGAGACGTTGTAACCTGCAGCCACCATTCACTTTGGGATTGCAAACCGATTACTTGATTAGTACAGTTATGAACAGACCTGTGTACCCAAACACATGTTGATCAATAGATGAGGAACCATAAAATTCAAGTCATCCTATATGGTGCCAATAAAAGCTACAGCTTTTTGTGCAGAAGTCACAAGACCTCACACAGCTCTGTTTACAGAAAAATAGAAGTCATCTCCCTAATCCTATTTAAGGCCCACCAAGACACACACCTATGTTTTAGGATTAGACTCCTATTGTTCTATGGGCCCCGTCACACATAACGACACACCAGCGATCCCGACAACGATATGCACTTGTCAGGATCGCTGGTGAGCTGCCAAACAGGCAGCTCAAGCAGCGATCAGGACAGCGACACTGCGGGTAACGTCGCTTAGTTACCCGCAGTGTATGTTGGATACCAGCCCGATGGTGCAGGGAGCTGGTAACTAAGGTACACATCGGGTTTCCAGGCGCTGCGCAGCACCTGGAAACCCGATGTGTACCTTGGTTACCAGCTGATCGCTGGTCTCCTGCCTGCCACACGCTGCGATGCGTGCTGGCCAGCAGGAGGCCAACGATCAAAAAAATGTCCAGGACATTCAGCGACGATCAGCAATACCCAGCAGGGGGGCTGATTGTCGCTGAATGTCACACACAGCGATATCGCTGGGGAGATCGCTGTTGCGTCACAAAACTAGTGACTCAGCAGCGATCTCGCTAGCGAGATCGCTATGTGTGACGGGGCTTATGTTTGGTGTGCTCCACTATCTGTGTTTATTGTTCTTTAACTTCAATTCATCTCTGCTGGATTCCACTTCATCTGTCTACTGCTTCTGTGATTGCCTTCTGACAAAGTTCCACATTTCCTCGAGGAACTTCACCAAAGCCCGGGATCAGATTTCTGGCGTAGTGCACGGAGGCGCACCCCACTTGTCAGACTCTCCAGGTTCATGAAGAGCTGTGCATCTCTTCATGAATCAGGAGCGTCTGACTCCAGCACTCTCTATTATTCAGACCGGAGTGATCAACGCTGGTCTTCATGAATTGGGCCCAATGGCAGCAATGAAAACTACAGCTTGTCATAAACTCCCTGGAATACTAGGTCTCTTCCTCTTTCTCCTTCCAGAACATATGGCAGAAGCATATGTACAGGGAGTATAATACAGGGTTTATCACCTCACAGGACTGGGCAATTTCACTTCACACACATCATGTGCTAGTGTAGTGTCATCTAACTCAAACATAGCGGAAAGTTTTACCTCAGATAATAATCTTTATTTATATAGCACCAACATATTCCGCAGCGCTTTACAGTTTGAGGCTATGTGCACACGTTGCAAAATTTCTGCGGAAATTTCCGCAGAAACCGCGGTATTCCCGCCAGAAACTAGCGTTTTGCAAGCGTAATTAGTAGTTTGACAAGTGTGACCAACTTTTTACTATTGATGCCGCCTATGCTGCATCAGTAGTAAAAGATCTAATGTTAAAAATATTAAAAAACATAAAAAATCGTGATATTCTCACCTTCGGGCGTCCCCCGCAGCCTTCCTGGTCCTCAGCGACGCTCCCGGCCAATCCCGTTCCCAGGCGTCCTTAGCGACAATGACCCCAGATGACGCAGCATCACGCGAGACCGCTATGTCATCTGGGGTCATTGTCGCTAAGGACGCCTGGGAACGGCATTGGCCGGGAGCGTCACTGAGAGGCGGGAAAGCTGCGGGGGCCACCGGAATGTGAGAATATCACGATTTTTTTATTTTAATTATTGTTTTAATATGGATATGGTACCCAGGGAATGGAGGAGAGTCTCCTCTCCTCCAGGCCTTGGGTACCATCCGCACATGAACCGCTTACTTTGCGCATGGTGGGCACAGCCACATGCGGAAAGCAAGCTGTTCAATGCATTCCTATTGCCGCGATTCCGCAAAAAGAATGAGCATGCTGCGTATTTTTCTGCGATGCGATTCCACCGTGGAAAAACACACAGCATGTGCACAGCATTGCGGAATCCCATAGAATATAATGAGTTGCGTTGGGTAAGCGTTTTTGCCGCGTTTTCACAGCGGCAAAAACGCTAACAATCCACAACGTGTGCACATAGCCTAACAGTTCAGATATTCAGATATTGTGTGCTCCTCCATTATCTACCTCATGAAGTAGTGTAGTGTCATCTACTGAACATCACATACAGAGGATAGTTTAAACTCAGACATTTTGTGCTTCTCCAACATTCACTTCTGTACTAGTGTAGTGTGGAAATTTTACCTCAGAGATTGTGCTCACGTAACAGCGTCAATCACTGCCCCTGTATTCACACTGCAAACATGGCTGACATCTCTTGTAGTGATGGTGTTATACCCCATATGTGATGTCTGCAGCTTCTCAGAGTCCTGGTGTGATGGTGACTGTGGGGTGTGTGTGACAGCAGGAGCAGAAAAAGGACAGTCATTCTAGCCTGCTCAACATGGAGTAGCAGGGAGGACAGGAAGAAAGACCTATTTTCTGGTGGATTGGAAGGGGTTTGGTCCTGAGGAGAGAACGTGGGAGCCTCGGGAGAACATCCATGCCCCTCTCATCCTAGCTAAATTTCTTTCTGGCCTAAAAAAGGGGGCCTAAGGGGGGGGGTACTGTAGCGCCGGCGTCCCTGCCCTCTGCCAGGCAGGGACGCTGTTCCCCTGCGACTGCGTCCTCTGCCAGGCAGGGACGTCGCCCCCCTTACCCGCGCTCAGCGTCCTCCTTCCGCCCTGCTGGGGCCGCGCGCTCCTTCCCTGCTACTGGACTTAGGGCGCGCGCCCGCGCGCTCCCCCGCCCTTAAAGGGGCCGCGCGCATCTTTCAAAAAGGTCCCCGGCCAATGCCGGAGGACTCCACCCTATATAAGTACTTCCTCCTTAATGGAGGTGCCCGAGCAATGTTGTTATTGCACTGTTCACTACTCTGCTTTAGCCCTCAGGGTCCGTTACCAGTTACCTGCCTGTTTCCTGCCAGTTTGCTGTCTGCTACCTGCCCGCAAGCCTGCCTGGAGGTTCGGCCGTCACATGCGGTGACCATCGGCAATTCCAGAGACTCTCGCCTGCTCACTTGGGGGCGCTCATCTGCCATCTGCCTGCAAGCCTACCTGGAGGTTCGGCCATCACCTGCGGTGTCCATCGGCTATTCCAGAGACTCTCGCCGCTCACTTGGGGGCGCTCATCTGCCATCTGCCTGCAAGCCTACCTGGAGGTTCGGCCATCACCTGCGGTGTCCATCGGCTATTCCAGAGACTCTCGCCTGCTCACTTGGGGGCGCTCATCTGTCATCTGCCTGCTAGCCTACCGGGAGGCTCCACCATCTCAGGTCGTATATACCTGTCCATTCAGAGACTGCCCCGGCCCCTTGCCTGCCTGTTTATCCAGAGAAAACTAGATCTGAACTGAAAAAGTAAGTTAATGTGTATGCAAAATGTAAATGCATATTAACACATGACCATTACACAGAAAAACAGGCACAAAAAAACAAATATCCAAAAATGAAATAAAAAATCTTTTTGCAAAAATGCATGAAGGTAGTAATAATAATAAGGGTATTTAGTAAACATAATTTTGATCAAAATAATGTACAAGCCATCCCGCCACGTCAAGGCAACCCTCTGTGGGACAGTCCTACTCTAATATTGAAAACCTTTCCACTTGTCAAGTGACTTAAATGTGAACAAGGGCAGAGGGACTGAACCCACCAGTTGAAGCTCTGGCCAGACAGGATGGATTTTCTCAACTCAGAAAACAGGGCGGTCACACCCTTATATGCACGGAATGCACTATGAACTACATAGAAAACTAGATCTGAACTGAAAAAGTAAGTTAATGTGTATGCAAAATGTAAATGCATATTAACACATGACCATTACACAGAAAAACAGGCACAAAAAACAAATATCCAAAAATGAAATAAAAAATCTTTTTGCAAAAATGCATGAAGGTAGTAATAATAATAAGGGTATTTAGTAAACATAATTTTGATCAAAATAATGTACAAGCCATCCCGCCACGTCAAGGCAACCCTCTGTGGGACAGTCCTACTCTAATATTGAAAACCTTTCCACTTGTCAAGTGACTTAAATGTGAACAAGGGCAGAGGGACTGAACCCACCAGTTGAAGCTCTGGCCAGACAGGATGGATTTTCTCAACTCAGAAAACAGGGCGGTCACACCCTTATATGCACGGAATGCACTATGAACTACATAGAAAACTAGATCTGAACTGAAAAAGTAAGTTAATGTGTATGCAAAATGTAAATGCATATTAACACATGACCATTACACAGAAAAACAGGCACAAAAAAACAAATATCCAAAAATGAAATAAAAAATCTTTTTGCAAAAATGCATGAAGGTAGTAATAATAATAAGGGTATTTAGTAAACATAATTTTGATCAAAATAATGTACAAGCCATCCCGCCACGTCAAGGCAACCCTCTGTGGGACAGTCCTACTCTAATATTGAAAACCTTTCCACTTGTCAAGTGACTTAAATGTGAACAAGGGCAGAGGGACTGAACCCACCAGTTGAAGCTCTGGCCAGACAGGGTGTGACCGCCCTGTTTTCTGAGTTGAGAAAATCCATCCTGTCTGGCCAGAGCTTCAACTGGTGGGTTCAGTCCCTCTGCCCTTGTTCACATTTAAGTCACTTGACAAGTGGAAAGGTTTCAATATTAGAGTAGGACTGTCCCACAGAGGGTTGCCTTGACGTGGCGGGATGGCTTGTACATTATTTTGATCAAAATTATGTTTACTAAATACCCTTATTATTATTACTACCTTCATGCATTTTTGCAAAAAGATTTTTTATTTCATTTTTGGATATTTGTTTTTTTGTGCCTGTTTTTCTGTGTAATGGTCATGTGTTAATATGCATTTACATTTTGCATACACATTAACTTACTTTTTCAGTTCAGATCTAGTTTTCTATGTAGTTCATAGTGCATTCCGTGCATATAAGGGTGTGACCGCCCTGTTTTCTGAGTTGAGAAAATCCATCCTGTCTGGCCAGAGCTTCAACTGGTGGGTTCAGTCCCTCTGCCCTTGTTCACATTTAAGTCACTTGACAAGTGGAAAGGTTTTCAATATTAGAGTAGGACTGTCTCACAGAGGTTGCCTTGACGTGGCGGGATGGCTTGTACATTATTTTGATCAAAATTATGTTTACTAAATACCCTTATTATTATTACTACCTTCATGCATTTTTGCAAAAAGATTTTTTATTTCATTTTTGGATATTTGTTTTTTTGTGCCTGTTTTTCTGTTTATCCAGAGACTGCCCCGGTCACTTGCCGTGACTACCTGCCTGTCTACCCAGAGACTGCCCCGGTCACTTGCCGTGACTACCCGCCTGTTTATCCAGAGACTGCCCCGGTCACTTGCCGTGACTACCTGCCTGTCTACCCAGAGACTGCCCCGGTCACTTGCCGTGACTACCCGCCTGTTGATCCAGAGACTGCCCCGGTCACTTGCCGTGACCTCCCACCTGTCTGTCCAGAGACTGCCCCCGTCACTTGCAGTGACTTCCTGTCCGTCTCCCCGGGCGCCACCCGCTCCTTTACAAGGAAAGCCTCCTTGTATAATAAAGCTCAGAGGTTCCGCCTCCCAGACCCGTTACACAGTAACGTTGTGGTGCAGTGCATCAACTTGGGGGGAGGATAATCTTACTTTCTCACCCAAGTGTGAAGTGGCGCAGGTGCTGGGAATGCCAGAAAAATTGATACCACCGGAGGCTGTCTAGTTGGCAGTGAAGCAGGGAGACCCATGGACTGTAGCTGTCACCCTGACCCCGGAGCACCCACCTGGAAGCACAAAGGAGGGGCGCCGAATCCTGGAGCAAATGCAGGCTGAATTGACAAGACTCTCACCGCAGCAGATGCAACAGGTGGAAGCTGTTCTGGAATGCTATCAGGAGTCTTCGCCCGTCATGAGGATGACTTCGGGTGCACTACAGCCATAACCCATGAGATACCCACGGGAAGTGCCGCACCGATCCCGGAGAGATACCGACAGATACTGCCTCAAATGTACAAAGAAGTGAAATGAAATAAAAAAAGGAAAAAAGCAGTACATTCCGTTTACCGTATCATAAAAACCTAAGTCCGTTATTTAAGAAAGGTTCACATGGACAGGACAAGGTTTGTGAGGGCAGGACAAATGCAGGCATGCAGACAAAAGAACACCACCAGTAAGTAGACTGTTTCTTAGTGCCATTCTATTTTTTCTTTTTTGATTTACCTGAAGTGAAAGAAATGTTGGCACACATGCTGCAGAGTGGAGTCACACGGGAGAGCCAGAGCAGTTGGGCAGCTCCCATCGTCCTAGTTCGGAAGAAAGACGGAACCCTGCGTTTTTGTGTCGACTATAGGCGACTGAATGCTTGTATGGTGCGGGACTCTTACCCTTTACCCCGAATTGAAGAGTCGCTGTCTGCCTTGGGAAAGGCGAAGTATTTCTCGTCCCTGGATCTGCCCAGCAGATACTGGCAGGTGCCCATGGCCGAACATGACCAGCCGAAGACAGCGTTCATACTGCTCATGGGATTGGTTGAATTTAACCAGATGCCCTTTGGCATATAGGGCCGGAGCTGAGAACACGCATCTGCATACTGCATCTCAACACCTGCTTACAGTCTGATACCAGAAAGATTAGTATACAGCACTGATAACATGGTGGTCTGACACCAGAAAGATCTGCAAACAAGCACTGATAACATGGTGCTCTGACACCAGAAATATCTGAATGGAGCATTGATAACTTGGTGCTCTGACACCAGAAAGATCAGTATACAGCACTTATAACATGGTACCTGATAAAAAGATCAGTATAAAGCAAAGATCATAGATCAGTATACAGTATTATCAGTATCCAGCATGTAGGTTATATACTTGGAGGGGCACTAAAAACCTGCACAGCAGCATCAGTATACAGCACTGATAACATGGTATCTGATATCAGAAAGATCTATATACAGCACTGATAACATAGTTACTGATATCAGAAAGATCTGTATACAGCACTGATAACATGGTATCTGATAGAAAGATCTGTATACAGCACTGATAACATTGTGTCTGATAGAAAGATCTGTATACAGCACTGATAACATGGTATCTGATAGAAAGATCAGTATACAGCACTGATAACATGGTATCTGATATCAGAAAGATCTGTATACAGCACTGATAACATGGTGTCTGATAGAAAGATCTGTATACAGCACTGATAACATGGTATCTGATAGAAAGATCTGTATACAGCACTGATAACATGGTGTCTGATAGAAAGATCAGTATACCTCAAATTCGTCTTCAGCAGACACTGGAGCAGGAGGTGTACCTGTAGACTTGACAAAAGAGTTAAGTACCACCGGTTTGAGGAGAGATACATGGAAGGAGTTAGGAATCCGCAAATTGGCCGGGAGTTTCAATTTATAGGACACTGGGTTGATCTGACTGATGATCTCAAAAGGACCGATGAACCGAGGACCTAACTTGTAGGAAGGAATCTTGAGCCGGACATACTTGGACGAAAGCCAGACCTTATCCCCAGGACGGAATTGAGGAGGATCCAGACGTTTTTTGTCAGCATGTTTCTTCATGCGCTCGGATGACAGAATGAGTGCGGACCGGGTACTCTCCCATATGGAGGAAAATTCGTTAACCAGAGATTCCGCAGCTGGATTGTCCACAGAGATGGAGACAGGAACAGGGATCCGAGGGTGTTGACCGAAGACTACAAAAAACGGAGATTTGGAGGAAGATTCGCTCTCGTGATTGTTGTAAGAGAATTCGGCCCAAGGCAGGAGATCCACCCAGTCAGAATGGTGGGCATTAACGAAGTGCCGGAGATAACTGGTCAGATTCTGATTGATTCGCTCGACTTGTCCATTGAACTGCGGGTGGTAAGCGGAGGAGAAATCCAAGGTGACGTCTAGCAACTTACAAGTGGCTCTCCAGAAACGTGAGGTGAACTGTACCCCACGATCCGACACAATGTGACGAGGCAGACCATGAAGACGGAAGATGTGGCGGATAAAGTCTTTAGCCAACTCGGGTGCAGACGGAAGCCCTGGCAGGGGAATGAAGTGAGCCATCTTGGAAAATCGGTCAACGACCACCCAAATGACCGTACAACCGGCAGAGACGGGCAGATCTGTTATGAAGTCCATGGCTATATGCTGCCAGGGGGCAGCGGGTACAGGAAGCGGAAGAAGACGGCCGGCAGGCAGGTGTCTCGGAACTTTGTTGCGGGCACAGGAGACACAGGCAGAAACAAAGTCTATTACGTCCTTGTGCAAGGTAGGCCACCAGTAATGCCGAGTAATGAGCTGGAGGGTCTTTTTCTGACCAGCGTGGCCAGCTAGTTTAGACGAATGACCCCAGTGTAGGATTCTCTCCCGATCGGTTACCGATACGAACGTCTTACCAGGAGGGAGACGATTTAGACTCACGGGAGCCACCTGCATCACTCTGGCGGGATCGATGATATGTTTAGGTTCCTCCTCGAGATCCGACACCAGGAAGGACCGGGACAAGGCGTCCGCCTTGATGTTCTTGTCAGCCGGGCGAAAATGTAAAAGAAAATCAAAGCGGGCAAAAAACAAGGACCACCGGGCTTGGCGAGGGTTAAGTCTCTGGGCATGCTGGAGGTAAGCCAGATTTTTGTGGTCAGTGTAAATGATTACCGGATGAAGAGCCCCCTCGAGTAGGTAACGCCACTCCTCCAATGCCAGCTTGATGGCCAATAACTCTCGGTCTCCTATGGAGTAATTGCGCTCAGAAGAGGAGAAGAGTTTGGAGAAGAAGCCGCAAGATACCATCCTCCCGGATGAAGATTTTTGAGTAAGTACTGCTCCGGCTCCAGAAGAGGAAGCGTCCACCTCCAGGAAGAACTGCTTGTTACCGTCCGGACGATGCAGCACTGGAGCGGAAGAGAAGGCCTGTTTTAAAGAAAGAAAGGCCTCCTCTGCTTCGGGCGTCCACTGTTTGGGATTAGCATCCTTGCGGGTGAGCGCGGAGATTGAAGCAGTCCGGGAAGAGAAGTGCGGAATGAAAAGGCGGTAATAATTGGCGAATCCCAGGAACCGCTGAATGGCCTTCAACCCCTCCGGTCGGGGCCATTTCTCGATGGCAGACAGTTTCTCCGGATCCATTCGTAGGCCTGTCTGAGAAATGATGTAGCCCAAAAACGGAAGCGAGGTCTGCTCAAAGAGGCACTTCTCATATTTGGCGAAGAGGTGATTCTGCCTGAGCCTGAGCAGAACCTGACGAACATCCCTCCGGTGAGACTGGAGATCCGGAGAGAAGACCAAGATGTCGTCTAGGTACACCACAACGCAGGAGTAGAGAAGGTCCCGAAAGATGTCATTGACCAACTCCTGAAAGACTGCTGGAGCATTACAGAGACCAAAGGGCATCACCAAATACTCGTAGTGGCCGTCCCGGGTGTTGAATGCCGTCTTCCATTCATCTCCCCGACGGATACGGACTAGGTTATATGCCCCACGAAGATCCAGTTTGGTGAAGATTCTAGCCCCCCTCAGACGATCAAACAATTCTGGAATGAGCGGAAGAGGGTACTTATTCTTCACCGTGATCAAATTTAGGCCTCTGTAGTCAATACAGGGACGGAGAGAGCCGTCTTTCTTTTTTACGAAGAAGAAACCTGCTCCCGCTGGGGAGGTAGATTTCCGGATGAATCCCTTGGCCAAATTCTCCTCGATATATTCGGACATCGACCTGGTCTCCGCAGCGGACAATGGGTAAATACGCCCACGGGGAGGCGTAGTACCGGGTAGCAGGTCGATCGGGCAATCATACGGTCTGTGAGGGGGTAATGTCTCTGCTTCCTTTTTATTAAAGACATCAGCGAATGACCAATATGGAATCGGGAGCCCTGGTAGATTAGTTGGTGTAGGAGAAGGACGGACGGAATGAACAGGAACCAAACACGTTTTATGACAGTCCTGTCCCAGCGAAGGATCTCTCCAGTCTGCCAGTCGAGCACGGGTGCATGCTTTTGGAGCCAAGGCAGACCTAGTAAGAAAGCGTGAGAGAGTCCAGGCAGAACATGAAACGAGATGCTCTCAGAATGCAACATTCCCACCTGCAGGGTTATGGCTTCAGTGATAAGTTGGATGGGACGTGGTAGGAGACCCCCATCCACAGCAGCAACAGATACTGGTTCAACCAGAGGTTTGGTAGGAATGCAATATTTTTCTACTAGAGCCTGTGAAACAAGATTCCCGGCTGCTCCAGAATCAAGTTGGGCTAGTTCGAAGTAACGGTTCTCACCGAGGAGAATTGAGACTGACAGCAGCAGAGATGAAGAGGATTTATTTTTGTCTAGGTGGACCTCTCCGAGCGAACCTAGACACAGGCGTTTCCCGACCTCTCTGGGCAGGTACGGATCCGGTGCTCCTTACTGCCACAGTAGAAGCAACTCCCTTCGGCACGGCGTAAGTCCTGACGGGCTTTGACCATCTTGGTCTGGTCGACTTGCATAGGCTCAGAAGAGTGTACCTGAGGAGAAACGGAAGGAGTTACAGGTCTCTGAAAAGAAGGAGCTAGACGAGGAAACCTTCTCTCACGGGTGACCTCCTTAGCGCGCTCCTGGAACCGTAGATCAATTCGATTGGCAAGAGTTATTAGGTCATCGAGAGAGGTTGGAATGTCCCGACCGGCAAGTTCATCTTTAATACGGCCGGACAGACCTTCCCAGAAGACAGATATCAGAGCGTCATTATCCCAAGCCAGCTCCGAGGCAAGGGTACGGAACCGTATGGCATATTGACCCACGGTGAGACTTCCCTGACGGAGACGCAGCAGAGCTGATGCAGAGGAGGTCTTTCGTCCGGGTTCGTCGAATACCTTCCGGAAGGCTGAGAGAAAAGCAGACAGGTCAGACACCAGAGGATCTTCTCTCTCCCAAAGAGGATTTAGCCAGGCCAGGGCCTCTCCGGTGAGATGGGACATGATGAAGGCAATTTTGGCCCGGTCGGAGTTAAACTGGTGTGCCAGGAGTTCAAAATGCAGGGTGCACTGGTTAATGAAACCCCGAGCCAGAGCAGGGTCGCCTCCAAACCGAGGAGGAGCTGAAAGTCGAGGTCCAGGAACGGAAACCACAGAATTGGTAAGCAGCGGAACTGCCGGATTGCGAGTCATGGCGCCCGCGGTGGTTGCTGGTGAAGTAGTCAGGGTGTCCAGGCGGGAATTAACATTCCGCAGGTGACCCAGGATGGACTCCTGTTGAGACCTCTGACGAGACAGTTCATGACACAGGTCAGAGAGCGAGGGAGTTTGGGTGCCACCGGGTTCCATGGCCCGAGCAAACTGTAACGGGTCTGGGAGGCGGAACCTCTGAGCTTTATTATACAAGGAGGCTTTCCTTGTAAAGGAGTGGGTGGCGCCCGGGGAGACGGACAGGAAGTCACTGCAAGTGACGGGGGCAGTCTCTGGACAGACAGGTGGGAGGTCACGGCAAGTGACCGGGGCAGTCTCTGGGTAGACAGGCAGGTAGTCACGGCAAGTGACCGGGGCAGTCTCTGGATAAACAGGCAGGCAAGGGGCCGGGGCAGTCTCTGAATGGACAGGTATATACGACCTGAGATGGTGGAGCCTCCCGGTAGGCTAGCAGGCAGATGACAGATGAGCGCCCCAAGTGAGCAGGCGAGAGTCTCTGGAATAGCCGATGGACACCGCAGGTGATGGCCGAACCTCCAGGTAGGCTTGCAGGCAGATGGCAGATGAGCGCCCCCAAGTGAGCAGGCGAGAGTCTCTGGAATAGCCGATGGACACCGCAGGTGATGGCCGAACCTCCAGGTAGGCTTGCAGGCAGATGGCAGATGAGCGCCCCCAAGTGAGCAGGCGAGAGTCTCTGGAATTGCCGATGGTCACCGCATGTGACGGCCGAACCTCCAGGCAGGCTTGCGGGCAGGTAGCAGACAGCAAACTGGCAGGAAACAGGCAGGTAACTGGTAACGGACCCTGAGGGCTAAAGCAGAGTAGTGAACAGTGCAATAACAACATTGATCGGGCACCTCCATTAAGGAGGAAGTACTTTATATAGGGTGGAGTCCTCCGGCATTGGCCGGGGACCTTTTTGAAAGATGCGCGCGGCCCCTTTAAGGGCGGGGGAGCGCGCGGGCGCGCGCCCTAAGTCCAGTAGCAGGGAAGGAGCGCGCGGCCCCAGCAGGGCGGAAGGAGGACGCTGAGCTCGGGTAAGGGGGGCGACGTCCCTGCCTGGCAGAGGACGCAGAAACGCCGGCGCTACATACTGTTAGAATCTATTCAGTTTGACCATCCGCCATCTTGTTGTGGTTTCTGACTGCTGGTCTGTTTTCCCCTGGTGCTGGGCTTATCATTGGTCAGGTGATTGTATCACCCTTTATTACCCTGCACCTGCCTCCCAGTCCTTGCTGGACATCAGTGTTAATCTGCTTGAGTTCTGGCTAGGAGCCTTGTTAGCTTTGTGCTATACTTTGTGCAGTTCTGGGATCTCTAGTTCTTCTTGCTTAGTCTGTTTGCTTTTTTTCCTTTTGTTTCTGCAGCTTCCTCTATTTCTCTGCTAGGTTACCTGTTATGTTTTGGTAGCTGAGGAGAGCAGGCAAAAACGGCAATACACCAGAGAGGTTGGAATCTACTGGATTGCAGTACCCTGACTAACCAACACAACTAAAGGCAGCCGTGGAGCATTCCTACGTTGGTCCTAGATGCCTCGTCACAGCCTGAGAGGTTAACTACACCTAAAGATAGAAAGAGGAAAGCTATCTGCCCCGGAGCAGATCCCCAAAGAACATAGGAAGCCCCCAAACATGTAATGGCGGTTAGACAAGAGGAAATACAGACACAGACAGAAAATAGTATGAGCAAACGCTGGGGCCCAATCTGCCTAGACAGAAAAGAATAGGAAGGATACTTACTGCAATCCAAAAAAAACCCTAAAAAAAGCCAACACTACTAATTACAAAAACACCTCAGATCACACGACCTCTACCACCTAAATTAGTTCTCTGGTGTAACAAAACTAAGCCGCAGCCACTGAAAAAACTGGAAAAGGCAAATGAACAAACAACAGTGGCTCCAGAGGAACCGAGAGGAGACCAAGCCCCCCGTGGAGGGGAACCTGGCCAACCTCACAGAAATGCAGAGAAATATGCAAATGGCAAGCACAAAAACAAAAAACAGAAAATATCTTATCTGAGAGGAGGAGAAGAGGCAAGACTAAGCAAGCTTCCAAGA
The DNA here is from genome assembly GCA_033576555.1 of Oophaga sylvatica. Classification (NCBI taxonomy): domain Eukaryota; kingdom Metazoa; phylum Chordata; class Amphibia; order Anura; family Dendrobatidae; genus Oophaga; species Oophaga sylvatica. Next base: position 173,549,637 of record JARQOD010000004.1, read on the forward strand.
GAACCTGGAAACAACGTTGAGACAAGAACAATTGATCACCGGCAACCATGATGGGAGGGAACCTCCCTTATATCCAGCCAGTCCGTGATTCCTGATTGCCAATCCTCATTGAATGGTTCAGTACTGTTTGCAACCACCAGAGGGAGCCTCTGCTCAGAATTCATTTCTAAAACATTCACAACAGTTACCAGTGTTTTGTTCCCAGTCCCTAGATCTTTCAGGGATCCCCTTCCCCCACCTTCAGGTCTTGGCTTGAGTATAGACTGGGATTGTCGGTAGGTCTATTCGCAAGGAATACATCACCTGCTCCATCGTAGGGATCGAGTCTAGTCCTAGTGCAGGGTCTGATTCTCCCCCTGCTCTTTTCCTGAGTTGCAGACCCATAACAGTTACCATCGTGGACGACGGCTAATATCCGGGCAATGAGGAGTCCCGAGGGTACCTGGTCCATTAAGGTTGGCTCTCTCTTGACTTGCACAGGCAACGTGAGCACAGTCTGGCCAGGCGGATGAGTTTAGCAGCTGCAGAACTATCACTTTTCCTAGAACTTTCCCTTCACTCGACATTTCCTGGGCCTGGATGACCAGTATCATCTGTTGAAACACCTACCTCTAGGGGGTTTGTGGGCTCCACTGGTCCAGAAATGCGTCTGGGCCTCGCTGATCAAGAGGCTCCTGAGTTCTTTTAGCACATTCATTCCCAGAGTCACTGGAGGGCCATTGCTATTTTCTCCGGCGGTCAGCATGTCTCCTTTCCGGCCCACATCTTTGCTGCACACTGTAATTTGCATCCAGACCACCCCTGCAACCGGGATGGGAAACTGATTGGCTGCTGTCAGCTTGATTACTGGGCCCCACTCTGGCCGCGTCACCTCAGGAAAATGACGTCTGAAATAGGCCTCCGGCATGGTGGTCACCTGCGAACCAGTATCAGCTAGGCAGCGGATGGCTCAGCCATTCATTTCAGCCCATGCAAGGGGACTCATGGAAAATAAACTTTTGGGACTGCCTTCTCTCTTCTTTGACTCTGAGCGTCGTCCCCCAGCCACGGAGCCCACTAGTTTAATGGCTGCCGAGTAAGAGGCTGCCCCCCGTCTCGCGCAGCCTCGTGCATAGTGTCCAATGTCCCCACACTTGAAACAAGTAGGATGTCTTGCTGCTCAGGATTGTCCCCTTTCCTGGCGAGGTACAATAGACCAATGGGACCACTCTTCCCGCATTTCCTGTATTTCTTTCCGAATCTCTCGGGCCCATCCTGGCTCAGCTGCGGGCGAGGCGGGTACCCCACTACTCCGAACCATCCCTGCCGAGGCCGCCGTCCCCTGCTCTTGTGCTCGCTCGCACTCTTACGCCCCGATCTCCAGGAACGTCATGCTCGGATCGGCATGCAGGCGCTCCCGCAAAGCTTGTTTAAGCGACACGTTCCTTAAGCCTGCTACAAGTTGATCCCTCAAATCACATCAGGGGGTCCCACGCCCACATTATCCCGCTTGGCGATCGCCACGTTCACCTCTTGTAGCGCATTCATATATTGCGTCACGGATTCTCCCTCTCTCTGAACACAGCTAAACAATCGCATCCGCAATTCTCCGATATCAGTGGGATCCCCATGCATCTCGTCTAAAATTTGAAACACTTTGGTAAAGGTGTCCTGTTCATGAGGGGGCTGAAACATTACAGAACATCTAGCCTTCACGTCCAGGGCCATCACAGCAATCTCTGCTTGCATAGTGGGGGTCATCGGGTGCATTCTCAACATGTCTTTAACCCGCTCAGTCCAGTCCCACAGCAGTGAATTACTCCCTGTAAACTTTGGGAGATTGCTGAGCATGGCCTCTAGAGGTAAACTGGCCCTTGGGGTACCCATAACCGTCTGGTCTGCTGCTTTTGCGTTCGTGGACTGCATCCTGTCGACTGCCAAATGTAAGCAGGTGCTGATATGCAGTACACAGGGATTCCCTTCCCTGCACGAGCGCGGTCCTACGTTTATCTGGGCACATGGCGCTTCCCACACTTGCTGTCCTGCTGGAGTGCTCAGGAGTTGTCAGCCGCAGTACGTCGTGGCGCTGCTGCTCGGGTTATAGAGCATGCTGCATGCTGAGCTGTACTCTCCCTGACGGCGGGAAACTGCGGCCTCCTTCACGCGCTGTCAGCTCCGTGTTTCCTTTAAACACTGTGAAAATGAAAAGTAGCTGATTGAAATATTAAAACTTAACCTTTAATCTCTTCTATAAAAATAAAAAGTGCAAAAAGTGCGAAAAGTGCTGATGTGTATGTGCAAAACCAAAACTAATCCAGTACACAGTGTCTATAAATTAAAAGACAAAATATCCAATGGTTTACCAAAAAACCTAATAATGAACGATAGTGCTTCTATACCGACAATTTAACCATATTATTCAATGGGACTATTACAAAGATAAAGTACCCTTATGTTTGGTGGTATTTTGTCAAAAGTATAGTTCCTTTCCTATAGGAGGTCTTTAAAGCTGAGACCAGCGTTTATATTATAAATAATGCCCCCTTAAATGCACTTCGTCTGTTTATATATAATGGGATTGGTTTTTATGGACATAAGTAAGTTGCTCCTTATGGTTTTGGAGCTAATATTATATGCACCTGTCATGTAGATGAATTAATAAACATGCCCTTTGTCCCACAATACCATCAGGGGAGTAACAGTATACGAGACTCTGTTTATATTAACCCCCACTGTGGTTTTAAAATTTTTTGCGGTACTCATCTGCAGCTTCATAGTGCGGGCATGATTCATCTCTCCTGGGGGAGATCCCCTCCGTGACCATATGTCATGTTAGGCGGTCTCCACCCCAGTGGCGTCTCCCGACGCGTTTCATCCAATCAAGAATCCTCAGGGGAGATTTTAGAGCATTTGTGCAGCGACAGGACTTAGCGGCGTGTGCATAACTGTGCTTTTTATAGATACCGTTGTATCGATCGGTTTCCTGTTCCGGACGCTGGGAACGTCATATCCGGTGGTTGAAACGCATGTGCTGTTCATCTAGCGCATGCGCTGTGATTCAGAAAGTTTCGACCTCGAGGAACGTCATTTCCTGTTTAAGGAAGCAAGAATCCCATAGAGCAGGGCATATATATCTGTCTGCGAAATATGGCGATTCGTCCCTATTACATCTGCTTATGCATTATAGAGGAAGAAACTACAGGTTTCTCTTAAATCAAAAATTGACTGGGAGAAACATGTACGTTATGGTCAAAATCTTTATATATAAGATATACCAAATAAATATGGTGCCTATTTGTGGAGATTTTGCAGGAGATAACAAATCTCTTTCTGGCAGTACCTGGAATAAAGTATACATTAAATTCACTTGATAAATGACAGGGGTATATTATTTGAAAAAATATTCGTTTTGAGAGCCCTAGAATTTTGTTTAACCAGAAATTATTTTCTTTTTGACAATAAGTACTTCCACCAGCTCAGGGGCACTGCCATTGGCAGTCCATGTGCACCTTCATACGCCAATTTGCTCCTGGGCTGGTGGGAGGAAAACATCGTCTTTGGTGAATTAAATGGTGAGGCGGAGGATAAAATTGTAATGTGGCTCCGCTACATCGACGATGTTTTTGTGATTTGGAGAGGTGATATGGAGAGTTTCAGATATTATGTGCAAGGTCTTAACAATAACAACATTGGCCTCCGCTTCACTTTTGAGGCCAATGTACAGAGTCTCCCCTTTTTGGACATTTTGATTGAGAGAGGTGAAGGAGGTCATTTGGTTACCAAAACGTATAGGAAACCAACCTCATCAAACTCTCTGTTGAGATGGGAATCAAGTCACCCCCTCCCTCTTAAAAAAGGGATACCAAAGGGACAGTATTTCAGGATCAAAAGAAATTGCTCAAATATAAACCTTTTCAAACAACAAGCAGATGATTTGAGGCATCGTTTTGTAGAGAGAGGATACCCCGATCACGTACTTAGGGACGCCTATCAAACTGCCTTGACACGAGAGAGGAAAGATCTCCTTACTCCAAAAGAAAAAACAGAGGAAGGAAACATCATCAGATATATAACCAAATTCTCCAACATGTCAAAAGAAATGAGGGACATCATTATGCGTCACTGGCCAATTCTATGCATGGACAGGGATTTGTCAAGTGTTATCTCCACGACTCCACAAATCACTTTCAAGAAAGGACGATCTATTAAGGATAGGTTAGTACGCAGCCATTTTGCCTCCTCTGAACCAAAAAACCCTACATGGCTGAAAAGCCCAATACAAGGGTGTTACAAATGCGGAGGGTGTAAATACTGTGGGGCCCTGAAACAGGGGAAAGAGTTCAGTAGCACCATTACCAAGAGGGTATACCCCATTAGGCAATTCATGAACTGCAAAAGCATTGGGGTTGTCTACAACATTACCTGCAAATGCGGCGTACAGTATGTAGGGAAAACAAGAAGAGAGTTCAAGAAAAGAATAGGAGAGCATCATAGGGACATCATCAACAGAAGAGACACCCCTGTAGCAAACCATGTAAATCTCATGCATGGAGGAGACACAAAATCCCTAGTTTTCATGGGCATTGAAAAAATCAAACAAAATCAAAGGGGAGGGGATTGGGACAAACGGATCCTTCAAAGAGAAACATTCTGGATCTTTAATCTCCAAACAACCCTCCGAAAGGATTAAATGAACTCATCACCTATTCTTCCTTCTTGTAGAGTAAGGACCACTAGGGCCTCTAAAATAGGGTCAGCCGCCGTTGAGTGGGGGCGCCACTGCGCAGGTTTTAGGGTGCCAACCTCCGCGTGAGGTAGGGACACAATAGACAGGGTAAAACAGGGATTCCTTAGCGCGCACCCTTTCTATCTTTCATCAAGAAGGTCCGTCGTCTCACTCATTGCATACAACAAAATATTTTATCTCATCCAAACAATTATATCCACAAAAAATATTTTTTCAAATAATATACCCCTGTCATTTATCAAGTGAATTTAATGTATACTTTATTCCAGGTACTGCCAGAAAGAGATTTGTTATCTCCTGCAAAATCTCCACAAATAGGCACCATATTTATTTGGTATATCTTATAATAAAGATTTTGACCATAACGTACATGTTTCTCCCAGTCAATTTTTGATTTAAGAGAAACCTGTAGTTTCTTCCTCTATAATGCATAAGCAGATGTAATAGGGACGAATCGCCATATTTCGCAGACAGATATATATGCCCTGCTCTATGGGATTCTTGCTTCCTTAAACAGGAAATGACGTTCCTCGAGGTCGAAACTTTCTGAATCACAGCGCATGCGCTAGATGAACAGCACATGCGTTTCAACCACCGGATATGACGTTCCCAGCGTCCGGAACAGGAAACCGATCGATACAACGGTATCTATAAAAAGCACAGTTATGCACACGCCGCTAAGTCCTGTCGCTGCACAAATGCTCTAAAATCTCCCCTGAGGATTCTTGATTGGATGAAACGCGTCGGGAGACGCCACTGGGGTGGAGACCGCCTAACATGACATATGGTCACGGAGGGGATCTCCCCCAGGAGAGATGAATCATGCCCGCACTATGAAGCTGCAGATGAGTACCGCAAAAAATTTTAAAACCACAGTGGGGGTTAATATAAACAGAGTCTCGTATACTGTTACTCCCCTGATGGTATTGTGGGACAAAGGGCATGTTTATTAATTCATCTACATGACAGGTGCATATAATATTAGCTCCAAAACCATAAGGAGCAACTGACTTATGTCCATAAAAACCAATCCCATTATATATAAACAGACGAAGTGCATTTAAGGGGGCATTATTTATAATATAAACGCTGGTCTCAGCTTTAAAGACCTCCTATAGGAAAGGAACTATACTTTTGACAAAATACCACCAAACATAAGGGTACTTTATCTTTGTAATAGTCCCATTGAATAATATGGTTAAATTGTCGGTATAGAAGCACTATCGTTCATTATTAGGTTTTTTGGTAAACCATTGGATATTTTGTCTTTTAATTTATAGACACTGTGTACTGGATTAGTTTTGGTTTTGCACATACACATTAGCACTTTTCGCACTTTTTGCACTTTTTTATTTTTTATAGAAGAGATTAAAGGTTAAGTTTTAATATTTCAATCAGCTACTTTTCATACTATTTTCGGATTGAATACGATTGCCATTGCTCATATAAACATGTTTCCTTTAAACACGCCTCCTCTTCCCGGGTCATGTGGTTTGTCCGGTCCCCTATTCCTTCCCCCAGGCAACATGGGATGCATCCTCGACAGTTCCGGACCCGGCTCAATGCAAGTACCCACAGCCTGGCCTTCCTCCTTACAAGACCACCATGTTATAAGTGCTGTATACACATGCTGCTGTGTGCAGGTTACAGAGCTGACATTTTGGTCGTTCTGTATGTATTAACCATGTACAGTATATGAGCTCGATCATGTATTATGTGTACTTGGCCATAGCTCAGGTTTATTGCTGAGAGTTGTCAGTTATCTGTAGTACTTACTCCACCTGCCCTGTATGTAGATATCTTTTTATTATTATGTACTCAGGGCTCCGATGTGCAGCCACTCATTTATCAGATTTAGTAATACAAGATCTGTGCAGGATACGTATTACTATGTAGTGCGCAGCTGGCAGCATTACTACCAGGTTGGATCCTGACTCTTATACATATCAAAAATGTCCCAAATTTATAAGTACCACCTCCAAAAACTGATCATTAACCATATCCACCATAAATATATGGGAGAAAAGAGGCAACGGTAAATCAAGAATCAATTAAAATTGCAAAAATTTATTAACCCCTTAGTGACAGCCATTTTGCAGCTTAATGACCGGGCCAATTTTTACAATTCTGACCACTGTCACTTTATGAGGTTTATAACTCTGGAACGCTTTAACGAATCCCGCTGATTCTGATTTTGTTTTTTCGTGACATATTGTACTTCACGTTAGTGGTAAAATTTCTTTGATATGACTTGTGTTTATTTATGAAAAGAACGGAAATATGGCTAAAATTTTGAAAATTTAGCAATTTTCAAACTTTAAATTTTTATGCCCTTAAATCAGAGAGATATGTCACACAAATTTCATAATAAATAACATTTCCCACATGTCTACATTACATCAGCACAATTTTGGGAACAAAATTTTCTTTTGTTACGAAGTTATAAGGGTTAAAAGTTGACCAGCGATTTCTCATTTTTACAACACCATTTTTTTTTAGGGACCACATCACATTTGAAGTCACTTTGAGGGGTCTATATGATAGAAAATACCCAAAAGTGACACCATTCTAAAAACTGCACCCCTCAAGGTGCTCAAAACCACATTCAAGAAGTTTATTAACCCTTCAGGTGCTTCAAAGGAGCTGAAGCAATGTGGAAGGAAAAAATTGACATTTAACTTTTTTTGCAAAAGCTTTATTTCGGAACCAATTTTTTTTATTTTCACAAGTGTTAAAAGAAAAAATGAACCACAAAATTTGTTGTGCAATTTCTTCTGAATACGCCGATACCCTATATATGGGGGTAAACCACTTTTTGGGCGCATGGCAGAGGTCGCAAGGGAAGGAGCGCCGTTTGACTTTTTCAACGCAGAATTGGCTGGATGCCATGTCGCGTTTAGATAGCCCCTGATGTGACCCCATTTTGGAAACAAGACCCCTTAAGGAACTTATCTAGATGTGTGGTGAGCACTTTGAACCTCCAAGTGCTTCACACAAGTTTATAACGTAGAGCCGTGAAAAAAAAATCATATTTTTTCCACAAAAATGATCTTTTCACCCCAATCTTTATTTTCCCAAGGGTAACAAGACCCCAAAAGTTTTTGTGCAATTTGTCCTGAGCATGCCGATACCCCATATGTTGGGGTAAACCACTTTTTGGGCGCACGGCAGAGGTCGCAAGGGAAGGAGCTCCGTTTGACTTTTCAACGCAGAATTGGCTGGTCGCCATGTCGCATTTGTAGAGGCCCTGAAGTGTCTAAACAGTGAAAACCCCCACAAGTGACCCCATTTTGGAAACTAGACCCCCTAAGGAACTTATCTAGATGTGTGGTGAGCACTTTGAAACCCCCAAGTGCTTCACAGAAGTTTATAACACCCGGGCGTGAAAATAAAAATCATATTTTTTTCCACAAATCTGATCGTTTAGTCCTCAATTTTTTATTTTCCCAAGGGTAACAGGAGAAATTAGACCACAAAAGTTGTTGTCCAATTTTCCTGAGTATGCTGATACCCCATATATGGGAGGGGACCACTGTTTGGGCGCACGGCAGGGCTTGGAATGGAAGCAGCGCCGTTTGACTTTTTCAAACCAAAATTGGCTGGAATTGAGATTGGACACCATGTCGCGTTTGGAGAGCCCCTGATGCGCCCAAACAGTGGAAACCCCCACAAGTAACACCATTTTGGAAGCTAGACCCCCTATGGAACTTATCTAGATCTGTTGTGAGCACTTTGAACCCCCAAGTGTTTCACAAAAGTTTATAATGCCTGGGTGTGAAAAAAAAAAAAAAAAACAATTTTCCACAAAAATGATTTTTAGTCCCAAATTTTTTATTTTTCACAAGGAAATTGGACCCTAAAAGTTGTTGTCCAATTTGTCCTGAGTACACTGATACCAAATATGTGGGGGGGGGGGAAACTGTTTGGGCGCACGGCAGGGCTTGGAAAGGAAGTAATAAAGTTTTGGAATACAGACGTTGATGGGGGTCATGTTCCGTTTGCAGTGCCGCAGATGTGCCTAAACAGTGAAAAAACCCCACAAGTGACCCCATTTTGGAAACTAGACCCCCTAAGTAACTTATCTAGATCTGTGGTGAGCACTTTGAACCCCCAAGTGTTTCACAAAAGTTTATAATGCCTGGGTGTGAAAAAAAAAACAATTTTCCACAAAAATGATTTTTTAGTCCCAAATTTTTGATTCTTCACAAGGAAATTGGACCCAAAAGTTGTTGTCCAATGTGTCCTGAGTACGCTGATACCAAATATGTGTGGGGGGGCAACTGGGCCACAGCAGGGCTTGGAAAGGAAGTAACATTTTGGAATGTGTAGCGCCCGCGTCCCTGCCTGCTGCCAGACAGGGACGTCGCTCTCCTCACCTGTCCTCGGCGCCCTCCTTCCGCCCTGCTAGTCCCGCGCGCTCCTTCCCTGCTACTGGCCTTAGGGCGCGCGCCCGCACCCTCCCCCGCTCTTAAAGGAGCCGCGCGCATTTTCCAAATCAGTCTCCAGCCAATGCTGGAGGACTCCACCCTATATTAAGGGCTTCCTCCTTAATGTAGGTGCCCGAGCAATGTTGTTCCTGTGCAGTCTAACTCTGTTTCAGCCATCAGCTCCTGATTCCAGTTTCCTGCCTGTTACCTGTCGGCTTGCCTGTCTGCCATCCGTCTGCAGTTCCATCCAGAGGTTCGGACGTCATCTGCAGAGATCCCCGGCTCTTGCCTGCTCACCTAGGAGCGATCATCTGCCATCCGACTGCAGCTCCATCCGGAAGTTCGGACATCATCTGCAGAGATCCCCGGCTCTTGCCTGCTCACCTGGGAGCGATCATCTGCCATCCGACTGCAGCTCCATCCGGAAGTTCGGACATCATCTGCAGAGATCCCCGGCTCTTGCCTGCTCACCTGGGAGCGATCATCTGCCATCCGACTGCAGCCTACCTGGAGGCTCCACCATATCAGGTCGTATATACCTGCCTGTCTAGAGTCTGCCTGGTCACTTGCTGTGACATCCTGCCTGTCTAGAGTCTGCCTGGTCACTTGCTGTGACAACCTGCCTGTTCCAGAGACTGCCTGGTCACTTGCCATGTCAACCTGCCTGTCCAGAGACTGCCTGGTCACTTGCCCGTGACAACCTGCCTGTCCCAGAGACTTCCTGGTCACTTGCCGTGACAACCTGCCTGTCCCAGAGACTGCCTTGGTCACTTGCCGTGACAACCTGCCTGTCCCGGAGACTGCCTGGTCACTTGCCGTGACAACCTGCCTGTCCCAGAGACTGCCTGGTCACTTGCCGTGACAACCTGCCTGTCCCAGAGACTGCCTTGGTCACTTGTCGTGACAACCTGCCTGTCCCAGAGACTGCCTTGGTCACTTGTCGTGACAACCTGCCTGTCCCAGAGACTGCCTTGGTCACTTGCCGTGACAACCTGCCTGTCCCAGAGACTGCCTTGGTCACTTGCCGTGACAACCTGCCTGTCCAGAGACTGCCTCGGTTACTTACCGTTACAACCTGCCTGCCCAGAGACTTCCTTGGTCACTTGCTGTGACAGGCCTGCCTGTCCAGAGACTACCTATATCTCCTGCCGTGAATCCCTGCCCTTTTCCCAGGTGCCACCCGCTCTCTTACAAGTAAACTCTCTTGTATAATAAAGCTTTGTGGTTCCACCAACCTGACCTGTCTCGTCAGTAGTTCCACCCACCAGACCCGTTACAGTTTGCTCGGGCCATGGAACCCGGTGGCACCCAAACCCCTTCACTCCCGGAACTGTGTCATGAGCTGTCTCGCCAGAGGTCTCAACAGGAGGCCATCCTGGGTCACCTGCGGAACGTCAAATCCCGTCTGGACACTCTGAAATCATCAATAGCAACCATCGCTGGAGCCATGACTCATAATCCGTCAGTCCCGCTGATTCCCAATTCCGTGGTTTCCATTCCCGGACCCCGACTGTCAGCTCCTCCTAGGTTTGGAGGCGTTTCTGCTCTGGCTCGGGGTTTCATTAATCTGTGCACCCTGCATTTTGAACTCCTGGCACACCAGTTTAACTCTGACCGGGCCAAAGTTGCCTTCATCATGTCCCATCTCACTGGAGAGGCCCTGGCCTGGCTTAACCCTCTCTGGGAGAGAGAGGATCCTCTGGTGTCTGACCTGCCTGCGTTTCTCTCGGCCTTCCGGAAGGTATTCGACGAACCTGGACGGAAGACTTCCTCTGCATCATCTCTGCTGCGTCTCCGTCAGGAGAGTTTCACCGTTGGTCAATATGCCATACGGTTCCGGACTTTAGCCTCAGAACTAGCTTGGGACAATGAAGCTCTAATTTCGGTCTTCTGGGAGGGTCTGTCCGGCCGTATTAAAGACGAACTTGCCGGTCGGGACATTCCAACCTCGCTTGATGATTTAATAAATCTTGCCAATCGAATTGATCTACGGTTCCAGGAACGAACCAAAGAGATCACCCGTAAAAAAGAGTTTTCCCATCTTGCACCCTCGTGTCAGAGATCTATAACCTCTTCCGTTTCTCCTCAGGTGCACCCTGCTGAGCCTATGCAGGTCGACCAGACCAAGATGGTCAAAGCCCGTCAGGACTCACGCCGTGCCGAGAAAAGTTGCTTCTACTGCGGCAGTAAGGAGCACTGGATCCAAACCTGTCCGGAGAGGTCGGGAAAACGCCTGTGTCTAGGTTCGCTCGGAGAGGTCAATCTAGACAAAAATAAATCCTCTTCATCCCTGCTGCTGTCGGTTTCAATTCTGATCGGTAAGAACCGCCACTTCGAAATGGCCCAACTTGATTCTGGAGCAGCTGGGAATCTCGTGTCACAGGTTCTAGTAGAGAAGTATCACATTCCCACCAAACCTCTTGTTGAACCTGTATCTGTTGCTGCTGTGGATGGGGGCCTCCTACCTCGTCCCATCCGACTTATCACCGAAGCCATAACCCTGCAGGTGGGAATGTTGCATTCTGAGAGCATCTCGTTTCATGTTTTACCTGGACTCTCTCATGCTCTCTTACTAGGTCTGCCTTGGCTCCAAAAACATGCACCTGTGCTCGACTGGCAGAATGGAGAGGTTCTTCGCTGGGGACAGGACTGTCATAAAACATGTCTGGTGCCTGTTCATCCTGTCTATTCTTCTCCTACACCTGCTAATCTACCTGGACTCCCGATTCCATATTGGTCATTTGCTGATGTCTTCAATAAAAAGGAAGCAGAGACATTACCCCCGCATAGACCATATGATTGCCCGATTGACCTGTTGCCCGGTACTACGCCTCCCCGTGGGCGTATTTACCCGTTGTCTGCTGCTGAGACCAGGTCGATGTCCGAATATATCGAGGAGAACTTAGCAAAGGGATTCATCCGGAAATCTACCTCCCCAGCGGGAGCAGGTTTCTTCTTCGTTAAAAAGAAAGACGGATCTCTCCGTCCCTGTATTGACTACAGAGGCCTAAATTCGATCACGGTGAAGAATAAGTACCCTCTTCCGCTCATTCCAGAACTGTTTGATCGTCTTAGAGGGGCTAGAGTCTTCACCAAACTAGATCTTCGTGGAGCATACAATCTGGTTCGTATCCGTCGAGGAGATGAATGGAAGACGGCATTCAACACCCGGGACGGCCACTACGAGTACTTGGTGATGCCCTTTGGTCTCTGTAATGCTCCAGCAGTCTTTCAGGAGTTGGTCAACGACATCTTCCGGGACCTCCTCTATTCCTGCGTTGTGGTGTACCTTGACGACATCTTGGTCTTCTCTCCGGATCTTCAGTCTCACCGGAGGGATGTTCGTCAGGTTCTGCTCAGGCTCAGGCAGAATCACCTCTTCGCCAAATATGAGAAGTGCCTCTTTGAGCAGACATCGCTTCCGTTTCTGGGCTACATCATTTCTCAGACAGGCCTACGAATGGATCCGGAGAAATTGTCTGCCATCGAGAAGTGGCCCCGACCGGAGGGGTTGAAGGCCATTCAGCGGTTCCTGGGATTTGCCAACTATTACCGTCTCTTCATACCGCACTTCTCTTCCAGGACTGCTCCAATCTCAGCGCTCACTCGCAAGGATGCTAACCCCAAACAGTGGACGCCCGAAGCAGAGGAGGCCTTCCTTTCTCTGAAACAGGCCTTCTCTTCCGCTCCAGTGCTGCATCGCCCGGATGGCAACAAGCAGTTCTTCCTGGAGGTGGACGCTTCCTCTGCTGGAGCCGGAGCGGTTCTTACCCAAAAATCGCCATCCGGGAGGATGGTATCCTGCGGTTTCTTCTCCAAACCCTTCTCCTCCTCCGAGCGCAACTACTCCATAGGAGATCGAGAGCTATTGGCCATTAAGTTGGCATTGGAGGAGTGGCGTTACCTACTCGAAGGGGCTCTTCATCCGGTAATCATCTACACGGACCACAAAAATCTGGCATACCTCCAGCAGGCACAGAGACTTAATCCTCGTCAAGCCCGGTGGTCCTTGTTTTTTGCCCGCTTCGATTTTCTTTTGCATTTTCGCCCAGCTGACAAAAACGTCAAGGCGGATGCCTTGTCTCGGTCTTTCCTGGTGTCGGATCTCGAAGATGAGCCTAAACATATCATCGATCCCGCCAGAGTGATGCAGGTGGCTCCCGTGAGTCTAAATCGTCTCCCTCCTGGTAAGACGTTCGTATCAGAAACCGATCGGAAGAGAATCCTACATTGGGGTCACTCGTCTAAACTCGCTGGCCACGCTGGTCAAAGAAAGACCCTCCAACTCATTACCCGGCATTATTGGTGGCCTACCCTGCACAAAGACGTAATAGACTTTGTTTCTGCCTGTGTTTCCTGTGCCCGCAACAAAGTTCCGAGACACCTGCCTACCGGCCGTCTTCTTCCGCTTCCTGTACCCGCTGCCCCCTGGCAGCATATAGCCATGGACTTCATAACAGATCTGCCCGTCTCTGCCGGTTGTACGGTCATTTGGGTGGTCGCTGACCGCTTTTCCAAGATGGCTCACTTCATTCCTCTGCCAGGTCTCCCGTCTGCACCCGAGTTGGCTAAAGACTTTATCCGCCACATCTTCCGTCTTCATGGTCTGCCTCGTCACATTGTGTCGGATCGTGGGGTTCAGTTCACCTCACGTTTCTGGAGAGCCACTTGTAAGTTGCTAGACGTCACCCTGGATTTTTCCTCCGCTTACCACCCACAGTCCAATGGACAAGTTGAACGAATAAATCAGAATTTGACCAGTTATCTTCGACATTTCGTTAATGCCCACCATTCTGACTGGGTGGAGCTCCTGCCTTGGGCCGAATTCTCCTACAATAATCATGAGAGCGAATCTTCCACCAAGTCTCCGTTTTTTGTAGTCTTCGGTCAGCACCCTCGGATCCCTGTCCCTGTTTCCATCTCTGTGGACAATCCAGCTGCGGAATCTCTAGTTAGAGAATTCTCCTCCATCTGGGAGAGTACCCGGTCCGCACTCATTCAGTCTTCCGAGCGCATGAAAAGACATGCTGACAAAAAACGTCTGGATCCTCCTCAATTCCGTCCTGGGGACAAAGTCTGGCTTTCGTCCAAATATGTTCGACTCAAAATTCCGTCCTACAAGTTAGGTCCTGGTTCATCGGTCCTTTTGAGATCATCAGTCAGATCAATCCGGTGTCCTATAAATTGAAACTCCCGGCCAATTTGAGAATTCCTAATTCTTTTCATGTATCTCTCCTCAAACCTGTGGTTCTTAACTCTTTTTTTAAGTCTACAGGTACACCTCCTGCTCCAGTGTCTGCTGATGATGAATTTGAGGTAGAGAACATTCTGGCCACAAAAAGGGTAGGAAGAAAGACTTATTTTTTGGTGGATTGGAAGGGGTTTGGTCCTGAGGAGAGAACCTGGGAGCCTCGGGAGAACATCCATGCCCCTCTTATCCTAGCTAAATTTCTTTCTGGCCTAAAGAGGGGGGGCCTAGAGGGGGGGGTACTGTAGCGCCCGCGTCCCTGCCTGCTGCCAGACAGGGACGTCGCTCTCCTCACCTGTCCTCGGCGCCCCTTCCGCCTGTGGTCCCGCGCGCTCCTTCCCTGCTACTGGCCTTAGGGCGCGCGCCCGCACCCTCCCCCGCTCTTAAAGGAGCCGCGCGCATTTTCCAAATCAGTCTCCAGCCAATGCTGGAGGACTCCACCCTATATTAAGGGCTTCCTCCTTAATGTAGGTGCCCGAGCAATGTTGTTCCTGTGCAGTCTAACTCTGTTTCAGCCATCAGCTCCTGATTCCAGTTTCCTGCCTGTTACCTGTCGGCTTGCCTGTCTGCCATCCGTCTGCAGTTCCTTCCAGAGGTTCGGACGTCATCTGCAGAGATCCCCGGCTCTTGCCTGCTCACCTAGGAGCGATCATCTGCCATCCGACTGCAGCTCCATCCGGAAGTTCGGACATCATCTGCAGAGATCCCCGGCTCTTGCCTGCTCACCTGGGAGCGATCATCTGCCATCCGACTGCAGCTCCATCCGGAAGTTCGGACATCATCTGCAGAGATCCCCGGCTCTTGCCTGCTCACCTGGGAGCGATCATCTGCCATCCGACTGCAGCCTACCTGGAGGCTCCACCATATCAGGTCGTATATACCTGCCTGTCTAGAGTCTGCCTGGTCACTTGCTGTGACATCCTGCCTGTCTAGAGTCTGCCTGGTCACTTGCTGTGACAACCTGCCTGTTCCAGAGACTGCCTGGTCACTTGCCATGTCAACCTGCCTGTCCAGAGACTGCCTGGTCACTTGCCGTGACAACCTGCCTGTCCCAGAGACTTCCTGGTCACTTGCCGTGACAACCTGCCTGTCCCAGAGACTGCCTTGGTCACTTGCCGTGACAACCTGCCTGTCCCGGAGACTGCCTGGTCACTTGCCGTGACAACCTGCCTGTCCCAGAGACTGCCTGGTCACTTGCCGTGACAACCTGCCTGTCCCAGAGACTGCCTTGGTCACTTGTCGTGACAACCTGCCTGTCCCAGAGACTGCCTTGGTCACTTGTCGTGACAACCTGCCTGTCCCAGAGACTGCCTTGGTCACTTGCCGTGACAACCTGCCTGTCCCAGAGACTGCCTTGGTCACTTGCCGTGACAACCTGCCTGTCCAGAGACTGCCTCGGTTACTTACCGTTACAACCTGCCTGCCCAGAGACTTCCTTGGTCACTTGCTGTGACAGGCCTGCCTGTCCAGAGACTACCTATATCTCCTGCCGTGAATCCCTGCCCTTTTCCCAGGTGCCACCCGCTCTCTTACAAGTAAACTCTCTTGTATAATAAAGCTTTGTGGTTCCACCAACCTGACCTGTCTCGTCAGTAGTTCCACCCACCAGACCCGTTACAGTATGCAGACGTTGATGGGGTCATGTTCCGTTTGCAGTGCCCCAGATGTGCCTAAACAGTGGAAAACCCCCACAAGTAACCCCATTTTGGAAACTAGACCCCCTAAGGAACTTATCTAGATCTGTGGTGAGCACTTTGAACCCCCAAGTGTTTCACAAAAGTTTATAATGCCTGGGTGTGAAAAAAAAACAAAAAACAATTTTCCACAAAAATTATTTTTTATTCCCAAATTTTTGATTTTTCACAAGGAAATTGGACCCCAAAAGTTGTTGTCCAATGTGTCCTGAGTACGCTGATACCAAATATGTGGGGGGGAAACTGGGCGCACAGCAGGGCTTGGAAGGGAAGTAACGTTTTGGAATGCAGACGTTGATGGGGGTCATGTTCCGTTTGCAGTGCCCCAGATGTGCCTAAACAGTGGAAAACCCCCACAAGTGACCCCATTTTGGAAACTAGACCCCCTAAGGAACTTATCTAGATGTGTGGTGAGCACTTTGAACCCCAAAGTGCTTCACAGAAATTTATAAACTAAGAGCCGTGAAAATAAAAAAAATTTTTTTTCCTCAAAAATGATTTTTTTAGCCAGCTATTTTTTATTTTCCCAAGGGTAACAAAAGAAATTAGAACCCCAAAATTGGTGGGCAATTTGTCCTGAGTACGCTGATACCCCATATGTTGGGGTAAACCACTGTTTGGGCGCACGGCAGGGCTCGGAAGGGAGGGAGCGCCATTTGACTTTTTGAACGCCACGTCATGTTTGGAGACCCCCTGATGTGCCTAAATAGTGGAAACCCCTCAATTCTAGCTCCAACCCTAACCCCAACACACCCCTAACCCTAATCCTAACCCTAATCCCAACCCTAATTCCAACCCTAATTGTAACCCTAACCCTAATTGTAGCCCTAATCCTAATTGTAACCCTAACCATAATTGTAACCCTAACCCTAAGGCTAGGTTCATTTTGCGTTTTACCAGCCTGTTCAACACATAGTGTTGACGGGCTTGTAACGGTATAGCATAACGCGATCGCGTTATGCTATACCCGCTAGCGCAGAGGAATCAGCAGATGATTCATCTGTGCTAGCGGTGACGGAGCCCAGACGCTTCAGCCCGCATCTGAGGCTCTGTCACTGAATGATGGCACGTCGCGAACGCATGCCGCTTTACGGCATTCGTCGCGATGCGCCCTCAAATGGGGGTGAATGGCAGCGTTAACGGACTGCGTTACACCACGTTATACCACGGTGTAACGCAGTCCGTCTAACGGACTGCCATAACGCAGTATGAACCCAGCCTAACCCTAATTATAACCCTAACCCTAGCCCTAACCCTAGCCTTAACCCTAACAGAAAAATTAAAAAAATATATAATTTCTATATTTTATTATATGTCCCTAACTAAGGGGGTGATAAAGGGGGGTTTATGTACTGTTTTTTTTATTTTGATCACTGTGATAGTTTATCACAGTGATCAAAATGTACTTTTATGAGAATGAATGAAACATTTTTTGAATCTGCCGCCAAGCAGATTCGGCGGGCGCACTGCGCATGCGAGCGCCATTTTTTTTTACAGGAAGAAGACCCGGGAGCCTGGGGCCTGTGGGAGGACGGAGGACACCGGGAGGTATAGGGGGGATCAGGGGACCTGGGGACCCTAATTCTCTCCCCTCTGATGTGCGATCATATCAGAGGGGAGAAAAATCTTTTTTTTTTTTTTTGCGGTCGCCGTTATACTTAGTATAACGGTGATCGCGACACCGGGGTCGGTAACTACGACCCGGATCATGTTCTCTGGGGTCTCGGCTACCCTCGGCAGCCGAGACCCCAGAGAAGATTGCCCACCCCCCCCGGCAGACCGCGGCGGGCGCACTGAGCATGCGCCCGCCATTCAAGATGGCGGCGCCCACCGGAGGAGGCAGGTGGGCCCGCGGGCCACAAGGGGCACATTGGGGGCCACAAGGGGGGATCGGGACCCTTTTCTCTGTCCTCTGATGTCCGATGACATCAGAGGACAGAGAAATTGAATGGCACATCAGATTTTTTTTTTTGCGATCACCGTTATAGGGTTAATAACGGCGATCGCAACATCGGGTCGGTAAAAACCGACCCGATTCATGTTCTCTGGGGTCTCAGCTACCCCCGGTAGCCGAGACCCCAGAGAAAATGCGCCTCTGGGGGGCGCTATTCACTTTTTCCACAGTTTGGTTTAAGTACCCTTAATGACCGCCGCTAAAAGGCGTATCGGCGGTCGTTAAGGGGTTAAACATTAAATCCATGAAAGTAGAACAAGGGATTGACACTTAAATACTAAGGGTACAGCATAAGCCAAGGACCATTTTAGGGATATATAATTATAAAAAGCACAATGCCATTCAATCGAATGCCTGGTACTCTGTAAACAGTACTCAATAAAGTGCACAGTGCAATAAGTTAATCACAGAATACCATTTCATTAAAGGCCAGAATGCAAAGATATTTCATACAACATGATGTCATTGTTAGCATGCTGCATATAAAACTCTAGCCATTATAGACAGGGAAATCCTCTACTTACACATGTGTGAGTCCTGGCACAACCACCCACAGCTACCCTGACAGCGCCATTTCGCCTCTTGCAATGTCCCGCATCAGCCCCCGTCACTGACTATGGTGGCCTGTGTGAACAGTAGGGTCATGGTTAGTGATTAAGCTCCATAAGTACTAATTGTTTTTATCTGAATAAGGTACTAAATATTTCCCTGCACATCATTAGATGTTCCCATTTAGGACAGGTCACCTACAGTCAGTGCTGGTCACTGATAGCAGCTTCCTTTGTATTCCCCCCATTTGTGTTATGGGTTTGACAAAGTTTTTCACTACTGAAACCTTTCATCCACTGCTCTATTGATAATTGTAATGCTGCTGCAGTGCAGTATAGTGCAACCTCCACCAGAAGATGCTGGTGAGGGAAGAGAGGTTGTACACACAGCGTAATATCACAGAGCAGCAGCACAAGAGCCACCCGGTGGCGAAAGAGTAGTCTGACGAGCCGAGTCAGCAACAGTCAGGACAAGAAGTACCAAAGGTCACAGCAATTAACGTGGTCAGATACAAGCCAAAAGTCAGAGCTGGACGGGAGCAGATATAACCGAGATGAGAGACAATAGAACAGGTAAGAAGACAAGCCGGGTCACATACCAAGGGTCCAAGTACAGGGAGCGAACACTAAGACAAACGGGGTGGCAGAAATGGGAGGTCACAGGAACAGAGAAAACGGGCAGAGGACAAAACACAGTATCAAGGGGTCAGCAGTTCTACCTTGGAAGCATGAATTATCACTGACATTAGTCAGCAGACCACAGCAGACTGAAATAGCCCCACAGAACCCAAAATGAGGCAAAGATGGTTAACCCTCACATGATCAGACCGGGGAGAGAATTACATGAAACAAAACCCGGCCTGGATCATGACAGTACCCCTCTCTAAATGAGGGGCCACTGGACCCCCAGGTTTACCTGGATAACGGGCGTGAAAGGCCCGGACCAACTAGTCCTCAGGACCGTAACCCTTCCAGTGGACAAGATATTGAAGAGAGCGACGGACCATACGAGAGTCCACAATCCATTCCACCTCATACTCATTTTGGTTATCCACCGAGACCGGTGACGGGGGGAGATGAAGACTCCCCAAAGGAAGACCCCAAAGGTTTCAAAAGGGCTTTATGGAATATATTGGGGATCTGTAGAGACGTGGAAGATGCAAACGAAAAGCCTCCGGATTGACCACTTGCATAATCTCATAAGGACCAATGAACCTAGGCCTCAATTTAGCAGAAGGAACCTTAAGTCTAATATTCCTGGTAGATAACCAAACCTTATCCCCTACCCGGAATACAGGCCCCACAGACCGTCTTTTGTCAGCAAAAAATTTATATTTATCCTGCGCCTCACCAATTTTTTTCTGAACCTCCTTCCACACCTCCCCCAACCACCAGATAGCCAAATCTGCCCTGTGACACCCCGAATCTAATCAAGAAAATTCCCTAAAATGAGGGTGAAAACCATAATTGCAGAAAAAAGGGGAGGTGCCCTTGGACTGATTAATGCGGTTGTTAAAAGCAAATTCCGCCAAAGGTAAAGAAGAGGACCAATCATCCTGCCGGGCAGTGGTCAGACATCGCAAAATTTGTTCCAGAGACTGATTGGTCCTCTTAGTTTGACCATTAGTCTCTGGATGGTAAGCAGACGAAAAGGTCAAACAAATACCCAACCTTTTACAAAACGCCCTCCAAAAATTGGGCACAAACTTTACCCCCCTATCCGAGAACACATTCAAAGGCACACCATGCAACCGTACCACATGTTCCTCAAACAATCTAGATAAAGTTTCAGCATTGGGCAAGGCTGTCAAAGGCACAAAATGCACCTGCTTGTTAAATCTATCCACAGCCACCCAGATGACAGTATTACCATTAGAAGGAGGAAAATCAGTGATAAAGTCCATGGACAGATGAGTCCATGGTCTATCTGGAAATGGCAAAGGCACCAATTCCCCGGCCGGTTATGGGAGTTTTTGGCACGAGCACATACCTCACAGGCAGACACAAACCTCACAACATCCGAGGACAAAAAAGACCACCAAAACAACCTGGTGATGGCTCTATGGGTGGCTGAGATTCCAGGATGCACACTCAGGGCCGAGTCATGGAACTCCCGGAGCACCCTGAGATGAAACTGGACAGGCACAAAATGCTTATTAACCGGCCTAGACGGAGGAGCAAGAGACTGAGCCTCACAATCTCCTGCTCCAGTACAGCAGAAATCCCAGCCACAACCACCGCATGTTGAAAAATGGAAGGAGATTTGGGGGGAGATATTGGGTCCAGACTACGAGATAAGGCATCAGCCTTGACATTTTTGGAACCCGGCCAGAAGGTGATAGAGTATTGGAATTGTGAAAAAAAAGTGACCATCTCGCCTGCCTATGGGTCAACCTTTTAGCAGAATCAATGTAAGCCAAATTTTTGTGGTCCATAATTACAGTGATTCAGTGAACCTCCCCCCTCCAAAAAATGCTTCCATTCCTCAAAAGCCAATTTAATGGCCAGAAGCTCCTGGTTCCCCACATCATAATTTCTTTCTGCAAGCGAGAACTTCTTAGAAAAAGAAAGCACAAGGTCTTAAATTGGATAAAGTGGCGGGTCCCTGGGACAACACCGCCCTCACCCCCACCTCCGTTGCATCCACCTCAACAATAAACGGTTCAGACGGATCCAGCTGAATCAACACAGGGGCGGACATAAAACATTGCTTTAACAAAGAGAATGCTGAGCTGAGGCTGACCAATTCTTGATATCAGCCCTTTTTTAGTTAAATCAGTGGGGGGTTTGACCACCTGAGAGAACCTCCTTATGAACTTCCGATAATAATTAGCAAACCCCATGAAGCGTTGCAGACCTTTCAGATCTCTGGGTTGTACCCAATCAACAATGGCCTGAACCTTCCTAGGGTCCATCCGGAACCCCTCGGCGGACAACATGGGCGTAAACACCGTGGGGCGGGGGGGCAGGTGCCCCCCCTAGAAGCAGGGGCACACAATGAAAGAGAGCGGAGAGAGCAGCACAATGCCGGCTCCCTCTGCCACAGATTGTAGTGCCTGTGTGTGCACAGTGCACGGAGCTGCTGTCTCACCAGAGGAGCTCCTTTCTTCCTTCCTCCCTGGCCGCAGCAGCTGTAGTTTCACTTTCTGCCCTGCAGGCTCTGGTTGTCTCAGCCGCACTGAGTCCTAGTGCCCTCTGTGTGCAGACACTGGACACTTCCTGCTCCTGCCTCAGCCACTGCCTGCAAGCTTCATGGTAAGAGGGGATGGAATTTATTAAATTCATTCTGCTCAGGCATGTCATGGTCACTGTGGGGGAATGTGAGAGGATGGGGGTATTGTGGGGGAGAGGGTACAGGGCACTGGGGGTGAATGTAAGAAGATGGGGTATTGTGGTGGCTAGGGCACTGGGGGGGTTAATGTGAGAGGATGGGGTATTGTGGGGGAGGGGTACAGGGCACTGGGGTGAATGTAAGAGTATGGGGTATTGTTGGGGCTAGGGCACTGAGGGGGTTAATGTGAGAGGATGGGGGTATTGTGGGGGCTGAAGTGGGGGAGGGGCAACAGGGCACAGAGAGTGAATGTGAGAGGATGGGGTATTGTGGGGGAGGGTACAGGGCACTGGGGTGAATGTAAGAGTATGGGGTATTGTGGGGGCTAGGGCACTGGGGGGGTTAATGTGAGAGGATGGGGTATTGTGGGGGCTAGCGCACTGGGGGGTAAATGTGAGAGGATGGGGGTATTGTGGGGGCTGAAGTGGGGGAGGGACAACAGGGCACAGAGAGTGAATGTGAGAGGATGGGGTATTGTGGGGGAGGGGGTACAGGGCACTGGGGGGTGAATGTGAGAGGATGGGGATATTGTGGGGGCTGGCGCACAGGGGTTGATGTGAGAGGATGGGGTATTGTGGGGGAGGGGATACAGGGCACTGGGAGTTTACTGTGAGAGGATGGGGTATTGTGGGGACTGGCGCACAGGGGTTGATGTGAGAGGATGGGGGTATTGTGGGGGCTGGCGCACAGGGGTTGATGTGAGAGCATGGGGTATTGTGAGTGAGGGTGGACAGGTCACTGGGGTTGAATGTAAGAGGATGGGGGTATTGTGGTTGCTAGGGCACTGGGGGTTTACTGTGAGAGGATGGGGTATTGTGGGGGCTGAATTGGGGAGGGGCAACAGAGCACTGAGGGGTGCATGTGAGAGGATGGGGATATTGTGGGGTCAGTGGGACAGAACATTAAGGGGTGCATGTGAGACAATGGGCTGTTGGGGTGTGGGTGGGGGACAGGGAGGTAGGGGGCTTTTTTTTACTTGTGAGCTCCTTAATACTTTAATAATAGATTAATATTTCAGTATTATTATAACAAGGGCATAGACAGACGGCCGTATAACTCATGCGAGGATCGCACTTCAATCCTCGGACTTGCTGGTACCGCTCCTGACATGAGCGCGACTGCCATGTATAATATATGGTATATACAATGTAGTGTCGCATACGCTGCTGTATTATACAATATACAACAGTTCTAATGCTCCATACCTAATATGCAGGATAATGTACAGTGTATATGATGTAACCTGTATAAGATGCGACATTGGCTTGCCCCCCCCCCTAGTTTTGATCCTGGGTACGCCCATGGCGGACAAAATGAACCCAAGAAAGGACAGTTCCTGACCAAAAAATTAACACTTTTCTAGTTTAGCAAATAAAGAGTTCTCCCGGTGCCTCTGGAGAACAGCACGATGGTGACCCATTTGAGTCTGTTTATCTGGCGAGTAAATTAAAATATCGTCCAGATAAACCACCATAAACGCCCAATAAAGTCAGCAAAAACATGGTTAATAAAGTTCTGTAAAACTGCCAGCTCATTAGTCAGACCGAAAGGCATAACTAAATTCTCAAAGAGCCCCTCAGATGTGAGAAATGCAGTTTTCCACTC
The DNA here is from genome assembly GCA_033576555.1 of Oophaga sylvatica. Taxonomy (NCBI): domain Eukaryota; kingdom Metazoa; phylum Chordata; class Amphibia; order Anura; family Dendrobatidae; genus Oophaga; species Oophaga sylvatica. Next base: position 173,573,170 of record JARQOD010000004.1, read on the forward strand.
ATCCCCCTCCTGTATCCGGATAAGGTTATATGCCCCCCTGGAGATCCAGCTTTGAAAACCATTTGGCCCCAGACAATTGGTTGTATAAATCAGGAATAAGTGGGAGGGGGCACATATTTCTCACAGTTATCTTATTTAAATCATGAAAATCGAAGCATGGGCGTAAACCATCGTATTTCTTTTTTACAAAAAATAAGCTTGCCGCCACAGGAGAAACAGAAGGGCAAGTGTGTCCTTTACGAAGACTCTAGGAGATATATTCTTTCATGGCAACTCGCTCTGGACCAGAGAGATTGTATAAGCGGTCCTTGGGCAATTTAGCATTAGGAACAAGGTCAATACTACAATCAAATGGGCGGTGTAGTGGTAAAACCTCAGCCTCTTTTTCGGAAAAAAACATCCTCAAATACCCTCCATACTGATGGATGACACAGATACAAAAACAAAGCAATTACTGGAACAATTAGGTCTCCATTTCACAATATCCTGGGACTCCCAATCAATGACAAGGTTGTGCAGTTGTAACCAGGGAAACCCCAACACCAGCCCCGCAGGAAGATTATCCAAAATAAAGCATGAAATGCGCACCTGGTGTACAGTCCCCATCATGAGAATAAATTCTTCAGAGACAAAATGGATACTGTCCTTAGTGATGGGTGTAGAATCAATGGCCACAACATTCATGGGAGTTTTCAACCTAACTGTCCCTAACTTGCAATTGGCCACAAATTTAGAGTCAATCAGGTTCACCAACGACCTACAGTCCACAAAAGCCGAAGTGGGCGTAAAACAGTTCCTAACACCAAGTTCCACATTAAGCAGTACTTTACGAAATGAGGAAAAATGTACCTCCTCGACAGTTACCCAGACTTAGGCATTTTCCCGACACCTTGGAGTTCGAATGACAAGAGGGACAGTCCTTCCAAAGTCCCGGAGCACCACAGTAAAAGCAGAGCTTGCCTTCCCGACGCCGTCCCCTCTCCCTCTCCTTGAGGGTGGTGGCTCCCACCTCCATGGTTTCAGCTTGAGGCACCAACTCTGGCTTGACTGGAAACAACGGGGCCTCCCGTTGCACGACTCCCCTTTCCCGTAGTCTCCGATCCATATGGACAGCCTGCGTCATTGCCTCCTCACGGGAACTGGGCAGCGGATGAAGGGCCAGAGCATCCTTTAGATGATCAGATAGTCCCCTCCAAAATTGGCACCTGAGCGCTGAGTCGTTCCAGGACCCCTCGGGAGCCCATCGCCTAAATTTTGAGCAGTACTACTCGGCAGAGAGCTTTCCCTGAGAGAGATTCATGATCATGTCCTCTTCCAATCTGACCCGGTCAGGTTCATCATAAATTAGTCCCAGGGCCTCAAGCAATCTATCCACAGACACTCTCTCAGGGCAGTCGGGGGTAAAGAGAAAGCCCAAGACTGCGGACCTTCCCTGAGTAAAGATATGATAATTCCCACCTGCTGACTCTCATCCCCCGAAGATCGGGGTCTAAGGGAAAACAACAGCTTACAACATTCCCTGAACACACAAAAAGTTTTCCTTCTCATCAGAGAAGGTTTCAGGGAGTTTAACAGAAGGCTCAGGGGAATGCAAAGAAACGTCAGTAACATCACCATCCTTACTAACAGACGCCAAGGCAGCACCTTGGGCAGTCTTAACTGTCTCAGCCAACTCCCTCTTTACTTGCTGGTGGGATGTAGCCAAAGTCCTATGCTCTACAGACAAATTCTGCATAATTTGTGTCAGACTGGCTACTTGATCAGTCAAGGTGCGGTGCGGATCCATGACCAGAGAAAAAAAAATGCAAAATTCCCCTTTAGGCTGGAATCACACACAGCGACTAAAAAAGCTGACCGTTTTAGTCGGTCGATAATCGGATTAAAATTTCATGAACATTGATGCGACTAGCATCCGATTTTTTGTAGTTGATGCGATTTAGTAGCATGTACGCTTACGTTTCACATCCGATTACCCACCGACTACCGATTTTTAGTGGCATCATAGCAAAATGGACATTTAACGTTTTTGAGGCCTGCAAATCATTTGAATAATGAGCCAGACCCATATTTAAGCGGGGTTTGACTGTTCTTACCCTCCCACCCTTGCCGTTCAGTGTTTTGCTTCTTAGTGGTTCCTGTTGTGTTGCAGCAAACTTAAAATTATGAGTCACAGACTTACTTTTAATACAACTGAGCGTGTGCTGTACTATTGGCTGATATCCAGAACTTTTGGGGAGCCATATCCTGTAGTTGTTTCTCACACAATCCGCAGAAGAATGTGGGTGCATCCCCTTGTGAAGCGAAGGATCAGCAAAGGACATTTTGAGCGCCTGTATTCAACACTGCGTAGGAATCCTGACAAGTTTTTTGACTATTGTCGCATGAGTGTTGCCACCTTTGATATTTTGCTGGACATATTGCGGCCAGGAATCACCTTTCACAACACCAGGATGCGTCCTTCAATTTCTGCTGAGGAAAGGCTTCTTCTAACATTAAGGTATGTGTGTCAACGATATGTTGATGATGTTTTGCATAATTTACCATCTTTTACATTCTTCTTACTTTCTTAATCTTAACATACTCAACATTATGGCATTATGAAATTGTCTTATTTTACCTATATGCTTGTGTGTAGCAGTCATAATGGTTTGTAAGTCATAAAATTAATAGAATGGGTGAGTATACAAATTTCCAGTGTTTCAATTGTCTTAATGGATTTTTCATATATTTTGTTTGTGTGATGTGTACATGTTTGTTGTTGTTTGTGTATTGCAGGTTCCTTTCCACTGGGCTCTCATACGCTGCTCTGCATTTAGAGTTTTTACTAGGAAAATCCACCATTTCCGGAATAGTCAGCTCTACTTGTGGACAAATTTGGTCAAGACTAAATAAAGAAGTGATGCCACAGCCCAAAATGGAAGATTGGTTGAGGATTGCACGTGGATTTCAAGAAAGCAGTAATTTTCCACACTGTATTGGAGCCCTGGACGGGAAGCACATACGTGTGCGTAAGCCGCCGAACTCAGGGACACAATTCTACAATTATAAGCAATATTTTTCTATAGTTTTGTTGGGCTTGGTCGACAGTAACTACCGCTTCATAATTGTAGACATTGGGGCCTATGGAAGGACTGGAGACTCCAGAGTCTTCAATTCTTCCATTATGGGTCGGCGGCTACGCAATAACCAATTGGACTTACCACCACCATGTCAACTTCCACACTCCAATATGGATGCAGTGCCATATGTTATAGTAGCGGATGAGGCCTTCCAATTAAGTTGTAATGTTATGAGGCCATATCCTCGGCGCAATCTCAACCATCAGAGAAGCATCTTTAATTATCGCCTTTCTCGTGCACGACGCCTGGTGGAGTGCACATTTGGTATTCTTACAGCCAAATGGCGAGTCCTACAATCAGCCATTCAGCTAAGTGCATCAAATGTCAATCTTGTAGTGCAAGCATGTGTGGTACTACATAATTTTACAAGAATACATGAATGCTCATCATCTGATATGGCTGACCTTCAGTCTTATAATATGATGAGGCCTATGAGACCAGTCATCCATCCTCGTCGTCCCCCTTCTGGTCTGAAAGTGCGTGAAATATTGACAAATTATTTTGTTTCCCCTCGTGGTTCTATTCCTTGGCAAGATGAGGCCATAGGTATGTAGTGTGTTTTATGTGATATCATAACATAAAGTAACTTTTGATGAATAAATTCATGGTACACTCTCTTTTTTTGTCTACTACTTTACCATACTTAATACACTACATAACATAGAAGAAGAAACACAGACAACCAATGTAACTTCACTAATTTTAATCATTAGTGTTTTGTGTTGAAGCCTTTTAAAGGCTGATATTTTTTTGGTTAACCAGGACCAACATGTCAAAAACTAAGCAAAATATATGTATAACATAATTATTATTCATAAAATAAAAAAATATATCACTTATGAAAAAAGTAAAAAAATGTACAGCTACAATTGCTGGTAGCTTGGTGGTGGTGTTGGTGAGGATGGAGGGGCAGGTTGTGGATTCTGCCTCACACAATCTGCAACCTGTGTTTGAGAAAGACCAGGTGCAGATCCTACAGTAGCAGCTGGGTTACTTGCTGCATCATGAAGGACTTGTGGGTAGGGGTACATAGGGAATTGATGCTCATAGTCATATAGATATGACTGAGCAGTAGCAGAGTGACCCCCAATATGCCCATGTCTACCATATCCATGTTGTGGCCAGCCAACAACATTGGGTATGTTAGAGTGGGCATATTGTGCATGGCCACTCTGTCCCATGGTTTGAAGCTGGGAAGCTCCATACAAAGAATGAGCTGCAGTAGGAGGAGGAGGAGGAGGAGGAGTTGGGTTTTGTTGCAAAGAAGGAGTAGGTGGAGGAGGATGATGATGAGGAGGAGGAGGAGGAGGATCAGAGGCAGAAGCAGATTGTGCTGGATTTTGTGCTACCAACCTCCCTAAATTTTCTGGACCAACCACCCATCTATGAAGATAATCTAGTAGGTTGGTGGGATCATTAGGGCCTGATCCAGCTTCCAACACAATCTGCAGTCCACTTCTGATCCTCAGTCTGTGCTGTATTTGAGTAGCCCGGAGATAAGGGGCCAGACTGCGGCAAAATGCCTCCTCACCATCATCTTTACCTACACTGGACAAATAGTCCAGAACTCCTCGGTCCACCTGCCTCCTTGAGACAGAACCCACTCCTTCTCGTCGCCGCCTACCTCGCCTTGTGAGTTGGGAAGGAGGAGGAGATAGATCTTGAGCCCTATTAGGGCTGCTGCTCTGAGGTAGATCCTCAGTTTCCACATGCAGTGTCTGGGAATCCTCAGCTCCTGCAGGTCTTGTTGTTGCTGGTTGGGTGGACCCACATGCTGCTGAGGAAGGGCCTGCCTCCTGTTCTCCATCACCAACTGGGTCGATAACCACTTCTGAGTCAGACCCCGTCTCCCTCTCAGTTAGGTTTGACTCAGTTCTAGGAATGAAAACACAAATAAAAAAATTAAAATTTAAAAAATAACAATTTATAAACATTTAAGTCGTTCAACACACATGAACTTACGGTCGCAGATCCAACACTGGCTCAAGGAAGTTTAATCTATCAAAATAGAGGTACTTCCTCTTCTTAGATGCTGAAGCCCCACTCCGATCTCTAATCTGCCTCTCCCTCCGGTAGCAGTCCCGACAACTACGCCACCCGCCTTGTCACATCATTCACTACAAATTTAAGAAGAGCATAACGGTTTTTTATTACTGATATCAATTTAATAAGGCACAAACTACAATATGCAACACTGAACATTTAAATACTGGTCATGTGTGATGTGATTTACAATATTAAAAGACATCAACATACAACCAGAAGTATAGATGTTCTAAGCAGTAACATACATTTAAAAAAATGCTTGGCCCTTTAACAAACGCCTCAATCAGTTACAATTTTATCACAAAAACACTAAATCTGAGGTGAAGAAAAATACTAAATGTGGTAGTCAATAGATGCCGAAGCATCGATGATATTTAAGTATACATGTATATTTTTGGACTACACACACAGCAATGCGTACTTCTAAATAGTAATAGGTCCATAATACAGCGTTTTAAATAGCATTTAAACACATAAGGCTAGATTATTATTTGCAAAAAAGAATGTTTAAAAAATTTAGAAAACCGTTACATGTGGTACTTACTAAGTCGCTCTTGGTCCTCCCTGGATCTCTCATTATAGTCCGGAAAAATGTGCACACATATAGTTTTCCATGCCGCCTCTTTGCGTGTCCGATTGCTGTAGTTGGAATCGCGCTGGTCCCACAATTCTGGCCTCTCCTGCACCAATACAATGAGGAGTTCCACATTGATGTGGCTAGATGCCATGTTTCTGGACTCCGTGTAGGCGTTCTTCCTGTTTTTTTTTAAGATGTGCTTAGCTAATTAGCATGTAAAGGCTTCCTGAGAAATTCAAAGGCAGTTTCCTGTCACCTGGAAAAGTTGTGCGATTTCATCGCAACTCACACGTGCGGTCCGTTTGTAATCCCACTTTTAATCGCTCCCATAGACTTGCATTGGCGACAGTCGACCCACAATCGGTGACAATCGCAGCATGCTGCGATTGCACTCGGACGTTTAAAACGGACCACAAAAAATCTGATACTGGGAGCTGCTCCATAGATTAACATAGGTCCGACTGCAATGCGATATTTCATCGCATTGCAGTCGTCCGATTTAGTCGCCAGTGTGACTTCAGCCTTAAATGTGTGATCAGTGATAATCTAATGCTGCTGCAGTGCAGTAATAATCTTTATTTAATAATCTTTATTTTTTATATAGCGCTAACATATTCCGCAGCGCTTTAAAGTTTGTGTTTAAACTGTTTTTATTATTATTGTACGGAAATAAAAGGCTACAGATAAGGTAAATGCATGTACATAACCATAGAAAAGCATTTTCATCAATGAATCAACAACCACAAACATAGAATCATTTTTTTTTTAACACTTAAGCAGTAATAGCATCAATACTATTAGTCACAACAAA
>JARQOD010000004.1:173579822-173642201 GCA_033576555.1 Oophaga sylvatica
ATCTACGATGCAGGGGCGTGCTGGCCCACCGGGACACCGGGACGTGTCCCGGTGCGCCCTCGGAGTCGGCCGGCGCCTCCGAATCCGATCCGGGGTGGGCGCTCCATCCGCCGCAGTCTGGCACCCCCGCGCGGAGAGCGGTGTCAGCGCCGCCACTGGGCCCCCCCCGCCTGCTCAGGGCCCCGGCAGCAGCTGGCAACAATACTTACCTCTCCCGTGCCTCCGCTGCCTCAGCTCCGGGCTCCAGGGGGCGCCGGCGCTTCCTCTCACAGCCGGCCGCTGAATGACGTCATCATTCAGCGGCCGGCTGTGGCACAGAGCGCGGGGACGCTGAACAGGTAAGACGTCTCTGTGTGTGTGTCTCTGTGTGTGTATGTAGTGCGGTGCTTTGTGTGTGTATGTATGTGTGTGTGTGTATGTATGTATGTATGTGAGAGAGTGCTTGTGTGCTGTCTGTGTGTGATGATGGGCAGGCATTGCTGATAATGGGGAGGCATTGATGATGGGGAGAAGATGATGATGGGCAGGCATTGCTGATAATGGGGAGGCATTGATGATGGGGAGAAGATGATGATGGGCAGGCATTGCTGATAATGGGGAGGCATTGATGATGATGGGGAGAAGATGATGATAATGGGCAGGCATTGATGATGGGAGAAGATGATGATGGGCAGAAATTGATGATGATGGGGAGGAGATGATGATGGGCAGGCATTGCTGATAATGGGGAGGCATTGATGATGATGGGGAGAAGATGATGATAATGGGCAGGCATTGATGATAATGGGCAGGCATTGATGATGGGGAGAAGATGATGATGATGGGCAGGCATTGATGATGATGGGGAGGCAACCATGATGATAATGGGGAGTCTTTCCACAGCGCCCTTTCCTGAGCTGTAACAGTGCAGAACGCAGTACAGCGCAGAGGAGAGCTCCATATTTTGTATGGAGCATTATATGGGGACCAGTATCCTGTATGGAGCATTATATGGGGACCAGTATCCTGTATGGAGCATTATATGGGGACCAGTATCCTGTATGGAGCATTATATGTGGTCCAGTATTCTGTATGGAGCATTATTTTGGGTCCAGTCTTCTGTATGGAGCATTATATGGGGGGTGACATCCTGCATGGGGTATTATATGGGTGATGAGGAGGAGACTGTGGTGCCCATAATATTGTATGGAGGACTGTACTGTCCAGTCTGTTCTGTGCGCTGTGAGGATTTGGCGGTTTTTGAGCTATTGTACAATTTACAATAGATATCACTCATGTAATGGAAGAAGTGAAGTGTTTGGCGTTGTACTATACCCATATTTCTCTGCCGTATCTGTGCATCATGAATTGTGGTCTGTGTTAAAGGGGCCCACTGAGGCTCTTTCGCCCGGGGCCCATAAAAACCTGGAGCCGGCCCTGGACGGAGGACAATGACCTGCGGCTGCAGTGACGCGAGACGGCGAGAGGGCGGGCGGGGAAGAGGCTGCGGGAGCAGTGGCGAGGGTCACATGACGGGAGTGGGCGGGGCTCCTGCGCTGTGCCCGTTGCCATGGAGAGACTTCTCCTGTGTGAGGGCGGGAAGCGCGAGGCGGCTGTGAGTCACCTCTGAGGAGCTGAACCCTGTAAAGCACAGTCAGGGGCTGTCTGTGTGAGGTCAGGTGTATTATAGAGGTGGGGGTCTTTGAAGTGTATATACTGTAGAGGTGCTTGGGGGGCTGTGAGATGTATATAGAGAGGTGCATCATGGGGGTCTGTGAGATGTAAATACTGTAGAAGTGCATGGGTGGGGTCTGTGAGGTGTATATACTGTAGAGGTGCATGGGGGGCTGTGAGGTGTAGTATACACTGTAGAGGTGCATCATGCACCTCTACAGTGTACAGTGTATACACCTCACAGCCCCCGGCCCCATGCACCTCTACAGTATATACACGGTCTGTGAGGTGTATATACTGTAGAGGTGCATGTCCTTCACAAGAGCCGGTGGTTGGGGCAGAGAATAGGCGGGGGAAGGAGCGGAGAATGGGTTGGAGCATGGCGCCCTCATGACTATACTATCCACCGCCCTTTTCATAAGCCAGCACGCCCCTGCTATGATGCGTATACAGTTGAATGCAGCGTGCACTGGGGGGCAGCAGCTGTGGAGCAGCAGATGACAGGAGGCCGGAGCCGACTACTGCGGCTAAAGCCTGTGCCCATTGCTAAAGAGATATGAGTATTCACTGGGAATACTCATTCCGCTATTAGCGACACACCACTGGCTGGGGGCCCCTGGACAGTGGGGACCTAGGCAGCTGCCGGCCCTGTATGCCAGCAGATGTCAGTGCCTCGGCCCACCGGAGAATCCTCCTGTTCTCCGGTGGGCCAGTCTGACCCTGGATACAGGTGTGCCCCCCTAAAGCAGAGACATATTGCAGGATGGCTAGGATGCAGCGCCATATTTTCTGTGAATCCAAGGACTTAGTTGATATGTTCTTTATATTACACTCAGCATGTGATTTATTTATTTTCAGGGCTACTGGCACATGTGGTAAGTGCAGCAATATGACTCTCGGAGGCTAGGTAAATATGGGGCCCAGAGCTGGAATTGGTGAAGCTTCTTCCGTCACAGGTGCTGCACATTTTCACAGTTTACCTGCAGAAGCTGCAAATGGTGGAGAGGGCATTCAGCTTTCTATTGGTATACACACCTGTGAGCAGATTTCTGATGCTGTGGTATTGGCAATAGCCACACCAAAGCACAAAGTATTATGACAGATTTTGCCGTTTCGGAGCACAGCAGTGTCTTTATGTTAACATACTGTATTTTAATAATAATTAACACAGCTCATTATGTATGAGCTTCTCTAACGGAAAAACCTGGGATGAGGCTTTCACTAAAACAGTTGATTAAGCTTGAGCTTTACTGCCTGCATTTCAAGTAAATTTGGTTAATAGATTTTGCTACTGGCAATATCTAGATGGCACCAGTGTAATTAGTCTTGTTCTGCGGCTACTGGACTGTGGTGGTTTCAGACAGCTTGGTTACCAAGAGTTTGGCTACACATTATCCAAAAGAGTTCAGAATGTTTTCCAATGTTGAAAATACGGGGTAAGTACACACGTGGTCAAAATTGTTGGTACCCCTCATTTAATGACAGAAAAACCCACAATGGTGACAGAAATAACTTGAATCTGACAAAAGTAATAATAAAACAAAAATCTATGAAAATGAACAAATGAAAGTCAGACATTGCTTTTCAACCATGCTTCCACAGAATTTAAAAAAAAATAAAACTCATGAAATAGGCCTGGACAGCAATGATGGTACCCCTGAAAGTAATATGACCACTAATTAGCATCACAGGTGTCTACAATCTTGGAATCAGTGAGTGGGCCTGTATAGAGGGCTATAGATACTCACTGTGCTGTTTGGTGACATGGTATGCATCACACTAAACATGGGCCAGAGGACGCGAAGGAAAGAGTTGTCTCAGCAGATTAGAAAGAAAACTATAGATAAACATGTTAAAGGTAAAAGTTATAAGACCATCTCCAAGCAGCTTGATGTTCAACAGGTAGTGAGCGGAAGACATCTCTGCAGCCGCAGAGGTAGTTTCGGGGAAGAGGCCCATGTCGTCTTCCTCGTAGAGGGTGACCGCCACCACAAAATTTCCGCGGGGGCAGTCCTTCCTGAAAAAGGAGACCTGGTCTCCCTTCTTTAGCAGCCTGCCAAACGTGACAGAGGTCACGTTAACATAGACCTTGGCGTCGGTTCCCTCCTCCCGGATGAATTCGAATATTCGGTCTACATCGTTTTAAACTAGCCACCCGCGTGTGCGCCGTCCGGCCAAAGCACTTCTGCCAGGTTGCCGCAACTCCGACCAAATTTCTCTCTCTCTATGGTTTTTGTCCAGGATGATGCCTTCCACCCAGGCAGCCTGCCGGGGGGTGGAGAAGGGACCCTCCATGACTGGCTGGGAATGAGTGACCCCCAAGGACATGGCTGAAGGGGAGTCAGGCCGCACATCCAGCAGCTGGGCCTGGCTGGTGGTTCCTCCAACGGGAGTACGGGAACGGACCACGGGCTCCGGAAAGGGGGTTTGTGACGTGGGCCCTCCCTCAGGGCAAGGGGGTGGAGGCGCACTCACCCGCTCAGATGGAAACAAACCAGTTGCGGGCACTCCAGGGATGTTGACTCCGTCCGCGGAGACGTCCACGCACTTGGCTGACGAATGGGGTACCGGCTCGCCTTGTTCTTCCGGCCGCGGTTCCTTTAATGCAGACGTCAGTTCCGGCCACTGCTGAGTAAATAGCCGGGGTTCAGGATCGCCAGTTCCCTGGGTCCGATGTTGCACCACTGGCTCCGCTGTTTCCTCCCATGTTCTGCCAGGCTGGGTTCGTTCTTTCTCTTGCCGCCGCCTACTCTAGATGCGACCCACGCCTTGGCAGCTATGGGTACAGGAGTATTGCATCATGTCCGATTCAAGTTCACAAGATGGCGCCTCACAGCTCCCTCTGGACTTTACTTCTGGGCCCCACCCGTTTCCAGGTGGGTCCACCTCCAACTGCTCCACCCATTCCTTGATGAACTGTGTAAGCGAGTGGGCCTTTCTCCTCTTCATCAGCACTCACCAGGGGCATACTGGCACCAGGGCATACTGACAAGCAGGTTTTGGCACCAAGGGATAACTGCAACGCCTACGAAGGATGCTGTCCTTGTTGTTCTCTTCAGCGACGCCACTAGCTGCCATTTCGTCACATTGGTCTTCTCCAACCTTGCTGGGTACAGTAGTCACTTTTTCATAGCTTTCAACTTTACTTTTCTTCGGAGCATCCCCTCCATGCACGGTAGTCGCATCCTGCCATCTACGCCAAGCGTAAGGGATGGACTGGATGGTAGTCATGGCCACAGACACTAGGATATCGGTGTCCAGACCGTCCCCTACAGAAACACAAAGTCCAGTACTGTGCATACCTGCATCTCTGGGTTCAGGTCCCTCTGGGCACTTCTCAGTCAACGACAATTCCTTCCCACGGCGACCCCCATCAAATGAGACATAGTCCATTGCAACTGGAATGATTTCTTTACTACAAACTTTGCACAGCATATCCACAGTGGTTACATTTCTGGTCACAGATGCTTCCATACAGGATTCTTCAACTTTCCCTACGCCGCTGACATCTTCTTTCAGTACGCGCCCTGATTGGACCATCTTAGACTGCTTCTCAGCTTCCTCCCGACTCAACCTCGCCACCGTGACAACTCCCTCTGCCTGCTTCGCCCCAGGGTAGAGATCATCAGTCACTAGACTAGGCTGCCTCTGGCAAAGCATCTGACCTGTCCATACTGTTCCCTTTGTAACTTCAGCATTCCTCTCTTCCTCACTTACTGCATCTGAGCGTTACTCGGTCCATTCAACTGCAGACCTCCGGGCGTCTGCCCAGACCAACATCTCCCACAACTTCTGCATCCTTCTGTCCCATTGTTCTTACGTTCCGTCACTGGATACCTGGGACTAACACTTGTTGAAACATTGCGGGGCTATCGAGATGTCCTGGGCCTAGAACCCGTGTGGACACTAAGGGCGCCCTGGCCCCATCTGACTATACTTCTCTAAACCTAGCAGCTAAACACCCGACAGCCCCTCCTATATTAACCTCTTATTGTCTAACTAAGATCTACACTAATATGGGTCACTAGTATGCCCCCATCTAGTGGCCCTAAGTGAAATTACACTTACCCAAAAACTGTCAACACTAAAGTACCCCCCTCTAGTGTCCGGCAGGTGTAATACGAACTGTCCCTATCTATTAAGCATAAAATACAGTTTTTACATTACAAGTACAGCACACGTATATAAAATGGTAACACAGGAAAAAGTGTGGCAATATCATAACTACGCGGGATAATACATATCTTATATGTAGCGATACCACCGAATATTAACAACGACACAATAGTAATCAGAACATGTAAAACATTTATACATTAAGAAACATTGGGGAGCTAAGCAAGGCGGTAATCCTATGTCACCCCCTTACAGATGTACCTGTGACTACAGCTTGGTCTCAGTCGCAGGTCATGGGTCTTGCAACAGGATAATGACCCAAAACACACAGCTAAAAACACCCAAGAATGGCTAAGAGGAAAACATTTGACTATTCTGAAGTGGCCTTCTATGAGCCCTGACCTAAATACTGTTGAGGATCTTTGGAAAGAGCTGAAACATTCTGTATGGAAAAGGCAACCTTCAAGCACAAGACAACTGGAGCAATTTGCTCTTGAAGAGTGGGCCAAAATACCAGTCGAGAGGTGCAGAAGTCTCATTGACAGTTACAGGAATCATTTGATTGCAGTGATTGCCTCAAAAGGTTGTGCAGCAAAATATTAAGTTAAGGGTACCATCATTTCTGTCCAAGCCTAGTTCATGAGTTTTATTTTTTTTCCGTTTTTTCGTTCCCAGGAGAAGACATAATTTGCAAAATAAATCTTGCCAAATCAGACAAGGTGATTTTCTGGATTTGCTTTCTAATTTTGACTCTCATAGTTGTGGTCTACCTATGGCCCCTTTCACATATCAGTTTTTTTTGCCGTCAGTCACAATCCATTGGCTCGACAGATCCATTGCAGAATGTGAAAAACTGATGCAACGGATCCGTTTTTTCAACTGATCCGTCATATCAGTTTTTTCATCCGTTTCTTCCGTTTTTCGACAAATTCGTTTTTTATACTATACTGTAAAATCACAGTGACAGGTTATAGAATACATGTATACACATAGTATAGATGTATATATATGTATATATATATACCATTGACACACATATATTTTTTTCGGTTAAAAAAAATCTGCTCCCAGCCACCCCAGAAAAGGCGCATCTGTAAGATGCGCCAATTCTGGCCCTTACTCTCTCTCTTCCCATTGCCCTGTAGTGGTGGCATATGGGGTAATAAGGGGTTAATGACACCTTGCTATTGCAAGGTGACATTAAGCCTGGTTAATAATGGAGAGCTGTCAATAAGACAACTATCCATTATTAATCCACTAGTCGCTGCATTGTATGTTTTATTGTGATGCTTACTTTTTGTTGTTAAACCTATAAAAAACAGAAAAGAAAAAATTGCCAAATAAGAAATCGACGAATAAGAAACCAACTTCAGCTCCGAATAAGAAACTGGCCGAATAAGAAACCAACTTCAGCCTCGTCTGACTTACAGCCTGTAAGTTAGGCATGTCCAGCTCATTAACTAGTTTACAGGTTGTAAGACAGTTTCTGACCATAGAGACAAAAGACCATAGAGACAAAAGACTAGCATAGAGATAAGCATCATGCTTGCTTCTGCTCACCAATAGACTCAACTGTCCAATCAGCAAAGTGTCTTTTCTAATTGGCCAGACAAGTGTTGTTATTTTGAAGCACACTTTTGGCACAATGTCACCAATCTTGATTTCTCCACCGTCTCTGCCTCCAGAAGTTGACAAAAATATAACACTATCACCCAACAGGCCTAATAGTATCTTCCTCCATTGGAGGTATGTGGCGCCCTGAGGGTCCAGTCGCCACAGAGATGTTGCATCGCACCCAGCGGTGTGACACCTGACTCTCGGGTAAGGAGGAAGCACCCCATTGACTCCAACCACTGCATTCAACATTACACTATGCCAGCTGAGTGTAGGCAGACCCAGTGGGATGGTCTAGCTCAGGCTGGTTAGAACAGGGTGTAGCTAGTTAGATGGGAGGGGTTGAGGCAGCCTCATGCTGCATGTGAGTTTAGAGTTCAGTCGGAGCCAGGCAGCCAGTGTGGGTACTAGGCTGGCCTGCAGCTCTTCTGAGTCCACCTCAGAGAGCCTTGCTGAGAAGAGCGAAAGGGTCCGGGGTAGGTACAGCACTGACGCTGTCCCCCATCCTCACTGGAGGAAGGACCAGGCAACACATCGGGGAGACGGTTCCCAGGCTGGTGGGTCAGTTCAGCGCCATCAGCAAACACCGCATCTAGTGGGACTCTTCAAGAGCCACTAGCTACCATAATCTCGTCCGGAAGCAGCTCAGTGGTCAAGTACGTCCAGGTTTCCGTCGGTGTCTCGGTCTAGCTGATCAACCGGGCATCGGGCTGCACCTGCAAACTGAAAAGGCCTAACACTGCTTCGCTGAGGGCTCTGTGGTAGGGAGGTGCAGGTAGAAGTAAGGAGTATTGCACAAACGCCGGAAAGGAACATAAAAGGGAGTCATTGGAAGTGTGACCAATTTATCCGAGAGTTACTGGACTACTCACTGGAAGGATACAGTGCCCGGCTGGACTCTGTACTGCGCATAACAGACTGTGAGTAAACCCTTGAAACTGCATAAGAACTGTCTCCTGCTTTATTACTACGTCGCATACTCCACTCTGCTACATCGCCTTGCACCATTGCTTTCCATCATATCTATCTCCCCTGGAAGGATCCAGTCTTACCTGTAGAAGACCTACCATCTAGCTGCCCGAAACCATCCCTTCCAGAGGACCTATACAGCAGCGCTGGTTCCCCCTGACCAGATACTACAGGTGGCGTCACGACAACTTACACGAACATTTAATCCCCTGTAAATATTCCCACATTACAGTGAGCGCCCAGGGCACGGACCGAGCCGGCTACCCGTGACATCCCCCATAGACTTCCATGGGCTCGGTGCCGAGTACCCCAAAGCCCTGGTACGTGCGACTCAGGTACACCACTGATGGTGGTCCTGCTGCCAAGGTAGTATGTACTGTTAAAGGGGTTGTTCGGTACTTTATATTGATGGCCTAGCCTTAGGATAGGTCATCAATATCATATCTGTGGGGGTGTGACACCTGTTACTCCCTCAAATCCACTGTCTGGAAGTGATCGGTTGCGGATAGAAACTACACAGCTCCATCAAATGTATAGTGGCTGCAGTAGTGTATTTCAAATTCACTATTCATTTGAAAACAGGCGAATGTACTATATCCGGCCATGACCAATGTACAGCTGACAGAGCTGTGTAGTTTCATTTCACAACTTATCACTCTTTGCTGTTGCCAGCACTGAGATCAGCTGTACAGTAGGGGTGCCTGGTGGTGCACATCCACCGATCTTATATTGATGACCTATTCCTAGGATTAATCATCATTATAAAGTACTGGATAATCCTTTAGTGTTATTAAAACTCTATTTTAAATTCTTTTACTGACAGGAGTGGCAATACCACACCTCTTCCATTACCCAGGGCACTAACATTCCCAGCTACACTCTTGCTTTACTGTCTTTATTTCATGCAACGCTTTGGAGAATGTTACACTCCCACCTATGTACCCCACTTAGGAAGAGCGTCTACTCTTCAGGTTTACAACAGACGAGGTAGAAATTGGTACAGTAGTCTCCATATTACTCATGTGATGTACCGCTATGCTGTTAGTACTGCTAAAACACTAAAACAAGATTTCTATGCAGTAATCAATGTGGAACTGGATGCACAGCATATGGATATAGTCACAGATAAGGAGAACAGGCTCATTTCTATATGTAAATATTATTGCAAGTGTCATTATTTATACAAGGATTCATGCTGCACATTTCAGAACGGGACAGCATCAATCCCACATTGTAAACATCTCATTTTCTTCCCACTTTTTGTTTGTACATCACAATGTTTAAAAAAACAATAAGAAAACCAAGAATGAAACAGAAATGTGTTCCTCCATGCTTATGTGGGTAAATGTGTAAATTTTGATTCTTGTAAACTAGACTATTCCTGCCTTAAGTATTGCACACAAACTACGAAAACATTGACCATAAACAGTTACTGTGGTAGAAATCCTGACCATGTTCAAAATGTGTGGCAAGGAATACAGATAGAAAAACACGGCCTTACTGGGAAATAGGTTCTAATGTGAATGGGTTAATCTTTCTTTTGTGAGGTTTATTAATATATAAGTATTACAAGTTCATCCTGCACTTGTTAGTGTAATCTTCCTCGCAGACTAAACAGATCTCCTCACCCTGGTGCGGTCTAGGGTACGTTCCCACGGTCAGGAATCGGCAGCGCTTTGGGTGCAGCACATGTCCGTTGCGTCCAAAGCACTGCCGGCTTTTGAATCCAGGTGATTTAACATGTGTTCATTGATTTGTGTGGATTCATCGCATCCAAATACATTGCACGGGTGATATTTATCTTGCGGAGGCTCTTGTCTCCACAAGATAAATTGACAAGGTGCAGTCTGGAAAGACGCACCGCATGTCAGTCTGCGCAGGTGATCCGCGGGCATCGGTGCACGTGTAATAAGGGTAACCACGGAGGTGGTAGTCGTGGCGAGTTATTTAAAGGCACAGTTCACAAGCAGAGTCCACTAAGCATACAGTCAGTGATCACTTCTCCCCCTGGTCCCTTGTACAGGCAATATTATTATTATTATTTATATAGCGCCATTAATTCCATGGTGCTGTACATGAGAAGGAGTTACATACAAAGTTATAGATATCGTTTACAGTAAACAAATTTACAATGACAGACTGGTACAGAGGGGAGAGGACCCTGTCCTTGCGGACTTACATTCTACGGGATATGGACCTTCTACAGTTCTTTTCCCCTCAAGTTACCTTTCTCCTTTGATACCAGCTGTCCAGTCGACACAGAATCCACAATAGCCAACGGGGAAAAAAACTATTCTTTAATTAACAGTAGAGGAATGAAGTAAATGCAAGAGTACAATACTGGTTTTCCTATTCTTTACCTGTCCCGTTCTCCAACAGCACTCACAGCAGTTGCAGCAGTCCAAGTCAAGAGGAAATCCACGCGCCGAGGGTAGCCCTACAGAAGCGGGGGCCTTTCTGGCAATCCTAAGGCCCGTATTGCAATTCTCGCTCCAAGTGTTCAGTCCTTAATTCAGGGCAGCAGTTCCTCCCGTCCTCGAGGCCTGGCAATGACCTGAGTCCACATGCGACTGTCCTGTCCGAAGTCCTAGGCAATTCTGGAGGGAAAACAGTAGCTTCCTGTTCCCTCCTGTCTGTCAAACCAGCCCCTCAATTAACTAGCTCTGTCCCTAACTACATACAGCCATAAAGGGCAACAGATGCATTTCACTATAAATAATTATACACTGTTCAACATATACAACTTATACAGTACCAGTGCATAACATACTGTATATACACTAAGGTGCACAGGGTGGTCAAATGAAAGGAGAGGGAGCCACTGAGGGGTCCGGCCACCTCCTTACACACGCATAGTGGGCATGATTTGTTGAAATCCCATCCACTATGCTGTAAACATCTGGACGCTGGAGATGTAAGCAGCGTCCAGCCCGCAGCGTTTACTGACCGTGAGAACATACCCTAAGAGGTGCAGGAGCAGTATCTGTAATATTTAGATATTAGTAAGTGCCATAAAATCTAGTCCCCAATAAATTTACTATAATAAAGTTAAAGCTGACAACCCTTTTAATTCTTGCCAATGCCACTGTCTTGTAGCATGGATGTTCAGGAAAATGTAAACATTTCTGAATGGGTTTACTAAGACACAAAATATGATAGGATAATCCTAGATTCAGAATGTGCCAATAAATAGGAATTTAACTGCTGATAAACCCCTACTGCTTGATCAAGACAGTAAAGAGGCTGTGGCACTTGTTGGAATGGAGAGGTTCTCTTCTTTGTTTTACAAAGCACAATATTTCTCTTGTCCATATGTCTGATTTGCAGGTCTACTACAATAAGTCTGCAGTGCTGCTTCCTAGAGAAGAGCTGCACAGTGTCTGTAAAAATAAACATGAACAAGGCCATTTGTTATCAAGAAAGTTGGGGGTCTCAGTAGTCAAACCCTCCTGATCACACATCATTGGATTATCCGAAATTTTTGTCATCATTGTAATTTATCAGAAAAACAATTTAAAAATGTGGAACAGTCTTATATGAAAATGTATGCGATTCTAAATGATTACATTTGTGACACAGTTTCCTTACAACCAGGGGCGTACCCCTCGCGGTCATAGAGTATGGGAGATATATGTACCAGGACGGTGTCCAGGATAAGGAACACATATACCAGGATTGGGGATATACAGTGAGGTAAATAAGCATTTGATACACTGCCGTTTTTGCAAGTTCCCCCACCTATAAAGAATGGAGAGGTTTGTAGTTTTTATTGTAAGCACACTTCAACTGTGAGAGACAGATTCTATAAATAAAAAAAAACAGAAAATCACATTGTATGATTTTTAAATAAATAAATTGCATTTTATTGCATTAAATAAGTATTTGACCACCTACCAACCAGCAAGAATTCTGGCTCTCACAGATCAGTTATTTTTTCTTTAAGTTAGTTTTTAGCTATCCTACTCTGCGCTCATTACTTGTATTTATTGCACTTCTTTGAATTTGATAAAAGACACCTGTCCACATACACAATCAATCACACTCCAACCTCTCCACCATGGCCAAGGCCAAAGAGCTGTCTAAGGACACCAGGGACAACATTGTAGACCTGCATAAGGCTGGGATGGGCTACAGGACAATAGGCAAGAAGGCAACAATTGTTGGCACAATGATTAGAAAATGCAAGAAATACACTGTCATTCTTCCTCGTCTAGGGCCCCATGCAAGCTCTCGCGCATGGGGTAAGTATGATTCTGAGAAATGTCAGGAATCAGCCCAGAACTACACGGGAGGAACTGGTCTGACCTGAAGAGAACTGGGACTACAGTCTCAAACATTACCGTTAGTAACACACTATACCGCCATGGATTAAAATCCTGTAGGGCACGCAAGTTCCCCTGCTCACACCAGCACATGTCCAGGCCCATTTGAAGTTCATCAAAGACCATCTGGATAATCCAAATGAGGCATGCTAGAAAGTCATGTGGTCAGATAACACCAAAATAGAACTTTTTTGTATCAACTCTACTCGTCGTGTTTGGAGGAAGAAGGATGAGTACAAACCCAAGAACACCAACCATGAAGTATGCTGGGAGAAACATAATACTTTGGGGGTGTTTTTCTGCAAAGGGGACAGGACAACTCACCGTATTGAAAGGAGGATGCATGGGGTCATATATCGCAAGATCGCAAGAACAACCTTCTTCCCTCAGTAAGAGCATTGAAGATGAGTCATGGATGGGGCTTCCAGCATGGCAATGATCCAAAATACACATCCAGGGCAACTAAGGAGTGGCTCCATAAGAAGCATTTCAAGGTCCTGGAGTGGCCTAGCCAGTCTCCAGACCTGAACCCAATAGCAAATCTTTTTAGGGAGCTGAAACTCAAAGTTGCTCAGTGACCGCCCCAAAACTTGAAAGATCTGGAAAAGATCTGTATGGAGGAGTGAGCCAAAATCCTTGCTGCAGTGTGTGTGCAAACTTGTCAGACACCAGAGAATTGGAGCAAAACACCATCACAACGTTAAACAGTATCAGAAGATATACTTTTTAATATTGTGAAGTAGTACAAATATTACTAACTGCACTCCCGTTCTTTATATAATATATAGCAAGCCCCCGAGGAAGCGACTGCGAAACGCGCATAGGGGCGCGTATCTACATAGTAACATCAGTATGGGTGAGTTGACACTTTAACTATTGCGGTGTGACTTCGCTTTTCTGCCCTCCGCAATCTGAATCAGGGGTCCGGACCTTGATTATGTTACAAAGCACTTGCTATACCTACTATATAATTGTCTAATTCTGTCTTTCTGTAACGGAAAACCTGAGTCGCTGATTGGCCGCGCCCGGCCGGACGCAATCAATCAGCTACAGGCACAGTCCGGCCGCGAATTGGCGCAGGATTTGAACCACACATGCCACCGCTATCGTCGGGAGATCAGCGGCGCTAGCTGCTGATCTCCCGACGGTAGCCGCCGGTCATCTCCACGTACATACCTTCCATCCCTGTCCCGGCGCGTCTGCTTCTTCCTGTGCGGTGCGGTCACGTAGTACCGCTCTTTAAGGTCATGAATATGGACGCGACTCCACTCCCATAGGCGTGGCGTCCATATTCATGACCTTAATGAGCGGTACCACGTGACCGCTCCACACAGGAAGAAGCAGACACCCTGGGATAGAGATGCAGGATGTGCAGTGACGGTGTGAGGGTAAGTATGATGGGGAGGACAGGGGAACCCAGCCATGCATACAAGGATGGGAGGGGGGAGCGGAGACATGCATACAAGGATGGGAGGGGGAGCGGAGCCATGTATACAGGATGGGAGGGTGGGAGCGGAGCCATGTATACACGATGGGAGGGTGGAGCGGAGCCATGTATACAGGTGGGAGGGTGGAGCAGAGCCATGTATACAGGATGGAAGGGTGGAGCAGAGCCATGCATACAAGGATGGAAGGGTGGAGCGGAGCCATGTATAAAAGGATGGGAGGGTGGAGCGGAGCCATGTATACAAGGATGGGAGGGTGGAGCGGAGCCATGTATACAAGGATGGGAGGGTGGAGCGGAGCCATGTATACAGGATGGGAGGGTGGAGTGGAGCCATGCATAAATAAACTACATACATATTCTAGAATACCCGATGCGTTAGAATCGGGCCACCATCAAGTATTATATAAAGAACGGGAGTGCAGTTAGTGCCAATATATGGGGAAAAGAGATCTGCAATTGTTGTGTTACTGACTATTTTGACTAGGAGGTACTTTAACATATAGTATCTCAACACAATGTTCCCCTCTCATTTCTATGGGGTCACTATGTAGTTCCTTTGACATCTAGCAGTGTATCCAATGCCACTCTGACTGCTTTGAGTTTCTTATGAATTTCTACATGATTCTTGTATTTAATATTTCTACTACTCCACAATAATAAAAATTATATCTTTTGATACTATTTAACGTTGTGATGGTGTTTTGCTCCATTTCTCTTGTGTCTGAATAGTATGTTAGGAGCTCCATAAGAGTATTACCCATTATTGTCCAGGTGGGGACAACAATTATGACATTGTAAATAACCTCTATGTCTAGTCTTGAGATTATGTTTCTCATTAGTGAGTGCAAACTTGGTAAAAACTACAAGAAACATCTAACCTCTGTAATTGCAAACAAAAGTTTCTGTACCAAATATTAAGTTCTGTTTTTCTATTGTATCAAATACTTATTCCATGCAATAAAAGGATAATTGTGTAAAAATCATACAATGTGATTTTCTGGATTATTTTTAATCTGTCTCTCACAGGTGAAGTGTACCTTTGATAAAAAATGACAGACCTCTCCATCCTTTGTAGGTGAGAAAACTTGCAAAATCGTCAGTGCATCAAATACTTATTTTTCCGCACTGTATATACGAGGATAGGGCTCAGGATAAGGGACATACACTGTGTGCAGAATTATTAGGCAAGTTGTATTTGAGAGGATTCTTTTTATTATTGAACAACAACTATGTTCTCAATCAACCCAAAAGACTCATAAATATCAAAGCTTATATTTTTGGAAGTTGGAGTGTTTTTTTTTAGATTTGGCTATCTTAGGAGGATATCTGTTTGTGCAGGTAACTATTACTTTGCAGAATTATTAGGCAACTTAATAAAAACCAAATATATACCCATCTCACTTGTTTATTTTCACCAGGTAAACCAATATAACAACACAAAATTTAGAAATAAACCTTTGACGTTCAAAACCAAAAAATAAAAAAATCAGTGACCAATATAGCCACCTTTATGATGACACTCAAAAGCCTTCCATCCATAGATTCTGTCAGTTGCTTGATCTGTTTACGATCAACATTGCATGCAGCAGCCACCACAGCGTCCCAGACACTGTTCCGAGATATGTACTGGTTTCCCTCCCTGTAGATCTCACATTTTATGAGGGACCACAGGTTCTCTATGGGGTTCAAATCAGGTGAACAAGGGGGCAATGTCATTATTTTTTCTTCTCTTAGACCTTTACTGGCCAGCCACGTTGTGGAGTATTTGGATGCATGTGATGGAGCATTGTCCTGCATGGAAATCATGTTTTTCTTGAACGATACCGACTTCTTCCTGTACCACTGCTTGAAGAAGGTGTCTTCCAGAATCTGGCAGTAGGTCTGGGAGTTGAGCTTCACTCCATCCTCAACTCATAAAGGTCCCACAAGTTCATCTTTGATGATACCAGCCCATACCAGTACCCCCCCTCCACCTTGCTGGCGTCTGAGTCGGAGTGGAGCTCTCTGCCCTTTACTGATCCAGCCTTGGGCCCATCCATCTGGCCCATCAAGAGTCACTCACATTTCATCAGTCCATAAACCCTTAGAAAAATCAGTCTTAAGATATTTCTTGGCCCACTTTTGACGTTTTATCTTATGTTTCTTGTTCAAAGGTGGTCGTTTTTCAGCCTTCCTTACCTTGGCCATGTCTCTAAGTATGGCACATCTTGTGCTTTTTGATACTCCAGTAACGTTGCAGCTCTGAAATATGGCAAAATTGGTGGCAAATGGCATCTTGGCAGCTTCACGCTTGATTTTCCTCAATTCATGGGCAGTTATTTTGCGTCTTTTTTTATCAACACGCTTCTTGCGACCCTGTTGGCTATTTGCCATGAAACGCTTGATTGTTCGGTGATCAGGCTTCAAAAGTTTGGCAATTTCAAGACTGCTGCATTCCTCTGCAAGACCTCTCACAATTTTTGACTTTTCAGAGTCTGTCAAATCTCTCTTCTGACCCATTTTGCCAAAGGAAAGGAAGTTGCCTAATAATTAAGCACACCTTATATAGGGTGTTGATGTCATTAGACCACACCCCTTCTCATTACAGAGATGCAAATCACCTGATTTACATAATTAGCAGTTGGCTTTCAAGCCTCTACAGCTTGTAAATAAAAAGGATGATGTGATCAAAATACTCATTTGCCTAATAATTCTGCACACAGTGTATATACCAGGATGAGGCCCAGGATAAGAAACATGTATTCTATGATGGGGACATATATACCAGGATGGGCCCAAGATAAGGGATATCTGTCCGCATCTACTCTCCCTCCAAGTGGCCATCATATACCTACCTCCAGACCCGACCACTGCCTTTATTGACCAATTATCCACCTGGCTTCTTCACTTTCTTTCCACTGACATTCCCACTATCATCATGGGTGACTTCAACATCCCTACTGATACCCATTAGTCAACAGCCTCCTAACTCCTGTCACTTACTTCATCTTTTGGACTTTTTGGACTTAGTCAGTGGTCCTCCTCAGCCACCCACACAGACGGACATACATTAGACCTGATCTTCACCCATCTCTGCTCTCTAACATCACAACCTCCCCTCTTTATCTGACCACCAACAACTCACTTTATCATCCCTGTCCTCCTCACCTGTCACCCATGTCCAGCAACATGCGCACCCCCGCAGAAATCTCGCACACCTAGACATCCACACGCTCTCTGACTCTATTCTACCACTGGCATCCATATTCTCACTCCATGACACAGACAGTGCCACTGCTTTCTACAGTGCCACTCTTGCATCAGCTATTGACACGGTCGCTCCTCTCATTCTTGCCAGAGTGCGACATATCAATAGACAACCCTGGCACAATAACAACACTAAAAAGCTCCGGCAAGTGTCCAGGGTTGCAGAGCGGCACTGGAAAAAAACTAATTTGCAAGATGGTTTCTCTGCATTCAAACAAGCAACACTCGCTATCAAATCTGCCCTCACATCTGCTAAACAGGCCTACTTCACAACCCTCATATCTTCCCTATCCTACAACCCCAAACAGTTATTCAAAACTTTCAACTCCCTCCTCCACCCACCACACCCCCTCCAACCTCCCTCATCTCTGCTGAGGACTTTGCCACACACTTCAAAAATAAGATCGACCAAACAATGAAAGTCTTTATTGTTCAACCATCAGATCCCCTTTGTATACAAGACCAATGCCCAAACCCCATAAACTCCCTCTCCAACATCACTGAAAGGTAACTTAACTGTCTGCTCTCCAAATCACACCTCACCACTTGTGCACTAGAGCCCATCCCACCTCCCCAACCTTACCACCACACTTATCCCATCCCCAACCCATCTCTTCAACCTATCACTAACTTTTGGTGCCTTCCCTTATGCTTTCAAACATGCCAAAATCATGCCTATCCTTAAAAAACCAACCCTCTACCCAACCGCTATGTCTAGCTATCACCCAATATCGCTGCTCATATTCGCTTCCAAACTCCAATCTACAATCTGGTTTCCGTCCCCTTCATTCCACCTAGACTGCCCTGACCAAAATTAGTAACGACCTACTTACAGCTAAAGCTAACGGACAATACTTTATACTCCTTCTAGACCTGTCCTCTGCTTTCGACACAGTTGACCACTGCCCCCTACTCCAAAAAAATACCTTTTAATTCATTGATTAAAACCATCATTAATAGACACATAACAAAAAGACTAGGGGATACCAGGAAAAGTACATAATGATCAAAATATCGCAATGTATTACTTATTTTTGGGGCCAAAAAATCTAGGATAACCCTAATGGGCCCTAATGAATCCCTTCCTGACCGCGGAGGTTGGCACCCTAGTTGTTGACGACATGGCGCCCCCGCTCATTGTCGGTGCCCCTAATAAACCCTGTATCACCCTAAGTCCAAAAAACGGGATACACAGAAAAAACACACACATACATATAACACCGAAAAATATCAAGGTGGAGAGACCTAATTGTCTCAAAATAAAGTGCTCAGGTGCTGTAAACTTATCTCGTAGCCTCCTTCAATAAGGAATAGTGTGAAAAAAAAATTGCAGCTAATTAGGACTTATCTCTTAGAAAAAAAATTTCTTGCTGCAGAAAAAAGACACAATCTCAGAAAAAATGCAGCTAACTAATCAATTTATCTCGTAGTCAAAAATACTCATATGCTGCTAGAATTAATCTCAGAGAAAAAAACTTGCGGCCATATTGGGGACTTATCTCGTAGTAAAAAATACTAATAGGCTGCAAAAAATGCAAAAATTGCAAAAAGATAGAAAAAGCGTCTACAGACAATTAGAAAGTATATGAAAAATTCCACAAAAAGTGGATGAAAAGAGCACTTGACAAAGACTCCCACCTGGGAAATATCAAATAATATTGCACACTGGAGCAGATAATATTAAATGGGATTAGATCAGCATTATATTATATGGGGGTTAGTGCTTGAATCTCTCATAATAACTATAGTACTAATATATATAATCTCAGCAGTTATTCAAATGGATAAGCACCTCCCCTCCCCATGGCTGTATCCCCTAGCAACAATAGGCATAGTTTCTGCCGCTTGAAGATTTAAGGAGACATGCATGTATCATATATAATAATACCCTTATCAGATATTTGGCTATTACTAAGATCCCATACTTTTGTGTGCAGTCAATAAGACAATACTTATCAGCCAGATATACAAACAAAACCCAAATGCACAAAAAATAATAGTTGTTACTATGCTCCCACAGTTTAATCATACATATAGTGTGCAATACATAATAAGGCAATACTTATCAGCCAGATATAAGGACGAGACCCGACGCGTTTCCCCCTTCAATTTCTTTTAGGGTTCATCAGGGGTCAGGAAAGGGGTCTGTTACCCCATGGCCGACGAGGCAATGCAGTGTGCGGCTGCTCCATGTGCGTCCAGCGCCATTATGTAGAGATACATCTGGTCACATGTTACCGGAAGTGAAGGGGAGGAGAGATGCGGTCACATGTTATAATCATGGATGCCGAATGGATCGCATCTTGCGATCCAAAATGGAACGCATCTTGTGCTCCCAACCGAGTTGCGTTCAAAAATGGAACGCAACTTGCGCTCAGGGAACAAGAAAGAAAGGCTCGGCCATGCTCAGGATAAATGTGTTACATCCTGGATGTCAAATGGAACGCATCTCGCGTCCCACAATATCAGAAATAGTGTCATGTATAGTGTACAGTTCCTATAGCGTCTTGTGCTTGGGTGCGAGGAAAACACATGAGACATAGGTTGAAATGAAATGACTTGTATTACTTCATACAAGCATGCTGAAAAGTTCACACAGTTTGCAGGAACAGCGACAGGAGACACAGCAGGCCAGAGTAACTTCAAGCACGACAGTAAATCTCCAAAGCAGGTTCAGGATCTCTTCTCTGTACCGTAATTCCTCTGCAAACATGGATTCACCAAACAGCAGGTTTCCAGAGTCCAAAAGTGTTCCAAGGTTCCTCAGTAGGGAATAGCTGGAGTACAAGTCCAAGGCTTCCAGGAGTCAGGTCACAGACTGACTGAGGCTTGATTCAGGAGCACTGATTGTTCAGCTGAGGCTGCTTAAGAAGCAAGAGGGAAGAATCAGGGCGGGAACATGAAAACTGGAAACTCCATATTAACTGAGGGCAAGAGCTGCAGAAAGACAGAAAGCAAAATGGCCGACGGAAAACTGAGTTTCAAGGAACATGTCAACAGAGACAAAGAACCTTACATTACTCCCCCCTTAGGGACAACCTCCGGATGACCTCAGACCAGGCTTGTCAGGGTACCTCTGATGAAACTGGCAGAGCAGGCGAGGAGCATTTACATTATTGACTGGTTCCCATGAGTTGTCCTCCACTGGGTAGCCCTGCCATTTAATCAAATATTGCAACTGATTTCTGTACAACCTGGAATCTAGAATCCTTTCCACCATAAATTCTTCCTGACCATCGACCAGCACTGGGTCAGGGCAAGGAGAAGAACTCCAGGAAACGTATTGGGTGTTGCAGCCTTTAGTAGGTATACATGAAAGACAGGGTGGATTCTCATAGTTCTGGGCAGTTGAAGACGACAAGCAACAGCACTTATAATCTTATTGATCTTATAAGGTCCAATGTACTTATGTCCCAATTTAGACGATGGAATCTTTAATTTAAGATTTCTGGTTGACAGCCAGACCAAATCTCCTACCTTGAAAGCTGGTGCAGGTTTACGAAATTTATCTGCTGCTTTCTTGTACCTTTCCTGAGCCAATTCTAGATTTTCCTTTAGAAGATCCATATTCTTTTGTAAAGAAGTGATTCTTTCAGCCACTGCCGGCAAGGGCGTATCTATGGGAAATCGAGGAAGAATGTTAGGATGATAACCTAGATTGGAGTAAAAAGGAGACTGCTTAGTGGAGGCGCTCTGAGAGTTGTTATAAGAGAACTCAGCCAGTGGAAGTAGATCCACCCAATCATCCTGTAGGTGGCAGATAAAACAGCGGAGATACTGCTCCAGGGTCTGATTGGTTCGTTCTGTCTGTCCATTAGTCTGGGGATGAAAAGCAGAAGAAAGGTTTACTTTAATGTCCAATGCTGCACAGAAATTTTGCCAAAACCTTGAAGTGAATTGCACCCCTCGATCCGAAATGACCTCATCCGGTACTCCATGTAAGCGAAACACATTCTTAATCATCAAGTCTGATGTCTGTTTTGCAGTGGGTAAGCCGACACAAGGGATAAAATGAGCTGCCTTTGTTAGACGGTCAACCACCACTAGAATGGTGTTCTTCCCTTGAGAGGTTGGTAACTCCACAATGAAGTCCATAGAAATGGATCCCCACGGGCGGGACGGGGTGGGAAGAGGTTGCAACAGACCAGTTGGTGAGGAGCGAGGTGTTTTGCATCTTGCACAGACTTCACATGAAGTGACATAGTTTAAGACATCTTTCCTGTAAGTGGGCCACCAAAAGAAACGAGAAAGAAATTCTTGTGTCTTTAGAATTCCCCTATGCCCGGCTATCTTGGAATCGTGGATGAGTTGCAATACTCTCAATCTGACTGTTTCAGGTATATACAGACGTTGTCCCTGAATCCACACACCATTCTTAAAGACAAGACTTACGTCCCTTGGGGGTTGAGCCAACAAAGAATCCGCATGGTATGCTTCCTTGATGTCCTTAAGTAGGTCTTGATTATGAATCACTCCCAGGAATCTAGAGTCAGGAAGAATAGTCTTAGGAGGAGTAAGTGGACGTGTCTCTGCTGAATAATCCTAGAGAGTGCATCAGCCTTTCCATTGCGCGATCCTGGTCTATAAGAAATGACAAAATTAAATTGGTTTAGGAAAAGATTCCAGCGAGCCTGGCGAGGAGTCAGGCACTTAGCCGACCTGATAAATTCAAGGTTACGATGGTCTGTCAGGACGACTATTTGAAGTAAGAAGGTGTCTCCATTCCTTGAAGGCGGCAATAATGGCCAACAATTCTCTATTGCCCACATCGCAGTTCCTCTCAGCCGAAGACAACTGCTGGGAAAAGAAGGCACAGGGATGCAAGACATTCTTCTCACCTGTTCTCTGAGAGAGTATAGCTCCAACGGCACAGTCTGAAGCATCCACCTCTATTATGAAGGCAAGCTCGGGGTTGGGATGTACTAAGATAGGTGCGGTGGTAAATTTATCCTTTAAACAGGAAAATGCTTCCTGAGCTTGCGGGGTCCAGGAGAACCTAGACTGTTTCCGGGTAAGTTGGGTGATAGGTGACACTACTCAGAAAAATTCGTAATGAAACGTCTATAGAAGTTGGCAAACCCGATGAAACGCTGCACCTCCTTCACATTTCTAGGAATTGGCCAATCCTTGATGGCTTGGGTCTTGCTTCCATCCATACTAATCCCTTGCGTAGATAGTACATACCCCAGAAATTGAATTTCGGTCCTATGGAATTCACATTTTTCAAGTTTGATGTAGAGATGGTTTTGTCTTAGGCGTTCTAAGACCATTCTCACATGTCCATGATGTTCCTCTGTGGAGTTAGAAAAAATTAGAATATCATCCAGATAAAT
Source organism: Oophaga sylvatica (assembly GCA_033576555.1). Lineage (NCBI taxonomy): Eukaryota > Metazoa > Chordata > Amphibia > Anura > Dendrobatidae > Oophaga > Oophaga sylvatica. The sequence goes on from JARQOD010000004.1 coordinate 173,602,523, forward strand.
CACCACAAATGTATCTAGGAGATCCCTGAAGATATCATTCACGAAGTGTTGGAAAGTGGCTGGGGCGGTACTCAGACCAAAAGGCATAACTAGATATTCAAAGTGTCCATAGCGTGACCTGAAAGCAGTCTTCCATTCATCCCCAGGTCTAATACGGACCAAGTTATAGGCCCCACGGAGATCCAGTTTAGAGAAAATTTTGGCATGCCGCACTCTCTCCAACAACTCAGGGATTAACGGCAATGGATAACGGTTTCTAATAGTAACCTTATTGAGTTCCCTATAGTCTATGCAGGGTCTCAGAGATCCATCTTTCTTCTTCACAAAGAAATGGGTGCACCTGCGGGAGATGAAGAGGGGCGTATGAAGCCCTTGGCTAAATTTTCGTCTATATAATCCTTCAAAGCTTTTAGCTCGGGCCCCGCTAGGGGGTAGATCTTACCAAAAGGTATCTCGGCTCCGGGCAATAATTCAATTGGACAATCATATGGACGGTGAGGAGGAAGCTGATCAGCGTTCTTCTTGTCACATAAATCCACATAGTCCTGGTATACAGCTGGTAGTTCAGGGACTGACATGGTTCCTTTAGGAACAGAGCAAGCTGAAACTCCTTGACTCATCTGTTTCTCCGGAAAGTGTAATTCCTTGGTCTCCCAGTTAATCGTAGGATTCTGCGCCTGCAGCCATGGTAGCCCTAGAATGATGGGAAAGTGGGGAGAAGAGATAAGCAAAAAAGACATTTTCTCCTGATGATCTTTACCCATAAGGACCCTCAAAGGCTCTGTTTCTTGATCCACTGGTCCAGAAGTCAGTAGAGAGCCATCCACAGTCTCCATCTGTACTGGAGTAGCCTTCTTCACTGAACGTATCCCCTGTTTCAGAGCAAAGGAGATATCCATAAAATTTCCACTTGCTCCTGAGTCGATCATAGCAGAGCTAGACACCCAGACTGAGTCAACCCAGAGTTTGATGGAAAGGAAACAATGAGAATTGTTTCTTTTACAACTCAGCTGGGACACCGCTGAGGAAACTTGAAAAATTGCAGCGTTTATACCGTCATCGTCCCCAGAACTAACAGAGTTTAAGTCCGAGAAATCAAGATCTCTTGCAGCAGATCTCTCTGGAGCCTGAGGCTCGGACATGACAGAGCTCCTCTCGCAACACTCACAGTGAATGACTGCTGCAGTAGTCTTACGAGAACGGCTGGGGCAGTTTATAATGAAGTGCCCTGACTTACCACAGTAGAAACATAGATTTTCCTTTATACGATGTTCTTTGCGTGCATCACTAACCCGTCTTTGCAAAGAGTCCACCTGCATGGGTTCAGGTTCTGGTTCCCTTGTGATCCTACTCAAAGGTTCCTTAGCTGAGGAGGGAGGTTGTAAAAGGTTAGTGCGATTATTTTCGAACCATCTCTCTTGTCTGCGTTCAGTCAGACGAGCATCAATACGGATACAATAGTTAATAAAGTCACCTAACGCAGTGGGAGGGTCGGCACGAGCAAGTTCATCCTTAATCAGTGGAGACAACCCTTTCCGAAAAATAGATTTTTTAGCGGAAGTGTCCCAAGTGGTATCAAGAGCCCATCTCCTGAAATCCAGGGCATATTCGGCTACTGAACGCTTACCTTGGCGCAAAGTTAACATGGCTGCTTCAGCTGTTGCACCTCGATTGGGATCATCAAACACCTGCCCCATGGCTGAAATAAAAGCATCAAGGTGATTCAAACAATCATCCTCAGTCTCAATCAGAGGGTTTGCCCACATCAAAGCCTTATTGGTAAGCAACATGATTATAGTAAGCACTTTGGATCGTTCAGTGGGAAATTGTGAAGCATGTGCAGAGAAACATAAATTGCATTGATTAATAAATCCCCTGAATTTCTCACGTTCACCGCCAAAACGAAAAGGAGGTAATTTGGGGATCCCAGAACTTGGGGTTATGGCAGGAGCCTGGGCTCGTTCCTCTAGAGCCTCAATCCTGGCTCGCAATTCCTGGGTAGTCTGTCCAAACACTTGCAAATTATGATTAGTGAGGTCCTGTAGGCTTGCAAAACGGGTTTTTAAAGTCTGTACATCTGAAAGGATTGTATCAGTCACTCCGCAAAGTTCCTTTATGCGGGCCTCCATCTTCCAGATCTCTTAAGGCAGAGGTGCTGGAAGGAGAAGAGGAAAGGAAAAAAAAAAAACAATAGTGTTTACCTGTGGTAACACTCCAGAGTAAAATTTTAAGGGAATGCGCTCACCTGGAATGGTTGTGAGAAGTCACAACCACTGTCATCACATAAGGTATTAAACGGACATCTGATATCCACAGTCACAGCAGACACGGCTTTCCCAGACCCAGCAGACACTAAACATTGGCTCCTGAATCTTGTCATGTATAGTGTACAGTTCCTATAGCGTCTTGTGCTTGGGTGCGAGGAAAACACAGGAGACATAGGTTGAAATGAAATGACTTGTATTACTTCATACAAGCATGCTGAAAAGTTCACACAGTTTGCAGGAACAGCGACAGGAGACACAGCAGGCCAGAGTAACTTCAAGCACTACAGTAAATCTCCAAAGCAGGTTCAGGATCTCTTCTCTGTACCGTAATTCCTCTACAAACATGGATTCACCAAACAGCAGGTTTCCAGAGTCCAAAAGTGTTCCAAGGTTCCTCAGTAGGGAATAGCTGGAGTACAAGTCCAAGGCTTCCAGGAGTCAGGTCACAGACTGACTGAGGCTTGATTCAGGAGCACTGATTGTTCAGCTGAGGCTGCTTAAGAAGCAAGAGGGAAGAATCAGGGCGGGAACATGAAAACTGGAAACTCCATATTAACTGAGGGCAAGAGCTGCAGAAAGACAGAAAGCAAAATGGCCGACGGAAAACTGAGTTTCAAGGAACATGTCAACAGAGACAAAGAACCTTACAAATAGAGAAAAAACAGCTCTGCAATACTAGGCAACTCAGGAAAATATACGGTTGTTAATCACATGACGGCATGAATTCAGAAGTGGAACATTTACACTCCAAAAACTAATCCAGATTATTAAATAGCCGATTACCCAAATTATTATAGTACCAAAATAATTAATATTGATGAAAAAAATTCCAAAATACAAAGAAAGCACTGGAGCACGAACCACCATGTATCCTCATATAAATACATATAAATGTTGCACACTCATAATAAGTGTGTTGAGGAACCAAAATCCCCAAATAAAAAATTAAAGTATGTAGCATCTGTCAGGAAACCACCTTTATTAAAGATAGCTAGTGAAGTTTAGTTGTTCATTCAAACCTTTAGGGCTCTGTGATTCGAGCCAGAAGATCCAGCGTGTGTCCCGCTGTAGGATCTTTCTATGCCAATCCCCCTGTCTTACCACAGGCTGAACTCTCTCAATTACTCAAAAGGAAATTTGTTTCTCGTCACCCCATGTACCAAATTGATGTGGCGGGCCAAGGGCGTGTCCCTTTTATGTCTAATGTCTCCCAGATGTTCCCCAATGCGGGTACGCAGTTCACGTTTCGTTTTCCCCACATAGTCAAGAGGACATGAGCAAGTGCACAGATATACTACTCCTGTCGTTTTAAACTCTTCTTGTCTGTGCACTACAAAAGGTATTAGAGGGGCGCACAAATTTACAAAAACTACAATGCCCGCACTTAAAAGTACCCAACTCTCTATTCTGTAGCCATGGCCCCTCTTTTTTCAATGGCTCAAGATGGCTCCTTACCACCTGATCCTTGATGGATTTACCCTTTCTGTACGTGATTGATGGTTTAGGGATGACAAAATCAGCTATATCATGGTAAGTCCTCAAAATCGACCAATATTTACTGAGGATCTCCATCACTCTACCTGATTGATCATCAAATGTGCCTGTAAGCCTTGTGATCTCCTTAGTGTCTTCCTTCTTTTTGGGGACCAAAAGGGAGGTCCTACTAGTCAACTTTGCATGCTTAAAAGCTGGTTCGAGGACCTTAACTGGGTAACCCTATTTCTGAACCTGCCCAAAGGTCTTTGGATTGTCTCTCAAAATCCCCCCAATCCGAGCAGTTTCTCCTAACTCTCAGGAACTGTCCCCTTGGAATACCTCGCTTCAAGGGAGGGGGATGATGACTTTCCCACCTCAACAAACTATTAGTTGAGGTGGGTTTACGGTAGAGTTGTGTCCTAAGGGAGCCATTCTTGGAAATAGAAATATTAATATCCAAAAAATTGATGTTGTCGCCCCCCATTCAAATGTGAAAAAAAGCCCCATCTGATTCTGGTTCAAGGAATCCACAAAGCACTTAAAGGATTCTTTGCTCCCGCACCAAAGGACGAGGATGTCGTCAATATATCGTCCCCAGAATAGAATCCTTGGGGACCAGACGACATCCTCGTCACTGAAGACCATTAAATCTTCCCACCAACCCAGGAGCAGATTAGCATATGTGGGAGCACACGGGCTCCCATAGCTGTGCCCCTGAGTTGGTGGTAGTACTTGCCATTAAATAGAAAATAATTATGGCAAAGTACAAATTCCAGTAGTTCCATCAGAAAGATATTGTGTGCCCCCAAATGGACACCTCTGCCCTTCAAGAAATATTTGACCGCTGACAAGCCTTCCATATGCCCAATGCTACTATATAGCGCCTCAACATCAATAGATGCCAGTATAGTGCCAGGGTCAACTGATATCCCCTCCAATTTATTGAGAAGGTCCATGGTGTCCCTCAGATATGAGGGAAGAGACAACACAAATGGTCTCAGAATTTGGTCCAAATATGTACTCGAATTTTGACAGAGAGCATCAATCCCAGATACAATTGGCCTTCCTATGAGGGGATCAAAGCCCTTATGCACCTTAGGTAGTGCATAAAATGTAGCCGTAACAGGCCATCTAGGTAATAGATAGTCGAACTCACTCTTTGAGATCAATTTAGAATCAAGAGCCCCTTTCAGTATCTTAAATAGTTTAATACTGTATTCCTTAGTGGGATCCCCCCTAAGTACTTCATAGGTGGATCGATCCAATAGAATATTCATGCACATCTCAATGTACTTGTCTCTTTCCATAATGACCGTATTCCCCCCTTTTCGGAGGGTTTCAGGACAATATGATTATTGTTACTCAGACCCTCAAGTGCTTTTCTCTCACAATAGGTAAGATTAGGTAGACTACATCCACCTTTTGGGTTAATCTTGCAGATCTCATCCGAGACTAACTGCAAAAAAATATCAATACTCCCAGTTTCACCCATTGGAGGCATCTTTTGCTTTTACACTTCAAGTCTGAGAATGGTCCCTCACCGATCCCTCGTTGACCCTCTTCGGCCATATCAGTCAAAAACAACACATCGGAGAGTTCATTGGCCGAAATTCCTAATTGTTGACACCTAGCGTTGTCTTTTAAAGCAAAGAATTTCTTCCATTTTAATTTGCGAGTGAACAAGTTAATATCCTTGATCCACTCAAAGGGATCAAACCTGGTAGTAGGGACAAAGGACAGACCTCGCTCCAAAACTTTTAATTCCACATCAGACAGAATATAGGAGGACAAATTAATTATCTGATTGTCCACCTTTCCTTCATATGCAGTCTTCATTTGGGGTTCGTCTGATTGTTTCGATCCCGTATTTTGTACGGTACCAAACCCCTGGTCTCTAAAAAAGACGCCGATGAACAAGCTGCAGAAGAAGATGCATTTGTATTGGTTGAAGGAGTAGTGGTCTCCTGGTTCTTTGTAGAGTTCCTTGCGTAGAAGCGGTCTGTTTCTTGCCATCTTCTAAAGCCGCCTCTACGTCCCTGTCCCCTATTCCTAAATGGTCTCGATGTGGAATGCTTTGGGTTCCCCTCTACGTCCGAAGATTCAATGTCTGACGATGAAATATCCGTTGGAAATGCGTTATTAACTATTTCTCTATTTTGATATTGTGGGACGCGAGATGCGTTCCATTTGACATCCAGGATTGTAACACATTTATCCTGAGCATGGCCAAGCCTTTCTTCTTTTCTGAGCGCAAGATGCGTTCCATTTTGGAGCGCAAGATGCGTTCCATTTTGAACGCAACTCGGTTGGGAGCACAAGATGCGTTCCATTTTGGACCGCAAGATGCGATCCATTCGGCATCCATGATTATAACATGTGACCGCATCTCTCCTCCCCTTCACTTCCGGTAACATGTGACCGGATGTATCTCTAAATAATGGCGCTGGACGCACATGGAGCACGCGCACACTGCATTGCCTCGTCGGCCATGGGGTAACAGACCCCTTTCCTGACCCCTGATGAACCCTAAAAGAAATTGAAGGGGGAAACGCGTCGGGTCTCGTCCTTATATCTGGCTGATAAGTATTGCCTTATTATGTATTGCACACTATATGTTTGACTAAACTGTGGGAGCATAGTAACAACTATTATTTTTTGTGCATTTGGGTTTTGTTTGTATATCTGGCTGATAAGTATTGTCTTATTGACTGCACACAAAAGTATGGGATCTTAGTAATAGCCAAATATCTGATAAGGGTATTATTATATATGATACATGCATGTCTCCTTAAATCTTCAAGCGGCAGAAACTATGCCTATTGTTGCTGGGGGATACAGCCATGGGGAGGGGAGGTGCTTATCCATTTGAATAACTGCTGAGATTATATATATTAGTACTATAGTTATTATGAGAGATTCAAGCACTAACCCCCATATAATATAATGCTGATCTAATCCCATTTAATATTATCTGCTCCAGTGTGCAATATTATTTGATATTTCCCAGGTGGGAGTCTTTGTCAAGTGCTCTTTTCATCCACTTTTTGTGGAATTTTTCATATACTTTCTAATTGTCTGTAGACGCTTTTTCTATCTTTTTGCAATTTTTGCATTTTTTGCAGCCTATTAGTATTTTTTACTACGAGATAAGTCCCCAATATGGCCGCAAGTTTTTTTCTCTGAGATTAATTCTAGCAGCATATGAGTATTTTTGACTACGAGATAAATTGATTAGTTAGCTGCATTTTTTCTGAGATTGTGTCTTTTTTCTGCAGCAAGAAATTTTTTTCTAAGAGATAAGTCCTAATTAGCTGCAATTTTTTCTCTGACACTATTCCTTATTGAAGGAGGCTACGAGATAAGTTTACAGCACCTGAGCACTTTATTTTGAGACAATTAGGTCTCTCCACCTTGATATTTTTCGGTGTTATATGTATGTGTGTGTTTTTTCTGTGTATCCCGTTTTTTGGACTTAGGGTGATACAGGGTTTATTAGGGGCACCGACATTGAGCGGGGGCGCCATGTCGTCAACAACTAGGGTGCCAACCTCCGCGGTCAGGAAGGGATTCATTAGGGCCCATTAGGGTTATCCTAGATTTTTTGGCCCCAAAAATAAGTAATACATTGCGATATTTTGATCATTATGTACTTTTCCTGGTATCCCCTAGTCTTTTTGTTATGTGCAGGGCTGCCACTAGGAATTTCGGGGCCCATACTGGCAAAATTTATGGGGCCCCCCTTGAGACTTCGCCCAGGCTCCACCCCCCAGTTCCGCATCCACCCTAGCTCCTCCTCCACCACGCAAACCTTCCAAAATCCCTCCGCCCTTTCATGGAAAAACTTCACTTCTGCACCATGCCCTCACCAATGACACATTCAGGCTATGTGCACACGTTCAGGATTATTTGCGTTTTTTTTGCGGGAAAAAACGCGTCAAAAACGCATGAATTAAGCATCCTATCATTTAGAATGAAGTCCGCAATTTTTGTGCACATGGTGCGTTTTTTTCCGCGAAAAAAACGCATCTCGGAAAAAGAACCAACATGTTCATTAATTTTGCGGAATTCTAGCCTTTTTCCCGCTATATTATTGACCTAGAAAGTTTACCGCGGAAAAAGTCCGTTTTTGCTCAGGAAAATTCTGCAAACATTCCTGAACGTGTGCACTTAGCCTAACACCAATCACTCGATGAATATGCACCATTTTGCTTGTTTAGTATAATACACCCCATAGTCCTCCATATATTATAATGTGCACCACAGTCCTCCATATTGTAAAGTGCACACCACATAGTCCTCCATATAATATAATGTATCCATAGTCCTCCATATAGTATAATACACTCCTAATAGCCCTCAATATATTAAAATACACTCAGTCATCCATATAGTATAATACACTCCTCATAGTGCTCCATATAGTATAATGCACGCCATAGTCATCATGTAGTACAATTCACTTCCATAGTAATGCACCATAGTTCTTTATGGTATAATGTATTCCCCATAGTCCTCGATACAGTATAATGCAGCCCACATATAGTATAATGCAGTCACCCTATAGAGCATAATGCAGCCACCCCACAGAGCATAATGCAGCCACCCACAGAGTATAATGCAACCACCCCACAGATTATAATCTAAACCCCATAGAATATAATTGAGCCCCCTTATATAGTATAATGTAGCCCCTCCATAAAATACAATGTAGCCCTACTCATATAGTATAATGCAGCCCCATAGAATATAATGTAGCCCCTCATAAAGTATAATGAAGCCCCCATACAATATAATCTAGCCCCTCATAGAATACAATGTAGCCACCTCATAGAGTATGATGCAATCACCCCTCATAGAATATAATAAATATAATACAGCCCCCCATAGAATATAATGTATCCCCGAATAGAATATCATACAGCCTGCCTCCCCAAAGGAATATAACGTAGCCCCCATAGTATATAACACAGCCACAAAGTATATAACACAGCCACATATATTGTATAACACAGCCACCCTATAAAATATAATATATCCCCCATAGTATATAACACAGCCCACATAGTATACAGCAGGGCCCACATAGTATATAGCAGGGCCCACATTGTATATAGCAGGGCCCACATAGTATATAGCAAGGCCCCCATTTTACAGCAGGGCCCCTATAGTAGACAGCAGGGCCCCCATAGTATACAGCAGGGCCCCCATTGTATATTGCAGGGCCCACATTGGATATAGCAGGGCCCCCATAGTATACAGCAGGGCCCCCATTTTACAGCAGGGCCCACAATGTATACAACAGGGCCCACATAGTATATAGCAGGGCCCACAGTATATAGCAGGCCCAAATATGTATATAGCAGGGCCCACCGTAGTATACAGCAGTGCCCACATAGTATATAGCAGGGCCCACATAGTATATAGCAGGGCCCACATAGTATATAGCAGGGCCCACATTGTATATAGCAGGGCCCCCATAGTATACAGCAGGGCCCACATAGTATATAGCAGGGCCCACATTGTATATAGCAGGGCCCACATTGTATACAGCAGGGCCCACATAGTATATAGCAGGGCCCACAGTATATAGCAGGGCCCAAATTGTATATAGCAGGGCCCACATAGTATATAGCAGTGTCCACATAGTATATAGCAGGGCCCACAGTATATAGCAGGGCCCAAATTGTATATAGCAGGGCCCCCGTAGTATACAGCAGTGCCCACATAGTATATAGCAGGGCCCACATAGTATATAGCAGGGCCCACATAGTATATAGCAGGGCCCACATTGTATATAGCAGGGCCCCCAATAGTATACAGCAGGGCCCACATAGTATATAGCAGGGCCCACATTGTATATAGCAGGGCCCACATTGTATACAGCAGGGCCCACATAGTATATAGCAGGGCCCACATAGTATACAGCAGGGCCCACATAGTATATAGCAGGGCACCCATTGTATATAGCAGGGCCCCCATAGTGTATAGCAGGGCCCACATTTTACAGCAGGGCCCCCATAGTACTATAGCAGGGCCCACATTGTATATAGCAGGGCCCACATAATATATAGCAGGGCCCCCATTTTACAGCAGGCCCCCCATAGTATACAGCAGGGCCCCCATTGGATATAGCAGGGCCCCCATAGTATACAGCAGGGCCCCTATAATAGACAGCAGGGCCCCCATTTTACAGCCCTCATCTCTCCTCCCCCCCCAGGAATGTCCACACAGCAGGACAGATTTATAAAAAAAAAAAAAACACTCCTCACCTCATCCTCGTGCCAGCGCGTGCTCCCTGCTCCTGTCTCCTGCTCTGCCCAGCACACAGTGAGCGCGCTGTGTCAGAGGCAGAGCAGGGAATGATGGGAGAGGGAGTGTCAGCTGACGCTCTCTCCTCATCATCGCTTTGAACTGTACTGGCAGACGCCGGTATAGTTCAATGCAGCGGCGGGGGGAGTCGGCGCTGGGGGCAGGCGGGCCCCCCTGCCACACAGGGGCCCCCATAGCGGCTGCGTGATGTGCCGCTAGCTGGGGGCCCCTTGAGGTGCAGGGGGAGCCTCAAAATGTTGGGGGCCCCCGGGCCCGAGCGCAGACCTGCGTGCTCGGGCGGCGGGCCCCCCCTAATGACCGGGCCCCATACAGCAGTAAGGGTTCTCATGCACTGATGGCGGACCCTGGTTATGTGTCTATTAATGATGGTTTTAATCAATGAATTAAAAGGTATTTTTTAGGGATTTTGTGTTTGTTTTTTTTCTCTCTGGTGCTTTTCCTATTTTCCCTATATATATATTTTTTTGAGGTTTTTTCACTGCCTCCTACTACAGATGCTCTCTTCCTTTGGCATCAAAAACCTTACCCTATCCTGGATGTCCTCATACTTTTCCAACCGCACATTCAACGTCTCCCACTCCCACACTACCTCCTCATCCCACCCTCTCTCTGTTGGAGTCCCCCAAGGCTCTTTTCTAGGACCTCTACTCTTCTCAATCTATACACTTGGCCTGGGACAACTCATAAAGTCCCATGGATTCCAGTACACCGTCTATGCTGATGACACTCAGATCTACCTCTCTGGCCCAGACGTCACCTCTCTGCTGTCTATCAGCCATATCCTCCTTCTCCTCTCACTTCCTCAAACTCAATATGGACAAATCTGAACTCATCATCTTTCCCTCATCTCACAGATCTTCCTTACCTGACCTATCTATCACAATTAACGACATCACGCTTACCGGAAGTCCGCTACCTCGGAGTAACACTTGACTCGGCCCTGTCCTTCAAACCGTACATCCAAGCTCTTTCCACCTCCTGTCACCTCCAACTCAAAAATATTTCCAGAATCCATCTATTCCTCAACCCTCAATCTACTAAAATGCTTGTGCATGCCTTCATCTCCCGCCTCGACTACTGCAACATCCTTTTCTGTGGCCTCCCTGATGACACTCACACCTCTCCAGTCCATCCTTAACTCTGCTGCCTGACTAATTCATCTCTCTCCTCGCTACTCCTCCACTTCTCCCCTCTGCAAATGTCTTCACTGGCTCCCATTCCCTCAGTGTATCCAGTTCAAATTACTAATACTGACTTACAAAGCCATCCATAACCTGTCTCCTCCATATATCTCTGAACTAATCTCCCGATATCTTCCCTCACATAATCTCCAGTCCTCCCAAGACCTCCTTCTCTCATCCACACTTATTCGCTCCTCTGCTAATCGCCTCAAAGATTTCTCCTGAATAGCCCCCATCCTGTGGAATTCTGTGCCCCAACACATCCGACTATCAACCACATTTGGATCTTTCAGATGGAACCTGAAAACCCACCTCTTCAAGAAAGCTTACAGCCTGCAATGACCCCGCTGCCTCCTCACCACTACAGCAGCTACTGCCTCACCAACATCGGAGCTGCTGAATCCCCCAACCTACTGTCTCCTTCCACACAATCCTGTAGAATGTAAGCCCGCAAGGGCAGGGTCCTCTTCCCTCTGTATCAGTCTGTCATTGTTAGTTTCCTTACTGTAAGTGATATCTGTAATTTATGTGCAACCCCTTCTATGTACAGCACCATGGAATCAATGATGCAATATTAATAATAATAATAATAATAATAATAATAATATATACCAGGATGGGGGATATATATGCCAGGACGGGGCCTGAAATTAGAGAAATACATATACAGTGCCTACAAGTAGTATTCAACCCCCTGCAGATTTAGCTGGTTTGATAAGATGCAAATAAGTTAGAGCCTTCAAACTGCAAACGAGAGTAGGATTTATTAACAGAAGCATAAATCTTACAAAACAAAAAGTTATGTTGCTCAGTTGAATTTTAATAAATTTTAAACATAAAAGTGTGGGTCAATTATTATACAACCCCTATGTTTAATATTTCGTGGAATAACCCTTGTTTGCAATTACAGCTAATAATCGTCTTTTATAAGACCTGATCAGGCCGGCACAGGTCTGTGGAGTTATCTTGGCCCACTCCTCCATGCAGATCTTCTCCAAGTTATCTAGGTTCTTTGGGTGTCTCATGTGGACTTTAATCTTGAGCTCCTTCCACAAGTTTTCAATTGGGTTAAGGTCAGGAGACTGACTAGGCCACTCCAACACCTTGACTTTTTTCCCTCTTGAAACAGGCCTTGGTTTTCTTGGCTGTGTGCTTTGGGTCGTTGTCTTGTTGGAAGATGAAATTACGACCCATCTTAAGATCCTTGATGGAGGAGCGGAGGTTCTTGGCCAAAATCTCCAGGTAGGCCGTGCTATCCATCCTCCCATGGATGCGGACCAGATGGCCAGGCCCCTTGGCTGAGAAACAGCCCCACAGCATGATGCTGCCACCACCATGCTTGACTGTAGGGATGGTATTCTTGGGGTCGTATGCAGTGCCATCCAGTCTCCAAACGTCACGTGTGTGGTTGGCACCAAAGATCTCGATCTTGGTCTCATCAGACCATAGAACCTTGAACCAGTCTGTCTCAGAGTCCTCAAAGTGATCATGAGCAAACTGTAGACGAGCCTTGACATGACGCTTTGAAAGTAAAGGTACCTTACGGGCTCGTCTGGAACGGAGACCATTGCGGTGGAGTACGTTACTTATGGTATTGACTGAAACCAATGTCCCCACTGCCATGAGATCTTCCCGGAGCGCCTTCCTTGTTGTCCTTGGGTTAGCCTTGACTCTTTGGACAAGCCTGGCCTCGGCGCGGGAGGAAACTTTCAAAGGCTGTCCAGGCCGTGGAAGGCTAACAGTAGTTCCATAAGCCTTCCACTTACGGATGATGCTCCCAACAGTGGAGACAGGTAGGCCCAACTCCTTGGAAAGGGTTTTGTACCCCTTGCCAGCCTTGTGACCCTCCACGATCTTGTCTCTGATGGCCTTGGAATGCTCCTTTGTCTTTCCCATGTTGACCATGTATGAGTGCTGTTCACAAGTTTGGGGAGGGTCTTAAATAGTCAGAAAAGGCTGGCAAAAGAGATCATTAATCCACACATGTGAAGCTCATTATTCTTGGTGCCTGAACTACTTCTTAATACTTTAGGGGGACCAAACAGAATTCTTGTGGTTTGAGGGGTTGAATAATAAATGACACTCTGAATTAACTTTTAACGTTTTTAAAAAAAAAAAAAATTAAAATTTTTTTTTTGCTGCAGTGCATTTCCCACTTCCAGGCTGATCTACAGTACAAATGTCACAATGCCAAGTTAATTCCGCATGTGTCAACCAGCTAAATCTGCAGGGGGTTGAATACTACTTGTAGGCACTGTATACAGCGAAGGGGAATACATATACAAGGATAGGGCCTAGGATAAGGAACATATATACCAGCATGAGGCCCAGGATAAAGGACATACAGTCATGGCCAAAAGTTTTGAGAATGACACAAATATTAATTTTTACAAAGTCTACTGCTTCACTTTTTCTAATGGCAATTTGCATATACTCCAGAATGTTATAAAGAGTGATCAGCTTAACAGCAATTACTTGCAAAGTCAATATTTGGCTAGAAAATGAACTTTATCCCCAAAACACATTTCAACATCATTGCAGCCCTGCCTTAAAAGGACCAGCTAACCTCTTTTCAGTGATTGCTCCATTAACACAGGTGTGGGTGTTGATGAGGACATGGCTGGAGATCAATCTGTCATGATTAAGTAAGAATGACACCACTGGACACTTTAAAAGGAGGCTGGTGCTTGGCATCATTGTTTCTCTTCTGTTAACCATGGTTTTCTCTAAAGAAACACGTGCAGTCATCATTGCAATGCACAAAAATGGCCTAACAGGGAAGAGTATCGCAGCTAGAAAGATTGCACCTCAGTCAACAATCTATGGCATCATCAAGAACTTCAAGGAGAGAGGTTCCATTGTTGCCAAAAAGGCTCCAGGGCGCCCAAGAAAGACCAGCAAGCGCCAGGACCGTCTCTTAAAAGTGTTTCAGCTGCAAGATCGGGCTACCAGCAGTGCAGAGCTTGCTCAGGAATGGCAGCAAGCAGGTGTGAGTGCATCTGCACGCACTGTGAGGCAGAGACTCTTGGAGCAAGGCCTGGTCTCAAGGAGGGCAGCAAAGAAGCCACTTCTCTCCAGAAAAAACATCGTGGACAGACTGATATTCTGCAAAAGGTACAGGCAGTGGACTGCTGAGGACTGGGGTAAAGTTATTTTCTCTGATGAATCCCCTTTTCCATTGTTTGGGACATCAGGAAAACGCCTCATTCGGAGAAGACAAGGTGAGCGCTACCACCAGTCTTGTCTCATGCCAACTGTTAAGCATCCTGAAACCATTCATGTGTGGGGTTGCTTCTCAGCCAAGGGAATCGGCTCTCTCACAGTCTTGCCTAAAAACACAGCCATGAATAAAGAATGGTACCAGAATGTCCTCCAAGAGCAACTTCTCCCAACCCTCCAAGAGCAGTTTGGCGATCAACAATGCCTTTTCCAGCATGATGGAGCACCTTGCCATAAAGCAAAGGTGATAACTAAATGGCTCAGGGAACAAAACATAGAGATTTTGGGTCCATGGCCTGGAAACGCCCCAGATCTTAATCCCATTGAGAACTTGTGGTCAATTATCAAGAGACGGGTGGACAAACAAAAACCTAAAAATTCTGACAAAATGAAAGCATTGATTGTGCAAGAATGGACTGCTATCAGTCAGGATTTGGTCCAGAAGTTGATTGAGAGCATGCCAGGGAGAATTGCAGAGGTCCTGAAGAAGAAGGGTCAACACTGCAAATATTGACTTGCTGCATTAACTCATTCTAACTGTCAATATAAGTTTTTGTTACTCATATGTTTGCAATTATATTTCTGTATGTGATAAAAACATCTGTCAAACACACATAAAAACCAGAGGGCAGCAGATCATGTGAAAATATAATATTTGTGTCATTCTCAAAACTTTTGGCCATGACTGTATATACCAGGATGGGGCTCAGGATAAGGGACATATATACCTGGATGGGGGATATATACCAGAGAGGGAAAATATATACCGCGATATGCCCAGGATGGTGGACATATATATATAGCTGGATGAGAAACATATACACGAGGATGGGAAACATATATACCAGGTTAGTGAACATATATAACAAGATGGGGAACATATATAGTAGGATGAAGGTCATATATACCAGGATGGGGAACATATATACCAGGTGGAGGTCCAAATTGCACACAAGGGCCCATAGAACTCTAGTTACGCCACTACGTACAACCATAAGGAAATATACATTTTAATTCTAAAGTTTAGTAATATGGGATTTATATAAGGTTTACGAGAGAACATTATACACATAGAAACAATTTAAGACTTGTTTACTGCCAAAATGGGAGTACACTGAAACAACGATTCTAAATCAAAATAGTATCAGAAATAACATATTACAGATTATTTACCCTAAACCGTAAATAACAGGGACACTTATTTACTGATGCTGGTTTCACAGTTTCCTGATTGCACATTTTTGGCTCAGAAGGAAAACGTTGAATGAATCCACACTCTCACTTTAGGAATGTCAATGTATTCCCAGAAGGAATGGATATCATTGGTGGAATTCATCAGGACTGACATATTTAGTAAAGATTCACAACATGTACAGTATTTCCTTCCATTCTGCATAACACCAAATAGCTTCATATAGCTTGTAAAATGATAGACAGGTAGTCAGCAACACTTTCAAAAAAAGAACCTAATGAGAACCTGACATCAGATTTTCTCCATACAGTATAAACTAAAAGCACCTCTTTAAAGCCCCCATAGATATAATTCTGGCAAATTGTGTATAAGCCCCGTTCCACCACGGATCAATGAAAATAACTTTCATAATTTTCCTGCCTCATTGTATAAGACGAAGGAGACATCATCCATGTCCATCAAGACAGGAGGTTTGGCAATTGGCCGGAGACAGGAGGGACCAGACCGTGCAGATTTGGCGCTGGAGAAATATAACAGGTATTTTTATGGATCTTGAAGGGAGTGAGACAGAGGCGTAGTTAGGGTTTTGGTTTAGGGGGGCGAAACTTCTGAGTGGGCCTCTAACCAGAGAACCTCAGCAAATGACCGCGCTGTTGCCAAAAATTACCTATGTATGAAAAGACCAATATTGATATCACCGCCATATGGTCAGTGGTAAATAATATCAGTCCTACAGAACATATAAGAGATTACAGCAGAGGTACAGATAATGACTTACCGCTGATGTTCTTTCTGATGGAATCATTCACTTTTCATGTCTTTTCCATCTGGCCCAGACGGACATGACGACTCCTCCAGCCAGGACTCGACTACAGAGAATACAACAAAGACAAGTTTCACTTCTCATATTTTCAGCACTGTCACGGTCACCGATTGGACTATTCTCAAACCTGCACAAACTCCTCATCCTGCTAATACCCCAATACTGAGCAGCTGCTGCCATATGTGTGCCTATTTCTGCTCCTGATACCCCAATGCTGAGCCGCTGCTGCCGTTTGTGTCCCTATTACTGCACCTGATACCCCAATACTGAGCCGCTGCTGCCGTATGTGTCCCTATTACTGCACCTATTGTGAGGTTCTCTGGGCCCTCTAAATTCTAAAGCCCAAATAACAGCAGAGGAAGCTGTATAATAAGGGAAGGCACCATATATAACTAGAGAGGATGGTACATAATAAGGGACGGTGTTATACGTGATAAAAGAGGAAACTATGTAACTAAGGATGGTCTTATACAGAATTAGTGAGTGCACTATATACTAAGGGACTGTGTTAGACATAATAAGTTAGTACACTATATACTAAGGGACTGTTAGACATAATAAGTGAGTACACTATATACTAAGGGACTGTGTTATTATTATTATTATATTATACATTTATATAGCGCCATTTATTCCATGGCGTTTTACATGTGAAAAGGGAAAATATAGACAGGTACAATAAACATGTGCGAGACAAGGGACACACAAGTACAGAAGGAGAGAGGACCCTGCCCGCGAGGGCTCACAGTCTACAGGGATGGGTGAGGATACACTAGGAGAGGGTAGAGCTGCTTGTGCGGTGGTTCAGTAGACTGAGGATCATTTAAGGCTGTAGTCTTGTTGGAACAGGTGGGTCTTCAGGTTCTTCTTGAAGGTTTCCATTGTTGGTGAGAGTCTGATGTGTTGCGGCAGAGAGTTCCAGAGTATGGGGGAAGCACGGGAGAAGTCTTGTATGCAGTTGTGGGAAGAAGAGATGAGGGGGGAGTAGAGAAGGAGATCTTGAGAGGATCGAAGGTTGCGTGTGTGTAGATACCGGGGGACCATGTCACAGATATATGGAAGAGACAGGTTGTTGATGGCTTTGTATGTCATGGTTAGGGTTTTGAACTGGAGCCTCGGGGCAATAGGAAGCCAATGAAGTGCCTGGCATAGGAAGAGGCTGGGTAATACGGGGAGACAGGTGGATTAGTCGGGCAGCAGAGTGTAGGATGGACTGGAGTGGTGCCAGAGTGCTAGAGGGGAGGCCAGAGAGTAGGAGGTTGCAGACATAATAAGCGATAATAATGTCTTCCTCCACCTTACCCTGTTCCTAAGTCCATTATAAGTCCCCCTTCCTACCATCCCAATCCCCACACCCCTCATTGTCCTCCTCCCCCGCATCCCATTATTGTCCTCTCCCCCACCATCATTGCCCTCTTTACCACCTCCATCATTGCCTTCTCTCCACCACTATCATTGCTTTCTCCCCTGCCACCCCATCATTGCCCATTCCACCACCTCCCCACCACCCCCATCATTGTTTCTCCCCCACCACTCCCATCATTGCCCATTCCACCACCTCCATCATTGAATTCTCCCCCACCACCCCATCATCATTGCTTTTTCCCACCACTCCATCATTGCCCTTTCCACCACCTCCATCATTGCCTTCTTCTCCACCACCCCATCATTGTCTTTTCCACTACCACCATCATTGCCTTCTCCCCCACCCCATCATTACCCTTTCCACTACATCCATCATTTCCTCCTCCCCCACCATCCCCATCATTGCCTTCTCCACATCACCTCCATCATGGCCTTCTCCCCATCACCTCAATTATGGCCTTCTCCCCATCTCCTCCATCAATGCCTTCTCCCTATCACCACCATCATGGCCTTCTCCCCATCCCTCCATCAATGCCTTCCCCATCACCCCATCATTGCCTTCTCCTATCACACCCATCATTTCCTTCTCCCCATCACCCATGGGGAGAAGGCCATGATGGAGGTGATGGGGAGAAGGCAATGATGGAGGTGATGGGGAGAATGTCATAATCGAGGTCCATTATGACATTCTCCCCATCACCTCCATCATTGCCTTCTCCCCATCACCTCCATCAATGCCTTCTCCACATCACCTCCATCAATGCCTTCTCCCCATCACCCCCATGATTGCCTTCTTCTCCATCACCCCATCATTGCCTTCTCCCCATCACCCCCATGATTGCCTTCTTCTCCATCACCCCATCATTGCCTTCTCCCCATCACCTCCATCATGGCCTTCTCCCCATCACCTCCATAATGGCCTTCTCCCCATCACCTCCATCATGGCCTTCTCCCCATCATTGCCCTCTCCTCCACATACTCAATGTCTGCACATTCCCCAGCAGCGCTACACATGCATGCACACACACACACACCACCGCCCATCTCAACACACACACCAACACACACACATACACATACAGCACCTCTCACCTGTCCGCACAGCAGGCACTCCCGCAGCATCACCGGCGTCCACGCTTTCTCTGCCACAGCCGGCCACTGAATGATGACGTCATCCAGCGGCGCTGCTGTCTGTGTGAGAGGAAGCGCAGAGCCGGGAAGGAACAGGAAGGATACCTGCAGCTCTGCTGCTATTTCTCTTGTAGGCAGCGGAGCTGCAGGGATCGCTTCCTGCCTGCCGCACATGAGGGCAATCTGGCCAGGGGCCCTCAGGGCCGGATACACAGGCCAAGTTGCCCTCATTATTAGCCACCCTGCAGGGGCCCGCTGGAGCCTCTGGGCCCCGGTGCAGCCGCACAGGCTGAACATGCGGTATGTCCGCCCATGTGAAGCTTCTTACACCTCTCAACTGGAATTTTGAACCACTCTTCTTCAAACTGATCCAGGTCTCTCATATTTGAAGGGTGACTTGACTAGAGATGAGTGAAAACCCAACTAGACCCAACTAGAGATGAGCGAAAACATTCAGCAATCTCAAATTCGACACGAACGTAGCACATTCGGATTCATGGTTGGTTTCCCAAGCATTTTTTCTCAAAGTCGGCAAAATTCGTACACAGATCGGTAAATGATCCCGTTTCCACTAATGATTTTGAGGTCTCATTGGCAATTCAAATCTTTGGGCTAATAGTGTTATGCAGTCCAAAGTCCACATTTCCTGCTCAAAATTGTTTGGGCTAATACTGTGTTGCAGTCAGGACTCAGAAGGTCCCATTTGCTAATCAAAGTCATTGTTAGGCCTAATATTGGTGTTCAGCCAGGAGACCCCATTTACTAATCAAAATCATTAGGGCTAATAATAATAATAATAATTTTATTTCTATAGCGCCAACATATTCTGCAGCACTTTACATTATAGAGGGGACTTGTACAGACAATAGACATTACAGCATAACAATAAACACAGATCAAAGTAGATACCAAGAGGAATGAGGGCGCTGCTCGCAAGCTTACAATCTATGAATAGTGTTGTGCAGGCCGAAGTCCACATTTCCTATTCAAAATCGTTTGGGCTAATACTGTGTTGCAGTCACAACTCAGGAGGCCTCATTTGCTCATCAAAATCGTTAGGTCTAATATTGGGGTTCAGCCCGGAGGCCCCATTTTTTAAACCCCCTATCATTGGGCAAATTGTTATCGGGGCCGTGGGCAACATTTCCAACCAAAATCGTTTGGGCTAATACGGGTTTTTTCCGTCATACTCAGGGGACCCTTTCCCGGGTCAAAAACTTCCCCCAAAAGTTGGGTTTTAACCCGGGGCCCCCATTTCTAATCCAAATTTTTGGGGTAATAGTTTTCGGGGTCCTAGCCCCATTTCCTACTCCAAATCTTTGGACTAATTTTGGGTTTGCGGGGCCCCCACAAAAAACTAGCGCGCTTTGGAAGCAGCGTATTTTTACGTGTAAAAAATGCACCCTTTTATTAAAAGTAGGAAAACCACAAGGGTCTTTTGCTGCGGAGACTGGCCCCTTCCCCTGCCGAGGCTTGTCATGGGGCTCGCCCGAAATGTCGCTTTTTCACATTCCCCTTTCCCCCTGAGCTGCTGTTTTTTTGGTTTGGTAAAGAGAGTTAAATTTTTTCCTACCCTTTTTGGGGTAAGAAAAGGTCCAGCCCCCCCGGGGGTGTTTTGGTTTGTTTTTAATTTTTTCCCTTTTATATTCCTCCCCGTCGGGTTTTGGGGTCCGGGGGAAAGAAATTTTATATTTTAAAACCCCCCGGATCGGTTTGGAAATTTAAAAAGAGCTCCTTAGTTTTTTTTACCCCTTTTCAGCTTATTTTTTTACTCTGAGACCTTGGTTTCCTACTGTGTGGGAGTGTTTAGTAAGACTTTTTTTACTTTATTTTTTTTCTTTCCCCTTTTTTTCTTTCGTCATTAAAACCTTACCCTTTTTTCCCTTTGGGGGTATTCAGGGCCTTCTTGGATAGAATACAGTTGGCAGGGTTGATAGAGGAAAAAGGGTTTAAAATTGGTTAAGTATTTAAAAACCCCTTTTTAAAATTTTTTTTCCCCCTTGATTCTCCTCCATCACTGGAGGCTGCTATGGCCCTCGCTATTCGCATTGATAGACGTCTTCGGGGAAGAAGCGAGGTAACTCCGCCCCCGTGATGACTCCACCTACTACTAAAGTCCCTTATACTGAGGTTCCCCTGGTCTGTTCTGAGGAACCCATGCAGTTGGGAGGGACATCATTTTGTAGGAGGGAATCAGCGGTGCGCCGCAAGACTAGAAGGTGTTTCTTTTGCGGGAGAGAGGGACATTTTGTTGGGGGGTGTCCATCCCGGACCTCTTTGAACCAAGGAGTTAACCTGGGAGTGTGTATTTCGTCCCCAAATCCCTCTCAGTTTCTCGTGCCTGCGGAGGTGGTGATTGGTACTAGAACTGAGAGGATTTCTGTTTTTCTTGATAGTGGGTCCGGGGCTAATCTGGTGGACGCTCGGTTTGCCCAGGTGCATGGTATGCAACTGAGTGTATTGGCCAAACCGGTCCCTATACTCTCTATTGATTCTAGACCTCTTGGTCAAGGTAGCTTGGTACAAGCTGTTCATAACATAGATCTTCGAGTAGGGGCAATTCATAAAGAGCAATTGTCTTGTTATGTGTTGGAGGGTCTACCTACTCCTATTGTGTTGGGACTTCCTTGGTTGGCTAAACATAACCCAGTGATTGATTGGCAATCCAGAAAGATAAGCCAGTGGGGTGAATTTTGCAGGAATAACTGCATGAGCACGGTCATCGGTGCGGTTGTGCCTAGGACTTTGCCTCCTTTTCTGGAGGACTTTGGGGAGATGTTCTCAGAGGAGGGGTGTAAAGAGTTACCTCCTCATCGCGCATATGACTGCTCAATAAAGTTGCTTCCTGATGCCTTATCTCGTACTTTCCCAGGGCCGGGAAGACGGATGATCCGGTTCCTATTCCTCAGGAGGGAGTTGTAGTGTCAGCTGTATGCTCTGAGCTTGAGGGGGAGGTATTGGGGGCTCAGGGGACGCCCCTGTGGGACTTCCAGGGAGACTGATAGTTCCAGATCGCTTAAGACTGAAGGTTACGGGGAACCGTTACAAACGGATGGCTGATAGGAGGAGAGTTTCTGGTCTAGATCTGAAGGTGAACGATCTGGTTTGGTTGTCTACCAGGAATATAAAACTTAAAGTTTCCTCCTGGAGGTTGGGTCCCAGATTCATCGGGCCGTACAGGATCAGTTCCATAATTAATCCTGTGGCATTTCGTCTGGACCTCCCTCCTACGTTTAAAATTCATAATGTGTTTCACAAGTCATTACTTAAAAAGTATGTGGCACCAGTCATACCGTCACCTCTACCTCCTCCTTCAGTGGTAGTCAATGATAACGTGGAAGTTCATTGGAGGGGGTATGGTCCTGAGGAGAGGACATGGGTCCCTGCGTCTGATGATAACGCAGATCGATTGGTTCGGACCTTTCACACAATTTACCCGGACAGACCTGGTCATGAGGGTCCGGAGGCCCTCGTAGAAGGGGGGTACTGTCATGGGTGCATCGCCACGAAGATCGTCGCGATTGCACATTCTGACTTCTCACAGCTGAGCTGCTGTTTCTTTGTGTTTGGTAATGAGAGAGTTAATTTTACCTAGCTCTTTGCTAAGACTAGGTCCAGCCTCGCCCGGCTGCTTTGGATTATGTTCTAATTAGTTTCCTTTATATTCCTGCCAGTCTGGGTGTTGGATGCCGGTGAAAGCATTCATATAGTTTAGCAGACTGGATCGGTTCTGGGAATACTTAAGCTAAGAGCTCCTTAGTTGTTTTTACTCTTACAGCTTATAGTTTATCTCTGAGACCTTAGGTGTTCCTACTGTGTGTGAGTGTTGTATGTAAGACTTTATTTACTTTATTTCTTGTCTTTCTTGTATGTCTTTCTGTTCATTAACCGTTACCTGTTCATTCCCTTTGGTGGTATTCAGGGTCCTTCTTAGGACTAGAATACAGTTGGCAGGGATTGATAGGAGACAGGGTTTACGCTGGTGGCCTGGACCTCTGTACCTTTAACAGTACCTCCAGGTTGAGGGATTAGTTAGGACCCCAGTTTAGGGTCAGCTTAGACCCCGGTCACCCTCTAGCCGGAGACAGCGTATAACGGATTCCGTTTTGACCCACTGGACTTTCTGTCAGGTAAATCTATGTTATCATATAGCTATGCGCATGTTATATAGTATGTTGCCCTTTTGATATAGATTATTGTCATCACATATATATATCTGCTATACAGCGTGACAGAGCTGCGGTCTGGAGATGCATGCCGCATGTCAGTCTCCATGAGTGATCCACAGGTGACTATGGACGCATAGTGGACATGGGATTTCTAGAAATGCCATCAACTATGCTGTCACAGCTGGCCGCTGCAGGTTTGATGCAGCATAAATACGCTGCGTCAAACCTGCAGCAGTTCCTTATCGTGTCCACATACACTTACGGTTATGGCTTGTTCACCATCATCACTAGGACAGGCCAGGTGATGCAAATTTCTCAGATTTATAAAAACCCAGCCTCCTCTAACCTTGTGCCAAAAAACAGCAGCCATTGGGAGCTATAGGAAGTATATTATATCATATGGAGGAGTGTGTGTGTTATACTATATGGCGGAGTGTGTGTATTATACTATATGGAGGACTATGGGAAGTGCATTATATGGAGGACTATGTGTTGTGCATTATACTATATGGACGAATATGGGGAGTGAATTATACTATATGGAGGACTTTGGGGCACATTATACTAAATGGAGGACTATGGGATGTGCATTATACTATATGGAGAACTATGCACAGGAGGCGTAAAACGGCTGTTGTCTATCAGGTATCCACTTCATTCTCTCGCCGTTATGTTTTAACGACAACAATAAAGGACTTTTAAAGGGACGGTGATTGCCACCTTTTCTTTTTGTTTTTGTACTGTTTTTCTGGTGAACACCTGGGATCTCATTATACCGATGGCAGCTGTACTGTTGTATGAGGCAATTTGGCAACTAGCAGTATATGGTGTTTCTTCTTTGCCATATTATTATACTATGTGGAGGACTATGGGTTGCGTTATACTAAACTAGCAAAATGCTGCCTATTCATCGAGTGTCATATGCGCCCTATAGTGTATCATAGAATCGTAACCATGTCTTACCCATATTAAACGGTTAGACTGTGCGTCCCCAGCGACCCCCTGACGCGCGTTTCGCGGCAGTGCTTTCTCAAAAGGGGATCCCCTTTTGAGAAAGCACTGCCGCGAAACGCGCGTCAGGGGGTCGCTGGGGACGCACAGTCTAACCGTTTAATATGGGTAAGACATGGTTACGATTCTATGATACACTATAGGGCGCATATGACACTATATCTGGACGATATTGACCTTAGGGGTCCGTAACACCATTAATTGTTATATGTGATATGCATCCCTTATTTGTTAATCGTTAGTACTTTAATTATATTTTCTGTCCTACCCTGGTTACCAATCAGTCTGTGCAACCCCTGCATTTATACCCGCAGTTTATTGCCTCCATTTTTACTCTGTAGTATGTGCCATTATTGTCGGCATTGTATTTTCTATTAATAAAGCTTTGTAGTTTTATAAATGATGGAGTCCATACTCTTTCCTTTTGGTATATAATGTTAACTCTTTGGAGTAGTTATCTTTACTTATGGGCCATGGGGCCAAATTTGGGATGAAGCAACTTTGCTTCGGCAGTACTATATTCATACTGTTGTATATGACATTGTTTCTTAATTTTCTATTCATCGAGTGATTGGATTGTTTATGCCAGAACAGAAATCAATGTTCTCAGTAGCACATCGCCATGTGAAAACTGCACATATGCTGCTGATAACATGATACTGTATGGGGACAGATTGATCTACTGGTGATTGTTCTATCTCATCATTATTCATCTGCCTGCGTAAAGAAGTTGGGAAACAAGCATCAAAAGACTTCAATATTGTTTAACGGCCTGAACTCAGCACATGTAAATACAACCGAAATGTTTGTGTGATGGTGCAATATACTAACATTTGGGGCCTGATTTTAAACTTTTGTCCAGGGTCCCACTTTGTCTAAAACTGACCCTGGCGTGGCGACAGCACTCTTCGCCCCCCCCCCTTAGGTACACTACTGGTTCTAACTGATGATTACTGAACATTTGAACTTAGCCTTACATTGTCATGTGAATCTCTGGTATATTACCTGCATAATAGCACGGTTTACCTACGGTAGTCCTTTACGCACCCCTATGTTAGATTTTTAGGCACAGGCTTCTCATTGTATTTTTTCCCACATGTTGTCATGTTGTATTTGGAAACTAGTATATCATTCACTATCTCAATTGTTCTTTGAATAGTTTACATTATCTCATTCAAATTTTTAAAGCATATACCGTATATACTCGTGTATAAGCCGAGATTTTCAGCCCATTTTTTAGGGCTGACAGTCCCCCTCTCGGCTTATACATGGGTCATATGCGGGGGAGGGGGAGCGGGGGTGTTGGATCATACTCACCCCTCCGCCGGCGCGGTCTCTGCAGCCCCCCTGCTTCTCCCACGATCTCCGGCTCCTTCCTGCAGCGGTCACATGGTACCGCTCATTAAAGTCATGAATATGCAAATATTCATGACTTTAATGAGCAGTACCACGTGACCGCTGTAGGACGGAAGCGCTGCGGAGACCGCCGGGGAAGAGGAGACTCTGCAGAGAGTGACGCGCCGGCGGAGGGGTGAGTATAGCGATATTTACCTGTACCCGGATGACCGCTGCGTGCTGCTCCCTCGTCCGACTCCTCTGGCTGTGAATGTTCAGGCAGAGGGCGCGATGGCGTCGTTAGTGCACGCCGCGCCCTCTGCCTGATCATTCACTGCCGAGGACCCGGAAGAGGGAGCAGCGCGCAGCGGTGGAACGGTCCGGTGACAGGTAAATATCTCAGGTGCCGGGGTCTTGAGCGAGCGGTGACACCGGCACCAGTCCCCCATAGCGCGCCAGTGTCACCGCCTGCTCAGGACACCAGCACCTGGCCCCCAGCGACGAGAGGTGAGTATGTCATTTTCTTTTTTGCAGCAGCAGCAGCGCGGCAGCATAAGGGATGTATACTATGGGGCATAATCTGTGGAGCATATGGGGGCATAATCTAGAGCATATGGGGGCATAATCTGTGGATCATACAGGGGCATAATCTGTGCAGTATATGGGGGCATAATCTGTGGATCATATGGGGGCATAATCTGTGCAGCATATGGGGGCATAATCTGTGCAGCATATGGGGGCATAATCTGGAGCATATGGGGGCATAATCTGGAGCATATGGGGGCATAATCTGGAGCATGTGGGGGCATAATCTGTGGAGCATATTGGACATAATCTGGAGCATATGGGGGCATAATCTGTACAGCATATGGGGGCATAATCTGGAGCATATGGGGCAACATCTGGAGCATATAGGGGCATAATCAGGGGAGCATATGGGCATAATCTGTGCAGCATATGGGGCATAATCTGTGCAGCATATGGGCATAATCTGTGCAGCATATGGGCATAATCTGTGAAGCATATGGGGGCATAATCTGTGGAGCATATGGGGGCATAATCTGTGGATTATACGGGGGCATAATCAGGGGAGCATATGGGGGCATAATCTGTGCAGCATATGGGGGCATAATCTGTGGATCATACGGGGGCATAATCTGTGCAGTTTATGGGGGCCTAATCTATGGAGCATATGGGGGCATAATCATTTTTCACCCTAGGCTTATACACGAGTCAATAAGTTTTCCCAGTTTTTTGTGGCAAAATTAGGGGGGTCGGTTTATACACGGGTCGGCTTATACATGAGTATATACGGTATGTACAATTTACCCAACTGCCTTCATACACACATCTGGATCTCTTATTGTATTTTTAATTTTATTTTATTTATTGTTTTCAATAAAAATTTGCCCTTTTTATTCATTGCATCCTTTTTTCTCTATTTTGTTGTGGCTATATACCATATAATATTTAAAGGAATATACCATCAATAAGTCCCCCCTACATCAACATCAAGACCGGCGTCAGACTCACCGCACAAAAATACGGACCGTATTGTACGGCAGTATTACGCCAAAATGTTGCTTGCACACCAATCCGTATTTTATGCGTTTTCAGGGTGCGGCAGCGTATTTTGCGCATGTAAGCATCCTTATGCAATCCGTATGGCATCCGTATAGCGTATTTTTCTCACAGCTTTGCAAAATGGACATTTAACGGTTTTTAGGCCTGAAACTCATTCAAATCATCATCAGCAAGGCTATTTATTGCCTCTGCATCTGGTTGCAACCCGCAATCTTGCCATTTGGGTGGTATGCTTGTGTTGGAGTACTGCTGCTTGGTTGCCAACATGTCTGACACTCTTCAGTTCACCGCAACTGATAGAGTGTTGTACAACTGGGTTTTGTCCCGCCGCTTTGGCCAGCTTTACCCAGTGATCGTTGATCCGCGGAGGAGGAGGCGAATGTGGGTGCATCCGCATTTGATGCAACGACTGAATAAAGCAAATTTTCTCGGGCTGTATGCATCTCTGCAGACTCTTCCATATTATTTTGTCGAGTTTTGTCTGATGACCATTTCAAGCTTTGAGGTTTTCTGTGAGATTCAGTGGCAAGGGATCACCTAGCAGGATGCTGAAACCAATCTCTGCACAGGAGCTACTTAGCATTAGGCAACCGTCTGGATTTATGACCTACATACTGTCTATTGATGATGTGTTTTAGCAGTAGTTTCCATTTACCCTTATGCCTGTTGCAGAAATATCCTCATAATATATCCCATATATCACCTTCACATACATGAACAATGATGTGAATCTTAAAATTATAGAAAAATGCTACTTGGCCTACATTAAACTTATGATTGGTTGGACATTCAGTCATGTAAGGCTTATGTATAGTGTGTTTGTTAAACCTTTGTGCATGTGCATTGCTGCTTGTCTATACATTGGCTTACTTGTAAGTTATTAACTACTGGCATATCCTATTCTGAACTCCATCAGCATTTTTGGATTGTGACGTCCAACATCACTGCCATTGTTCGTGATACCTGCTCACAACTGTGTTACAGACTTCATCAACTGGTGACGGCTGAGCCAAAGATGGAAGAGTGGAAGAGGATTGGCAGGGGATTTGAGGACCAATGAAACTTGCCATATTCTCATAGTGTCTGTCTGGTGTTAATGGTCATAACACATGTGTTGGTGGTTGAGTACAAACAACTTAGGAAAAAAGAGTCAAAACTTTGTAACCAAAAACATATTTATATGTGCAAACTGGCACTTGAGGTAGTGACAACAATAATTGCTTCATATGGTATATGTATTAACACCACATTTGTGTAATTTTGCAGTCTTACACCGGAACCAAAATAAGGCATCACAACATTCCAAATTGCTCCATACATCATAGTATATCAATGGCTAAAACTATAGTCACTATGGGTACTGTTGATCATATGTTACACATATGTTTGTTTGACAAGATTATACTACTTCAAATATGCAGTAGCCAACATGGAGTGAAATGTAATGTAAACAAATAACCAACGTTCACTACCACTAGTGAGCACTATATCTGCCCCATATGGTTAGGTTCTACGACTAGACTAATGCAATGATGCATTAGCCAACAATTTTTAACAGGGATGGGACAAAATAACAAACATTGGTAGAAATAATAATATCTAACGAAATAATATTTTCCAATATCCCATATACCACCAGCTAAGTACCATATGGTCTTTGTAGGCAATCAGATTAGTGCAAATATGCGTTACACAACATGTTGTTAAAATAAATGATCACAAAGAACTAACATTTCTCGCAATAGGAGCAAATAATTAAAATAATAGAAGTTGACTTTGCCTAGTGAACAGCATATTGCTAGCATATGTTGTTAACAGTTATGTATATTACTGCTAATGTCTTAGAGACAATAGGAGGATAAAGTAAATCTAAAACCATTACTAACTGGTTTCGAAATCCTAAAATATAAGTTTCATACAAAATCACAGCTGGTGGTATGTGGATGGTGGGGTTGGCGCCTTCCCAGCATCTCTTTGTGGTTGGCTTGGATCACCCCCTTGACCATCACCCAGTTGGATTAGATTTTCAGGCCCCTGAGCTAACATCTGGCCATGGTCAGGTTGTTGTGTGGGTACATTGCCATACAGATAAAGGAGATTATATTCCTGTGGAAAATGATACCCACGAGACTCATACCCCCCAATATGACCATGTTGAGCACATCCAGGCAGGTACCAGCCTGCAACACTGGATCTGTACAAGTCGCCATATTGTGAAGTCGGATTATAGGCAGCCATTTGACCCTGTTGCCAATGTTGTTTCGGTGGGGGAATGGGAAGATGTGTAGGCGCCCGTGCAGGAGGATCATCATATCTGTTGGGAAATGAAAGTGGATTAGAACATGTTTGAGAGGTGAGCCTAAACTGCATGTGTGGTATGTGGTGTGATGTATGTACTTATGGTTTGAGAGCTAGAATAGGTGGAAGAAAACCCAGCATGTCTAAGTAAACGTACTTTCGCTTTCTGGGTGCTGCTGACCCGCTCATGGCCCTCTGCTTGTGTTGGCGCCTGTATTGGTCGCGGCTGCTTCTCCATCTCATAACATCATCCACTGCAATGACACATATAATGTACTAATTTAGTTAGCTGGACAAAGCCTAATTATTCTACAGACACGTTATATAGTCATGGGGGTCTAGTAGGATGCGACTATAGAAAACATTTGCGGGACAAATGTAAAAAAAAAGGGGGGGGCTAATTCTGCGCTAGAACTACGCTGTGAGCGTTAAGAAAAGTGAATACAAATCAAGTAACTTACTGATTCGCTGATGCTTCTCGCGTGGGCTGTTGCCAAAGTGGTGAAAAATCTTCCCACAGATGCGCCTCCATGCCGCCTCTTAACCCCTTAATGTCCAATGACGTGCAGAGTCCGTCATGACAAGGTGCCAGTTCCGGCACCAGGACGGACTCTGCACGTCATGCCTTTGATCTACCACTGCGTGTAAACACGCAGTGGTAGATCAGTGCCGACAGCTGTCACAGACAGCTGACAGGCACGGCAAGCGGTGTGGGGACCTTTGCCGTCGGTCCCCGCACTCACAGCGCTGTGGTTGGTCAGTCAATCTGACTGACCAAACACAGCAGCGATCGAGGAGGAGCTGAAATTTCAGCTTCCCCAGCGCGATCAGTGCAGGAGCCGGCGCTGCAGTGGCCAGGCTTCCTGCACTGACAGCCAGGAGCGGAGCCCCCACCGCCCCTGGCTGTTAACCCCCTGACTGCTGCGATCGACCGCGATTGCAGAGCTCAGGGGGGGAGGCAGAGGTCGGGTGCTCCCTCTGCCTCAGATCAGCATCCCAGCGATGTAATCGCAGGGCCTGATCTCTGCCTTGATGACCCGGGGGTTGTCATGACAACATCCGGGTCATCTAGCTACGGGAAGCTGCTGTGATCATGTCACAGCAGCTTCCACTATAGTTGCAATGCATTGCAATGCCAGAGCATTAAACGCAACAGAAATGGATACAGCACAGTGTAAAATATATATAAAGAAAAAATTAAAAATATTGGATTAATAAATTAACATAAATTTACACAGAAATCTGAATCCCACTTCAAGGTGTGGATGGCAAACCCAGCCTAAATTATAAATTGAACACCCAAGTGCAAAGGAACAGGGGGACAGTCAAAAACTAACACCCAGGCAGTTTGAGGCAACAATGTAAATTTTATTACAGATAATATAAACATGTATAAATAGCACAAGCATCAATTACAAGATAAAAAGGAGCGTGAACACACACCACTAAATATCCAATACCCCGGTATTTAACAAAATAGAAACAGGTAAGTATACAAATAGTGCATGGAAATTGTGATACTATGTACTGGTCCACAATAGTAGAGACATATATAAATGTGCACCCAAAACAAAATAAGTGTCATAGGAAGAAATTATATCATCTATGATCAATAAGTGCAACAATTATAAACACTGACCAAAAAATGAAAACATATAATGCAAAAATAAATAGCACCTAATGTGCAACCCTAAAAAAATCTAATCAAAAAATTACATGCACTTATAAAAACCACATAGTGCCAATAATAGCCCAAAATAGTGTGCAAAAGAAAAAAAATTCCAATGAAACACGTGATACCAAATTATGGTATATTACCTGAAAACACCAGGGGGAGGAAAATAGTAGCGGTGATAACGCTGCCTAAAACGCGCCCCGACGCACGTTTCGGAAAGTCTTCCTTCGTCTGTCCTGACGATGGAAGACTTTCCGAAACGCGCGTCGGGGCGCGTTCTAGGCAGCGTTATCACCGCTACTATTTTCCTCCCCCTGGTGTTTTCAGGTAATATACCATAATTTGGTATCACGTGGTTCATTGGAATTTTTTTTCCTTTTG
Source organism: Oophaga sylvatica (assembly GCA_033576555.1). NCBI lineage: Eukaryota > Metazoa > Chordata > Amphibia > Anura > Dendrobatidae > Oophaga > Oophaga sylvatica. Next base: position 173,633,960 of record JARQOD010000004.1, read on the forward strand.
CACACTATTTTGGGCTATTATTGGCACTATGTGGTTTTTATAAGTGCATGTAATTTTTTGATTAGATTTTTTTAGGGTTGCACATTAGGTGCTATTTATTTTTGCATTATATGTTTTCATTTTTTGGTCAGTGTTTATAATTGTTGCACTTATTGATCATAGATGATATAATTTCTTCCTATGACACTTATTTTGTTTTGGGTGCACATTTATATATGTCTCTACTATTGTGGACCAGTACATAGTATCACAATTTCCATGCACTATTTGTATACTTACCTGTTTCTATTTTGTTAAATACCGGGGTATTGGATATTTAGTGGTGTGTGTTCACGCTCCTTTTTATCTTGTAATTGATGCTTGTGCTATTTATACATGTTTATATTATCTGTAATAAAATTTACATTGTTGCCTCAAACTGCCTGGGTGTTAGTTTTTGACTGTCCCCTGTTCCTTTGCACTTGGGTGTTCAATTTATAATGCCAGAGCATTGCAATGCATTGTAACTGCAATCAAAAGTAAAAAAGTGAAAGTCCCATAAAGGGACAAGTTGAAAAAAATCATTTTTTAAAAAAAATTGTAAAAAAAATATTAAAAAATAATTAAAAAAAAATCCCCTAAAAAATACACATTTTAATGTAATAAAAAAATAAAAAACAAAAAAATACACATGTTAGGTATCGCCATGTCCGTAAAAATCCCATCTATAAAAGCATAACCCTAGTTAACCCCTTCAGTGAAAGCCGTAAAAAAAAAACACAAAAAAGTAGTAAATTATACTTTTTCCAAGCGGTATCATTATACCGCTTGGAAAAAGTGCAATAACACGCGATCAAAAAGTCAGATATAAATAATCATGGTACCGCTGAAAACGTCATCTTGTCCCGCAAAAAACAAGCCACTATATAGCATCATCAGCGAAAAAATAAAAAAGTTATAGCTCGCGGAATAAACTGATGCAAAAATAATTATTTTTTCTATAAAATTCTTTATTGTGTAAAAAACGCCAAAACATAAAAAAAATATATAAATGAGGTATCGCTGTAATCGTAGTGACCCGAAGAATAAAGCTGCTTTATCAATTTTACCACACGCGGAACGGGGAAAAAAAAATTAAAAAAAACAATTCCTGAATTGCTGGTTTTTGTTCATTCTGCTTCCACAAAAATCGGAATAGGAAGCGATCAAAAAACGTTATGTGCCCGAATATGGTACCAATAAAAACGTCAGCTCGTCCCGCAAAAAATAAGCCCACGATAACTCTGTCGGCCGAAATATGGAAAAATTATAGCTCTCAAAATACGGCGATGCAAAAAATTCTTACAAAAAATTATTCCAAAAAAAAGCATCTTTTAGTGTGTGACAGAAGCTAAACATGAAAAAAGGGTGTAAATCTGGTATCGCTGTAATCGCACCGATCCGAGGAATAAAGTCGCCTAATCACTAATTTCGCACGAGGAACGGCGTAAAAAAGAAAACCAATTCTTCAACTTTGGTAGATTTGTTCATTGTGCCTCCCAAAGATCGCAGTAAGGCGATCACAGTGGTTCCCCCCCGCATATGGGGTATCAGCGTACTCAGGACAAAATGCACAATAGCTTTTGGGGTCCTATTTCTCCTGTTACCTTATAAAAATAAAAATTTGGGGGCAAAAAGGTCATTTTTGTGGAAAAAAATATGATTTTTTTTATTTTCACGGCTCTACGTTATAAACTTCTGTGAAGCCCTTGGGGTTCAAAGTGCTGACCACACATCTAGATAAGTTCCTTGGGGGGTCTAGTTTGCAAAATGGGGTCATTTGTGGGGGTTTCTACTGTTTAGGCACATCAGGGGCTCTCCAAGCGCGACATGACACCCGCAGACCATTCCATCAAAGTCTGCATTTAAAAACGGTGCTCCTTCGCTTCCGATCTCTGCCATGCGTCAAAATAGTGGTTCCCCCCCACATATGGGATATCAGCGTACTCAGGACAAATTGCACAATAGGTTTTGGGGTCCTATTTCTCCTGTTACCATTATAAAAATAAAAATTTGGGGCAAAAAGATTATTTTTGTGGAAAAAAATATGATTTTTTTATTTTCACGGCTCTACGTTATAAACTTCTGTGAAGCACTTGGGGGTTCAAAGTGCTCACCACACATCTAGAAAAGTTCCTTGGGGGGTCTAGTTTCCAAAATGGAGTCACTTGTGGGGGGTTTCTACTGTTTAGGCACATCAGGGGCTATCCAAACGTGACATGACACCCGCAGACCATTCCATCAAAGTCTGCATTTGAAAAAGGCGCTACTTCCCTTTCGAGCTCTGCCATGCGTCAAAATAGTGGTTCCCCCCCACATATGGGATATCAGCGTACTCAGGACAAATTGCACAATAGCTTTTGGGGTCCTATGTCTCCTGTTACCATTTAAAAAATAAAAATTTGGGGCAAAAAATATTATTTTTGTGGAAAAAAATATGATTTTTTTATTTTCACGGCTCTACGTTATAAACTTCTGTGAAGCACTTGGGGGTTCAAAGTGCTCACCACACATCTAGAAAAGTTCCTTGGGGGTCTAGTTTCCAAAATGGAGTCACTTGTGGGGGGTTTCTACTGTTTAGGCACATCAGGGGCTATCCAAACGTGACATGACACCCACAGACCATTCCATCAAAGTCTGCATTTGAAAAAGGCGCTACTTCCCTTTCGAGCTCTGCCATGTGTCAAAATAGTGGTTTCCCCCCACATATGGGGTATCAGCGTACTCAGGACAAATTGCACAATAACTTTTGGGGTCCTGTTACCCTTTGGAAAATAACAATTGGGGGTGGAAAGATCATTTTTGTGGAAAAGATATGATTTTTTAATTTTACTGCTCTACGTTATAACCTTCTGTGAAGCCCTTGGGGGTTCAAAGCTCTCACCACACATCTAGATAAGTTCCTTGGGGGGTCTAGTTTCCAAAATGGGGTCACTTGTGGGGGTTTCCACTGTTTAGGCACACAGGGACTCTCCAAATACGACATGGCATCCAATCTCAATTCCAGCCAAAAAAGTCAAATGGCGCTGCTTCCCTTCCGAGCTCTGCCATGCGCCCAAATAGTGGTTTACCCCCACCTATGGGGTATCAGCGTACTCAGGACTAATTGCACAATAAATTTTGGGGTCCTTTTATCCTTTGGAAAATAAAAATTGGGATGAAAAGATCATTTTTGTGGAAAAAAATATGATTTTTTAATTTACGGCTCTACGTTATAACCTTCTGTGAAGCGCTTGGGGGTTAAAAGCTCTCACAACACATTTAGATAAGTTCCTTGGGGGGTCTAGTTTCCAAAATGGGGTCACTTGTGGGGGGTTTCCACTGTTTAGGCACACAGGGACTCTCCAAATGCGACATGGCGTCCAATCTCAATTCCAGCCAAAAAAGTCAAATGGCGCTGCTTCCCTTCCGAGCTCTGCCATGCGCCCAAATAGTGGTTTACCCCCACATATGGGGTATCAGCGTACTCAGGACTAATTGCCCAATAACTTTTGGGGTCCTTTTATCCTTTGGAAAATAATAATTGGGATGAAAAGATCATTTTTGTGGAAAAAATATGATTTTTTAATTTTACGGCTCTACGTTATAACCTTCTGTGAAGCCCTTGGGGGTTAAAAGCTCTCACAACACATTTAGATGAGTTCCTTGAGGGGTCCAGTTTCCAAAATGGGGTCACTTGTGGGGGGTTTCCACTGTTTAGGCACACAGGGACTCTCCAAATGCGACATGGCGTCCAATCTCAATTCCAGCCAAAAAAGTCAAATGGCGCTGCTTCCATTCTGAGCTCTGCCATGCGCCCAAATAGTGGTTTACCCCCACACATGGTATATCGGTGTACTCTGGAGAAATTGTACAACAAATATTGTGGTTCATTTTCTCCTGATACCCTTGACAAAATTTAAAAAAATTGTGTCGAAAGAAAAATTTTGGGAAAAAAAGTTAAATGTTCATTTTTTCCTTCCACATTGCTTCAATTCTTGTGAAGTACCTAAAGGGTTAATAAACTTCTTGAATGTGGCTTTGAACACGTTGAGGGGTGCAGTTTTTAGAATGGTGTCACTTTTGGGTATTTTCTGTCATATTGACCCCTCAAATTCACTTCAAATGTGAGGTGGTCCCTAAAAAAATGGTTTTGTAAATTTTGTTGGAAAAATGAGAAATTGCTAGTCAACTTTTAACACTTATAACTTCTGTAACAAAAAAAAATTTTGGTTCCAAAATTGTGCTGATGTAAAGTAGACATGTGGGAAATGTTATTTATTAACTAATTTTTGTGACATATCTCTCTGATTTAATGGCATAAAAATTAAAAGTTTGAAAATTGCAAAATTTTCAAAATTTTTGCCATATTTCCATTTTTTTCATAAATAAACGCAAGTTATATTGAAGAAATTTTACCACTATCATGAAGTACAATATGTCACGAGAAAACATTCTCAGAATCGCCAAGATCCGTAGAAGCGTTCCAGAGTTATAACCTCATAAAGAGACAGTGGTCAGAATTGTAAAAATTGGCCTGGTCTTTAACCTACAAAATGGCTTGGTCATTAAGGGGTTAACTTGCGCATTCCACATAATGTGCATCTCTTTTGTGGCACATTTCGGCCCTCTTCTGCAGCAAGACTCTCAACATGTCCACATTGATGAACGTAGGCATCATGGCCGACTCCGTTGAGGCGTCCTTCCGGGATGTCTGGCGCTCTTTTTGAGCTAATTTGCATGTGCCAGCTTCCTCCTGCATGTGTTGCACCATTTCCTGTGAGCTGCAGAAGTCTTCCGTATTTCTCGCAAGTCACACGCCTGGTCCGTGTGTAATTCATTGTTTTCTCGCACCCATAGACTTTCATTGGCATACAACGGGCGTAATACGCGTACAATCGCAGCATGCTGCGGGTGTCTCGCACCGTAAGATACGCCCGAGAAAAATACGCATGATCAGAGCTGCCCCATAGAGAAATATTGGTCCGTGTGTAATGCGTGATTTTCATGCCTCTCACTCGTCCGTATTCCTACTTAATGTGACGCCGGCCTAAGGCAGTTAAACATTTTAGTAACTAGGAAGGGCAAGTCATATATGCTGTAGATAGTGAGGAAAGTACAGACAAGAAAACCTGAAGGGAATGAATCAGATAGCACAAAGAAGAAGAGATATTTCATTAGCTGTAAAATGAGAAATCTGTACAGGAATGAAGCTGTGCTGATACCTACGAGCTAGTTAGGTCATTAATGGACACACAGACCTTAGATTTATTGATACAGAGAACAGGTTCACAATCAATTGATGCCTTACATATACATCAGACATTTGTCTAAATTGGCAGATAGGTTACTGGTGCTGCAAAAAATTAATGTCACCTTCTCTGTATTTAAGCCTTCAGGATATGCCAATATTACATTTTATGTATTGCATATGTTTTGCTGAAAGTCAGGGGACAATCTTTAGGGGTTCTTTTGCACCGTATGTTGTGTAGAACCTCTGTACTAAAGATGGGATTCTTACTTACAGTATATGCACGTTCATATCAAAGTAATAATGGTCATGTGCCATTACGTTTTTATTATCATGCTTACTTATATTGCGCCAATAACTCCACAGCACTTTACAGAAATGATCACTGTCCCCATTGAGGCTCATAATCTACTTTCCCTACCAGTATGTCTTTGGAATGTGGGAGGAATCCATAATAACCAGAGGAAACCCATGCAAACACGGGGAGAGCATACAAATTCCTTACCGATGGTGTCCTTGGTGGGATTTAAACCTAGGCCCCCAGTGTGGCAGAGCTACAGCGCTAACCACTGAGCCACCGTGCTGCCTATCAGTATCCTTTTTCTAGACTACATCGTACTTACTGGTTCCTTGCATATTCACAAGTCCACTCCAATAAATGTGAGACCTCAACAAATTGTGATTAGAGGTACAGTATGTGAATTTTTGGAGTTTGTCTCACTGAATTATTTATAATTTCAAGCAAACAGATTTGTGGTAAATATCTACCTGAATCTTCTATCCCTGTTTGAAAGCAGCAGAAGTAAATTAAAAGGTTCTTTGAGGGTAAGAAAAACATTTAGAATGTAAATGTGTTTAATCATAGCTTACTATTTACTATTTGAGCACCAGTGGACACAGAGCTCCATTTTGGAGTCCAATTCAACTGGTATTTATATGTTTAAGAATACAGAAAATCAATGGACTAATCCAGTTCTTTAGGCTCCAGAGGCTCAGAGTCACAGATCAATAATGATCGCACTTTTACTAGATATGTGTTCCTTATTTATGAAACTATGGACTTTTTTCGCCTAGATAGTCTTATATTTGAGTGCAGAGTAATTTTCTTGCATGGCTAATATGCAGAGGATTCAGAGAGATTGGGTAAGAACGTAGCCAGAAGCTGGAGTGGTCATGAACATGCTTTTATGAGAATGTGAGATGTTCTGTGCAGAGCAGTAAACAACATCGTCTCTGTGGCGGATTGTGTTTGCTGAATGCTAATGATAGGAGAACTACATTTCTTGCATGGCCACACTGTGAAATCTCTATCTTACAAGACCCTGGCTGCCAAGTGGAACATTTTAAAGGCAACTGTGAATTTCCACTGGGCTACTGAACCTCAATGGAAAGTTTTAAAGCTAAATATAAATGTCTTCTCCCCCCCTTATAATTTTTGACTTTCTGAGATTATTTATGTATGTTAATTTTTATTCCCCCAATGATGGGTCTTTACCACAATTCTGCAGCTTCATACAAATTGATGGACTTGTGGTAGAAAAGAGTTTAAGAGCTGTATAAGAGTAAAAAGCATACTGAAACAAATGACCACAAAGCAGTGCCAAAGATTTCATATAAATAAATAATAATAATCTTTATATAGCGCTAACATATTCTGCAGCGCTTTACAGTTTGCACACATTATCGTCGCTGTCCCTGATGGGGCTCACAATCTAGATTCCCTATCTGTATGTTCTTGGAGTGTGGGAGGAAACCGGAGTACCTGGAGGAAACCCACGCAAACACAGGGAGAACATACAAACTCCTTGCAAATGTTGTCCTAGGTGGGATTTGAACCCAGGACTCCAGCGCTGCAAGGCTGTAGTGCTATCCACTGAGCCACCGTGCTGCCCTATATACTGTGCAGTCTGTGAAAAGCAAAGGCAAAGAGGAAAAACCATCACCAGGTGATTTCCCTAAAAATTCTAATTTTATCTTTTTATTTAATCCATTGCTTGTAAAAAGTTAAAAGCATACGTGTCGTTAAATGTCAAGGGGCAAACATCCCCCGCACGCCTGATACCTTCAGACATTGTGGCCTTACTCATAGGCATATAAAAATACAATGAACATACAAAGTTTATAACACATACACAAACCCTACGCCCACATGTGAAAACGAATGGACCAATCATTATATGGTGGAATCAACCTTCGAATCTTGGTCTAAAAAAAAGCAGAATTTCAATCATGTGGCAAACAAATATTGTTCTATCAAATATTGCTCTTATCATTACTATACAGAAATAGAACAATTAGTTGACACATATTCAAACACTTAAGATGTTAATAGTGTTCACTATTGCAACTGTGATACAATATATGCACCGATAATCATAAGGACATTTATCTAAATTCCCTACAAGAGAAGAAAAAGCACAGTATGAGCATAGTATAAGGAATCCATAGGGACGGAGAGAGGTTCAGGGAGCTGTCGACATAACACGGTATCTGACCAAATGAGGCTGAGTCCAATCAAAAGAAACAGGTGGGTGCCAGTCCCGCTGGTGAGTAAAGTCGCAACAGAGAAAGAGAAGGGATTTGATCCGGCACACCAACCCGTGAGGTAAAATCATAAAAACTTTATTCCGTCATGTCAAGCCATGGTTAAAACCACGAAAAACACCTGATGTGTTTCTTGCGCTCTACAAGCTCTCTTAGCATTAGGAGGACTTAGAACATATGACTAAGGGTGCTTGTACCGCGCCAGAAACGCATCAGGTGTTTTTCATGTTTTTAATCATGGCTTGACATGCTGGAATAAAGTTTTTGTGATTTTACCTCATGGGTTGGTGTGCCGGATCAAATCCCTTCTCTTTCCCAATCCATTGAGACCTGCCATGTACCCCTTGAAGTTCTAAGAGGAACCTCAAAAAGACATGATATAGGAAGTACTTTCCCGATAGCAGAAGCCTCTATGAAGGGCTCCATATGTGTGTGAGATACCTTGAATGT
>JARQOD010000004.1:173642301-173664792 GCA_033576555.1 Oophaga sylvatica
CTCCTCTGTCAGACACAATGTTCTCAGGAATGCCGTGTAACCGAATCACGTGCTGAAGGAACAAAGGCACCAATTCGGAGGAGGAAGGCAACTTAGGTAATGGCTAGAGTTTGAGCGATACTTTCCGATATCCTAAAGTATCGGAATCGGAATGGTATCGCCGATATCACTAAAATATCGGCGATACCCGATACCGATACCGGAAGTCCCATGTAAGTCTATGGGAACAAAATATCGCAACTAAAAAAAACCTCTTCCTTGTAAACACAAATTACACACATAGGAATCTAATATATCTAAGATACAATGTCATTGGACAATAGATATACATATATGTATAGTTATTGACACTTCTACATAGTACAATATTCGATCAATTGCGTAAGCCGCTTCATGAAAAGGACGACACCCGACTATGAAATGACATGTGTGTACTGGGTAAACCATGCTTTCAAGTCTTTGCTATCTAATTTACACAAAGCAATTAAATCATCTATTTGCAAAATGTCACTGTAGGGGTTATATATAAAGGTGTAAATTGCGTGTAAAAAAAAGACGTTATTGTACGAATTGTACACCTTTTCTATCTAATTTGCACAACAATAATCATCTAGGTGCAATTTACACTGTAGGGTTAATTAAGTGTAAATTCGTTGTAAAAACGACTTTTTGCTAGATTTACACCTTAATTTAACCTAGTGTGAAATTTGCACATAGTCTGATTAATTTTGTGCAATTAGATAGCAAAGGACATGAAAAGACATGGTTAACCCTATGTACACCAAGTGTCATTTCATGTCGGGTTCTGCATTTTCACAAAAGCCGGCAATTGAATTAGCGGCTATAACAGTATGTAGAAGTGTAAGAACTACAAATATAAGTATATATATATATGTGTCACAAATTCAATGACATGTATATATATATATATGAGGTGTAAAATTGCTGAAAAAAAATGCGTGGGCTCCCGCCCTATTTTCGCAACCAGACAGACAAAGCCAGTGAGTGGGGCAGATAATAATAGCCCAGAGAGGGACCATTATTTTTGCCCCCCCCCCGGCTACTAACATCTGCCCCCAGACACCCCAGGAAAGACAAATCTATAATTAGATTCGCCCTTTCTGGCACTTTGCCCGTCTATTCCATTGCCCTGTAGCGGTGGCGAATGGGTTAATATGGGGTTAAAGCCACCTTGCTATTGAAAGGTGACCTTAAGCCAGGTTAATAATTAAGAGCTGTCAATTAGACAACTATCAATTATTAATCCTATTGCATGAAATAAAAATAAAACACACACACTTTAATTAAAAATCATTTTAATGAAATAAAGACACATGTTTTTGACCATCTTTTATTTTACTGCAAAAACCATTTCCTGTAATAAAAATAAAATAAAAAAGCAAAATTTTTCTTTACCTATCCCATGCACATTCAGGTCCCACGGTGTAATCCTTCAGAAAGGGTTAATGTTTACTGCAGGGACCGCAGCTAATGCTGCAGCCTCACAGTAAACCCCAAATGAATGAGTTCCTCTCCTGCCTGACAGGAGAGTAAAGGCTGGGTGTCACATAACGATACACCAGCGATCCCGACAACGATATGCACTTGTCAGGATCGCTGGTGTATCGCTACATGATCGCTGCTGAGCTGCCAAACAGGCAGCTCAGGCAGCGATCTGGGACAGCGACACTGCGGGTAACATCGCTTAAGGGCCCGTCTCACATAGCGATATCGCTACCGAGATCGCTGCTGAGTCACTAGTTTTGTGACGCAGCAGCGAGCTCACCAGCGATATCGCTGTGTGTGACATTCAGCGACGATCAGCCCCCTGCCGGGTATCGCTGATCGTCGCAGAAATGTCAGGACCTTTTTTTGATCGCTGGTTTCCCTCTGACAGGCACGCATCGCTGCGTGTGACAGGCGGGAGACCAGCGATCCGCTGGTAACCAAGGTACACAGCGGGTTTCCAGGCACCGCGCAGCGCTTGGAAACCCGCTATGTACCTTGGATACCAGCTCCCTGCATCAGGGCGCTGGTATCCAAGGTACACAGCGGGTTTCTAGGCACAGCCCCGCGCCTGGAAACCCGCTGTGTACCTTGGTTACCAGCGGATCGCTGGTCTCCCGCCTGTCACACGCAGCGATGTGTGCCTGTCAGCGGGAAACCAGCGATCAAAAAAAGGTCCTGACATTTCAGCGACGATCAGCGATACCCGGCAGGGGGGCTGATCGTCGCTGAATGTCACACACAGCGATATCGCTGGTGAGCTCGCTGCTGCGTCACAAAACTAGTGACTCAGCAGCGATGTCGGTAGCGATATCGCTATGTGAGACGGGCCCTTAAGTGGAAAGCTTAATTGATTGCTTTCCACTTTCACTTCAGGTCAGCCAGGGACACAATCAGTGACGTCAGAGGGAACTGATTAACAAAAATAGGGGTTCCCTTCGAAAAAAAAATGGCGTGGGGTCCCCCTATTTTTGTTAACCAGCCAGATGAAGCAGACCGCTGAGGCCTGGATTTTCAGGCTGTTAAGGAGCCAAGATCCATGGACCTTGCCAGCCTGATAATACTAGGCCACAGCAGTCTGCATATCTTGGCTGATTAACAAAAATAGGGGATCCCCTCGAAAAAAATTGGCGTGGGGTCCCCCCTATTTTTGTTAACCAGCCAGATGAAGCAGACCGCTGAGGCCTGGATTTTCAGGCTGTTAAGGAGCCAAGATCCATGGACCTTGCCAGCCTGATAATACCAGGCCACAGCAGTCTGCATATCTTGGCTGATTAACAAAAATAGGGGATCCCCTCGAAAAAAATTGGCGTGGTGTCCCCCCTATTTTTGTTAACCAGCCAGATGAAGCAGACCGCTGAGGCCTGGTTTTTCAGGCTGGTAAGGATCCAATATCCATGGACCTTGCCAGCCTGATAATACCAGGCCACAGCAGTCTGCTTAGCTTGGCTGGTTAACAAAAATAGGGGATCCCCTCGAAAAAAAAACGGCGTGGGGATCCCCCTATTTTTGTTAACCAGCCAAGTAAAATGCAGACTGCTGCGGCCTGGTATTAAAAGACTGTCAAGGCCCATGGATTTTGGCCCTCAACAGCCTGATAATACCAGGCTACAGCAGCCCCACATTTGGCGCATCAAAAGATGTGCCAATTGTGGCACTTTACCCGACTCTTCCCACTTGCCCTGTAGCGGTGGCAAGCGGGGTAATAAGGGGTTAATGTCACCGTTGATTGCACGGTGACAATAAGCCCGGTTAATAATGGAGAGGTGTCAATAAGACACCGATCCATTATTAATCCCAAAGTTTTTAAATGTTTAAAAAAAAGACAAAGCAAGAAAAAAGTCTTTTAATGAAATAAAAGAGACAACACAGTTTTCATTAATTTTATTGTACTCTCATTCCTGCGACGCCATCGATCTCCTGTAAAAAAAGAAAAAAAAACAAACCAACAGTATACCACCTGTCCGACGCAGTCCATAACGACAGTCCCACGACGATCCAACTCTGCTACATCGCAATGACAGGCAGAGCCTGTCATCCCGGTGCAGCACAGCTGATTACCTGCTTCCCCGGCGGTGACGTCATCGGACTGATTGCTTTACGGCCGGGATTACCCAGCAGTCACTGCAGTTATCGCGAGAAACTGCATGTGACCGCCAGGGAAAGAAGATTGCGGCCATCAAGCAGTCCAGGACGTGACCGCCGGAGATCTTCTGCCAGGTAAGTGCCGCTGACTCCTGACAGACCCGACCGACGGACACTGACAGTGACAGTGACAATCCCGATTCCGGTATCCGATATGACGAAAATATCGGAACTCGGAATCGGAATTCCGATACAGCCAATATCGGCCGATACCCGATATTTGCAGTATCGGAATGCTCAACCCTAGTAATGGCACAAGATGTATCATTTTGGAAAACCTATCACAAATCACCCAGATAACGGTCATTCTCTGAGAAACAGGGAGGTCGGAAATGAAATCCATAGAGATATGGGTCCATAGTCTCTTGGGCACAGGCAATGGCATCAACAAACCACTAGAGCGAGAGCAAGGCTTGGAGCGAGAGCAAATCCCGCAGGACTGCACAAATTCCCTGACGTCACGAGACAAAGTAGGCCACCAAAAGGACCGACTAACCAAGTCTCTGGTACCAAAAATTCCGGGATGACCGGCCAACGCGGAACAATGAATCTCAGACATCACATTCTTTTTCCACCGGTCTGGGACAAACAATTTCCCAATAGGGCAGCGCTCGGGTTTATCCTCCTGACACCCTTCCAGAGCCAGTCTCAAATTGGGCGAGATGGCGGAAAGAACTACACCCTCTTTCAAAATAACAGCAGGATCAGATAACTCAGGAGAGTCCGCAAGGAAACTCCTCGAGAGGGCATCCGCCTTAACATTCTTAGTGCCAGGAAGAAAGGAAACCACAAAATTAAAACGTGTGAAAAACAAGGCCCACCTGGCCTGTCTAGGATTAAGTCGCTTGGCTGATTCCAGATAAACCAGATTCTTATGGTCCGTGTGGACCACCACCTGATGTTTGGCTCCCTCCAGCCAATGTCTCCACTCTTCAAAAGCCCACTTCATGGCCAATAACTCCCGATTACCCACGTCATAATTACGTTCAGTTGGAGAAAATTTTCGAGAGAAAAAGGCACAAGGGTTACTTTTAGAGGTCTCTGGATCTCTTTGGGACAAAACGGCACCTGCCCCAATTTCAGAGGCATCAACCTCCACCTGAAATGGCAGAGAAACATCAGGCTGCCGTAGAACAGGAGCAGAAGTGAATCTCTGCTTAAGTTCCTGAAACGCAGAGACTGCCTCAGGAGGCCAATTCACCACATCAGAACCCTTTTTGGTCAAATCAGTCAATGGTTTAACAATAACAGAGAAATTACCAATAAATTTATGATAAAAATTGGCAAAACCCAAGAATCTCTGAAGAGCCTTTAATGAAGTAGGTTGGACCCAATCACAGATGGCCTGAACCTTGACCGGGTCCATTTCAATAACAGATGGAGACAAAATGAATCCCAGAAATGAGATCCTCTGTACGCCAAAAAGACACTTTGATCCCTTCACATACAGAGCATTCTCTCTCAAAATCTGGAACACAGTCCGAACATGTTTCACATGAGAGTCCCAGTCATTGGAAAAAATCAAGATATCATCCAAATAAACAATCAGAAATTTATCCACAAAATCCCTGAAAATGTCATTCATGAAGGACTGGAAGATGGAAGGAGCATTAGTGAGCCCAAAGGGCATCACTAGGTATTCAAAATGCCCCTCTGGGGTATTAAACGCCGTCTTTCATTCATCCCCGTGCTTAATGCAAATAAGGTTATACGCCCCCCTGAGGTCAAGCTTGGTAAACCAAGTAGCACTTTTCACCCTGGAAAACAGGTCAGAAATCAAGGGTAACGGATATTGATATTTCACAGTAATATTGTTCAAGAGACGATAATCAATACACGGCCTTAATGAACCATCCTTTTTGGCCACAAAGAAAAAACCGGCACCCAAGGGTGAAGAGGATCGTCTGATATGACCCTTCTCCAATGACTCCTTGATATAAGACCGCATAGCGTCATGTTCAGGTACAGACAAGTTAAAAAGGCGACCTTTAGGGAATTTACTACCAGGCACTAATTCAATAGCGCAGTCATAGCTCCTATGGGGGGGCAAGGATGCAGATTTACTTTCGCTAAACACATCAGAAAAATCAGTCAAAAAGTCAGGAACATCCTGAGCCTGGGGAGGTGCAGAAAAAACAGGAGTGTTGGCATTAACACATTGGCAGCCCCAACTGGTAACAGACACAGATTTCCAATCCAAAACAGGATTATGAGACTGTAACCAAGGGAAGCCCAGTACAATAATGTCATGCAGATTATACAGCACCAAAAATTTGCAACTCTCCTGATGATCAGGTTCAACCCTCATTATCACCTGAGTAGAGAACTGGGGTTTATTCTCAGCCAAAGGGGTAGAATCAATCCCCAGTAGGGGAATAGACTTCCGTAGGGGTATCAAGGGAAACCCACAACGTTTAGCAAAATCAAAATCCATCAGGTTAATAGCTGCTCCCGAATCAACAAAACCTGAGCAGAAAATGTGGACAGAGAGCAAATCAGGGTAACAGTCAACAGAAATTTAGTCTGAACACTACCCAAGACAACTGAGAGTGCAAAACGTCTTCCCCGCTTAGGGCAGACTGAAATAGCATGAGAGGCGTCACCACAGTAGAAACATAACCCATTGCATTTACGAAACTCATGACGCTGTGCCCCAGAAGCCACTCTATCACACTGCATGGGTTCAGAAGCTGGTTCACAAGGCAACACTATTCCACGCATACCTCTACGTAACGCAAACGTCTGTCAATTTGAATTGCTAATGACATAGAATCATTGAGACCAGAGGGAGCAGGGAAACCCACCATAACATCTTTTACATTCTCTGACAGACCCTTCTGAAAAAGGGCTGCCAAAGCATCATCATTCCATTTGGTCAGGACTGCCCACTTTCGGAATTTCTGACAGTACAACTCCTCAAGCCCCTGATTTAATGCCAACAAGGTTTTTTCAGCTTGATCAGTGACATTAGGTTCATCGTACAATAACCCCAGAGCCAGAAAAAATGCATCAACATTACTCAAAACAGGGTCCCCAGGTGTCAGGGAAAAAGCCCAATCCTGAGGATCGCCGCGCAGGAGAGAGATGACAATTTGAACCTGCTGTGCTGCGTTCCCTGAGGACTTAGGTTTTAAGGCAAAAAAACAACTTACAGTTATTTTTGAAATTCAGAAATTTAGCTCGATCCCCAAAAATAAATCTGGCATGGGGATCCTAGGTTCCACAACCGGCAACCTAGCAAGATAGGTAGCAATACTCTGAACTTCAGTGGCAAGCTGATCCACACGGCCAGACAACTGTGCAAACTCCATTGAGAGAAAAAAAAAATCCTCCTCAGCACCCAGAGAAAAAGAGGGAAAAAATGCAACAAACAGAAAAAAAAAAAAAATTCTGACAACTTCCTTTTTTCTTTTTCCTTTTACTATTTTTCCCTTCTGTTGAGTACCATATAATTTTCAGTTTAGCCGGTGATACTGTTATGATTTGGTAGCTGAGGAGAGCAGGCAAAAATGGCAATACACCAGAGAGGTTGGAATCTACTGGATTGCAGTACCCTGACTAACCACTACAACTAAAGGCAGCCGTGGAGCGTTCCTACGTTGGTCCTAGACGCCTCGTCACAGCCTGAGAGGTTAACTACACCTAAAGATAGAAAGAGGAAAGCTATCTGCCCCGGAGCAGATCCCCAAAGAACATAGGAAGCCCCCAAACATGTAATGGCGGTTAGACAAGAGGAAATACAGACACAGACAGAAAATAGTATGAGCAAACGTTGGGCCCAATCTACCTGGACAGAAAAGGATAGGAAGGACACTTACTGCAATCCAAAAAACCCTAAAAAATACCAACTCTACTAATTGCAAAAACACCTGAGATCACACGACCTCTACCACCTAAATTAGTTCTCTGGTGTACAAAACTAAGCCGCAGCCACTGAAAAAACTGGAAAAGGCAAATGAACAAATAACAGTGGCTCAGATAAACTGAGAGGAGCACAAGCCCCGGAGGGGACCTGGCTGACCTCCACAGAAGTGCAGGGAACAATGCAAAAAGCAAGCACAAAAATAAAAGCAGAAAATATCTTATCTGATAGCAGAAGATGCGGGCAAGACTCAGCAAGCTTCCAAGTGAACCAGGAACCACAGTTGAGACAAGAACAATTGATCACCGGCAACCATGATGGAGGGAACCTCCCTTATATAAGACCAGTCTGTAACTCCTGATTGCCAATCCTCATTGAATGGTTCAGTACTGTTTGTAACCACCAGAGGGAGCTTCTGCTCAGAATTCATTTCTAACACATTCACAACACAGGACTATTAAGAGATCCAATTCTTGGGATCATTGGAGGACCAATATATTTCCAAGCTTAAGTATACCCCTTTATAGAGGTTTTCCCATGCACAAAGTAAATTTTAACCCTTCACGACCTTAGACATTCATAAGTCCAGATCAGTGGATACTTACCGACTTTGAATGTATTAATACTTCCAGGCAATGTTGTGCCACAGGGGATATGCACACACAATCGCTGCCGGGTATTCAGCGATTCTGACAGCTGACACCAGGCACTCAGTGGCAGGCACTTTAACCACCCAAATGCTGCGATTGATATCGATTACAGCATTTAGAAGGCATGCAAATGGAGGAAGCCCCCTCTGCTCTCTGATCACTGTCATCGCGGGGGCCCGATCAGTGCCATGGTAACTTGATGTCGTAATGATGACATCTGGGTCACCAGGCTCTAGTAAGCTTGTTAGATCTTGCTTAGTGCATGATCTAACAAGTTTGTGTGAGAGCAGGCTGACCGTTCTAATGCATTTGAATGCATTAGAACTGCAATCAGACTGCTGAAAGTAAAGTAAAAGAGTTAAAAAAAGTAAACAATTATATTGTAAAAATATTTTCTTAAAATCACAAAATAATAATAAAAAATGTGTTGCAGCCATAAATAAATATTTTTTTTAAAAAAAGTAAAAGTAAAATCGTAACAACCCAACCTATAAAACTTTCATAAAAGTTAACCCTTTTCCGTGAACACCAAATAAAAAAAAATTTCAAAAACTGCGCTTTTTCATCATACTGCCTAACAAAAAGCGGAATAAAACACGATAAAAAAGATGAATGTAGATAATAATTGCATTGCTGAAAGCATTATATTGTCCTGCAAGAAACAAGCCACAATACAACTGCATCAACGGAAAAATAAAAAAGTTATAGCTCTCAGAAAAAAGCAAAATAATTATTTTTTCTATAAAATAGTTTTTATTGTGTAAGAGAGTCAAAACACCAAAAAAACTATAAAATGTGGTATCGCTGTAATTGTACTGACCCGAAAAACAAAACTGCCTTATCAATTTACCACACACGGAACAGCATAATAAAAAAAAAAAAAATTCCTGAATTGCTGGTTTTTGTTCATTCTACCTCCCAAAAATTTGAAAAAAAAGCGATCAAAAAATGTCATGTGCCTGAAAATTATACCAATAAAATCGCCAACTTGTCCTGCAAAAAACAAGCCATCACATGACTGTCAGTAAAAATATGGAAAAATTATATCTGGTATCGCTGTAATCACACCAACCCGAAAAATAAGGACGTCTAATAACTTATACCGCAAGAGGAACAGCATAATAAAAAATAATACCAATTTTTCACTGCTGTTCATTTGCTCATTCGGCCTATCGCAGTAAGGCTCGGCGCAAATTTATACTGCGTTCTGCGCTGTCCGCTTGCATCAGGATTTCCATGTAAATCTCTTAAATACGTGATTCAGACGGAACCCCGGTGGAAGATTGCCTATAATGAGGCAGATGAAGACACTGTGAATGCCATGTGGCCTATCATCTGGCAGTGTCCGTCTCTTTAGGCGTGCATAAAAGTGCCATCGGCCACAGTTTTGTGCACTTCTGAAAAGAAGGACACGGCTGAACAGAGGCCAGATGGAGTCCACAGTAACTCTGTGGCCTCATTATAATGATTGAATCCCTCGGGATTTCATCTGAATCACTTCACAAGGAGATTTAGATGGAAACACGATATAAGTGCTCAGCCTAGAGCGCTGGATAAATGTGATCCCAAACGTTATGTAAAATGTTCCTAACAAAAACCAAATCAATCCATTAAAAAAGCAAGTCTCCACTCAGGTTCATCATCGGTCAATGGAAATATAGGGGCTTACACGTTACTGGTAGTGCAAAGGCTCTGGAAAAGCAAAATGGCCCTTGCCCCCCCAAAAAATTCAGCAAATTCTGCACTTCAAAATCCAAATGCCACACTCCCTTATGAATCCCAGTGTGCCTAAAACACATTAAGAGTACAAATGTTAGGCATTTCTGTAGTGATGAGAGCGTGTTTAATTTAAGAATGCGTGTCTCCAGAAGCACAAACTGGGCACAATATACAGGCACTACAATGTACTCGTCACTACAACATACTGGGGACTACATATACTGGGCACTAAAACGGTAGTCTGCAATTTTCACTCAGCAACATCCACTGCTGTTTGTTTCTAGAAAACACCCATATACACTTGTAGATAAGTTACCAAAGGGGTATCATTTCCAAAATGGGGTCACTTGAAGGGGGATTCTACTTTTCTCGCAATTAGGGGCTCTGAATATGGAGTCCTCAAACTATTCTAGAAACATTTGCGCTCCAGGAGGGAAATAGCGATCCTCCCTCCCGAGTCTCGCGTATGGCTAAGCAATACTATACAGCCACATATGGGGTATTTCTACATTCAGCAGAAAATGTGGGACAAATTTTGGTGCCATTTTTTACCCATTTCCAGTGTGAAAATGTAAAATTTGGGGCTAAAACAAAATTTTGGTGGCAAAAACGTAATTATTTATTTCTTCACTGGCAAAATGGTATAAAATTGTGACCCGCCTGTGGTGTCAATATGATTCCTGTACCCCTAGATGAATTCATTAAGAGGTGTAGTTTATAAATGGAGTCTCTTATGGGGTGTTCTGCTTTTCTAGTACCTCAGGGTCTGTGCCAATGTGACATGGCACCCTCAAACCAGTCCAGCAAAATATGAACTCCCTTTTGAGTTTTGCACTGTACCTCAGAAGTACCTGGGGGTTCAAGGTGCTCACCACACATTTAGGTTCATTCCTTAAGGGGTCTAGTTTTCCAAAATGGGGTCACTTGTGGGCGCTAATTATTCCAGCAAATTTTACATTCAAAAAGTCAAATCGCGCTCCTTCTCTCCTAAACCCTGCTGTGCGTCCAAACAGTAGCTTTTCCCCCACATATAGTATGGTGCAATTTCTCCTGTTACCCTTGTAAAAATGCAAAATTTGGGGCTAAAAATATTTTTGTGGGAAAAAAATGAAATTTTTTTATTGTCACGGCTCAACTTTATAAACACCTGGGGGTTTAAGGTGCTCACCACACATCAAGATAAGTTCCCTGAGAGGTCTTGCTTCCAAAATAGTGTCACTTGTGGAAGTTTTCCACTATTAAGGTGTAAGAAGGTGGCGTGGACCCTCATGTACCTTCTTTCTCCTTAATGCTGTTCACCAGTGTCACAGGCGGCACCCTGATGTCTTACTAATGTTTTGCTGTTGTGTGCACTGTAATGTATTTGTAATGTACTGTAATGTGATGTATTGTGCTTTAGCTTAGGGATAAATTAGTAAGTAGAGCAGGACCACAGGGGGATTAGAATAGATAGAAGTGTTAGACACAGGCAGCAAGGAAATAAGTAGATGGGAGGGGCACAGAGCAGAGCATAACAGAGCAGGGAGATATAGAAATGGCACTTCCTGTTTGGAAGCAGACGCCTGGGCAGCTGCCCAATGGCAGGACATATGCAGTGGACAGTAACAAGCTGTGGGGGATAAGACTGCAGATGGCAGTAAGGGGCCCTCCAGCTGGAGAATAGTGCAGTCGGGCACCAGCTTAAAGAAATCATCCCCAGGAAGGATTCGGGGTCTAGGACCGGGGCGGGAGCAGCTGGGATGGCGTTCCTGGCACCTTTCCCTAGTGGAACCGGACAAGGGGCTGACAGGGAGCTGGTGATGCCGAAGGTACTAAAGGGACACAAACTGTCAAAGAAGCTGCCCGGATGGCAGGGACAGGGATGCCATGTGTTGGACCCGAATGGTCCAAGGAGACGGTTTAGGGATTGCCAGGAACAGAGACTGTCCAAGGAAACAGGTGGGACACGGATTGTCCAGGGATATAGTGAACTTGCCGGGAAAGGGAAGCTGATGCAGAAGATAGAGTCTGTCTGGAGGACAGGGAAAGATAAGAAGATGTCTCTGTGTTTAATTTGTGCTGCTTGTGTGAAGAATGCAGATAAGAAGATGTCTCTGTGCTTGACTTGTGCTGCCTAAATGATGAATACGCTGCTGTCTAGTAAAGTTCAACTGTTAGAAAAAGACCTTGTCTCTATAGTGCTTTGTGAAGTCAACATTGCAGCAGCTGAGGTGAATCTGACTGAGCCTGTGAGTGTGCTGTTGTGCATGCTGCACATGCAGTATAAGGGACTTGATTTATCTTTTCATGTACAAGGTGCCAGGGTGCTCACTGACTGTTGCTTAGTAAACTCGCCTACGACTACCACCCCGTGCAACCTTGTTACAAAGGGACATCAGGGGTTCAGCAAATGCCAGTGTCCGCTAATTATTCCAGCAAATTTTACATTCAAAAAGTCAAATTCCCTTCCGAGACCTGTGCTTAAACAGTGGTTTTTGCCCACATTTGGGGTATCGGCATGCTCAGGAGAAATTGCACAACAAATTTTTTGGTCCATTTTTTCCTGTTACCCTTGTGAAAAAAAGTAGATTGATCATTATTTCCTTACTCATGCTTTAATTCATGTGAAGCATACAAAAAAAACATACAAAAAAAGGCTGCACTCAAGCATACTAAAGCACTCCGCCCCACCAGGTGGTGATTTTAATTACACCAGGTCCCTACTTTACCCATAAATGCAGGCATTGCTGACAGAGGTGCATATTCACCCAGAAATTCAGAAATCAGCCTAATAGAGGTATGTTCACATTAGGTCAGGGACTCACCAGTATTGAGACCACCTTGACGATGGTTGGTGCTTAAAATTGCCAAATTTTTATAAGGTCTCAATTTTTTCCTTTATTCCAAAGCCTTGCTATCAAATTCATGATATATTGTGTTAGTATGCTTGATGCAGCTTTTTTTATATGTTTTATGGGTATTCCCTTGGGTTTTCACCTAGTTCACATTAGAACTGGATGTGCCATCAGGTTTTTGTCTATTGATGTTAGCTTGCTGACCGAGCACTCCGCCCCCACCAGGTGGTGATTTTAATTACACCAGGTCCCTACTTTACCCATAAATGCAGGCATTGCTGACAGAGGTGCATATTCACCCAGAAATTCAGATATCAGCCTAATAGAGGTATGTTCACATTAGGTCAGGGACTCACCAGTATTGAGACCACCTTGACGATGGTTGGTGGGCTTTAAAATGTTTGGCCAAATGTTTATACTAAGCGTCTCAAATTTTTCCTTATATTCCAAAGCCATATTGCTATTCTAAATTTCATGTATTCCATATTGTCATGCTTTAGTATGCTTGAGTGCAGCCTTTTTTTGTATGTTTTACATGGGGGTAGCTTCCCTTGGTTTGCACCTAGTTCACATTAGTCTGGATGTGCCAGTCAGGTTTTTTTGTCTATTGAATGTTAGCTTGCTGACCGAGCACTCCGCCCCCACCAGGTGGTGATTTTAATTACACCAGGTCCCTACTTTACCCATAAATGCAGGCATTGCTGACAGAGGTGCATATTCACCCAGAAATTCAGATATCAGCCTAATAGAGGTATGTTCACATTAGGTCAGGGACTCACCAGTATTGAGACCACCTTGACGATGGTTGGTGGGCTTTAAAATGTTTGGCCAAATGTTTATACTAAGCGTCTCAAATTTTTCCTTATATTCCAAAGCCATATTGCTATTCTAAATTTCATGTATTCCATATTGTCATGCTTTAGTATGCTTGAGTGCAGCCTTTTTTTGTATGTTTTACATGGGGGTAGCTTCCCTTGGTTTGCACCTAGTTCACATTAGTCTGGATGTGCCAGTCAGGTTTTTTTGTCTATTGAATGTTAGCTTGCTGACCGAGCACTCCGCCCCCACCAGGTGGTGTTTTAATTACACCAGGTCCCTACTTTACCCATAAATGCAGGCATTGCTGACAGAGGTGCATATTCACCCAGAAATTTCAGATATCAGCCTAATAGAGGTATGTTCACATTAGGTCAGGGACTCACCAGTATTGAGACCACCTTGACGATGGTTGGTGGGCTTTAAAATGTTTGGCCAAATGTTTATACTAAGCGTCTCAAATTTTTCCTTATATTCCAAAGCCATATTGCTATTCTAAATTTCATGTATTCCATGTTGTCATGCTTAGTATGCTTGAGTGCAGCCTTTTTTTGTATGTTTTACATGGGGTAGCTTCCCTTGGTTTGCACCTAGTTCACATTAGTCTGGATGTGCCAGTCAGGTTTTTTTGTCTATTAATTCATGTGAAGCACCTAAGGGGTTAATAAACTTCTTGAATAAGGTTTTGAGCACTTTGATGAGTGCAGTTTTTAGAATGATGTCACTTTTGGCCATTTTCTGTCATATATGCTCCTTAAAGTCATTTCAAATGTGATGTGATCCCAAAAAAATGATTTTCTATGTTTTGTTGAAAAAACCTTTTATTACTTATAACTTCCTGACAAAAAAATATATCTTTCAAAAATTGTGCTGATGTAAAGTAGAAATGTGTGCAATGTTATTTATTAACTATTTTGTGTGACATATCTCTTTGGTTTAACCCCTTAACGACCAAGCCATTTTGTAGGTTAAAGACCAGGCCAATTTTTACAATTCTGACCACTGTCTCTTTATGAGGTTATAACTCTGGAACGCTTCTACGGATCTTGGCGATTCTGAGATTGTTTTCTCGTGACATATTGTACTTCATGATAGTGGTAAAATTTTTTCAATATAACTTGCGTTTATTTATGAAAAAAATGGAAATATGGCAAAAATTTTGAAAATTTTGCAATTTTCAAAATTTCAATTTTTATGCCATTAAATCAGAGAGATATGTCACAAAAATTAGTTAATAAATAACATTTCCCACATGTCTACTTTACATCAGCACAATTTTGGAAACAAAATTTTTTTTTGTTAGGAAGTTATAAGTGTTAAAAGTTGACCAGCAATTTCTCATTTTTCCAACAAAATTTACAAAACCATTTTTTTTAGGGGCCACCTCACATTTGAAGTGAATTTGAGGGGTCAATATGACAGTAAATACCCAAAAGTGACACCATTCTAAAAACTACACCCTCAATGTATTCAAAGCCACATTCAAGAAGTTTATTAACCCTTTAGGTACTTCACAAGAATTGAAGCAATGTGGAAGGAAAAAATGAACATTTAACTTTTTTTCCCAAAATTTTTCTTTCGACACAATTTTTTTAAATTTTGTCAAGGGCATCAGGAGAAAATGAACCACAATATTTGTTGTACAATTTCTCCAGAGTACACCGATACCCCATGTGTGGGGGTAAACCACTATTTGGGCGCATGGCAGAGCTCGGAAGGGAAGCAGCGCCATTTGACTTTTTTGGCTGGAATTGAGATTGGACGCCATGTCGCATTTGGAGAGTCCCTGTGTGCCTAAACAGTGGAAACTCCCCACAAGTGACCCCATTTTGGAAACTGGACCCCCAAGGAACTTATCTAAATGTGTTGTGAGAGCTTTTAACCCCCAAGGGCTTCACAGAAGGTTATAACGTAGAGCCGTAAAATTAAAAAATCATATTTTTTCCACAAAAATGATCTTTTCATCCCAATTTTTATTTTCCAAAGGATAAAAGGACCCCAAAAGTTATTGTGCAATTAGTCATGAGTACGCTGATACCCCATATGTGGGGGTAAACCACTATTTGGGCGCATGGCAGAGCTCGGAAGGGAAGCAGCGCCATTTGACTTTTTTGGCTGGAATTGAGATTGGACGCCATGTCGTATTTGGAGAGCCCCTGTGTGCCTAAACAGTGGAAACCCCCACAAGTGACCCCATTTTGGAAACTAGACCCCCCAAGGAACTTATCTAGATGTGTGGTGAGAGCTTTGAACCCCCAAGGGCTTCACAGAAGGTTATAACATAGAGCAGTAAAATTAAAAAATCATATCTTTTCCACAAAAATGATCTTTCCACCCCCAATTGTTATTTTCCAAAGGGTAACAGGACCCCAAAAGTTATTGTGCAATTTGTCCTGAGTACGCTGATACCCCATATGTGGGAGTAAACCACTATTTTGACGCATGGCAGAGCTCGAAAGGGAAGGAGCACCTTTTTCAAATGCAGACTTTGATGGAATGGTCTGCGGGTGTCATGTCACGTTTGGAGAGCCCCTGATGTGCCTAAACAGTAGAAACCCCCACAAGTGACTCCATTTTGGAAACTAGACCCCCCAAGGAACTTATCTAGATGTGTGGTGAGCACTTTGAACCCCCAAGTGCTTCACAGAAGTTTATAACGTAGAGCCGTGAAAATAAAAAAATCATATTTTTTTCCACAAAAATAATCTTTTTGCCCCCAAATTTTTATTTTTATAAGGGTAACAGGAGAAATAGGACCCCAAAAGCTATTGTGCAATTTGTCCTGAGTACGCTGATATCCCATATGTGGGGGGGAACCACTATTTTGACGCATGGCAGAGATCGGAAGGGAAGGAGCACCGTTTTTAAATGCAGACTTTGATGGAATGGTCTGCGGGTGTCATGTCGCGCTTGGAGAGCCCCTGATGTGCCTAAACAGTAGAAACCCCCCACAAATGACCCCATTTTGCAAACTAGACCCCCAAGGAACTTATCTAGATGTGTGGTCAGCACTTTGAACCCCCAAGGGCTTCACAGAAGTTTATAACGTAGAGCCGTGAAAATAAATAACAGGAGAAATAGGACCCCAAAAGCTATTGTACATTTTGTCCTGAGTACGCTGATACCCCATATATGGGGGGAACCACTGTGATCGCCTTACTGCGATCTTTGGGAGGCACAATGAACAAATCCACAAAAGGTGAAGAATTGGTTTTCTTTTTTGCGCCGTTCCTCGTGCGGTATTAGTGATTAGGCGACTTTATTCCTCGGATCGGTGCGATTACAGCGATACCAGATTTATACCCTTTTTTCATGTTTAGCTTCTGTCACACACTAAAAGATGCTTTTTTTGGAATAATTTTTTGTAAGAAATTTTTGCATCGCCGTATTTTGAGAGCTATAATTTTTCCATATTTCGGCCGACAGAGTTATCTGTGGGCTTATTTTTTGTGGGACGAGCTGACGTTTTTATTGGTACCATATTCGGGCACATAACGTTTTTTGATCGCTTCCTATTACGATTTTTGTGGAAGGAGAATGAACAAAAACCAGCAATTCAGGAATTGTTTTTTTTTTTTTTTTTTCCTCCGTTCCGTGTGTGGTAAAATTGATAAAGCAGCTTTATTCTTCGGGTTACTATGATTACAGCGATACCTCATTTATATTTTTTTTATGTTTTGGCGTTTTTTACACAATACAAAATTTTATAGAAAAAATAATTTTTTTGCATCAGTTTATTCCGCGAGCTATAACTTTTTTTATTTTTTCGCTGATGATGCTGTATAGTGGCTTGTTTTTTGCGGGACAAGATGACGTTTTCAGCGGTACCATGATTATTTATATCTGACTTTTTGATCGCGTGTTATTGCACTTTTTCCAAGCGGTATGATGATACCGCTTGGAAAAAGTATAATTTACTACTTTTGTGGTTTTTTTTTACGGCTTTCACTGAAGGGGTTAACTAGGGTTACGCTTTTATAGATGGGATTTTTACGGACGTGGCGATGCCAAACATGTGTATTTTTTTTGTTTTTTATTTTTTTATTACATAAAAATGTGTATTTTTTAGGGGATTTTTTTTAATTATTTTTTAATATTTTTTTACAATTTTTTAAAAAAAAAGATTTTTTTAACTTTTCCCTTTATGGGACTTTCACTTTTTTTACTTTTTATTGCAGTTACAATGCATTGCAATGCTCCAGCATTGCAATGCATTGTACCTATGGGGAAAGCTGCTGTGAGCATGATCACAGCAGCTTTCCGTAGCTAGATAACCCGGAGGTTGTCATGACAACCCCCGGGTCATCAAGGCAGAGATCGGGCCTGCAAGTACATTGCAGGGCGCCGATCTGAGGCAGAGGGAGCTCCCGACCCTCTGCCTCCCCCCTGAGCGCTGCGATCGCAGCAGTCAGGGGGTTAACAGCCAGGGGCGGTGGGGGCTCCGCTCCTGGCTGTCAGTGCAGGAAGCTCGGCCACTGCAGCGCCGGCTCCTGCACTGATCGCGCTGGAGAAGCTGAAATTTCAGCTTCTCCTGCGCGATCGCTGCTGTGTTTGGTCAGTCAGATTGACTGACCAAGCACAGCGCTGTAGGTGCGGGGACCGACGGCAAAGGTCCCCGCACCGCTTGCCGTGCCTGTCAGCTGTCTGTGACAGCTGTCGGCACTAATCTACCACTGCGTGTTTACACGCAGTGGTAGATCAAAGGCATGACGTGCACAGTCCGTCCTGGTGCCGGAACTGACACCCGGCCATGACGGACTGTGCACGTCATTGGACATTAAGGGGTTAAGGTCATAAAAAGTAACCCCTTTACCCCCAAGGGTGGTTTGCATGTTAATGACCGGGCCAATTTTTACAATTCTGACCAGAGTCCGTTTATGAGGTGACATATTGTACTTCATGTTAGTGGTAAAATTTCTTCGATATAACTTGCATTTTTTTATGAAAAAAATGGAAATATGGTGAAAATTTTGCAATTTTCAAACTTTGATTTTTTATCCCCTGAAAACATAGAAATATGTCACACAAAATAATTACTAAATAACATTTCCCACATGTCTACTTTACATCAGCAAAATTTTGGAACATTTAACTTTTTTTTCACAAAATATTTACTTCAGATCCAATTTTTTTTATTTTACCAAGGGTAACAGAAGAAATTGGACCCCAAAAGTTGTTGTACAATTTGTCCTGAGTATGCTGATACCTCATATGTGGGGGGAACCACTGTTTGGGCGCACAGCAGAGCTCGGAAGGGAAGGAGCGCCGTTTGACTTTTCAATGCAAAATTGGCTGGAATTGAGCCCCTGATGCGCCTAAACAATGGAAATCCCCACAATTGACACCATTTTGGAAAGTAGACCCCCTAAGGAACTTACCGTATATACTCGTGTATAAGCCGAGATTTTCAGCCCATTTTTTAGGGCTGAAAGTCCCCCTCTCGGCTTATACGCGGGTCATATACAGGGGTCGGCGGGGGAGGGGGAGCGGGGGTGTCGGATCATACTCACCCCTCCGCCGGCGCGGTCTCTGTAGCCCCCCTGCTTCTCCCACGATCTCCATATATTCATGACTTTAATGAGCGATACCACGTGCCCGCTGTAGGACGGAAGCGCTGCGGAGAAGAGGAGACGCTGCAGAGAGTGACGCGCCAGCGGAGGGGTGAGTATAGCGATATTTACCTGTCCCGTTCCACCGCTGCGCGCTGCTCCCTCGTCCAACTCCTCTGGCTGTGAATGTTCAGGCAGAGGGCGCGATGATGTCGTTAGTGCGCGCCGTGCCCTCTGCCTGATCATTCACTGCCGAGGACCCGGAAGAGGGAGCAGTGCGCAGTGGTGGACCGGTCCGGTGACCGGTAAATATCTCAGGTGCCGGGGTCCTGAGAGAGCGGTGACACCGGCACCTGTCCCCCATAGCGCACCAGTGTCACCACCTGCTCAGGACACCGGCACCTGGCCCCCAGCGACGAGAGGTGAATATGTCATTTTTTTTTTGCAGCAGCAGCACGGCAGCATAAGGGACGTATACTATGGGGCATAATCTGTGCAGCATATGGGGGCATAATCTGTTGATCATACGGGGGCATAATCTGTGCAGCATATGGGGGCCTAATCTGGAGCATATGGGCGCATAATCTGTGGATCATATGGGGGCATAATCTGTGCAGCATATGGGGGCCTAATCTGGAGCATATGTGGGCATAATCTGTGGATCATACGAGGGCATAATCTGTGCAGCATACGGGGCATAATCTGTGCAGCATATGGGGGCATAATCTGGAGCATATTGGGGCATATTCTGTGCAGCATATGGGGGCATAATCTGAAGCATATGGGGGCATAATCTGGAGCATATGGGGGCCTAATCTGGAGCATATGTGGGCATAATCTGTGGATCATACGAGGGCATAATCTGTGCAGCATACGGGGCATAATCTGTGCAGCATATGGGGGCATAATCTGGAGCATATTGGGGCATATTCTGTGCAGCATATGGGGGCATAATCTGAAGCATATGGGGGCATAATCTGGAGCATATGGGGGCATAATCTGGAGCATATGGGGGCATAATCTGGAGAGCATATGGGGCATAATCTGGAGCATATGGGGGCATAATCTGGAGCATATGGGGGCATAATCTGTGGAGCATATGGGGGCATAATCTGTGGATCATACGGGGCATAATCAGGGGAGCATATGGGGGCATAATCTGTGCAGTTTATGGGGGCCTAATCTATGGAGCATATGGGGGCATAATCATTTTTCACCCTAGGCTTATATGCGAGTCAATAAGTTTTCCCAGTTTTTTGTGGCAAAATAAGGGGGGTCGGCTTATACACGGGTCGGCTTATACATGAGTATATACGGTATCTAAATGTGTGGTCAGCACTTTGAACCCCCAAGTGCTTCACAGAAGTTTATAACGTAGAGCCGTAAAAGTAAAAAATCATAATTTTTCCACAAAAATGATCTTCTTGCCCCAATTTTTTATTTTCCCAAGGGTAACAGGAGATTTTGGACCCCAAAAGTTGTTGTGCAATTTGTCCTGAGTACGCTGATACCCTATATGTGGAAGTAAACCACTATTTGGGTGCATGGCAGAGCTCGGAAGGGAAGGAGCGCCGTTTGACTTTTTCAACACAGAATTGGTTGGACGCCATGTCGCGTTTGGAGAGCCCTTGATGTGCCTAAACAGTGAAAACCCCCACAAATGACCCCATTTTGGAAACTAGACCCCTCAAGGAACTTATCTTGATGTGTGGTGAGAACTTTGAAACCCCAAAAGCTTCACAGAAGTTTATAACGTAGAGCCATAAAATTCAAAAATTATATTTTTTCCACAAAAATGATCTTTTCACCCCTAATTTTTATTTTCCCAAGGGTAACAAGACCACAAAAGTTAGTGTGCAATTTGTCCTGAGTATGTTGATATCCCATATGTGGGGGTAAACCACTGTTTGGGCGCATGGCAGAGCACCAAGGGGAAGGAGCGCCGTTTGACTTTTTCAACGCAAAATTGGCAGTAATTGAGATCGGACGCCATGTCGCATTTAGGGAGAGCTCCTGATGTGCCTGAACATTGGTAACCCCCCACAAGTGACCCCATTTTGGAAACTAGACCCCCCCAAGGGACTTGTCTAGATTTGTGGTGAGAACTTTGAACCCCAGGTGTTTCACTAAAGTTTATAACGCCCAATCGTGAAAATAAAAAAATCATATTTTTTTCACAAACATGATCATTTAGTCCCCAATTTTTTATTTTCCCAAGAGTAACAGGAGAAGTTGGGCCCCAAACGTTGTTTTCCAATTTGTCCTGAGCACGCTGATACCCCATATGTGGGAGAAAACTACTCTATGGGCACACATTGGGGCTCGGAAGCAAAGTAGTGACGTTTTGGAATGCAGACTTTGTTGGAATGGTCTGCGGGCGTCATGTCGCATTTTTAGAGCCCCTGATGTTCCTAAACAGTGGAAACCCCCACAAGTGACCCCATTTTGGAAACTAGACCCCCCCAAGGAACTTATCTAGATGTGTGGTGAGAAATTTGAACCCCAAGTGCTTCACAGAATTTTATAACGTAGAGCCATAAAAATAAAAATCATATTTTTTTCCACAAAAATATTTTCGCCCCCAATTTTTTATTTTCCCAAGGATAACAGAAGAAATTCGACCATAAGAGTTATTGTGAAATTTGTCCTGAGTACACTAATACCCCATATGTGGGAGTATTTGGGCGCATGGCAGAACTCAGAGGGAAGGAGCACCGTTTGACTTTTTCAACGCAGAAATGGCTGGAATTGAGATCAGACGCCATGTCATGTTTGGAGAGCCCTGATGTACCGAAACAGTGGAAACCCCCAATTCTAACTCCAACCCTAACCCCAACACACTCTTAACCCTAATCTCAACCCTAACCATAACCCTAACTGTTATGTTTCGGTAGCTGAGGAGTGCAGGTAAAAAAGGCAATACACCAGAGCAGTTGGAATCTATGAGATTGCAGTACCCTGACTAACCACCACAACTAGAGGCAGCCGTGGAGCGTTCCTACGTTGGTCCTAGACGCCTCGTCACAGCCTGAGAAACTAACTACACCTAAAGATAGAAATAGGAAAGCTATCTGCCCCGGAGCAGAACCCAAAGATAATAGAAAGCCCCCAAACATGTAATGGCGGTTAGACAAGAGGAAATACTGACAGAGAAAGAAAATAGCATGAGCAAACGCTGGGGCTCAAACTATCTAAATAGAAAAGGATAGGAAGGGTACTTACTGCAATCCCAGAAAACCCTGAAAAGCACCAACTCTACTAATTTCAAAATCACCTGAGATCACACGACCTCTACCACCTAAATTAGTTCTCTGGTGTAACAAAATCAAAACAGCAGCCACTGAAAAAACTGGAAAAAGCAAAAGAACAAAACTCAGCGGCTGAACTAAACTGAGAGGGCAGAAGCCCCC
>JARQOD010000004.1:173664892-173740026 GCA_033576555.1 Oophaga sylvatica
TGGGTTGTTGTGGGTTTACCTTTCGTGCATCTTCCAGGGTAACATGTGGCTCCAGTCACAGCTGGGCTACACACTGCTACTGTTTTTCAGCAATAGCTGGTAATATTTTATTGGTAGATGAACCACTTCTAAACCTTCAAAACTAATATTTTTTATTTAAGGCTCTTTCAACGGTTCTATGTTCGGTACTAGAAAGACCAGTACCAGAGATATCCATGTCAATGTGTATGTGTGTTTAATACATGTGGTAACTGTGTGCCACCTCTGTGCTGCATCAGTATCACACATACCAATGCCTGTGAATCAGCAGTACAGTTCGCGCAGTTCCTGGAGCCGGGTGCTGAAGACAGCTTACATCACTGTCCCCTGCTTGCGCTGTGATCAGTGCTAGCAGGGGTAGAATGTTGAGAGTTGTATTCAACTGAGAACAGTGAGATCAGGTGGCGTCTGATGAGAGTATTCGTCAGCCGCTGCCTGCACTATAAAAAAAAATGTAAAAAAAAATGACGTGGGGTTCCCCTGTATTTTTGATAACCAGCCAGGCAAAACTGACAGGCAAAACTGACAGTTGCGGGTTGCAACTCTCATCTGTCACCTTTAGCAAGGTTAGTTATCAAGAATAGAAATGTCTTCATGCCGTATTTTTTAATTATTTAAATAAATAATTTTAAAAAACGACTTGGGGTCCAGCCCATTGTTGACAATCATCCAAATTAAAGCAGACAGCTAGATGCTGGTATTCTCAGGCTAGTAAGAGGCCATGGATATTGACCCCCTCCCCTAGCCTAAAAATAGCAGCCCGCAGCTGCCTAGAAAAGGCACATCTATTAGTTGTGCCAATTCTGAAGCTTTGCCCAGCTCTTCCCACTTGCCTTGTGGTGGTGGCAAGTGGGGTTCATATTTGTGGGGTTGATGTCACCTTTGTATTGTCTAGTGACATCAAACCCACGGCTTATTAATATAGAGGTGCTGATTCATTACTAATGCTACAGTTGTATTGTAAATAAAGACACAGACAGAATAAAGTCCTTTATTTGAAATAAAACAAAACACACTATTCCTTTTTTAGTTAAAAATAACAAACACAGTTATACTCACTTCACGCCTATTCCTGCGTTTCCAGCCGGACCCCTGAACTGTGGTGACCTTAGCACCATGAGAAAAAGTCAGTGAGTCCATTCAGTTCAGCTCAATGAGTTCAGCGCAGTTCCCCGTGAGAAATTTCTTACTATATGTATTTTATCACCTGCTACTCTGCATATCTAATCGGTTAAGGTAGCACTCTATTTTGAATTCTAGTCCCTAAGGGCTCATGCAGACATCAGTGCAACACGATCCGGACACAGACCGCAATGCAGGCACTGGCCGCGCGCATCTCCCAACCTGTACGTGACAGGTTCATAGAATTATATGAAGCTACCATGTTTGGAGGCACTGTCGGGCACCCTAGATAAGCTTGAATTGAATACAATAGGAGTTTATCTGCAGTACCTGGCAGTAGTCAATAAATTGTGCACAGAGCTGTGGTATTATGATCAATACAACAGAAAAATAGTATAGCAGCATAATAGTTTTTGCAATTCAATCACAAAATTGTCAGTATACAGTAAGCTACTACGAAGCTATGGTGTCTGCAGTGAGACAGAATTTTATATTTTAAATCTGCACTATTCAGGTAATTCTTATTTCTGGATCAAACAAAAGAGGTGCAAAATTATATTAACCCCTTGATGACCTTTGACGTACCCATACGTAAAGGTCGGATAGGGGTTCTCAACTTTTGATGTTTGGGTACGTCATGGCAATCTTGCACAGCACAGAAGTTGTGCCCTCACGATAACCACTGGAAGCTTGGCGTACGTGACAGCCAAAAGCTGGCTGTCACTGCCAGTAGCGGTGCCCACACCACCCCCAACTGACCCCCTAAATGTCGCAATCCATATCGATCACAGCATTTGGGAGGCTAAGCGAGGGAGGGGGCTCACTTTCCTGTCCAATCGGCTCCCCCGCAACATCATCTTGGGGAGTTGATCATTGTCATCGTAACCTGAGGTTGTCATGACGCCCTTTGGGGTCAGCCATCTATGGCAAGCTTTTTAAACCATACCAGGAGCATGGTCTAAGAGTTATAATGTATTGCATTGCTGGTGCATTGCAATGCATTATATCAGCGATCAGTCTAATAAAAGTTAAAGTCCAATAGAGGGATTAAATAAAAAAGTAAAAAAAAATTGTAAAAATATTTTTTAAAAATATCACAAAATAAATGAAAAAATTAAACTAATATTATAAAAATAAATAGTTATATTTTTGTAAAAACAAAAAAAAGTACAAATATTTGGAATTACCACATCCGGAATGACTGGATATGGTCACAATACTTAACCCTTTCAGTGAACACCATGAAAGAAAAAAAAAACATGGCAAAAAACTATGCTTTTTCATCATACTGTTGAACAAAAAGTAAAATAAAATGTGATCAAAAAGTCGAATGGAAATAAAAATGGCTAAAAACATCTTCTTGCAAAAAACAAGCCATATACAGCTAAATCAAATTGTACCAATAAACAAGTCAACTCATCCTGCAAAAAACAAGCCATCACATGACTGTGTTGGCAGAAATATGGAAAAAATATAGCTCTCAAAATATGGTAATGCAAAAACTTTAAAAGAAAAAAAAAACGTTTTTTAGTGTGTGACTGCAGCCAAACATAAAAAAAACAATTTAAATCTGGTATTGCTGTAATTGCACCTA
Source organism: Oophaga sylvatica (assembly GCA_033576555.1). NCBI lineage: Eukaryota > Metazoa > Chordata > Amphibia > Anura > Dendrobatidae > Oophaga > Oophaga sylvatica. Next base: position 173,667,648 of record JARQOD010000004.1, read on the forward strand.
CTCAAAGAATAAAGTTGTTTAATAATTTATAATGCACGGGAAGCATTGTAAAAATGAAATACAATCAAATTTTCACCTTCTGTTGATTTGTTCATTCTGCTTCCCATTGATCACAATAAGGCTCAGCTCACATTTATCCTGTGTTATATGCTGAGCGCTTACGCTGAGGTTTCTGTGTAAATCTCTGAAATATATGATTCAGATGAAACTCGGTGGTTGATTCCCTATAATGAGGCAGATAGAGGGACTGTGGACGCTGTGGATGGCGGTGTACTTTTTTTAAGCAAGCATAAAAGTGCAATTGGCCACAGTTTGAGCACTTCGGAAAAGAAGGACACCACTGAACAGAGGCCAGACAAAGTCCAGAGTAACTCTGCTGCCTCATTATAGTGAATAATAACTGTCAGGGGTTTTATCTGAATCACGTCATTTGGAGATTTAGATGGAAACCCCAATGAAAGTGCTCAGTGTTGAGAGCCAGATAAATGTGAGGCGTGGTTTGCTGGGGCCAGGAGCAGTCATGTTTGGCAAGAGCTCCTGAGTTTCCCCTAAAGAAGCTACTTTAGCATACTTTTAAAAGGTGGACTTGGGATTTATCTGCTGAAGATTATCCTTATGAATACCCCTGGAAGGAAATCCATGAAGAAACAGGAGATTTTAATGAAAAAGAAGCTTGCTATGAGCCAGAGAAGCGGCCGTGTGGAAGCTGCTGACTCATCCTTGCCAGCACTCAGGAGAGAGCTGTCGGCTGCAGCGAGACCCAGGACAAAACAAAATAAGGTGTCATCAGTGAAGAAGCCTGCAGGAGCTTCACACAGCAGCGTGTGTGCAAGAACTGGGCCGAAGAGGGACGTGAGGATACCATCCATGGCTGCCTGCGGGTGGAGGAAGGGCCACGGGCCCGCCGCAGTTGTTCAGGAGAACAGCACAACGGGTAAGCCTGTCGGGGCTCCCCTGACAGGCTGGAACGCAGACAGGATGAAGAACGTGGTGCCCTCCTCTCCGGCTGTGAGCGGAGGGAGAGGGTACCGCGAGAAGACTACAGCGACGCAGGAGAAGGTGGAAGCCCCAGGGAAGAGTACGGAGGGAAAGCCTGTCGGGACGTCCAGGCATGTTGGCACCATCAACAGTCGGGCAGAAGAGCGGAGCGGTGCCCCTGGCTATGGGGATGCCGCAAATGAAGGCAGCGGTGCAGAGGAAAAGCACAGTTGAGAAGCCTGTCGGGGCTTCTCGCTGTGAATACGGTGCAGAGGACGGGCTGAGCAGCGGTGCGGTCTCCTTTTCCCCGGCTGTCAGCTGGGAGAGAGGAGGACGCAGGAGCAGCATAACAAAGCGGCAAGAGGACTCAGTGACACAGAAAGGGAGTGAGGATGCAGCGCCGAGTGAACCGGTACGAGGAGGAATTTTGAGACATGATGCGCCAGTGTTTTTGCCGAGAGCACAAGAAGAAGTTGGGCCACAGACACATGTAAGGGAGCATGGTCCAGGAAAGCAGAATAAATGGATTAATAAGAATGGGAGAGACCAAAGGATCACTGAGAAGTCTGACCCAGCACGACTGGTACAGCCAACGGTAAGCAGAGCTTCACAGCCTTCTTCTATACCCCTATTATGCAGTATTGTGCTACTCCAATTACGGGAAAATCTAATGGGATGCCATCAAATGAACCTTCGGAGTCTTTAGCTGGGGACTCTGATCAATCAGATCACTCTCCCGAGTCATCAGATTTGGAGAGTGTGCGCTCAGAGGAATTCTCTGAAAGATTAGATACGCCTGAGCAAGGGAGAAGTGACGCTTCCAATAATGACTCTGATGAAACTGCGTCCACATGTTCTCACTCAATATATTGGGCCAAAAAAGAGAATTCTGAGCTTACGAAAAATTCTTTACAACTTTTCAATACAGTTTATTTGGATCGGGGGAAATTTTCTACAAAAAATGAGCGATTTTCTCCTAGTTTAGAATTGATAGAAGAAATACCCGCATCTGATAAATATCCTACAGAGGCTTTTATGATTAAAATGTTTAAAGCTCCTCTAACTACATTAGATTTTTGGGGAAAAGAGGTTAATAGCGAAAGCACCAAAGAAATATCTCATGTTCCTATAATTCAGTCTACTGATTCTGAACAACTAAACAAACCTAAAGCTTCTGAAACTTTCATAAAGGGACTATTTAAAGACTCTTAGCTAATTTTGGCTGATGATGCCCGTTCAACTTCTACTAAAAACCCTGATGACTCCCATAGTGATCCAAACAGGTCTGACTTCTCTAACAAGAATTACAGGACAATGTTATCTAAGCATGCTCAAACCCTACATGTATTCCAAGATTCTCTGGAAAAGATAAATAATGATATTACTTCTCTTAAAACCAACCTGGCTAACTTCGAAGACTTCAGAAGGAAAAATAATATTAAGATCAGAGGGATCCCTGAAACGGTCCAAAACTTCAAACTAAAGGGTTACATTTCATCTATGATCTCCCATTTGATTCCTGACATTGATGAAAGATGTCTGATTGAAAGGGTTTTCAGGATAAGAAGACCGTCCTCTCTCCCGCAAGATTTAGCAGGAGATACCATTGTATCTTTTTTCCCTAACTGGATAAGGCATACGCTTCTTGGTATCTCAAAAGATCCAAAATTTCTGTGTTCCCAATACAGTCATTTGACTTTTCTCAAGGATCTGTCAAAGACACTTTGCAAAAAAGGAAAGCTTTTTCCCACACTACTTGTGAACTCCGACATGCAGGGATTCCTTACACCTGGACTCTATCCTCCACTCTTCAGGTGAAATACGCATCGAGACTGGTCCATATCTCTTCCCCGGATGAGGGATACGACTTCCTTGAATGCACTGGAATAATGACTTCCAGGGTGTCTCCCAGTCTTTCCTCTACACTGAAATCGGACTTACATCTAGGCTGAACGAGTTGTTTTCTAACTGTCGTTAATTATTCTATTTTTATATTTAGTGGTAAACAAGAAGTTTTTTACTTTTTTACTTTTTATAGTTTTTGTAATGAAGCGAACTTTATTATTGATTGTTTCATGGTTTTTTATTCTAGGGATATATATAGGTTAGTATAAATAATTACTTTCCACTTTTACAGTTTTTTTTTGGGAATGAACCGATTTTGCCTCCACTCAGTCTTAGGGACATCACAGGATGTCCCGGACAGGACGGGCATTCATAGCTCTCATAATCGGCTGAGAACTTTAATTTCTTTTTTTTTTTTAAGCATTAGAGATACAGTATATAACATGTACAGGATTATTTTGTTTTAGGGTCTTGTAACAACCAACAGTTTATTTTTCTACGTTGTCTTAAGGCAAATTTGTTGTATCTAAACAACAGTAGACATATATACAGTGATATTTGTGTTTGATGTCGATAGTTTTTTCTTTTTAGTATGTTTGCCTGTCTATCCCCATTGCATGGGGTTCTCCCTGTCTTTACAGGGAGTTTTCTTTCCATTCCCCTTTTTTCCTTGTTCCCATCTGTCTTTCCTTACCCTTTTTCCATGTCCTGTAAAATTTAAAATGCAATAAAAATTATTGAAAAGAGAGCCAGATAAATGTGATCCAAAATGTTATGTAAAATGTTCCCAATAAAAGCTTCAACTCAATCCACAAAAAAAGCAAGTCCTCACTCAGGTCCATCATCTGTCAATGGAAATATTGGGAGCATCCACGTTACTGGTAACACAAAGGCTTTTGTGAAGCACTATGGCTGCTTACCCCCTCTGCCATAATGACAGTTCTGCTTCACGTCACCTGTCTTACCTATTGCATTATTCCTGTGTCCTCTTGTGTATAAATATGTGATTCTTCAGATTTTGTATTAGTTTCAGCCTGATGAAGAGACCTGAGTAGTCTCGAAAGCTTGCAATTTGTTACCATCTTTTCAGTTAGCCATTAAAAGGTATCAACCACTGAGGACTCTCAAGTCTAAATATTTTTCTATCTACTGGCTAACACGGTACAAAGATACACATCTTTCCTATACCCCCCAAAAGAAATCCAATGAATTCTGCATTCCCAAATCCAAATGCCCCCTCCCTTCTGGGCGCCAGTGTATCTAAATCACATTTGCATTCACATGCTTGGCATTTCTGTAGTGTTGAGATCCCGCTTAATTTATGGGGTGTGTGTTTCCAGAAGCATGAGCTGGGCACAATGTATGGGCACTACAATATACTGAACACTACAACATACTGGGCACTGCAATGTATGAGCACTACAATGTCAGATTTGCAATTTTCACTCAGCAACATCCACTGCTGCTTGTTTGTGGAAAACACCCATGGAGTCAAAATCATCACTACACCTGTAGATAAATTCCCAAAGGGTATAATTTCCAAAATGGGGTCACTTGAGAGGGGATTCTGCTCTTCTGGAACTTGGTCTTTCTGTATATGGAGTTCGCAAACTATTCTATGATAATTTGTTCTTCGAGAGTAAAATAGCGCTCTGTCTGTTTCGAGTCTTGTCGTGTAGCTAAGCAGAACTGTACAGCCACATATCGGGTATTGCCACATTCAGCAAAAGTGTGTGACAAATTTTGGTGCTATTTTTACCCATGTACCCTTGTGAAAATGTTAAATCTGGGGCTAAAACAACACTGCCCAATGGTAGTTTGTAAAACTGGTCACTCCTGGATTGGGATCTGCTGCTCGGACATCTCATGTGCTCTGCCAATGTGATATGGCACCCTTAAACCATTCCAACATAATCTGAACTCCAATATGGTGCTTATTCCCTTCTGAGCTTTACATTGTGCCTCAAATGTAGTTTTTGACCACATATGGGGTATTGGCATACGCCAGAGAAATTATGTATCAAATTATATGGTCCATTTTCTCCTATTATCCCTTTTGAAAATTGAAAACTTGGGTCCAAAGCAACATTTTCAGAGGAAAAAATGGTAATTTTCCAATGACTCAGCACAATATTATACAATTCATCACCTGAGGGTTAAAAAAAAGCTCACCACACACCTAGATGAATTCCTCAAAAATAGAGATGGGTGGAAAGTTACAAAAATTTCCGACAGCTGTAAGGGCTGGCAAGGGCTGTAATCATGACCATGGACCCTAAGATGTCGTTGTCCTGGCCGTCCCCTACAGAAACATAAAGACCATTGCAGTGCGTACCTGTATCTCCAGGTTCAGGTCCCTCTGGGCACTTCTCAGACAACGAAGATTCCTTCCCACGGCGACCCCATCAAATGAGACACAGTCCATTGCAACTGGAAGGTTTCTTTACTATAAACTTTGCACAGCATATCCACAGTTGTTAAGTTTCGGGTTACATATTCTTCCATACAGGATTCCTCAACTTTTCCTGCACTGCTGATGCTTCCTTGCTGTATGCTCCCGGACCGGACCATCTTAGACTACTTCCCAGCTTCCTTCCGGCTCAACCTCGCCACAATGACAATTACCTCTGCCTGCTTCACCCCAGGATAGAGATCATCAGTCACTAAGTTAGGCTGCCTCTGGCAAAGCATCCAACCCGTCCATACTGTTCACTGTGAAGCTTCAGCGCCCCATTCCTTCTCACTCATGAATCTGAACATTCCTTGGTCCATCCAACTCCAGACCTCCGGGCGTCCCCCAGGCCTTCATTTGCCACAACTGCATTCTTCTGTCCCACTGTCCTTCCGTTCTTTAACTGTGGATACCTGGGACTTACACTTGCAGAATGTTACGAGGCTGTCGAACCGTCCTGGGCCTAGAGCCCGTGAGGACACTAAGGGCACCCTGGCACCGTCTGAACTAACTTCCTACTTGCTTAGCCTTACCTCTCGGCAGCCCCTCCTATTATGTTAACCCTACACTAAACCTATCTGTGACTACAACTAGTATGTGCTAGGATACCCCCATCTAGTGGCCATTCCCGAGCATTACACTTTCCCTATACTACACACGAAAACATAGTAAACATTATCACATCATATACAATGAGGAACAATCAAACACGGAAACAAAGCGATAGTAATACCCAGACAGGGTAGCAGTACCATATCATACATGAGGTAGTACATGTAACGTAGCAATACCAGTAAGCAAAAAGGCATAACTACAACAATGAACATTATTAATTTAACCCCTTTACACAGTGAACTGTGGTGAACTCTCTGAGCTCAGCACTGCACCGTGAGACTTTCTCACAGTGCTAACGGTGATCTCACTGAGGTCACCACAGTTTATTGGCCAGGCTGGGAACGCAGCCTCAGTGATCGATGGTAATGTCGATGACATCATCAGATAGTCATTGATGCTGCGCTCGCAGCAGCTCATTTCTCAGTGGCTCCAGTCAGGACCTTCGCATCTTGAAACAGGTTGAAAACTGTTTATCCCCCAGACATGGATTACGGCATGGGATAGAACGATAAACAGGTGAGGGATTCAATGGAATGGGCGTTAGGTGAGTATAACTGTGTTTGTTATTTTTAAATAAAAAGGTGTTTTGTTTTATTTCAAATAAAGGACTTTATTCTGCCTATGTCTTTATTTACCATATAACTATAGGATTAGTAATGGATAGGTGTCTTATAGACGCCACTCCATTACTAATCCGTGGGCTTGATGCCACCAGACAATGCAAAGGTGACATCAACCCCACAAATATAAACCCTACGTGCCACCGCTACAGGGCAAGTGGGAAGAGTTGAGAAAAGAGTCAGAATTGGTGCATCTAATAGATGCATCTTTTCTGGGTGGCTGCGGGCTACTATTTTTTTTAGGCTGGAGAATACCAGCCCCCAGCTGGCTGCTTTAGCTTGGCTGGTTGTAAAAAATGAGGGGACACCATGCTTTTTTAAATTTTTTTTATTTAAATAATTAAAAAATCTGACTGGGGACCCCTGTATTCTTGATAACCAGCCTTGCTGAAGTTGACATCTGAGGGTTTCAGCCCCCAGCTCTGAGTTTTGCCTGGCTGGTTATCAAAAATACAGGGGAACCCATGCCTTTTGTGTTTTTAAATTATTTATTTACAGCGCAGTCACCGGCTGATGAATACTCCCATCAGCCTGCGCATGCTCTTGCTGGTATTAGCGTCAGCAAGCGTAGGCCGATTGGAGCACTAATCCCATCAGCTGTCATCAGTGACCAGAGGTAAATTTTTTACCTCCAATCACAGCTGTGGCGAATGCTGTCATTGTCAGCATGGGAACCGCGGATCTCTGACCGGTGGTAATGATTTTACTGCCAATCAGAAGCAATGCATGCCACGCTGTCAAGCACATGACAGTGTGACAAACACCTGGTGTTCGGGGGCAAAACCTGAATAATAACATGGACTTCCTGGTAAAGTTCGTGTTCAATGTCTGTTTCCGAACAGTAGGTGCTTGGCAGGAAGCCGAACTATACTGTTCGAGTTCGCCAATCTCTTCTCAATAAGTATAGCTTTCAAAATGGGGTCACTTGTGGGTGTTTCTGATATTTGATATGTCACAGGCTCTTCAAATTTAACATGGTGTACACAACCAATTTCAGCCAAATTGGTGTCCATTTCGAGCCAGTCAAAACTGTGCTCCAGAATTCAATTGGGGTTCCTTTCCTTCTGAGCATTGCTGTGTGCCCAAACAGTAGTTTTTGACCACATACGGAATAAAGGCGTGCTCAGGAGAAATCACACCATTTTCTCATGTTACAAAGCAACATTTTTGCGGGAAAGATTTATTTTTTCATTTTCACAGTTCAAAGTTATAAATTATGTGAAGTATCTGGAAAATCTCAGAGAGACAGGAGAGTCTAGGAGTATAAACTTATGACAACCTTTGACACACTCAGTGTCAGAATGAATGTGTCGCACGGGTTTATGTTTTTTTTACATCAATTAAGGAATTTGTTCCTCTGCCCTTGTGGGGGCGTCACTACACAGAACCAGACATCAACCAGAGGACAGTAAAACATTCACACTCCTTATCTATGAACTGTTCCAATATTTATGGGCACAACTGTTTATCATTCTCCCATAATGGTAGTTCTTCTTCACATCACTTGTCTTATCTATTGTATTATTTCTGTGCTGTGTTGTGTATAAATATGTGGTTCTTCAGATTTTGCATTATTCTATGCCTGATGAAGAGACCTGAGTAATCTCAAAAGCTGGCAATTTGTAACCATCTTTTCAGTTAGCCATTAAAAGGTATCAACAACTGAGGACTCTCAATTCTAAATATTTTTCTATCTACTGGCTAACATGGTACAAAGATACATATCTTTCCTGTATCAAAAGTGAAGTATCTGCAAACTCAAGGTGCTCACCACACCTCTAAATAAGTTCCTCATGGGATGTAGTTTCCAAAATCAGGTCACTTGCAGGGGTTTTCACTGTTTAGGCACATCAGGGGCTCTGCAAACGCGACATGGCGTATGCTATTTCAATGAATTTTGTGCTCCAAAAGTCAATTGCTGCTCATTCTCTTCCAAGCTCTGCTGTGTGCACAAACAGTAGTTTTCCACAGCATATGGATATCGGTGCACTCAGACTCAGGAGAAATTATACAAAAAATAGTATGGTTCATTTTTTTCCTGTTATCCTTATGAAAATGAAAAATTTGGGGCTAAAGCAACATTTTTATAGGAAAAATGTTATTTTCTATTTTCATGGCTCAATGTTATAAAATTCTGTGAAACACCCTGCGGGTTCAAGGTGTGCACCACACTTTTAGATAAATTCCTTGAGGGGTATAGTTTCCAAAATGGAGTCACTTGTGGGGGTTTTCCACTGTTTAGGCACATCAGGGGCTCTTCAAACATGACATGGAGTCCGCTATCCATTTCAGCAAATTTTGCTCTCCAGAAGTTAACCCCTTCATTACCCAGCCTATTTTGACCTTAAAGACCTTGCCATTTTTTGCAATTCTGACCAGTGTCCCTTTATGAGGTAATAACTCAGGAACGCTTCAACGGATCCTAGCGATTCTGAGATTGTTTTTTCGTGACATATTGGGCTTCATGTTAGTGATAAATTTAGGTCGATAATTTTTGCGTTTATTTGTGAAAAAAATGGAAATTTGGCGAAAATTTTGAAAATTTTGTAATTTTCAAATTTTTAATTTTTATTCTGTTAAACCAGAGAGTTATGTGGCACAAAATAGTTAATAAATAACATTTCCCACATGTCTACTTTACATCAGCACAATTTTGGGAACAACATTTTTTTTTGTTAGGAAGTTATAAGGGTTAAAAGTTGACCAGCGATTTCTCATTTTTACAGCAAAATTTACAAAACCATTTTTTTTAGGGACCACCTCACATTTGAAGTCACTTTGAGGGGTCTATATGGCAGAAAATACCCAAAAGTGACAAAAACTGCACCCCTCAAGCTACTCAAAACTACATTCAAGAAGATTATTAACCCTTCAGGTGCTTCACAGGAACTAAAGCAACGTGGAAGGAAAAAATGGACATTTTAATTTTTCCAACAAAAATTTTCTTTTAGCATCAATTTTTTCATTTTTACATGGGCAACAGGATAAAGTGGATCCTAAAATTTGTTGGGCAATTTCTCCTGAGTACACAGATACCTCATATGTGGTCATAAACCACTGTATGGGCGCACGGCAGGGCTCAGAAGGGAAGGAGCGCCATTTGACTTTTTGAATGGAAAATATGCTGGAATATTTAGCGGTTGCCATGTTGCATTTGGAGAGTTCCTGTGTGCCTAAACATTGGAGCTCCCCCACAAGTGACCCCATTTTGGAAACTAGACCCCCTAAGGAACTTATCTAGATGCATAGTGATCACTTTGAACCCCAAGGTTATTCACAAATTGATCTGTAAAAAAAAGAAAGTACTTTTTTTTTCACAAAAATTTTCTTTTAGCCTCAGTTTTTTCATTTTCACATGGGCAACAGTATAAATTGGATCCTAAAATTTGTTGGGCAATTTCTCCTGAGTACACAGATACCTCATATGTGGTCATAAACCACTGTTTGGGCGCACGGCAGGGCTCAGAAGGGAAGGAGCGCCATTTGACTTTTTGAATGGAAAATATGCTGGAATATTTAGCGGTTGTCATGTCGCATTTGGAGAGTCCCTGTGTGCCTAAACATTGGAGCTCCCCCACAAGTGACCCCATTTTGGAAACTAGACCCCCTAAGGAACTTATCTAGATGCATAGTGGGCACTTTGAACCCCCAGGTGCTTCACAAATTGATCCTTAAAAAAAAGAAAGTACTTTTTTTTCACAAAAATTTCTTTTAGCCTCAGTTTTTTTCATTTTCACATGGGCAACAGTATAAATTGGATCCTAAAATTTGTTGGGCAATTTCTCCTGAGTACACAGATACCTCATATGTGGTCATAAACCACTGTTTGGGCGCACGGCAGGGCTCAGAAGGGAAGGAGCGCCATTTGACTTTTTGAATAGAAAATATGCTGGAATATTTAGCGGTTGCCATGTCGAATTTGGAGAGTTCCTGTGTGCCTAAACATTGGAGCTCCCCCACAAGTGACCCCATTTTGGAAACTAGACCCCCTAAGGAACTTATCTAGATGCATACTGAGCACTTTGAACCCCCAGGTGCTTCACAAATTGATCCGTAAAAAAAAAAAGTACTTTTTTTTCACAAAAATTTTCTTTTAGCCTCAGTTTTTTTCATTTTCACATGGGCAACAGTAAAAATTGGATCCTAAAATTTGTTGGGTAATATCTCCTGAGTACACCGATACCTCATATGTGGTCATAAACCACTGTTTGGGCGCACGGCAGGGCTCAGAAGGGAAGGAGCACCATTTGACTTTTTGAATGGAAAATATGCTGGAATATTTAGCGGTTGCCATGTCGCATTTGGAGAGTCCCTGTGTGCCTAAACATTGGAGCTCCCCCACAAGTGACCCCATTTTGGAAACTAGACCCCCTAAGGAACTTATCTAGATGCATAGTGAGCACTTTGAACCTCCAGGTGCTTCACAAATTGATCCGTAAAAAAAAGAAAGTACTTTTTTTTCACAAAAATTTTCTTTTAGCCTCAGTTTTTTCATTTTCACATGGGCAACAGTATAAATTGGATCCTAAAATTTGTTGGGCAATTTCTCCTGAGTACACAGTTACCTCATATGTGGTCATAAACCACTGTTTGGGCGCACGGCAGGGCTCAGAAGGGAAGGAGCGCCATTTGACTTTTTGAATGGAAAATTAGCTCCAATCGTTAGCGGACACCATGTCGTGTTTGGAGAGCCCCTGTGTGCCTAAAGTTTAGAGCTCCCCACAAATGACCCCATTTTGGAAACTAGACCCCCTAAGGAACTTATCTAGATGCAAAGTGAGCACTTTGAACCCCCAGGTGCTTCACAGAAGTTTATAACGCAGAGCCGTGAAAATAAGAAATCTTTTTTTTTTCTCAAAAAATGATTTTTTAGCCCACTATTTTTTATTTTCACAATGGTTACAGGAGAAATTGGACCCCAAAAGTTGTTGTCCAGTTTGTCCTGAGTACGCTAGTACCCCATATGTGGGGGGGACCATTGTTTGGGCACACGTCAGGGCTCGGAAGGGATGTAGTGACGCTTTGAAATGCCGACTTGATGAATGGTCTGCGGGCATCTTGTTACGTTTGCAGAGCCCCTGATGTGCCTAAACAGTAGAAACCCCCCACAAGTGACCCCATTTTGTAAACTAGACCCCCAAAGGAACTTATCCAGATGTGTGGTGAGCACCTTGAACCCCCAAGTGCTTCACAGAAATTTATAATGCAGAGCCGTGAAAATAAAAAAATCATTTTTATCCTCAAAAACTGATTTTTTTAACCAGCAATTTTTTATTTTCACAAGGGTAACAGGAGAAATTGGACCACAAAAGTTGTTGTACAGTTTGTCCTGAGTACACTGGTACCCCATATGTGGGGGGAAACCACTGTTCGGGCACACGTTGGGGCTCGGAAGGGAAGTAGTAACGTTTTGAAATGCTGACTTTGATGGAATGATCTGCGGGCGTCATGTTAGGTTTGCAGAGCCCCTGATGTGCCTAAACAGTAGAAACTCCCCACAAGTGACCCCATTTTGGAAACTAGACCCGCCAAAGAACTTATCTAGATGTGTGGTGAGCACTTTGAACCCCCAAGGGCTACACAGCAGTTTATAACGCCCGGGCATGAAAATAAAAAAAATCATATTTCTTCCATAATCAAGATCTTTTAGTCCCCAATTTTTTATTTTCCCAAGGGTAACAGGAGAAATTAGACCCCAAAAGTTGTTGTCCAATTTGTCCTGAGTACGCTGATACCCCATATGTGGGAGAAAACTACTGTATGGGCGCACGTCGGGGCTCGGAAGGGAAGTAGTGACGTTTTGAAATGCCCACTTGATGGAATGGTCTGCGGGCGTCATGTTACGTTTGCAGAGCCCCTGATGTGCCTAAACTGTAGAAACTCCCCACAAGTGACCCCATTTTGGAAACTAGACCCCGCAAATAACTTATCTAGATGTGTAGTGAGCACTTTGAACCTCCAAGGGCTACACAGAAGTTTATAACGCCCGGGCATGAAAATAAAAAAATCATATTTTTTCCACAAACATGATCTTTAGTCCCCAATTTTTTTATTTTCCCAATGTTAACAGGAGAAATTAGACCCCCAAAGTTGTTGTGCAATTTTTCCAGAGTACGCTGATACCCCATATGTGGGGGTAAACCACTGTTTGGGCATACGTCGGGGCTTGGAATAAAGGGAGCACTGTTTGACTTTTTGAACGCAAAATTTGCAGGAATCAATGGTGGCGCCATGTCGCGTATGGAGACCCCCTGAGGTGCCTAAATAGTGGAAACCCCTCAATTCTAACTACAACCCTAACCCCAACACACCCCTAACCCCAACCCTAACCCCTACACACCCCTAACCCTAATACAAACCCTAACCATAACCCTAACCCCAACACACCCCTAACCCTAATCCCAACTCTAACCATAAACCTAACCATAAGCCTAACCCTAATCCCAACCCTAACCCCAAAACACCCCTAACACTTATCCTAACTCTAACCCTAACCACAAACCTAACCCTAATCCCAACCCTAACCCTAATTCCAAACCTAACCCAAATTCCAACCCTAACCCAAATTCTAACCGTAACCCAAATTCTAACCTAAGGCTGGGATCATACTGCGTTTTACCAGCCCGTTCAACACGTAGCGTTGACAGGCTGGTAACGGTATAGCATAACGCGATCGCGTTATGCTATACCCGCTAGCGCAGATGAATCATCAGATGATTCATCTGCGCTAGCGGTATCGGAGCCCAGACGCTGCAGCCCGTGTCAGAGGCTCCGTCACTGAATTACAGCACGTCGCGAACGCATGCCGCTTTACGGCATGCGTTGCGATGCGCACACAAATGGGGTGAATGGCAGCGTTAACGGACTGCGTTATACCGCGTTATACCGCGGTGAAACGCAGTCCATCTAACGGACTGCCATAATGCAATATAAACCCTGCCTAACCCTGAGGCCCCGTGCACACGTTGCGGATTCACTTGCTGATTTTTCTAAAATCCGCAGGTAAAATGACCTGCCTTTTACCTGCGAATTTAGCGCGGATTTGCTGCGGTTTTTCCCTGCGGTTTTACAACTATAATGGAATAGGTGTAAAACCGCTGCGGAATCCGCACAAAGAATTGACATGCTGCGGTTTTGAAACCGCAGCAAATCCGCATGTGCACAGCGTTTTTTTTTTTACCATTTATTTGCATTGTACTGTACATGGTTTCTGGATCTGCTGTGGATCCGCAGCGCCAAATCCGCTGCGGATCCACAGCGAAATCAGCTGCGGATCAGCAGCGAAATCCGCTGCGGATCAGCAGCGAAATCAGCTGCGGATCAGCAGCGAAATCCGCTGCGGATCAGCAGCGAAATCCGCTGCGGGTACACAGCGAAATCCGCTGCGGATCAGCAGCGAAATCCGCTGCGGATCAGCAGCGAAATCAGCAGCGAATCAGCTGCGGATCAGCAGCGAAATCAGCTGCGGATCAGCAGCGAAATCCGCTGCGGATCAGCAGCGAAATCCGCTGCGGGTACACAGCGAAATCCGCTGCGGATCAGCAGCGAAATCCGCTGCGGATCAGCAGCGAAATCAGCAGCGAATCAGCTGCGGATCAGCAGCGAAATCCGCAACGTGTGGACAGGGCCTAAAAGGAAAAAAAAAAAAATTCTTTATTTTATTTTTTGTCCCTACCTATGACAGGGGGGGGGTTCATTTACTTTTATTTTGATCACTGTGAGAGTTTATCACAGTGATCAAAATAAATTGTACTTTGAAAGGCGCACTGCGCATGCGCCCGCCATTTTCCAAGATGGCGGCGCCCATGAAGAGTCCCGGGCGGACGCCGGAACGGATCAAGAGGCCGCAGAAGACCGGAGGAGGTGAGTATATTCGGGGGGGGTGATCGGAGGGCGGGGGGAGCGGAGCACACCGGAGGGGAGACGATAGGTCATGGGTCGGGATGGCACAGGTTTTCATGACGCCAACGTAGGCGTCATGGGTCGGGAAGGGGTTAATGGTGCTCCTTCCCTTCCCATCCCTGCTGTGTGCCCAAACAGAAATTTTTTTCACCACATATGAGGAATTTATGTACTCAGGAAAACTGCACAACAAATTATATGGTTCATTTTTCTCCTGTTAACTTTTAAAAATGGAAGAGTTGTGGCTAAAGCAATATTTTTGTTGGAAAAAATAAAACTTTTATTCTTTCCTTCCACATTGCTTTAATTCCTGTGAAGCCCATAATCAACTTCTTGAATGTATTTTTTAAAATAGTGTCACTTTTGGATATTTCCTGTTGCATAGGCACCTGAAAGCCACTTCAAATGGAATGTGAGCCCTAAAAAATTGGGGTTGAAAATTTTTGTTGAAAAAATGAAAAATTTATAAACTTTCAACCCTTTTACAACCAAGTCTGTTTGCCGTTTCATGCCCAGGCCAATTTTTTACAATTTTGACCACTGTCACTTTAAGAGATAAAAACTCTGGAACGCTTCAACGGATCCCACTGATTCTAAAATTGTTTTTCATGATATATTGTACTTCATGATAGTGATAAAATTTCTTTGATATAACTTGTGTTTATATTGTGAAAACAAACTAAATTTGGCAAAAAAATTTGTAAAACTTACAATTTTCAAACTTCTAAGTTTTATTGCCCTTAAATCAGAAAATATGTCACACAAAATAGTTAATAAATTACATTTTACACATGTAGACTTTAAATCAGTACAATGATTGAAATCTAATTTATTTTGTTAGGGAGCTATAAGGGTTAAAAGTTGACCAGCGATTTTAATTTTTCCAACACATTTACAAAACCATTTTTAGGGATCACATCACATTTGAAATGACTTTGACAGGTCTATATGACAGAAAATGCCCAAAATGACAACGTTCTAAAAACTGCACCTCTCAAAGTGCTCAAAACCACTTTCAAGAAGTTTTTTAAACCCCTTCAGGTGCTTAAACGGGAAACTAAAGCAATGAGAAAAATGAACATTTAACTTTTTTAACAAACATTTTACTTTAGAGACTTTTTTTTATTTTCATAAGGTGACAGGAAAAAATGAACCCCAAAATTTGTTGTGCAATAGACCCCTCAAAGAACTTATATATATGTGTGGAGAGCACTTTGAACCCCCAGGTGCTACACAAAAGTTCATAACGTAGAGCCGTGAAAATAAAAAAATCAGAGAGGTCCAGTGCCTGCACATTGCATACTCTGCTCTGCCCTCAACAGGGAAGAGCAGTGCGCCTGCGGAAGAGCCATGACAGGAAGCAAAGAAGAGGACGTCTTCGCTAGAAGATGGGAGGCGCCGGACCGCGACACCCATCGGACCGAACCAGACCCGGACCGCCCCTGGGTGAGTATAATATAACTGTTTTTCTTCTCTTTCAGGTTACATCGGGGGCTTATCTACAGCATTACAGAATGCTGTAGATAACCCCCTGATGGCGGTGGCCACATCTTATAGTCGAAAAATGTGGTAACAGATTCCCTTTAAAAGGTTAAACTGTGTTTTACTAGGAAATTATTAACCTTTAACTGTGTTAAAATGGCATATTAAACTATTATTTCAGCTGAAATTGTACATTCAGATGCTATAGATCAAGTAAATGAAACAGTTAATTCTTACTACTCATATCATTTTATTGTGGCTTAAACTTAGAGCCTTTACTAGCATTGATCTGAATTAAACATCGTTATGCATAATTCTTATGAGAAATTCACAAATACTTTTCAGTTAATTGAATTCCAATTCTCCATGGTCATCTCTGCAGATGCTCCGAATGACACGGCTGATGAATAAATGCTGAAAACTCCAGAGACTTAAGATGTCAGCTTATTTAAAAACTAGCAACAAAGCATTGCTAAAACATTTTTCGGCAACTTTATTTTTTTGCATGTTCTTAAAGGTGTGAAAACAACAGTGAAAACAAGGTGTCACCTATCAACATTATAGATATGTATTGGGGGTTCAACAGCTGGGACAACCACCAATTAGCAGAATGGGGAATTTTTATCACAGACAGGGCACTTTTATCCACGTTACTGTGAAACAGCAGTTCACATGCTTGACCGCAGCTTCATTTTCTATGGTCCTGCTGTGAGAACCCGAGCACAGGCCTCCACAACCCTATGAGGAATAATTGGAGCAGGAGTCGACCATGCGCCTTCATGCTCCATTCTAACAAAGAAAAAAGTGCCCCATTCTGTTGATTTCCATGGTCAGATCTCCATTGATCAATAAGTTATTGTCTATGCTATGCAGGCGCAGACATACCGCATGTGCAACCTGTGCGGCTGTACGGGGACCCGGAGGTGGAGGGGGACCTCTGCAGGGCGGCTAATAATGAGGGCAATCTGGCCTGTTTATCTGGCTCTGAGGCTCCGGGGGGCCCCTGGGCAGAGTGCCCTCATGTGCGGTGGGCAGGGAGCGATCCCTGCAGCTCGCTGCCTACAAGAGAAAATAGCAGCGGAGCGGAGCTGCAGCAATCTGTCCTGCTTCCTGCCTGCACTTCCTGTCTCGCACAGACATCAGCGCAGCTGGATGACGTCATCATTCAGTGGCCGGCTGTGCCAGAGAGAGGAAGCTGACGGCGACAGTGATGCTGTGGCTGCGGAAGAGCGTGCAGAGAGGTGAGAGGTGCTATGTGTGTGTGTTTTTTGTATGTATGTGTGTTGTGTCTGTAGAGATGAGTGGTGGTGTGTGTGCATGTGTAGCGCTGCGGGGGAAACGTGCAGAGAAGTGAATGGTGCTGCATGTGTCTGTGTGTGTAGACGGAGGAGAGGGCAATGATGGGGGTGATGGGGTGAAGGCAATGATGGGGTGATGGAGAGGGCAATGATGGGGTGGTGGGGGGAGTCCGCAATGATGGAGGTGGTGGAAAGGGCAAGGATGGGGATAGTGGGGGAGGAGGAAATGTATGGAGGTGGTGTAAATGGGCAATGATGTTGGTGGGGAAAAGGCAATGATGGAGGTGGTGGAAAGGACAATGATGTTGGTGGTAGAAAGGGCAATAATTGGGGTGGAGGGGGAGGAAATGATGGAGGTGGTTGAATGGGCAAGGATGGTGGTGTGGAAAGGACAATGTGGTGGTGGTGGAAAGGGCAATTATGGGTATGGTGGGGGAGAGAAAGCAATGATGGAGGTGGTGGAAAGGGCAAGAATGGGGATTGTGGGGGAGGAGGAAATGATGGAGGTGGTGAAATGGGCAATGATGGGGTGGTGGGGATGAAGGCAATGATGGAGGTGGTGGAAAGGGCAATTATGGGAGTGGGGGAGAAGGAGGCAATGATGGAGGTGGTGGAGGAGAAGGCAATGATGGAGATGGTGGAAAGGGCAATGATCTAGGTGGTGGGGGAGAAGGAAATGAGGGGTGATGGAGAAAGCAATGATGGGGTGGTGGGGGAAAAAAGCAATGATGGAGGTAGTGGAAAGGACAATGATGGGGTGTTGGGGGAGAATGCAATGATGGTGGTGGTGGAAAGGACAGTGATGGGGTGGTGAGGGAGAATGCAATGATGGTGGTGGTGGAAAGGGCAATAATGGGGGTGGTGGCTGAGGAGGAAATGATGGAGGTGATGGAATGGCAATGATGAGAGTGGTGGGGGAAAGGCAATGATGGTGATAGTGGAAAGGGCAATGATGGGGGTGGTGGGGAGGAGGAAATGATGGAGGTGGTGGAATGGGCAATAATGGGGGGTGGTGGAGAAGGCAGTGTTGGAGGTGGTGGAATGGGCAATGATGGGGTGGTGGGGGAGAAGGCAATGATGGAGATGGTGAAGAGGGCAATGATGGATGGGGAGAGGACAATAATTGGATGCAGGGGGAGGAGGACAATGAAGGGTGTGGGGTATTGGATGGAAGAAAGGGGGACTTATAATGGACTTAGGAACAGGGGGGTGGAGGAAGACATTATCGGTTATGATGTCTAACACAGTCCCTTAGTATATAGTTTACTCACTTATTATACATAGCACAGTCCTTTAGTATATAGTATGATCACTTATGTATAGCACAGTCCCTTAGTATATAGTGTACTCGCTTATTATTAGTATAGCACCATCTCTCAGTATATAGTGTAGTCAATTTTTATGTATAACACAGTCCTTAGTATATAGTGTACTCACTTATTATGTATATCACAGTCCCTTAGTACATAGTGTACTCACTTATTATGTCTAACAGTCCCTTTATATATAGATGTACTTACTTATTATGTATAACACAGTCCCTTAGTATATAGTGTACTCACTAATTCTGTATAACCCATCCTTAGTTACATAGTTTCCTCTTTTATTATGTATAACCATTCCCTTATTACATACCATTTCTCTAGTTATATATGGTGCCGTCTATTATTATATAGCTTCCTCTGCTGTTATGTACAGTGCTGTCTCTTACATAGTGTATTCTTGTTAATTTTGTTATTCACAGCGCTCTCTTTTATTACATAGTCCCTTCTCTGTTTAGATATAAAATGACTGCTGATGGAGGAGCCGGTGACTAGGGTTGAGCGATACTTTCCGATATCAAGAAGTATCGGATCGGAATGGGTATCGCCGATACCCCAAAAGTATCGGCGATCCCCGATTCGATACCGGAAATCCAATGCAAGTCTATGGGACAGAAATATCGTAACTAAAAAAACCCCTTTCTTTCCTTGTAAACACTAAATATACACACATAGAATACATATATATATATATATATATATTATATAATATACATGTCATTGTGACATATATATAACATATATTTATAGTTTATACACTTCTACATAGTAAAATAGCCTCTGATTCAATTGCCGGGTAAGCCGGCTTTTTTGAAAATACAGAAGCACCCGACATGAAATGAACATGGTTTACATAGAGTTAACCATGTATTTTCATGTAATTACATGAGTGTATATGTGCAAAATTTCACACCTGTAGTGGTTAATTAAAGGTGTTATGTTTCGGTAGCTGAGGAGTGCAGGTAAAAAAGGCAATACACCAGAGCAGTTGGAATCTATGAGATTGCAGTACCCTGACTAACCACCACAACTAGAGGCAGCCGTGGAGCGTTTTCCCACGTTGGTCCTAGACGCCTCGTCACAGCCTGAGAAACTAACTACACCTAAAGATAGAAATAGGAAAGCTATCTGCCCCGGAGCAGACCCCAAAGATAATAGAAGCCCCCAAACAAGTAATGACGGTTAGACAAGAAGAAATACTGACACAGAAAGAAAATAGTATGAGCAAATGCTGGGCCCAAACTAACTAAATAGAAAAGGATAGGAAGGGTACTTACTGCAATCCCAGAAACCCTGAAAAGCACCAACTCTACTAATTTCAAAATCACCTGAGATCACACGACCTCTACCACCTAAATTAGTTCTCTGGTGTAAGAAAATCAAAACAGCAGCCACTGAAAAAACTGGAAAAAAGCAAAAGCACAAACATCAGTGGCTGAACTAAAACTGAGAGGGCAAAAGCCCCCGGAGGGGACCCAGAAGGCCCCCACAGAAGTGCAGGACAAAAATGCAAAAATATAGTACAAAAACAAAAAGAAGAAAATGTCTTATCTGTTAGCAGGAGATGCAGACACGACACAGCAGGCTACAAGGAAACAGGAATGAAGGATTCAGACCAGAACAATTGATCACCGGCAACCCTGATGGGAAGGTGATCCCTTATATAAGACCAGTCAGTAACACCTGATTCCCAGTCCTCACAATCTTCATGAACAGACCAGTACCGCTTGTAACCACCAGAGGGAGTCTCTGCTCAGAACTCATCTCAAACCCATTCACAACAGTACCCCCCCCCTTGAGGAGGGGTCTCCGAACCCTCATTTTTAGCAACCAGGTCGGTCAGGATGGTTCTATGATACGCACGGATGAGTCTCCTAGCATGGATGTCCGAAGCAAACACCCAAGAATTGTCTTCCTGACCATAACCTCTCCACTTAACCAAATACTGGAGTTTCCGTCTAGAAAAACGGGAATCTAATATTTTCTCAACCACATATTCCAGATTGCCCTCAACCAAAACAGGGTCAGGAGGCACAGCAGCAGGAACCACTGGCTCAACAAACCTCTTCAACAAGGACTTGTGGAACACGTTATGGATCTTAAATGTCCCTGGAAGAAGCAAACGAAAAGAAACAGGATAAGAATCTCAATGATCTTATAAGGTCCAATGAACCTAGGCTTAAATTTAGGAGATGCTACTCTCATAGGAATATTCTTTGAGGACAACCAGACCAAGTCCCCCACTTTAAACCGAGGACCATCAGTCCTATGCCGGTTAGCAAACCGCTGGGCCTTCTCCTGAGAGAGGGACAACCTCTCCACTACCTGGTCCAAATCTGTTGCATACGCTCCACAACAGAGTCAACACCTGGACAGACAGAAGCCTCCGTCTGTCCTGAAGAAATCGAGGGTGAAAACCAGAATTACAGAAAAACTGAGACATCAAAGTGGCAGAGCTAGCCCTATTATTAAGAGCAAAGTCAGCCAAAGGTAAAAAAGAGACCCAGTCATCCTGATCAGCAGACACAAAGCATCTAAGATAAGTCTCCAATGTCTGGTTTGTTCTCTCAGTTTGACCATTGGTCTGAGGATGAAATGCCGAGGAGAAAGACAATTGAACACCCAGTTTAGAACAAAAAGTCCTCCAAAATCTGGAAACAAACTGGACTCCTCTGTCAGACACAATGTTCTCAGGAATGCCGTGTAAACGAACCACGTGCTGAAGGAACAACGGCACCAATTCAGAGGAGGAAGGCAACTTAGGTAATGGCACAAGATGTATCATTTTGGAAAACCTATCACAAATTACCCAGATGGTGGTCATTCTCTGAGAAACGGAAGGTCGGAAATGAAATCCATAGAGATATGGGTCCATGGTCTCTTGGGCACAGGCAATGGCATCAACAAACCACTAGAGCGAGAGCAAGGCTTGGAGCGAGAGCAAGTCCGCAGGACTGCACAAATTCCCTGACATCACGAGACAAGGTAGGCACCAAAAGGACCGACTAACCAAGTCTCTGGTACCAAAAATTCCGGGATGCCCAGCCAATGCGGAACAATGAATCTCAGACATCACACTCTTTTTCCACTGGTCCGGGACAAACAATTTTCCAACAGGGCAGCACTCGGGCCTATCCTCCTGACACCCTCCAGAGCAAGTCTCAAATTGGGCGAGATGGCGGAAAGAACTACACCCTCTTTCAAAATAACAGAAGGATCAGATACTCAGGAGATTCCGCAAGGAAACTCCTCGAGAGGGCATCCGCCTTAACATTCTTAGTGCCAGGAAGAAAGGAAACCACAAAATTAAAACGTGTGAAAAATAGGATTGAGTGCTTGGCAGATTCCAGATAGACCAGATTCTTATGGTCCGTAAGGACCACCCCTGATGTTTGGCTCCCTCCAGCCAATGTCTCCACTCTTCAAAAGCCCACTTCATGGCCAAATAACTCCCGATTACCCACGTCATAATTACGTTCAGTAGGAGAAAATTTTCGAGAGAAAAAGGCACAAAGGTTACTTTTAGAGGTCTCTGGATCTTTTTGGGACAAAACGGCACCTGCCCCAATTTCAGAGGCATCAACCTCCACCTGAAATGGCAGAGAAACAGCAGGCTGCCGTTATGAACAGGAGCAGAAGTGAATCTCAGCTTAAGTTCCTGAAACGCAGAGACTGCCTCAGGAGGCCAATTCACCACATCAGAACCCTTTCTGGTCAAATCAGTTAATGGTTTAACAATAACCGAGAAATTACCAATAAATTTACGATAAAGATTGACAAAACCCAAAAATCTCTGAAGAGCCTTTAATGAAGTAGGTTGGACCCAATCACAGATGGCCTGAACCTTGACCGGGTCCATTTCAATAACAGATGGGGACAAAATGAATCCCCGAAATGAGATCCTCTGTACGCCAAAAAGACACTTTGATCCCTTCACATACAGAGCATTCTCTCTCAAAATCTGGAACACAGTTTCGAACATGTTTCACATGAGAGTCCAGTCATTAGAAAAATCAAGATATCATCCAAATAAACAATCAGAAATTTGTCCACAAAATCCCTGAAAATGTCATTCATGAAGGACTGGAAGACGGAAGGAGCATTAGTGAGCCCAAAGGGCATGACTAGGTACTCAAAATGCCCTTCAGGGGTATTGAATGCCGTCTTCCATTCATCCCCGTGCTTAATGCGAATAAGGTTATACGCCCCCCTGAGGTCAAGCTTGGTAAACCAAGTAGCGTTTTTCACCCTGGAAAACAGGTCAGAAATCAAGGGTAACGGGTATTGATATTTCACAGTAATATTGTTCAAGAGACGATAATCAATACACGGCTTAATGAACCATCTTTTTTGGCCACAAAGAAAAAACCGGCACCTAAGAGTGAAGAGGATGGTCTGATATGACCCTTCTCCAATGATTCCTTGATATAAGACCGCATAGCGTCATGTTCAGGTACAGACAGTTAAAAAGGCGACCTTTAGGGAATTTACTACCCGGCACTAATTCAATAGCGCAGTCATATTCCTATGGGGAGGCAAGGATGCAGATTTACTTTCGCTAAACACATCAGAAAAATCAATCAAAAAGTCAGGAACATCCTGAGCTGGGGGGAGGCAGAAAAAACAGGAGTGTTGGTATTAACACATTGGCAGCCCCAACTGGTTACAGACACAGATTTCCAATCCAAAACAGGATTATGAGACTGTAACCAAGGGAAACCCAGCACGATAATGTCATGCAGATTATACAGAACCAAAAATTTGCAGCACTCCTGGTGATCAGGTTCAACCCTCATTATCACCTGAGTAGAAAACTGGGGTTTATTCTCAGCCAAAGGGGTAGAATCGATCTCCAGTAGGGGAATAGACTTCTGTAAGGGTATCAAGGGAAACCCACAACGTTTAGCAAAATCATAATCCATCAGGTTAATAGCTGCTCCAGAATCAACGAAAGCCTGAGCAGAAAATGAGGACAGAGAGCATATCAGAGTGACAGTTAATAAAAACTTAGTCTGAACACTACCAAGACAACTGAGCGTGCAAAACGTCTTCCCCGCTTAGGGCAGACTGAAATAGCATGAGAGGCATCACCACAGTAGAAACATAACCCATTGCGCTTTCGAAACTCATGACGCTGTGCCCCAGACACCACTCTATCACACTGCATGGGTTCAGAAGCTGGTTCACAAGGCAACACCATTCCACGCATACTTCTCCGCTCACGCAAACGTCTGTCAATTTGAATCGCTAATGACATAGAATCATTGAGACCAGAGGGGACAGGGAATCCCACCATAACATCCTTTACATTATCTGACAGACCCTTCCGGAAAAGGGCTGCCAAAGCGTTGTCATTCCATTTGGTCAGGACTGCCCACCTACGGAATCTCTGACAGTATAACTCAGCGTCATAAGGCCCCTGATTTAATGCCAACAAGGCTTTTTCAGCTTGATCAGTGACATTAGGCTCATCGTACAATAACCCCAAAGCCTGAAAAAATGCATCAACATCACTCAAAACAGGATCCCCGGTGTCAGGGAAAAAGCCCAATCCTGAGGATCGCCGCGCAGGAGAGAGATGATAATTTGAACCTGCTGCGCTGCGTTCCCTGAGGACTTAGATTTTAAGGCAAAAAACAATTTACAATTATTTTTGAAATTCTGAAACTTAGCTCGATCCCCCAAAAACAAATCTGGCATGGGGATCCTAGGTTCCACAACAGGCAACCTAGCAAGATATGCAGCAATACTCTGAACCTCAGTGGCAAGCTGATCCACACGGCCAGACAACCGTGCAAACTCCATTGAGAGAAAAAATCCTCCCAGCACCCAGAGATACAGAGGGGAAAAAAAAATGCAACAAACAGAAAAATATCTCTGACAACTCTGACAACCTTTTTTCTTTCACAATATTTTTTCCCTTCTGTGAGTACCATACAATTTTCAATTTTAGGCCAGTGATACTGTTATGTTTCGGTAGCTGAGGAGTGCAGGTAAAAAAGGCAATACACCAGAGCAGTTGGAATCTATGAGATTGCAGTACCCTGACTAACCACCACAACTAGAGGCAGCCGTGGAGCGTTCCTACGTTGGTCCTAGACGCCTCGTCACAGCCTGAGAAACTAACTACACCTAAAGATAGAAATAGGAAAGCTATCTGCCCCGGAGCAGAACCCCAAAGATAATAGAAAGCCCCAAACAAGTAATGACGGTTAGACAAGAAGAAATTCTGACACAGAAAGAAAATAGTATGAGCAAACGCTGGGGCCCAAACTAGCTAAATAGAAAAGGATAGGAAGGGTACTTACTGCAATCCCAGAAAACCCTGAAAAGCACCAACTCTACTAATTTCAAAATCACCTGAGATCACACGACCTCTACCACCTAAATTAGTGCTCTGGTGTAAGAAAATCAAAACAGCAGCCACTGAAAAAACTGGAAAAAGCAAAAGCACAAACATCAGTGGCTGAACTAAACTGAGAGGGCAAAAGCCCCGGAGGGGACCCAGAAGGCCCCCACAGAAGTGCAGGACAAAATGCAAAAATATAGTACAAAAACAAAAAGAAGAAAATGTCTTATCTGTTAGCAGGAGATGCAGACACGACACAGCAGGCTACAAGGGAAACAGGAATGAAGGATTCAGACCAGAACAATTGATCACCGGCAACCCTGATGGGAAGGTGACTCCCTTATATAAGACCAGTCAGTAACACCTGATTCCCAGTCCTCACAATCTTCACTGAACAGACCAGTACCGCTTGTAACCACCAGAGGGAGTCTCTGCTCAGAACTCATCTCAAACCCATTCACAACATAAAGGTGTAAAATCGTTGTAAAAAAAACGGACTTTTTTGCTACGAATTTACACCTTTAATTAACCCCTACAGGTGTGAAATTTTGCACACATACACTCATGTAATTGTTAGTGAAAACAATATATCAAACAACTTGAAATGACATGGTTAACTCTATGTAAACCATGTGTCATTTCATGTCGGGTTCTGCATTTTCACAAAAGCCGTCAATTGAATTAGCGGCTATTATACTATGTAGAAGTGTATGAACTATAAATATAAATATATTATATATATATATATATATATATATGTGTCACAAATTCAATGACATGTATATATATATGAGGTGTAAAATTGTTGAAAAAAAATGCGTGGGCTCCCGCCCTATTTTCTCAACCAGACAGACAAAGCCAGCGAGTGGGGGCAGATAATAATAGCCCAGAGAGGGACCATTATTTTTGGCCCCCCTGGCTACTAACATCTGCCCCCAGACACCCCAGAAAAGACAAATCTATAATTAGATTCGCCCTTTCTGGCACTTTGCCCGTCTATTCCCATTGCCCTGTGGCGAATGGGTTAATAAGGGGTTAAAGCCACCTTGCTATTGAAAGGTGACCTTAAGCCAGGTTAATAATTGAGAGCTGTCAATTATTAATCCTATTGCATGAAATAAAAATAAAACACACACACTTTAATTAAAAATTATTTTAATGAAATAAAGACACGTTTTTGACCATCTTTTATTTTACTGCAAAAACCATTCCTGTAATAAAAATAAAATAAAAAAGCAAAATTATTCTTACCTATCCCATGCACAGTCAGGTCCCACGGTGTAATCCATCAGAAAGGGTTAATGTTTACTGCAGGGACCGCAGCTAATACTGCAGCCTCACAGTAAACCCCCCAATGAATGAGCTCCTCTCCTGGCTGACAGGAGAGGAAGTGGAAAGCTTAATTGATTGCTTTCCACTTTCACTTCAGGTCAGCCAGGGACCCCATCAGTGACGTCAGAGGGAACTGATTAACAAAAATAGGGGTTCCCTTCGAAAAAAAAAATGGCGTGGGGTCCCCCCTATTTTTGTTAACCAGCCTGATGAAGCAGACTGCTGAGGCATGGTATTTAAGGCTGTTAAGGAGCCAATATCCATGGACCTTGCCAGCAGCGTCGGACTGGAGTACCTTGGGCCCACCAGAGAAAAATTATTCTTGGGGCCCACCATCATACTTCCCAACCTTTGAAGAAGGGAAAGAGGGACAAAGGCTGTGGCACGCTGTGCCTGCTGCAGCAAATTTTAGGCCATGCCACGTTGCACCACAGACTGTCCAGGAGTTGTTGGATGCTTTAGTCCAGGGTGGGAGGAGATCCCTCAGGAGACCATCGTCACGCTCATCAGGAGCATGCCCAGAAGTTGTAGGGAGGTCATACAGCATACCTCCCAACTTTTGAAGACAGGAAAGAGGGTTAAAGGCATAGCGCGCCGCCGCAAATTTTAGGCCACGCCCCGACCACACCCATTTCACAAATAATCACACCCATATCCTTGCCCCAACCGTACCCATTTAGCACTGCTGATCACACTGCCTGGTAATGAGGGCACAGTGGCTGGCATTATGGCACAGTGGTTGGTACTGAGAAAAGAAAGAAAAAGGAGAGAGAAAGAAAGGAGAGAGAGAAAGAAACAGAGAGAGAGAAAGAAAGAAAGAAGAAGAGAAAGAGAAAGAGAGAGAAAGAAAGAACAGAGAGCGAGAGACTAGAGAGAAGAAAGAACAAGAGCGAGGACTAGAGAGAGAGAAGACTAAGAGGCCAGAGGCGTAGCTAGGGTTTTGGTTTAGTGGGGGCGAAACTTCCAAGTGGGCCCCTGACCAGAGAACCTCAGCAAATGACCGCGCTGTTGCCAAAAATAATCTATATATAAAAAGACCAATATTGATATCACCGCCATATGGTCTGTGGTAAATAATACCAGTCCTAATAGATTACAGCACAGGTATAGATAATGACTTACCGCTGATGTTCTTTCTAATGGAATTGTTCACTTTTCATGTCTTTTCCATCTGGCCCAGACCGACATGACGACTTCTCCAGCCAGGACTCGACTGCAGAGATTACAACAAAGACACATTTCACTTCTCATATTTTCAGCACTGTCACGGTCACCAATTGGACTATTCTCAACCTGCACAAACTCCTCATCCTGCTGATATCCAATACTGAGCCGCTGCTGCCATATGTGTCCCTATTACTGCACCTGATACCCCAATACTGAGCCGCTGCTGCCATATGTGTCCCTATTTCTGCACCTGATACCCCAATACTGAGCCGCTGCTGCCGTATGTGTCCCTATTCCTGCACCTGATACCCCAATACTGAGCCGCTGCTGCCATATGTGTCCCTATTTCTGCACCTGATACCCCAATACTGAGCCGCTGCTCCCGTATGTGTCCCTATTACTGCACCTGATACCCCAATACTGAGCTGCTGCTGCCGTATGTGTCCCTATTACTGCACCTGCTGTGTGGTTCTGTGTGACCTCTAAATGCTAAAGCACCCCTCTAGAATATAGTAATGCCGGGTGCAAGTGCCCTAGAAAACAGTGCCCACATTTTGTCCCCTAGACTGTAATAATGCCCTGTGTGCCCCTTTGACAGTCACAGTAACCCGAGTTCCGCTATAACAATAAGTGTCCACTTTACATTTAATAATGTCCCAAGTCTCCCCCTGTACATCTCCCCTATACACAGAATAATGCCCCTCACTGGATATATACTGACCCCTTAATATCCCCAAACTATTTAATGGGTCCAACACTGTATGATGGCCCCTAGATAGCATCCATACAGCATAATACACCAGATATTCCTCAATATAGTATAATGCACCCCCATAGGCAGCCTCTATATTATAATAAACCCCCATAGGCAGAGTCTATAATATAATGCACACCATAGGCAGCCGCTATATTATAATGCACCCCCATAGGCAGCCTCTGTAGTATAATGCATCCCCATAGGGAGTCTCTGTAGTATAATGCACCCCCATATGGAGCCTCTGTAGTATAATGCAGCCCCCATATACAGCCTCTGTAGTATAATGCAGCCCCATATACAGCCTCTGTAGTATAATGCAGCCCCATATACAGCCTCTGTAGTATAATGCACCCCCCATATACAGCCTCTATAGTATAATGCAGCCCCATATACAGCCTCTGTAGTATATGGGGCTGCATTATACAGCCTCTGTAGTATAATGCAGCCCCATATACAGCCTCTGTAGTATAATGCACCCCCCATATAGAGCCTCTGTAGCATAATGCAGCCCCATATACAGCCTCTGTAGTATAATGCACCCCCTATATAGAGCCTCTGTAGCATAATGCAGCCCCATATACAGCTTCTGTAGTATAATGCACCCCCATATACAGCCTCTGTAGTATAATGCACCCCCATTAAAAAAAAAACAAAAAAACAATACTCACCTCCCGGCTCCTGTGCTGCTCACTGTTCTCCCTCTCAGCGTCTGACAGCGGGCGCCGGCAAGTGACGTCATCGCGCCCGCTGTCAGACGCTGAGAGGGGGATTATGGGAGAGAAGGAGCGCTCACTCCTTCTCTCTATATGCGGTCAGTGGTATCGGCTGGATGCCGATACAGCTGACCCTCCGATGACGGGTGGGAGGCCCACTGCTGGCACCGGGCCCCCCCCACCGCCTGTTCAGGCCCCATAGCGGCCGGGCGGCAGAGCAGGGAGAGCGATTCTCCTGCTCTGCCGCAGAATGTAACTGTATCGGCGTGCTGTGCACGCCGATACAGTTACTGTAGCGTAGCTCCGGGCGGGCCCCCTCAGAGCGCGGGGCCCGGAGCCACCGCCCCTCTTGCCCTGCGACCTATCCTTTCAAATCAGGGCCCACCACGCAGGAGCTAGGGGTGGGGCCCACCGGAGGTTTCTCCGGTGTCCCGGTGGCTCAGTCCGACCCTGCTTGCCAGCCTGATAATACCAGGCCACAGCAGTCTGCTTATCTTGGCTGGTTAACAAAAATAGGGGATCCCCTCGAAAAAAATTGGCGTAGGGTCCCCCCTATTTTTGTTAACCAGCCAGATGAAGCAGACTGCTGAGGCCTGGATTTTCAGGCTGTTAAGCATCCAAGATCCATGAACCTTGCCAGCCTGATAATACCAGGCCACAGCAGTCTGCTTATCTTGGCTGGTTAACACAAATAGGGGATCCCCTCGAAAAAAATTGGCGTGGGGTCCCCTCTATTTTTGTTAACCAGCCAGATGAAGCAGACTGCTGAGACCTGTTTTTTCAGGCTGGTAAGGATCCAATATCCATGGACCTTGCAAGCCTGATAATACCAGGCCACAGCAGTCTGCTTAGCTTGGCTGGTTAACAAAAATATGGGATCCCCTCGAAAAAAAAATGGCGTGGGGATCCCCCTATTTTTGTTAACCAGCCAAGTAAAATGCAGACTGCTGCGGCCTGGTATTAAAAGACTGTCAAGGCCCATGGATTTTGGCCCTCAACAGCCTGATAATACCAGGCTACAGCAGCCCCACATTTGGCGCATCAAAAGATGTGCCAATTGTGGCACTTTACCCAGCTCTTCCCACTTGCCCTGTAGCGGTGGCAAGCGGGGTAATAAGGGGTTAATGTCACCGTTGATTGCACGGTGACAATAAGCCCGGTTAATAATGGAGAGGCGTCAATAAGACACCGATCCATTATTAATCCCAAAGTGTTTAAATGTTTAAAAAAAAAGACACAGCCAGAAAAAAGTCTTTTAATGAAATAAAAGAGACAACACAGTTTTCATTTCTTTTATTACACTCTCATTCCTGCGACGCCATCGATCTCCTGTAAAAAAAGAAAAAAAACAAACCAACAGTATACCACCTGTCCGACGCAGTCCATAGTAACGACAGTCCCACGACGATCCAGCTCTGCTACATCGCAATGACAGGCAGAGCCTGTCATCGCGACGCAGCACAGCTGATTACCTGCTTCCCCGGCGGTGACGTCATCGGACTGACTGCTTTACGGCCGCGATTACCCAGCAGTCACTGCAGTTATCGCGAGAAACTGCATGTGACCGCCGGGGAGAAGAGGATGGCGGCCATGAAGCAGTCCAGGACCGTGACAGGAACATTCCGATTCCGGTATCCGATATGACAAAAATATCGGAACTCGGAATCGGAATTCCGATACAGCGAATATCGGCCGATACCCGATATTTGCAGTATCGGAATGCTCAACACTACCGGTGACCAGACGACCAGTCCATCAGCTCCTCCATTAGAAAAGAAGCTTTTCCATGCTCCATCAGCCAGGGCCATATTTAGAGTTTATGCTGCCCTAGGCACTTTTCGTTCTGCCTCCCCCATTGGTGAGTATGACTAATGCAGACACTGTCGTCAGTGACTTAGGCCGCTTGCACATGAGCGATTTTTTTCCATTTGCGGCAGATGCGGCAGTTTTTTTTTTTATGTGTGTTGTAAGCAATGGGAGTTATGCTTCTCTGCTAGGCAGGTACACATAATTTGCCTCGCTCCCTTACTGGTCTGAAGCTAAGAGCTTGGTAGACATACCCTAATTGGGAAGGGGGAGGAACTGAGTTGTTGTTCGGTGTGAGGAGAAGAGAGAGAAACGCTGGGGACGCCATTACTCATTTGGGTGATCCCTAAGTGTGATCTAGCAAACAGGGAGCCAGCCCCTGGATCATTCAGGCTTCCAAAGCTGAATGATAAGCTGAGGGACTGCGTGGGTTTACACAACCAGCAGTAGGTGTTTTTTACCTCAGAATTACAGCAGTGACCAGGAGTCAGTGAAGAGTCTTCAGTACAAGCTGCTTCACAAAGGATTCAGACTGCGTGTGGCTGAAGGTGAAATACACCGTGAGTAGAAGCGATACTGGGAAGTTCTAAACCCCAGAAAGCCTTAGTCCCCGAAGGGATTAGATTAGCAGGAAGATACACTGAGCCTGGCAGAGAAAGTAACCCCCATTACCCGGAGCAAACTGTAAACTGTGAGGGTTGTAATATCTCATATGGACTGCAGCATAACTCCAGTAAAAGTTAAAGTGACTTTCCGTGTCTCCTGCTTCATTATTCAGTGCCTTCTACTTATATCACCATCTCTGGGGGGGGGGACCTGCCCTGGTTGGAGAGAGTTTAACATCTGCACTGCCATCACCATCTACTTCCCCAGAGATCCTCTGCAGTGCCGGCTATAATACAGTCGAATACTCCAACTTTGTCACGAATCACTAAATAAACTTTATCCCTTGTAAATATATCCCCTTTTAAATTGCCGCCTGGGGCCACGGACCGGGTCGTCGCCGCCGTGACATCCCCCGTAGAGGTCAATAGGCTCGGTACCGAGTACCCCACGGCCCCTCGGCGCCGACACAGACATGTGCGACACTTGCGGTTTTGACGCGATCCCGCAAATCCGATACTTGCAGCAACAGAAAAAACCCGCTACTAGCAGTGTTTTTTTGTCTCGCCGCAAGTGCCGCACATGTTTGCAAGTCCCATAGGGAATGAATGAGGCCGAATCTATGTGTGTGCCCATGTAGCTCTTTCAAAGACAGTGGTTTCCTACCACACTCAAAAGACATACAAATAGGATGTTTAGATTGTGAGCCCCAATGGGGACAGTGTTGATGATGTATGTAAAGTGCTGTGGAGTTAATAGCGCAATATCAATGAATAAATATTATTCTTAATATTAGGTTACAATACCAGGATCTGAGGATTTTCTGTTTCGAGGTCAAGAGCTCTCTGATGTGATGTTGCTGCCTGTCTCGCTGTCTTCCTCTTTTGACACTGCAGTGTGGTGGACAAGAAAACATTAACTGGTTAACGGCAAGAAGTCTGGTGTCTGTGTACTAACTGAACTAGAAACTCTCCCCACACCATGTCCAGCAGACATTGGAGGATTACTAGATGGATTTTATTATTCTATTAATGCCCAGTCTCTGACTAAGGCCTTATTCATATGTCTGGGTGTACACAGATACTTACATATAAATCTGGACAATTCATCTTATAGATCTCCCGGTATATTATTTATTATGGATCTATAATATATGATGTACAAGGAGATCTATAGTATAAAATGTCCAGAATTATCTGTAATATATGATGTACAATCTATTATATATAATGTCCAGGGTGATCTATAATATATAATGCTCAGGTAGTAGATTTATAATAATGTACAGTCCAGGCAAATCTATACTGTATAATGTCCAGAGGCAGAGATAGATTTAGGGTACATATACTAAAAATACCAAAAAAGTTGCTAGTAACACAAGTACACAATGAATAAATCTACGTGTGAGCTGCTCAATAGCAATGAAATGAATACCCTAAAATCAATTAACCAAGCGATGGAGAAAAACCTGTGCTCACAAAACGTGCCCAAATATAAACAAGTGCTTGGAAATAATTCCTTCTTCCTCCCCCTGACGAAGGAATTATTTCCGAAACGCGCGTCGGGGCGCGTTCCAGGAAGCGACATATCCACCCTTATTGCCCCTCTGCATTGTTTCAGGTATTGTGTTTTCAGTTGCATGGTAGCACTTGTTTATATTTGGGCACGTTTTGTGAGCACAGGTTTTTCTCCATCGCTTGGTTAATTGATTTTAGGGTATTCATTTCATTGCTATTGAGCAGCTCACACGTAGATTTATTCATTGTGCACTTGTGTTACTAGCAACTTTTTTGGTATTTTTAGTACACACTTAGGTTTTGTGTTATTCATCAGCATCACACATATATATATTCATTTTTTTTTTTTGTATTTTTTACCATCACAATTATTTTTGTAGATTTTCTACCTGCACTCTTATATCACATACCGTTTCCTTTATATGGATATATATCCCTATTATTAGGCATTATAGGGTGGAATTTTTTGCTTTCTGTTAAACATCATTGTTATTTTATTATATGTTTGTGTATTTGTTTATATTATTCCAATAAATATATGTGTTTCGTCCAAACCTGCCTTGGTGGTCCTTTTCCCCCCTTCCTCTTCTTTTGCACTTGGGTTTTTTATTTCATTCATTGGATGGTTATCCATTCGCACTTAGGGGTGCAGATTCAATTAGTGGTGTATATATGTTGATTTATTTTACACATTGGTGCATTTTAGTTTATATATTGTCACACCATATTGTACTGTACTTCTGTTGTTTTTTGAGCGTCCAAATGTTACAGCATAGTGGAGGGGATTTTATGAAATCGCATATCCACTATGCGTACAAAGATGCAGGTGGCAGACCTGCGTATATGCACATGCGGCGCGTCTTTCTAGACCGCAGCATGTCTATTATATCTCGCGGAAACGCTCAGTCTACGCAAGATAAATAACACCGTCCTATGTATAGGATGCGGTGATTCCACACGGTTCAATGAACACATGTGGAATCACCGCGCGTACAAAAGTCGGCAAAGCTTTGAACGGAGCTGTGTCCTCTCTGCAGCATTTCCTGAACGTGGAAACATAGCCTTAGGGTATGTGCACACGTTGCGGATTTGTCTGCAGAAGTTTCCGTACATAATCCGAATCTCTTGGCAGAAAACGCAGGTGCGTATTTGATGGGTTTTTACATGCGGATTTGTATGCCTTTTTGTAAGCTAAATAAAGATGTTATTTAACAAAAAAAAAGATTTGAGATGTCATTTCTGTAACCTCCTTTTTACATAGTCCACGCTCATTTCTAGCCATTCCTGCACTCTCCAGCAGCTCTCCCCCTCAGCGCTCTTCCCCCCTGAGTTTCCTGCCCCATTCCCCCTCACCTCATCCCCCTCAGCGCTCATTCCCGGTGCTCATTCCTCATCGGTCATTCCCATCCCCCTCAGCGCTAATCCCCAGCTTCCACTTCCCAGGCTCATCCCCAGCCCATCCCCCCTCAGCGCTCATTCCCCCCCAGCGCTCATTCCCCATCCTCAGGCTTCCCTCCTCATTCCCCTCAAATCTCCCTCAGCGCATTCCCCTCAGTCATTCCCCACCTCAGCGCTCATTCCCCACCAGCACCACTAGCTCATTCCCTTCCCCATTCCCCCCTCAGCGCTCATTCCCCCAAATCCCCATCCCCTCAGCGCTCATTCCCACCAGTTCCCTCAATTTCCCCACCTCAGCGCTCATTCCCCCAGCGCTCATTCCACCCGGCATCCAGCGCTCATTCCCCACCCTCAGCGCTCATTCCCCACCTCAGCGCTCATCATTCCCACTCAGCGCTCATTCCACCTCAGCTCTTCCCACCCGAGCGCTCATTCCCCCTCACCTCTTCCCACCTCAGCGCTCATTCCCCGGCACCATCCAGCGCTCATTCCCCAATCCCTCAGCGCTCATTCCCCACCTCATCCCACCTAGCGCTCATTCCCCACCTCAGAGCTCATTCCCCCTCACTATTCCCATCAGCGCTCATTCCCCACCTCAGCGCTCATTCCCCACCTCAGCCCTTCAGCTCATTCCCCCTCAGAGCTCATTCCCACCTCGCGTCATTCCCCACCTCAGCGCTCATTCCCCACCTCAGCGCTCATTCCCCACCTCAGCAGCTCATTCCCCACCTCAGAGCTCATTCCCCTCAGCGCTCATTCCCACCTCAGCGCTCATTCCCACCTCAGAGCTCATTCCTCCACCTCAGCGCTCATTCCCCACCCAGGTCATTCCCCACCCAGCTCTTCCCCCATCAAGCCTCATTA
Source organism: Oophaga sylvatica (assembly GCA_033576555.1). Taxonomy (NCBI): domain Eukaryota; kingdom Metazoa; phylum Chordata; class Amphibia; order Anura; family Dendrobatidae; genus Oophaga; species Oophaga sylvatica. Next base: position 173,702,668 of record JARQOD010000004.1, read on the forward strand.
CCCCACACCTCAGCGCTCATTTCTCCCCCAGGCTCATTCCCCCAGCGCTACTCCCCCCAGTTGCTCACCCCTGACCCCACCACGCTCACTGCCCCACAGCGCTCACTGCCCCCACAGCACTCACTGCCCCACAGCGCTCACTGCCCCCACAGCGCTCACTGCCCCACAGCGCTCACTGCCCCCCAGCCCCAACGTTCACTGACCTCCCTGCTCATTCCTCCCCCCATTATCATACTCACCTCCTCCTGCTGCCTGCAGCTCCGATGGTCCAGCACCGACATCTTCCTGTATGAGCGTGCGGACCACTGGTGGTACCGCTCATTAAGCTCATGAATATGAACACCACGCCTATGAGAGTGGAGAGCCGTCCATATTCTTGAGCTTAACCCCTTAACCTCCCAGGGTGGTTTGCAGTTAATGACCTGGCCAATTTTTACAATTCTGACCACTGTCTGTGAGGTTATAACTCTGGAACGCTTCAAACGGATCTTCGCGATTCTGAGATGTTTTCTCATGACATATTGTACTTCATGATAGTGGTAAAATTTATTCGATATACCTTGCGTTTATTTTTGAAAAAACGCAAATATGGCGAAAATTTTGAAAATTTTGCAATTTTCAAACTTTGATTTTTTTTTACCTTAAAACAGAGAAATATGTCACACAAAATAGTTAAGAAATAACATTTCCCACATGTCTACTTTACATCAGCACAATTTTGGAACCAAAATTTTTTTTTGTTAGGAAATTATAAGGGTTAAAAGTTGACCAGTGATTTCTCATTTTTACAACAAAATTTACAAAGCCATTTTTTTAGGGACCACCTCACATTTGAAGTCACTTTGACGGGTCTATATAGCAGAAAATTCCCAAAAGTGACACTATTCTAAAAACTGCACCCCTCAAGGTACTCAAAACCACATTCAAGAAGTTTAATAAACCTTCAGGTGCTTCACAGGAGCTGAAGCAACGTGGAAGGAAAAAATTAATATTTAACTTTTTAGCCACAAAATGATCTTTTACAAACTTTTTTTTATTTTCACAAGGGTAAAAGGAGAAAATGGGCAGAAAAGTTGTTGTGCAATTTCTCCTGAGTACGCCAATACCCTATATATGGGGGAAAACCACTGTTTGGGCACACGGCAGAGCTCGTAAGGGAAGGAGCACCGTTTGACTTTTTCAAACTAAAATTGGCTGGAGTTGAGATTGGACGCCATGTCGTGTTTGGAGAGCCCCTGATGCGCCTAAACAGTGGAAACCCCCCACAAGTGACACCATTTTTGAAACTAGACCTCCTAAGGAACTTATCTAGATCTGTTGTGAGCACTTTGAACCCCAAAGTGTTTCACAAAAGTTTATAATGCCTGGGTGTGGAAAAAAAAAATTTTTTCCACAAAAATGATTTTTAGTCCCAAATTTTTGATTTTTCCCAAGGAAATTGGACCCCAAAAGTTGTTGTCCAATTTGTCCTGAGTACGCTGATACCCCATATGTGGGGGGGGGAAACTGTTTGGGCGCACGGCAGGGCTTGGAAAGGAAGCAGTAACGTTTTGGAATGCAAACATTGATGGGGGTCATGTTCCGTTTGTAGTTCCCCAGATGAGCCTAAACAGTGGAAACCCCCCACAAGTGACCCCATTTTGCAAGCTAGACCCCTAAGGAACTTATCTAGATCTTTGGTGAGCACTTTGAACCCCCAAGTGCTTCACACAAGTTTATAATGCCCGGGCATGAAAATAAAAAATCCTATTTTTTTCCCACAAAAATTATCTCTTAGTCACTAATTTTTTATTTTCCCATAGGTAACAGGAGAAATTGGACCTCAAAAGTTGTTGTCCAATTTGTCCTGAGTACGCTGATACCCCATATGTGGGGGGAACCACTGTTTGGGCGCATGGCAGAGCTCGGAATGGAAGGAGCACCATTTGACTTTTTCCAACCAAAATTGGCTGGAATTGAGATTGGACGCCATGTTGCATTTGGAGAGTCCCTGTTGTGCCTAAACAGTGGAAACCCCCCACAAGTGACCCATTTGGGAAACTAGACCCCCTAAGGAACTTATCTAGATCTTTGGTGAGCAATTTGAACCCCCAAGTGCTTCACACAAGTTTATAACGTAGAGCCGTAAAATTAAAAAATCATATTTTTTCCACAAAATTGATCTTTTCACCCCAATTTTTATTTTCCCAAGGGTAACAAGACTCCAAAAGTTATTGTGCAATTTATCCTGAGTACGCTGATACCCCATATGTGGGGGTAAACCACTGTTTGGGTGCATGGCAGAGATTGGAAGGGAAGGAGAGCCGTTTGACTTTTTCAACGCAGAATTGGCTGGATGCCATGTCGTGTTTGGACACCCCCCACAAATGACACCATTTTGGAAACTAGACCCCTCAAGGAACTTATCTAGATGTGTGGTGAGCACTTTGAATCCCAAAGTGCTTCACAGAAGTTTATAACGTACAGCCGTAAAATAAAAGATTTTTTTTTTTTTTACAAAAATGATTTTTTCGCCCCCAATATTTTATTTTCACAAGGGTAACAGGAGAAATTGGACCCCAAAAGTTGTTGTCCAATTTGTCCTGAGTACGCTGATACCCAATATGTGGGAGTAAACTACTGTATGGGCGCGTGTCGGGGCTCGGAAGGGAAGTAGTGACGTTTTGGATTGCAGACTTTGATGGAATGGTCTGGGGGCGTCATGTCGCATTTAGAGAGCCCATGATGCGCCTAAACAGTAGAAACCCCCCACAAGTGACCCCATCTTGGAAAATAGACCCCACAAGGAACTTATCTAGATGTGTGGTGAGCACTTTGAACCCCGAATTGCTTCACAGAAGTTTATAACGTACAGCCGTAAAAATAAAAAATCCTTTTTTTTTTACAAAAATGATTTTTTCGCCTCAATATTTTATTTTCACAAGGTTAACAAGAGAAATTGGACCCCAAAAATGCTTTTTTTTTTTTACAAAAATGATTTTTCGCCCTCAATATTTTATTTTCACAAGGTTAACAAGAGAAATTGGACCCCAAAAGTTGTTGTCCAATTTGTCCTGAGTACGCTGATACCCAATATGTGGGAGTAAACTGCTGTATGGGCGCACGTCGGGGCTCGGAAGGGAAGTAGTGACGTTTTGGATTGCAGACTTTGATGGAATGGTCTGGAGAGCCCCTGATGCGCCTAAACAGTGGAAACCCCCCACAAGTGACCCCATTTTGGAAAATAGACCCCACAAGGAACTTATCTAGATGTGTGGTAAGCACTTTGAACCCGAATTGCTTCACAGAAGTTTATAACGTACAGCCGTAAAAATAAAAAAATGCTTTTTTTTTTTTTTACAAAAATGATTTTTTTCGCCCCCAATATTTTATTTTCAAGGTTAACAGGAGAAATTGGACCCAAAATAAAAAATCCTTTTTTTTTTTACAAAAATGATTTTTCGCCCTCATATTTATTTTCACAAGGTTAACAAGAGAAATTGGACCCCAAAAGTTGTTGTCCAATTTGTCCTGAGTACGCTGATACCCAATATGTGGGAGTAAACTGCTGTATGGGCGCACGTCGGGGCTCGGAAGGGAAGTAGTGACGTTTTGGATTGCAGACTTTGATGGAATGGTCTGGGGGCGTCATGTCGCATTTGGAGAGCCCCTGATGCGCCTAAACAGTGGAAACCCCCCACAAGTGACCCCATTTGGAAAATAGACCCCACAAGGAACTTATCTAGATGTGTGGTGAGCACTTTGAACCCCGAATTGCTTCACAGAAGTTTATAACGTACAGCCGTAAAAATAAAAAATCCTTTTTTTTTTTACAAAAATGATTTTTTCGCCCCCAATATTTTATTTTCACAAGGTTAACAGGAGAAATTGGACCCCAAAAGTTGTTGTCCAATTTGTCCTGAGTACGCTGATACCCAATATGTGGGAGAAAACTACTGTATGGGTGCACTTCTGGGCTCGGAAGGGAAGTAGTGACGTTTTGGATTGCAGACTTTGATGGAATGGTCTGGGGGCGTCATGTCGCATTTGGAGAGCCCCTGATGCGCCTAAACAGTGGAAACCCCCACAAGTGACCCCATTTTGGAAAATAGACCCCACAAGGAACTTATCTAGATGTGTGGTGAGCACTTTGAACCCCGAATTGCTTCACAGAAGTTTATAACGTACAGCCGTAAAAATAAAAAATGCTTTTTTTTTTTTTTTACAAAAATGATTTTTTTCGCCCCCAATATTTTATTTTCACAAGGTTAACAGGAGAAATTGGACCCCAAAATTTGTTGTCCAATTTGTCCTGAGTACGCTGATACCCAATATGTGGGAGAAAACTACTGTATGGGTGCACGTCTGGGCTTGGAAGGGAAGTAGTGACGTTTTGGATTGCAGACTTTGATGGAATTGTCTGGGGGCATCATGTCGCATTTGGAGAGCCCCTGATGCGCCTAAACAGTGGAAACCCCCCACAAGTGACCCCATTTTGGAAAATAGACCCCACAAGGAACTTATCTAGAAGTGTGGTGAGCGCTATGAAGCCCCAAGTGCTTCACAGAAAATTTATAATACACTGTAAACAAAAATTTTTTTTTACAAATGATTTGTCGCCCCAGTTTTTTATTCCAAGGTAACAGAAGAAATAGAAAATGCACAATAACACTTGGGTCCAGAGTACGTGATACCTATGCGGGGTAAACTACTGTTGGCGCATGGCAGAGCTCAGAAGTGAAGGAGCACCGTTTGACTTTTTCAACGCAGAATTGGCTGGAATTGAGATCAGACGCCATGTCACATTTGGAGAGCCCCTGATGTGCCTAAACAGTGGAAACCACCTAATTCTAACTCCAACCCTAACCCCAACACACCCCTAACCCTAGTCCCAACCCTAACCACAAACCTAACCCTAACCCTAATCCTAACTTTAGCGCCATCCCTAACCCTAACTTTAGCCGCAACCCTAACCTTAACCATAACCCTAATGGGAAAATGGAAATAAATACATTTTTTTAATTTTATTATTTTTCCCTAACTAAGGTGTGATAAAGGGGGGTTTGATTTACTATTTATAGCGGGTTTTTGTGATTGGCAGCTGTCACGCTAAAAGACGCTTTTTATTGCAAAAAGTAGTTTTTTGCATCACCACATCTTGAGAGCTATAATTTTTGCATATTTTGGCCCACAGAGTCATGTGAGGTCTTATTTTTTGCGGAACGAGGTGACGTTTTTATTGGTACCATTTATGACCATGTGACATTTTTTGATCGCTTTTTATTTCGATTTTTGGGAAGTTAGAATGAACAAAAATCAGCAATTCATGAATTTCTTTTGGGGGAGGCGTTTATACCGTTCCGCGCGTGGTAAAATTGATAAAGCAGTTTTATTCTTCGGGTCAGTTCGATTATGGCGATATCTCATTTATATCATTTTTTTATGTTTTGGTGCTTTTATAGAATAAAAACAATTTTATATAAAAAATCATTATTTTTGCATCGCTTTATTCTGCGAGCTATAACTTTTTTATTTTTTCGCTGATGATGCTGTATGATGGCTTGTTTTTTGCAGGACAAGATGACGTTTTCAGTGGTACCACGTTTATTTATATCGGTCTTTTTGATCGCGTGTTATTCCACTTTTTGTTCGGCAGTATGATGATAAAGCATTGATTTTTCGCTTAGTTTTTTTTTTTTTAAGGGGTTCACTAAAGGGGTTAACTAGTGGGACAGTTTTATAGGGGGGGTCGTTACGCAATACCAAATATGTGTACTTTTATTGTTTTGTTTTTTTTATTTACAGGAAGAAATGAATTTATTGAGGAATATTTTTTTTTTTTTTTATGATTTTTTTTATTTTTTTTTTTTTACATTTTTACTTTGTCCCAGGGTGGGACATCACTGTATTTTATCAGATCGCTGGTGTAACAGTGTGCACAGCACTCTGTTCACACCAGCGATCGCTCTGGCATCGCTGCAGGCTTCCTCAGCGCCTGCTCTCAGCAGGCACTGAGGAAGCCGCCTCCCTGCAGGACCCCGGCGCCATCTTGGATCCGGGGACCTGGAGGGAGGACGGACCCTCGGAACAGCGCGACACATCGCGCTGCTCTGAGGGTCTCAGGGGAGCGCGCAGGGAGCCCCGACCCTGCGCGATCCTCCCCTGTGCCCCGGGTACACCGCGATCATGTTTGATCGCGGTGTGCCAGGGGTTAATGTGCCGGGAGCGGTCATAGTGCCGGGTGTCAGCTATGATAATCAGCTGACACCCGGCGGCGATCAGCTGCGCTCCCCTCGGGAGCGCAGCTGATCACCCTGGACGTAATATTCCGTCCATGGGAATTAAGTACCAGGTCACATGGACGGAATATTACGTCCAATGGGATTAAGGGGTTAATGAGCGGTACCACCAGTGGTCCGCGCGCTCATACAGGAAGATGTCGGCGCTGGAACATCGGAGCTGCAGGCAGCAGGAGGAGGTGAGTATGATGAGGGGGGAGGGAGGGAAGCAAGGGGAGGGCCGGCCCCGGACCTAAAAAAAAAAATAAATCATACTCAGGTGCCGCCCACCCCGCAGAGTCCCGCCCTAGGCATGTGCCCTCGAGTGCCTAGTGGCAAATACGGCCCTGTCTGTGTCCTGTCCTCCCATCACATGAAAATAGTGTCCATTACTCTGCATACCTGTGGCTTCACTTTCTATGCCGTCACGGTCCTCTATGCACTGCTGAAGGCTCCCTATAGACGGATCTGCATGAATAGAGACACAGTCCATTTCAACTTTCAAAAGAACAACTTTACTGGTGCCTTTACGCAGCACATCCATAATCTTCACAGCATTAACCACATGTTCCACACTGCACATTTCTTTCTTTTTTCCTGTACTTCTCTCACTGTCACACAGCACATACCCGGGTCGGACCATCTCATATGGTTCCTCAGCGTCCTCCCTGTTCAGCTCTGCTACGGTTAGACATTCCCTAGTATGTTCCGCTCCAGACATGAGAGCATCAGCCTCCAAAGTCAGTTGCCACATGGCGAGCGACCTGCCCTACTGTACTGTCTCCTGCGGTGACACATAGTCCTCCCGGTCCAAACTCACTACATCTGGGAGTTCCTTCAGCCGTTTCGCCTCGGATCTGAGGGTGTCAGGCCATGCGATAAGTTGCCACATTATGGAGCCACCTGCATCCCCGTGCTGCCACTGTTTCTGCCTTAAGCTTCTGTTCCAAGTCTGCTGTAGTCCCTTGCTGTACTGGTCTGCTGCTGTTCTGGCCTGGTGCTGTGGATGACTCGGTTTCACCCTTAAACGTTGAGCGGTCACTGCTATAATTCCAGGCACTTAAGCAGGCAGCTTGGGCTTCGTGGCCCTACTGGACTGTTAGAGGAAGTCCCTCCTCTCTTAGCTGCAGCTGACCCCTCTTATGTTTAACTATTTTCTAACTGGTTTCACTATACTATATTACATGTACTATAATGCCCCATCTAGTGGACAGAAATGAATACTACGCTTTCCCTATTTCACAAATACACACATTACCAAATATATACATTACATTATATACATATCAGCATTGTTAAATATTCACAGTAACAGTATGGGAAAGCAACGTACACAGACATCACATTAGTTATAACAGTATCAACACACGGGAAGGGAGTGGAGTATTACACGGTCCCGGTAACCCCCTTACAATATAGCCATGTGAGAGTTTATTTTTTGGAAGACAGCATGAGATCACAAATTATTCTTTCTTTACGCTAAAACATTGTTTAGAAACAGGCAGTGAAATGTTTTGCCTCACAGAAAGAATCAGCTGTGATCCAGTGCTGTCCTGTCTGTATACTCTTTTGTTTCCTTTCCTTCAGCTGTGGTATGATCAGACCATGTTCCTATACAGTCAGACACGGCCATTACCAGTACACAGCAGGGGCACATTTATAAGATTATTTCAGCACAGGAACATTTTTTTTAACACATTCAATTGTGGAACTGATTTTTATTCCAAGATCTACTGATTAAGTGCACAGTCAGATGGCCTTATTATTTGTGCAAGGATCACATCGCAATCCTCGGACTGGATGTCGGCTCTCCTGACCTGAGCGTGGCAGCATGTGTTATTCAGCTGTCATGCTCAAGAGAGTCGGCGGCCAGTCTGAGGATTGCGATGTGATCCTTGTGCAAGTAATACAGCTGTCTGAATGTGCCCTAAAATGTACTTTGTTCATGGGGAAAACCCCTGTGAGATAACTATATGGGAAAAGTCATCAAGATGGCACACTATTTGTATAGTTGTGCTTTGATACATCCATATGTCCAGTTTTCACAGATTTATCGCTTTTCTTGGTTTTCAGCACCAAACATTACTAGACAGTATGTTACACTTTTGATTTCTTCTCCTTTGCATTTGTAACTGTCTTCTGAGCAAATTGTATTAAAACCTTTAACTACAGGGAATGTAACAACTATAAGCCAATAGCACTAAGCACGAGGCTCAACTGTAATGAAAAACATTCCCTACGTGAGTTATTTTGCTAAATATCAGCACAATGCTTTTAGAAGCTAAGGAATTCTGCAGCCCATTAACCTTGTGTTATGTCACGCTTCCATATAAAGTCAAGTAGCCAACTTTTATCAAAAAATAGCACATTTTATTTCAAACCATTTTCTAAACAAGATTACCATTTAACAAAATTGATATGTAATTTACAAATATTATTGTTTTACTAAAGACATAAAACACATACACAAAGTGATAAATTGCCCCGTCGAGCACATCATGGTATTGCTACAATACAATTCTATAGGGACCAGGTAAAGCTAAATTCCGTCTTTAAGAAACTAAACATGTACATGAATGGTAGTGAGTGGACTCTGCAACTCAGTTACCTAGCAAATGAATTCCTAATTTCAAAATAAAAAGGAATATAATAATAAATCTCAGGGTTATTGAATAGGTGTCAACGGCTCCCTTCTGGTTTACAATATTTCAGAGAGTTTTTCATCTCTTAATTTTTTTTCTATCACTGTATATAAATAAAAATCACTCAATGAATTATAAAATAAAATCCTAAAATCCTCTATATAGAATAATGCTTAAAGGAGAATTATACCTGAAATATATGTTTGTGTAAACCTTTATGAGTGATGCGCTAACGAAAAGGCTTCATTCAGACCTCCAATATTCATAGTGCAAGGTGCAGTTCACAAGTCCATTTTTTATGTTCACATGTCTGTTTTTGAGTCCCCCATTGTTCACAATGCCCGCTGAATTTATCGGACCAGCCTTATCCATAAATTGCAGAACGTGACCGATTCCATGTACCAGTCCACATAGTGGATGGGTGCAGGAAACATTAGTCTAACGCATGCTGCAACTTCTTTTCACAAGGACCCCAGGTACCCCAGGTACATGCGAAAATAAGCTCCTGTGCAAAACAGATGGAGAAAAATAACTTATATTTGAATATAACCAAACAAGTCTATGCATCCATGGAAATCAGAGAGAACCCAACATGCCATCCGTGTGCTGTCCATTTTTTATCATTGTAGGAGAAGTTTTGCACATTTCTTTTCAGAGTATAAGAAAATCTCCAAAAGTAGACATAGACACATAGACCAAACACTAATGAAAATCATTGCGTTCTTTTCCCGTACAATAAAAAAATGGATGTCTGAATAAGGTCTAATTTTCTTATATCATTTACAACTTGAAAGCAAATGGCATAAAATGCAGCATCAACTTTTCTTATTAGGTTTCATACATGTCCCCTAATGTGGTTCAGCCAGAATGTATTTCCCCGCACTGAGCTATACAGGCATATTTGTCATTGCTACAATACATTGCACAAAATAATCTAATTTAGTCATTTCCTATTACTTTTCAGAGGAGCGAGCTACATAGATGACACCGGTAGATGTCAATGTCTTTCAGGCAACTTCAAGTATATTGAAAAATAATAAAGAGGACATATAAAGGCTAAAAATATCGCGGTGCAGCCTCAATCTAGCCTCCATATGACAGAAGGAGTGGCCTTATTTAGAAAGCTCAATTTAAAATAACCTAAAGGGACATTCTGATTTATTACAAAGGATCCTTAGGGTCAGCTGAAGAAGTGAACAGCTACAAAGAGCATCTCCCTCAGGAGGACTCAGCATGTCAGTGTATTGCACAAAACACCATTGATGTCAGTGGGTATCTTGTAATACATAATCTTGCCTCTGGGGGCAGCATGGTAGTTGTGCACTTATTCTAGGTCTCCCTGAAGAATACAGCTGATCGCTTGTGATCAGTATATTTTTGAGGGACTGATTTAACAAAATTGCATTGTCCAAAGCTAACAACCTCAGTAAACGTCTACCACTTATTACTTTTGTGACTTTTTTTAGATGTACTTCTAAATAAATAACTTTAGTTTAAATGATATTAACATGTTCTGATAGGGCCCCGTCTCACATAACAACACACCAGCGATCCGACAACGATCAGGATCGCTAGTGTGTCGCTACGTGATCGCTGCTCAGGCAGCGATCAGGACAGCTACACTGCGGGTAACGTCGCCTAATTACCCGTGTACTGATACGCCCCATCGAGTGTACAGTATGGTTCACCAGCCCCGCCTGAATCAGAGTGACCTGGTAACCTCAGAGTACACTCTGGGTTTCCAGGCACAGCCCCGCGCCTGGAAACACGATGTGTACCTTGGTTACCAGCTCCCCTGCAGCAGCGCGCTGGTATCCAACATACACATCGGGTTTCCAGGCACAGCCCCGCGCCTGGAAACCCGATGTGTACCTTGGTTACCAGCTGATCACTGGTCTCCCGCCTGCCACACGCAGCGATGCGTGTTGGCCAGCGGGAGACCAGCGATCCAAAAAAAGTCCAGGCATTTCTGACACGACCAGCATTTCACAGCAGGGGCCTGATCGCTGGTAAGTGTCAGACATAGCGAGATCGCTGCTGAGATTGCTGTTTAGCAGCGATCTCGGTAGCGATCTCGCTATGTGAGACGTGGCCTATATCACCACTGAATATTTAGGGATGTATCCCTAGAGTCAATAAACCAAGCTTGCAGTTCTTCAGTCACAGCCCACCAGATGTGGCTTTGGGTTGAGACATCACAAAAGCACCAAAAGTGCACTGCTGTAGTTTATTTCGTCACCTAGCTGTATTGTTTGCTGCCAGTCTTAAAGTTAATGAGTTTCTTGTTCTTCGGTGTTGTAGAGGTTCCTTATTCTCTTCCCTTGGCATTGTCCTCCGTCTTTAACAATTTAGCTCACTTGCTTTATGAGACAATGGCAACAGCAACAAACAGCGGGGTTTAACCTCAGCATCCAGCCTGCATAATGTTTCCTCCAGACCGCTTTGTCACGCCAAGGGTGGTGAATATCTGAAAGTAAAGATGATGGTAGCATTTAGAGTACTTCTCTGATTTTTACCCAGCAAGGGGCTATGATTATTCCTAAATACAGCGATAACTACAAAAGTGAATATTTCTGGATAATTTTGTGTTTGCAATCAAGAGAAGACATGCTGCATGATTGGAAGATACCACGTGTGTTTCCTCTCCCAGCTATCAAAGATGAATGCCAATTACTGAAATGTCTCCAACAAATGAAAATGAAAGTCTCTAGTCTCTATTAGTAATTGAAGCTTATTTCATTTTTCTTCCTTGATGACAGATGCATCTTTTATAACATAATATGGAAAATCTTGTTTAAATCAAATTTGTCAATACCACTAACCCCTTTTAACTGCATTTATGAGCAAGCAGGTCTTTTAAATATAAATCCATGTGCACCTTTAAATATTTTTCCTGTTGCTGCATCTTGAGATATTAGTGTTTTAATTCATATTCAAATTAGATGCTCTGGGCATGAGATGACATTCTGCCTCCTGAGATTTTTTTTCCCATCTAGCAGGAGCCTCTTTTGCTTGATTGATAGCTCATTATCTGATCTCTTGCCTGGAACCTGATATAATACAGACAGTGAGCTATCAATCAAGATAAAGAGGCTGCTGATGGGCAGGAAAACAACCTGGGGAAGTGAAGGTACAGAAAGTGCTCTGTCATACCCATAGCACTTAACACCTCATTTGCATATGAATGAAATTTCTTAGGAATGCAGCAGCAGATAGAAGAAATAAATGTGTAGATGGATTTACATTTCAAAGACCTGCATGAAGTTTGGTAGATGAGGGGTTGATGTTACTGACAGATTCCCTTTCAAGGCAAATTTCAGTAATATATGCATTCTAATATCCAAAGGACAGGTTCGCAGACAATATTTTTGCATTTCCTTATTTCCCATTTTTTTTAAATTCAAGATAGTAAGAGTCAGGAAATGATATAATGATTTTTGTTTTAAAGTAGTAAATAACATTTATGGTTAAATGAATGAAGGGCTGAAAATTAAATTCCCATTACACAACTCTGTAGAATTGGACCTAACTGTAATAATGAACACAGTGCTCATAGAAATCTGTTGGCCTATGGATTACTATTGGAAGTCTCATTGGTTCCATGCCATACCATGGAAATATTGTTCCTTAGAAATATTCCTTCTAGGGTATAATAGGGTCTTTTTGGAGATACCACATACGGACATACAATCTCTGAGCAGGAAAGTGCTTAAGGTATGACGGTAATGTATTCAGACTGGCAGCATACCAGAACTACTGGCTGCCAATCTAGGGAAGCATAAGAAGCAATGAAATCCACAAAATTGCACACGTTTGTTGGTGTATACAGCACAATGCTGACAGAGAGATATTCCTACCAGAGAAAAATCTGAAATTTGGATCATGCTAAAGACTGCATAGCATGCTGCTGTAGGCAATCTATCTTTCAAACTCTACTAAGGGGTGATGTCACTGTCCTGCACTGCCCCGATGACTCAGAGAGAGGCATTAAACAGTCATTACATCATGATTAAAAGATTTTTTGTGTAGTCGCACTTCCAAGTACAGTGGTTTGCGGAAGTATTCACCCCCTTGGCATTTTTCGTGTTTTGCTACCTCGCAACCTGGAATTTCACTGTTTTTTTGAGAGTTTGCATCAGTTCATGTAAAGAACATGCCTACTACAACTGTGAACATTTAGTTTTCTTTTTATTGTGAAGCAAACAACAAATAGGACAAAATAACTAAAAAAATTTAAATATTTAAATACAGGTTGTATTGTAACAAAATAGGTTAAAAGTCAAGGAGGTGAATACTTTTACAAGCCATTGCACAGTTTTAATGCTATTTACCTGCAGATTTACCTTATATATGTAGGTAAATATAATTTCTGATGATGACAGGTTCCCTTTATGTTTCTCCTCTTATAGGCATGGTATTACTATCAATAGCTAGGGTCAGCTCTTCTGAAGTTAATGGATCATGAAAGGATTGCTCTTCTGGAAATGTGGGAAAAGCAATGTGAGCTAGGAAGTGAGTTATATCTGTTGTATCGTGGAAGTCCTTGTAGTAATCACATGGGCTGTCCAAAATATTGGCAGTATAGGTCACAAATTCTGCCTAATTATCCTGCAATTTGTATATCCAGCATTCCAGGCGAGGCTAAGAAACACGCCACTAAAATCCAGTGCATGAACCAGGTCCAGAAGTGTTAGTGTACATACTGCCTGGCTGGGTTATTCATCGAATATCTCTTTTTTAAACTGCAGTTCTGCAATGTGTCATGCTGCATGGTATTAACTGATAGCAATTGTCACAGAATAATGAGAGAAAATTGCAATGTGCCTGCCTGAGGTTGTTCAAAGGCCTTAATTAACTGTATCAAAGACGTCTTTTGTGGGAGCATAAATGCGTTGCTTTGACAAACACGTTGTTGAGTTTTTCCGCCAAGCTTATTTGATGTGTTTTATGTAAGTGTCCTCATGAGGCACATGGCAGCATTTAAAATCTAAACAACTACATATGTAGTTCTGTGTCAGACATGAAAAAACATTTCAAACAATCTATCCACATGGTTAATGGTTATGATTGAAAAGTTGTAAAAATCTGAACTCCATTTATATATAGGTGCACTAAGATACCAGATGCTGAATAATATAAATAATATGTATAAGCACATTGTATAAGCACAGTGACTAATACATTGTGTGCACTGAGAATCACCAAGGTAGTCACTAATATATAAGCATGTGCTATAAATCATCAAGGTAGTCAGTAATATATATAGGGTACCCTATAAATCATACAGTGACTAATATATAAGGATGCGCTATGAATCATCAAGGTAGTCATTAATATATATGGGTGCACTATGAATCATTAACGTAGTCACTAATATATATGGGTGCATTATGAATCATTAACATAGTCACTTATATATATGGGTGCACTATGAATCATCAAGGTAGTCATGAATATATATAAGTGCACTATGGATGATCCATGAGCGCATTAGGGTTAATCACAGTTTACTGTATTGTTGGAGATTAGTGATGTAATATATGATCTGGCCAGTATAGGGCAGCATCAAGAGGCCGGAGTTCGAGCACAGGGTTTTTTGGTGATTGGTGGGCGGTTGGGAGGAGTTGAAGGAGAGTCCGGATGGAAGGGAAGCTTCAGATCCTTACAGAACGCCTGGATAGGGCAGGGTGACTCGGGATCTGTTGTTGGTGACCTTGGGATGTGTTGTTTTCTTGACATGAGCCGACTCGGTGAGGAAAACCTAGTACACAGAATCTTGGGCTAGGCCACATGAGGTCTTATCTCTAAGGAGTTAGTGAAGCCCTGCGTTGGAGAAATCAGCATTCCCTAAGAGATTTAAGATGGCGTTTCTATTGCTAAGGACTTAGGGAAGCTCTGCTTTCGAGAGATCGGCATTCCCTATCACTAATCAAGACTGCGTTTCTGATTATTCGGGACTCAGCCAGCAAGAACCAGTCTACTTCAGTTTCAGGATGTACCGGTACCATATTGTATCTGAATATATATGTGTATATATAAATAGCCTTATAGAGGTTCAGTTATTTAGGAGAAAAGGTCTCTTCTTTAAGAGACACTTTGAAAATTGCTCAGAGTATGAGATTACTAAAGTAGTGACACAATGCTGTCGTTTTATTGATTTATACACAGAAAGTGTTAAACGTGTTGTATTTTGCTCGCATATAACTGTTAACTCTGATTAAGTTTACCTGTGTCTACTCTTAGTCGGTGTTACTGAGAGTAGCTGCTGTCATTGTCATCTTTTCCTTTGTTTTATAAACTGGTTACTAAATATTCATACTACTAGATGGAGGCCCGATGCTATTGCATCGGGAGGGCGGTAATGTCAAGATGGGGCAGGCTTTGCAGCGTTGAGAATCTCTCCCCTCATGTGCTCACTCACCTTTCCACTCTCTCTTTCCCCATGTGCTGACTTCTCCCGTCTGTGCTATCTTCTTTGACCTGTCTACCCCATGTGCTATCCCCCTTGTCTGCTGTCTCTCTCCTTCCTGTGCTGTGTTCTCCCCTCATGTGCTATCCCGTTTGAGCTGTCTCCCCCCTGTTGTCACGGGTGTGTCGTGGCGGAGATCGTCGCGATTACACACCCTGACTTCGCACAGCTGAGTTTCTGGTGCTGGGTATTTTTCGGCACTGAGGGAGTTAATTCTTTCTCTCTCGGTGCTGGACTGACCAGCCTCGCCCAGCTGCGATTGATGTTTTGTTAATTAGCTTCCTTCATATACCTGCTGGTCTGCTGGGGAAGTTGCCGGTGAAAGCATTCATTCAGACCAGCAGAGCGGATCGTTTCTGAGAAGACTTAAGCTAAGAGTGCCTGTTGTGGTTTTTCCTCTCCTCGCTTATTGTTTATCTCCTTAACCTTTTGTGTTCCTCTGTAGTGGAAGTGTTGTATGCAAGGCTGTGTTTTCTTTACCCCTTGTCTGTCTCGTTTGTCTTAAGGTACTGCCACACTACACAATCCCGCTAACGATCTCGTTAGCGTCGCATACTAATGAGATCGCTAGCGGGATTGTTTCTATATCGCTAGTGTCGGCCACATTTAGCGATATCGTTAAGGACGCTATCGCGGTTAGCGATCTCCTTAACGACTTTAGCGGTACAAAAGTACCGCTAAATCGCTAAAAAAGGTGCCACACTTAGCGATATATACTTACCCAGCAGGGCGCCAGCGACGAAAATAGGGTCCGGAACGATTCCAGCGACGAACGAGATCACAGCAGGAAGCTCGTCGCTGGCAGATGCCGCACACAACAACATCGCTAACGGGATCGCTAAATAGTGACGTTTTTTAGCGATCCCGTTAGCGATGTTGTTTAGTGTGGCATACCCTTTAGACTGTGTGTAAGCTGTGACCTGCCCATTCCCTGTGGTGGTAATCAGGGTCCTTCTCAGGACTAGATTACAGTGGTCAGGGATCTACAGGAGACAGGGTTACGCTGGCGGCCTGGACCTCTGTACCATTAACAGTACCTCCAGGTAGAGGGACTAGTCAGGACCCCAGTTCAGGGTCAGCATGGACCCCGGTCCACCTCTATCCAGAGACAGTGTGACACGTACACAGTATTGACCCACAATACATAGGATATTATGTCAGGTAAGACATTGCTGGCAGATACTATGTATTCATGTTGATTTTCTCTATTATATGAAATTTAGAATGATGTCACATTAGACATAGGTTACTATCATTAATATATCTGTTATACGTCGTGACATTTTCACCGGCCACTCTAAAGATTCTCCCCAGCCACCATGGATCCAGTAGCCCATTTAGCTCAGCAGTTGCAGAGTTTGTCCATGGAGCTGACGGACGTTAAATCAAAGGTTTTGTACCCCGGGAGCAAACCAGATCTGAACCTAAAGTAGCTCTCCCGGACAGGTTCACTGGTGGGCGGGACAAGTTTTTTACTTTCCGGGAAGCATGTAAATTGTATTTTCGGCTGCGGCCGCATTCGTCGGGGAGTGAGGATCAGAGGGTGGGAATTGTCATCTCGCTCTTACAAGGGGACCCTCAATCCTGGGCGTTCTCTCTCCCCCCGGGCTCCCCGGCTCTCCAGTCAGTGGACCGATTTTTTACAGCCCTGGGTCTGGTATATGATGACCCGGATCGGGTCTCCCTTGCTGAAATGAAGTTACGTAGGATACAACAGGGAGATCGTCCGGCGGAGGAATTTTCTTCAGAATTCCGTAGGTGGGCCACGGATACTCAGTGAATGACCCGGCTCTTAAGAGCCAGTTTTGTCAAGGTTTATCTGACAAATTAAAAGATGTGTTGGCTCAGTATGATTCTCCCCCGTCACTGGAGGCCGCTATGGCTCTTGCAATTCGCATTGATAGACGGCTTCGGGAGAGGTGTGGGGTAACTCCGCCCCCTGTGATGACTCCACCTCCTTCTAAAGTCCCTAATATTGAGGTTCCCCTGGTTTGTTCCGAGGAACCTATGCAGTTGGGAGGGACATCATTCCGAGGGAGGGGATCGGCGGTGCGCCGCAAAACAAGAAGGTGTTTCTTCTGCGGGAGAAAGGGACATTTTATTGAGGGGTGTCCATCCCGTACTGTACTGAGCAAGAAGTCGCCGGAAAACTATTAATCCCAGGTTGTGTGGTGGACGACAATCTGGGAGTATGTATTTCGTCCCCAAGTCCGTCTCAGTTTCTCGTACCAGCGGAGGTGGTGGTAGGTACGAGAACTGAGAGGATTTCTGTTCTTCTGGATAGTGGGGCCGCGGCTAATCTGGTGGACGCTCGGTTTGCCCAGGTGCAAGGTATGCAACTGAGTGTATTGGCCAAACCTATCCCTATATTCTCTATTGACGCCAGGCCTCTCGGTCAAGGTAGCTTTGTGCAAGCCGTGCATAACATAGACCTTCGAGTGGGGGCAATACATAAAGAACTATTGTCTTGTTATGTGTTGGAGGGCCTTCCCACTCCTATTGTGTTGGGACTTCCTTGGTTAACTAAACATAACCCAGTTATTAATTGGCAATCCAGAGAGATAAGCCAGTGGGGTGAATTTTGCAATAGTAACTGCATGAACACGGTCATCGGTACGGTCGTGCCTAGAACCTTACCTCCTTTTCTGGAGGACTTTGAGGATGTGTTTTCAGAGGAAGGGTGTCAAGAATTACCTCCTCATCGCGCATATGACTGTGCTATAAAATTGCTTCCTGATGCTAAGTTACCAAAATCTAGGTTATATAACCTTTCTGGTCCTGAGAGGCAAGCTATGAAGGATTATATTTCGGAAAGTCTGGCCAAGGGGCATATTAGACCTTCATCTTCTCCAGTGGCCGCGGGGTTCTTCTTTGTGAAGAAAAAAGATGGAGGCCTACGCCCTTGCCTGGATTTCCGTGAGCTTAATCGGATTATGGTCCGAGATCCGTATCCGCTCCCGCTTATTCCTGATCTCTTCAATCAGATTGTGGGCGCCAAATGGTTCTCTAAGTTGGATCTCAGGGGGGCGTGGAAGACGGCGTTTAACACTCCGGAGGGACATTATGAGAACCTTGTCATGCCTTTCGGTCTGACTACTGCCCCGGCGGTGTTTCAACATTTTGTTAATGACATCTTTCGCCACCTAGTGGGACAGTTTGTTGTCATTTATCTAGATGACATCTTAATTTACTCGCCGGATCTTTTGTCTCATCAGGAGCATGTGAGACAAGTGTTGCAGATCTTGCGAGACAATAAACTGTACGCCAAATGGGAGAAGTGTGTATTCGCCGTACAAGAACTTCAGTTTTTAGGATTCCTGGTGTCAGCCTCCGGTTTCCGTATGGACCCTGGGAAAGTGAAGGCTGTGCTTGAATGGGATCGGCCAGAGGATCTTAAAGCACTGCAGCGTTTCCTGGGGTTTGCTAACTACTACCGGAAATTTATTCGTAATTTCTCATCCGTTGTCAAACCTCTCACTGACATGACAAAAAAAGGGACGGATTTTTCTAGGTGGTCTGACAAAGCTTGTCAAGCATTTTCCTCCTTGAAAAAATGTTTTGCTTCAGCACCCATACTCATCCAACCTGATGCATCACAACCGTTCATTGTGGAGGTAGACGCATCTGACGTAGGACTGGGTGCGGTATTATCTCAAGGTCCGTCCCCTGGTAAATGGCATCCGTGCGCTTTCTTCTCTAAAAAATTGTCGTCCGCCGAGAGGAATTATGATGTCAGCAATAGGGAACTCTTGGCCATTAAGTTGGCTTTTGAAGAGTGGCGTCACTTTTTGGAGGGGGCAGTCCACCCGGTCACCGTCATTACTGATCACAAGAACCTGCTGTATTTAGAGTCTGCAAAACGTCTGAATTCCAGACAAGCTAGATGGTCGTTGTTTTTTACCAGGTTTAATTTTGTCGTCACATATCGTCCTGGGTCAAAAAATGTAAAGGCTGATGCCTTATCTCGTAGTTTCCCGGGGGCCGGGAAGACGGATGACCCGGTTCCTATTCTTCAGGAGGGAGTTGTGGTGTCGGCTGTATGCTCTGAGCTTGAGGAGGAGGTATTGGAGGCTCAGGGGGACGCCCCTGTAGGACCTCCAGGGAAACTGTTTGTTCCAGATCAGTTAAGACAAAAGGTTATCGAGGCACATCATAATTCTGCTTTGGCAGGACACCCAGGGAGTAAAGCAACTGTAGATCTCGTTTCTCGCCGGTTTTGGTGGCCTAACTTAAATAAAGAGGTGGTAACTTTTGTCGCGTCCTGTGGGGTATGTGCGCGCTCTAAGACCCCACATACCCGTCCGTCTGGGGCCCTTTTACCGTTGAAAATCCCGGAACGTCCATGGACCCATCTGTCTATGGACTTCATTACGGACCTTCCTCCGTCTTCAGGTAAAACTGTCATACTAGTTGTAGTTGACAGGTTCAGCAAAATGGCACATTTTATTGCTCTTCCTGCTTTCCTAATGCTAAAACTCTGGCGCAGATGTTCATTGGGGAGATTGTGAGACTTCACGGGTTGCCTTCCGATGTGGTGTCGGATCGGGGGTCTCAGTTTGTGTCCAAATTCTGGAAGGCATTTTGTTCTCGTCGGGGGATGCAGTTGTCATTTTCTTCGGCTTTTCATCCACAGACCAATGGTCAGACAGAGCGTCTGAATCAGAGCTTAGAGACATATCTCCGGTGTTTTGTCTCAGAGAACCAAGAGGACTGGTCTTCTTTCTTGCCTCTGGCAGAGTTCGCTCTTAACAATAGGCGGAGCGAGTCCACTGGTAAGTCCCCGTTTTTTGGGCATATGGTTTTCACCCCCAGTTTTGTACTTTCAATGGGGGGGGCTCTTCTGGGGTTCCTGAGGAGGAACGATTTTCATCGTCACTTGCTTCAGTGTGGAGAGGAGTGCTTAATAATCTGAGCACTATGGGGAACCGATACAAACGTATGGCTGATAGGAGGAGAGTGTCTGGTCCGGACCTAAGTGTGAACGATCTGGTATGGTTGTCTACCAAGAATATAAAACTTAAGGTTCCCTCCTGGAAACTGGGTCCCAGGTTCATCGGGCCATACAGGATCAGTTCAATAGTTAATCCGGTGGCTTTCCATCTTGACCTCCCTCCTACATTTAAAATCCATAATGTGTTCCACAAATCGTTGCTTAAGAGGTACGTGGCACCAGTTATACCGTCACATCTACCTCCTCCTCCAGTGGTGGTCAATGGTAATTTGGAGTTTCAGGTATCGAAGATCATTGACTCACGTCTGAATCGCCGGTCCCTTCAGTACCTTGTTCATTGGAGGGGGTATGGTCCTGAGGAGAGGATGTGGGTTTCTGTGTCGGATATTAACGCAGACCGTTTGGTTCGGGCCTTCCACACTACTCACCCAGATAGACCAGGCCCTGAGGGTCCAGAGGCCCCTCGTAGAAGGGGGGGTACTGTCACGGGTGTGTCGTGGCGGAGATCGTCGCGATTACACACCCTGACTTCGCACAGCTGAGTTTCTGGTGCTGGGTGTTTTTCGGCACTGAGGGAGTTAATTCTTTCTCTCTCGGTGCTGGACTGACCAGCCTCGCCCAGCTGCGATTGATGTTTTGTTAATTAGCTTCCTTCATATACCTGCTGGTCTGCTGGGAAGTTGCCGGTGAAAGCATTCATTCAGACCAGCAGAGCGGATCGTTTCTGAGAAGACTTAAGCTAAGAGTGCCTGTTGTGGTTTTTCCTCTCCTCGCTTATTGTTTATCTCCTTAACCTTTTGTGTTCCTCTGTAGTGGAAGTGTTGTATGCAAGGCTGTGTTTTCTTTACCCCTTGTCTGTCTCGTTTGTCTTAGACTGTGTGTAAGCTTTGACCTGCCCATTCCCTGTGGTGGTAATCAGGGTCCTTCTCAGGACTAGATTACAGTGGTCAGGGATCTACAGGAGACAGGGTTACGCTGGCGGCCTGGACCTCTGTACCATTAACAGTACCTCCAGGTAGAGGGACTAGTCAGGACCCCAGTTCAGGGTCAGCATAGACCCCGGTCCACCTCTATCCAGAGACAGCGTGACACGTACACAGTATTGACCCACAATACATAGGATATTATGTCAGGTAAGACATTGCTGGCAGATACTATGTATTCATGTTGATTTTCTCTATTATATGAAAGTTAGAATGAAGTCACATTAGATATAGGTTACTATCATTGAATATATCTGTTATACGTCGTGACACCTGTGCTATGTCTCTCTCACCCCTCTGCGCTTTCTCTCTCCCCATCTGCTGTCTTCTCATCTCATGTGATCTCTTCTTTGACCTGTGTACCCCATGTGCTATCCCCCTTGTCTGCTGTCTCTCTCCTTCCTGTGCTGTGTTCTCCCCTCATGTGCTGTCCCGTTTGAGCTGTCTCCCCCCTGTGCTCTGTCTCTTTCACCATTGTGTGCTTTCTCTCTCCCCATCTGCTGTCTTCTCATCTCATGTGATCTCTTCTTTGACCTGTGTACCCCATGTGCTATCCCCCTTGTCTGCTGTCTCTCTCCTTCCTGTGCTGTGTTCTCCCCTCATGTGCTGTCCCGTTTGAGCTGTCTCCCCCCTGTGCTCTGTCTCTTTCACCACTGTGTGCTTTCTCTCTCCCCATCTGCTGTCTTCTCCTCTCATGTGAGCTCTTCTTTGACCTGTGTACCCCATGTGCTATCCCCCTTGTCTGCTGTCTCTCTCCTTCCTGTGCTGTGTTCTCCCCTCATGTGCTATCCCGTTTGAGCTGTCTCCCCCCTGTGCTATGTCTCTCTCACCCCTCTGCGCTTTCTTTCTCCCCATCTGCTGTCTTCTCCTCTCATGTGATCTCTTCTTTGACCTGTGTACCCCATGTGCTCTCCCCCTTGTCTGCTCTCTCTCCACCGCTGTGCTGTCTTTTTCCCTCATTTGTTCTCTTGTTTGATCTGTTTTCCCCCTGTGTGTCCTCTTTCCTATGTGCACTCACCACTCCCCCTGTGTTAAAATGAAAGCAAAGTAGGTAAAGGTAACATTTTATTAACATGGAAAAATGTATGTGACCGGCTTCTTCAGCCTGTAGACACGTCACGCATCTGCCGCTGGGATCAGCCGAATGATTCACTGCGCCTGCGTGGAATTCACGCAGGCGCAGTAAATCAGACCACCGATATCTTTGTGCAGACAGATAGCGGTGGTCACATTAAAACTCTGCATGCGCACCTACTGTACAAAGATGGCGGCAGTCAATCATTTGGCTGATCCCTGCAGCGGTGTGTTCGCGACAGTGTTCCGCTGGTGGTACCGTGCAAGCGGCTGCATACGGCATATACAGTGTGTGTGTGTGTGTGGTGCGACGGTGTTCCACTGGTGGCACCGCGCAAGAGGCTGATACCACCAGCCGTTTCCATATTGAGACCACCCATCACTTGGGTGTCCCAATATGGCGGTCGGTGAACTTCCACTGCTTGGAATTCTGGGATCCAGACATATCTGGATAGAACAGGATGTGAAGACATTACAAGGTAAGTATATATTAGCCTAGATGGAAGCCCGATGCTATCGCACGGGAGGGCGGTAATGTCACGATGGGGCAGGCTTTGCAGCGTTGAGAATTTCTCCCCCATGTGCTCACCCACCTATCCACTCTCTTTTCCCCCATATGCTGACTTCTCCCGTCTGTGCTCTCTTCTTTGACCTGTGTACCCCGGTGCGTACGGCATATACAGTGTATGTGTGTGTGTGTGGTGCGTACAGCGTATACAGTGTGTGTGTATGGTGTATACAGTGTGTATGTGTGGTGTGTATGGCGTATACACTGTGTGTGTGTATGTGGTGTGCTCAGCATATACAGTGTGTGTGTGTGTGTGTGGTGCGTACGGCGTATACAGTGTGTGTGTGTGGTATGTACGGCGTATACAGTGTGTGTGTGTGGTGCGACGGTGTTCCGCTGGTGGTACCACGCAAGAGGCTGGTACCACCAGCAGTTTCCATATTGAGACACCCATCACTTGGGTGTCCCAATATGGTGTTTCGGTAAACTTCCGCCGTTTGGAATTCTGGGATCGAGACACATCTGGACGGAACAGGATGTGAAGACATTACAAGGTAAGTGTACTGTATATTAGATATTATCTAATTTTTGTGTGTGTCTACTGATTGTTGCTCTACCCCTCGTCCTGTGACCGTCCCTCATCCACGTTTCAAGCAGTCTCAGACAGAAGAGGGCCCCTTTGCAAGGATAATATATGGGCCCTTTTCAATCCAGTGGCTCATCATAATGCAAAATTCCACCTGCTTTGGAGGTAGAAATGGGCCTTCTTACCTCTTGGACCCCTGTGCGGCTGCACAGGTTACACCAATAGTACATCCACCCCTGAATAGACTCCTACTCAAAATGATGTACTCCCTGATTAATCAAAGCTTTTACACCCAAAGAGTGGAGTAAAAACTTTGAAAAGTTGCAAAATTTGGGCGCAGCTCAGAGTCTTGATGAATCAGGGTCTGAGGCTACGTGCACACGTTCAGGATTCTTTGCAGAAATTTCCTGAGAAAAAACTGACTTTTTCCCAGGAAATCCGGATGCGTTTTTGCGTGTTTTTTTGCGCATTTTTACCGCGTTTTTTTCCTGAACATTCTAGGTAAATACAGTAATATAGCGGAAAATACGCAAATTTAACATGAAATTAATGAACATGCTGCGTTTTTTACCGCGATGCGTTTTTTTTTTTTTCGGAAAAAAATGCACCATGTGCACAAAAATTGCAGAATGCATTCTAATCATAGGATGCTTAATGCATGCATTTTTGAAGCGTTTTTGCCGCAAAACCGCGAAAAATCCTGAACGTGTGCACACAGCCTTAATGCTGTCATAAACTTGAAGGGTACTAAAACAAAGTATTAGTTTAAGGGTGTGCATATTTATGCAAACATATTATTTTAGTTCTTTCTTTTTCTTTTTCCTCCTGAAAACATCATGGCAACATAGGGTTACATGACTTCACATATAGGCAGTAAGATAAAATGTAAAAACCTTTTTCTCTAACTCCTATATGTATATGGTGGAGTTGATTGAGACAATGGGCATTGTTCTGTAGGGTTACTCTGACCTTGGAAAATTCTTAACGTTTAGGAGACATCATCAATAAATTCCACACATTTCTGTAACTGGTTTTCATTCTCCTGAAATCGAGAGCACTTTATCATTTAGAACCTTGTTTTCTAAGCCCAGGCTTTGCACTGACTTCTAATGAGACAAGTAACTGCTGTAATTTCAAGGTTTGTCCTGCTTGTCTTGGAAAAGAACATGCACTGCAGTTCTATTTTAAGCTCCATCTTTATTGCTGGTTACTGTGATGTGACATGCATACTGAAATACAAATAAAAGTACCAACCACACTCAACAGTGTAGCGCCGGCGTCCCTGCCCTCTGCCAGGCAGGGACGCTGTTCCCTGCGCCAGCGTCCTCTGCCAGGCAGGGACGTCGCCCCTCTTACCCACGCTCGGCGTCCTCCTTCCGCCCTGCTGGGGTCGCGCGCTCCTTCCCTGCTGCTGGACTTAGGGCGCGCGCCCGCGCGCTCCCCCACTCTTAAAGGGGCCGCGCGCATCTTTCAAAAAAGGTCCCCGGCCAATGCCGGAGGACTCCACCCTATATAAAGTACTCCCTCCTTAATGGAGGTGCCCGAGCAATGTTGTTGCACTGTTTACTCTGCTTCAGCCCTCAGGTTCTGTTACCAGTTACCTGCCTGTCTCCTGCCAGTTTGCTGTCTGCTACCTGTCCGCAAGCCTACCTGGAGGTTCGGCCGTCACCAGTGGTGACCATCGGCTATTCCAGAGAATCTCGCATGCTCACTTGGGGGCGCTCATCTGCCATCTGCCTGCAGACCTACCCGGAGGTTCGGACGTCACATGCGGTGACCATCGTCTATTCCAGAGACTCTCGCCTGCTCACTTGGGGGCGTTCATCTGCCATCTGCCTGCAGACCTACCCGGAGGTTCGGACGTCACATGCGGTGACCATCGTCTATTCCAGAGACTCTCGCCTGCTCACTTGGGGGCGTTCATCTGTCATCTGCCTGCTAGCCTACCGGGAGGCTCCACCATCTCAGGTCGTATATACCTGTCCATCCAGAGACTGCCCCGGTCACTTGCCGTGACTACCTGCCTGTCTATCCAGAGACTGCCCCGGTCACTTGCCGTGACTACCTGCCTGTCTATCCAGAGACTGCCCCGGTCACTTGCCGTGACTACCTGCCTGTCTATCCAGAGACTGCCTCGGTCACTTGCCGTGACTACCTGCCTGTCTATCCAGAGAATGCCCGGTCACTTGCCGTGACTACCTGCCTGTCTGTCCAGAGACTGCCCCGGTCACTTGCCGTGACCTCTTTCCCGTCTGTCCAAAGACTGTCCCTGTCACTTGCCGTGACTTCCTGTCCGTCTCCCCGGGCGCCACCCGCTCCTTTACAAGGAAAGCCTCCTTGTATAATAAAGCTCAGAGGTTCCGCTTCCCTGACCCGTTACAAACAGTAATGGGCCCTGGCAGATGGAATAGTAATTTCCAAAACATGTAGACTGTAGTTCAGTCCGCCGTGCCGCCTCTTTGTATGACATCACACTCAGGCGGCAAGGAACTGTGCACATACTTACAGAAAACGCTACCGGCACGTTTAATGTATTCACAGAAGAGAACCACTTGTGGACTAAATCTGGAAACAGAGATATCACCGCCGCACTACCAGAGAAACTAACACTGGAGAAGGAACGGCCATTGATAGGGTAACAAAAAATTCTCTCTGGCCCTGACTTATTAAGGCTGATTTTTTGTACCCCAGTTTTAATGAAGGGGGCACTAGAGTAAAGTGTGCCAAATTCATAAAGGAGCTTGCGCCACTTTAATAAATTTGCTGTATCTTTCAATTATTGTGGGCCGGCCCCAGAAATGTTACTCTAGTTACTCTATATTTTTGTAGTAATTTATGTTACTTTTGTAATGTAAATGATGGTGAATTTATTGGGTGCACTTTGCTACATCCCAATTTACCAAGCTCCCACTACTTTTTAATAAATTGGCAGAGTTGGATGTGGGACTGCCGTATAAATGGCAAAAGTCTCGAAATCTTTGTGAAATCCTGAGTTCCGCAAACATTTTGACACACTTCAAGCAGCTTTACGGTAGGAAACTGGCAAAAACTGCCATCCCTCTGTGTATAATAAATTGTGCTTAACATCATTAGCTGTTCACGTTGGTATATATTGGTTTGTTATCGGCACATATTAGTATACACAAGTGCCGAATTTGGGTTTTTCTGTTTCTATGATGATTCATGTGCGTTACATTATATGTGGAAAGTTAATCTTTCTTTGTTGTAGGGCATGGTTAGTACTTTTAGTGGTTTTGGATCTCCAATATACATAGTGGCATCCTATAATAACTTGAATATCTAGAATAATTACATTTCCAGCACTCACCTCTGCACATACTGGATGTATTCCTATTGTATTATCCAGTTGTTCTTTGGTGAGACCACATTTCACGGCAGCTGCAAATCCTTGTGTAATTTCTCCAGCATTAGGAGCAAGCACATGGAAACCCACCACTCGCTCCTGGAATATAACAAAGAAAAAACAATGTAGAAACATCACACATACCTAATAAATATAAAGTAATTTAAATAAATAATTAAAAAATAACAATTAATTTCTTGAAATATAATAGGATTCGGAGCTCTATGAACTGTCTGCAATTAGCGCCTTCGCTCTCCCTAGTGGCTAAATTCAATCTGAATTGTATTATATAACTTGCAGGGGATTTGGTGCAATGTATTAGAAAAACAGCTCCGACCACTATAAAAATAGAGGAAATTCATCAGAACAAAATGTTAGACCTACAAATGACACAAACAGGTTTTGCTTTAAGGTATAGAAATAAAATGACACTATGCGTAAAGTTAACTTTCTAATATTTTAGCAAAAAAATGAAATAAAACTAGAAAATTATTTTCTGTTGCTTCTTACACATCTACACACAAATTTAGTTAGAGGGGAATTACTTCTGCTGGGAATGATATTGAAATGTCAGCATTTTCTCCAAAAACCTCAATTAGTTTTCAGCGTGACAATTATTGCCATTTTATGCTGATGGTACTAGATCACGGAGGAACAGTCGGTGTGTGCTAAGCCTCCAATCTCTAAGGCAATCACTACCCCGAACATGCAGCACATAAGTCAGCATGTTTTATGGGGGTCAACAGCCTTCACGAGTCAGGTTAGCAGAATTGATGCTGTTCTCCTGCATTCAATTCATCATCTTTATGATTACGACCTGTCACATTACCATAGGCAGCACAACACAGGTGAGTGGTGCAAGGTGACAGCCACCTTCCAAGGAGAATGGTAATTTCATTTCTTTTTTTTCACCGATTTAACTTAGAAATTCATACCATGGATATCTGATGTGACACAAAACTAGAAGCTAGAAGTGACGGTGATGGATAAGTCCTTTTATTATCCTCATCTCTGCACCTTTACAGACTGTATTAAGTGTTATCAGGGCTCTATTTTGATGACAGCATTAACAGACATAAACAGCAGTCCTTTATTATTTTAATAAATGTGATGTGTCAGATCAGGGGAGAAAGTAATATTTTCTAATTATCAAAATATACCAGCTCTTGTACTGATAAAATCCTATGGCCAGGGAAGCGATTTTCATAACAGTCATATGTACCTTATTTACTGTACGGGAAAATTATTTTAGAGGTTAAAAAAATGGCAGCATGAAGTAATTCTCAGGACATAATTTAGTCATCATCAGGAGGAGATAGAATGAAATGTTAGGTCAGAAGTTGAGGGGGAAAGAGTGGATGACAATGTAATGATCGTCCTGCAGGAAAGGCAATTAAATCCCTACAGACTGCATTAATTGCTTATACAATGGCTCTGTACTGGGGAAGACAGAGCTGCATTAGATGGGCATTACTGTGCTTGTAAAGGGACATTTACACTGCAAGATAATTGTGAATGAGCGTTGTTAAAAAAAGCTTCTTTCACAGTTATCTTGCCATGTAGATAGGCTGCCGATCACCAGACGTACGAGCAAAATGCTCATTCATTGGGGGAAATGATCTTTTGTGCATCCCGAAAAATCTTCTTTCTTGGCAGTGCATCATCCTGTGTAAACAGAAGTCGCACTCCAGAAATGTACTTTGGTCTTCCTGTGTAAATGGGCATTCAACTGCTCGCTGATTGGTATAAGATTACTGATCGGAGGTCTTACCGTGCCGCCGGTTAGTCAATATAAACAGACTTTAATTAGGGATCAGTAATTACCTATTGTCCTGACTGATCCTAACTTCTGTAATAAACAGATTCTCTGCAAGCTATTACTGAGCTGTCCAAGTGCTGAAAATCTCAAAACAGCTCGAAAAACTGAATGCTTACTTAGACACACAGGCAATATAAACCTAAAAGAAGCATATAATTAGAATAGAAAGCATAATAAAGTCCAAAGGAAACACAGACAAAGGCAATGTATATTTAACAGAAACAGAATAAAATAAATCTTTGAATTAATTCAATAGATGGAAAAATTAGATCATTTTTAAAGTTCATACCATAAGGGTATTATTTGGATTTAAAATCCCAAATCCGTCTCTCAGATGAAGATGCTCCTGCCAGTTACCTCCCCTGGGTGGATTTTTAACCCTTTGTATACCATAAAGCCTGAGAAAAACTATATTGCCTTTATCTATGTTTCCATTTGGCTTTATTATGCTTTCTATTCTGATGTTATGCTTCTGTTAAGTATACAGTGGCATGCAAAAGTTTGGGCAACCCTTGTCAAAATTACTGTTATTGTGAACAGCTAAGTAACTGGAAGATGAAATTATCTCTAAAAGGCCGAAAGTCAAAGATCACAAACATATACATATATTTATATATATGTGTATATATATATACACTTTTTTCAACTTTTGCATTTTAAAAATTACACAAAGGAAAATGGGCCAATGCAAAAGTTTTGGCACCAGGCTTGGTTAGTACCTAGTAGCACCCCTAGTATCACAGCTTGTAAACACTTTTTTGTAGCCAGCCAAGAGTCTTTCATTCTTGTTTGAGTGATTTTCATCCATTCTTCCTTGGAAAATTCTTCCAGTTCTTTGAGATTCCTGGATTGCCTTGCATGCATTGTTATTTTGAGGTCTAGCCACAGATTTTCAATGATGTTCAGATCAGGGGATTGTGAGGGCCATTGTATTACCTTCAGCTTGCGCCGTTTTAGATCATCTATAGTAGATTTTGACGTGTGTTTAGGATCATTATCCATTTGTAGAAGCCATCCCCTTTTCAACTTCAACTTACAGATGGTGTTATGTTTCCATTAAGAATTTGTTGAAATGTGCATTGAATGTCATGAAACGTTCCTAGTGCCGTTGCCTGCAACACAACCCCAAATAGTTCATGGTTTTGCTTAATGGTTGGTGAAATGTATTTTCCTGAAATTCGGTGCCTTTTTTTCTCCACACATACCTTTGATCATTGTGGCCAAAGAGTTCTATTTTAACCTCATCGGTCCACTTGTTTCCAAAATGCATCAGGCTTGTTTAGATGTTCCTTTTGCATACTTCTGATTCTGAATTTTATGGTAAGGCTACAGGAGAAGTTTTCTTCTGATGACTCTTCCATGAAGGCCATATTTGTGCAGGTGTCTCTGAACAGTAGAACAATGTACCATAACTCCAGAGTCTCACATTTTCTGAAGGGGTTCTGATTTGCTTCTCTAGCAATCCTACAAGCAGCTCTCACTGAAATTTTGCTTGTTCTTCCAGAACTTATCTTGACCTCCACTGTTCCTGTTAACTGCCATTTCTTAGTCACATTTTGAACTGAGGAAATAGCAACTTGAAAGTGCTTTGCTATCTTCTTCCAGCCTTCACCTGCTTTGTGGGCCTCCACCATTTTCATTTTCAGAGCATTAGGCAGCAGCTTACAAGAACACATAGCTGCTGTCTTTTGACACAAGGTTAGAGGAGGCTGGGTTTTTATAAAGCTGGGAAATCTGCATCACCTGACCTTTCCTAATGACGATAGTGAACAAGCCATAACCCTAACAGGCTAATTAAGGTCTGAAACTTTGGTAAAAGTTATCAGAGCACACGAATCTTCAAGGGTGTCCAAACTTTCACATAGGCCCATTTTCCTTTATGCAATGTTTAAAATGTAAAAAATTACAATACATATTGTAATACAAAAATACAAGAAAATGTGTCATCTTTACCTTTAGACTTTTTTTATAAATAATTGTATCTTCAACTTGTTTAACTTTTCACAATAACAGTAATTTTGACCAGGGGTGCCCTAATATTTATTTGAATTAACCTATCATTTATGTGCATCAGTGGAACTTCAGTATTAATAATTTACAACTGTGTTTTACTCTGACACACGTCAATTCTTAAAAATTATTGTTTTGATAACAAACCCCTAGAAAAATCCTTGCAAGAAACTTTGAACAAGCTACTGCAAATACGCTCTAGGGGTTCTGTTAATCCTGCCTATACTTTAACTTTAATGATATTTTTATCACTATAATTTTTATTTTTTTATTGAAACAGTGTAGTCATTATTATGTAAAGGGATTTTATAAAATTAATGAAACAAGTCTTGGTCAGAGCATAACTTCTAAGGTTGATAAATTCGCTTATTCTTTTTCAGGGTATTAATTTAATGATTATGAAAAGACAATTAAATATAGTTGAAACACAGTATACAGTATTACTAACCATGATGTGAGTAACATTTTGTAAATTTAAAGGAGATGTCTAGTGAAAAAATGTTTCTATTGTATTAGATCCAGAGTTCTCTTGAAGATAAAGAATTTTATGCATTTTCTTTTCTATATTTTTTAAATCTACACAGTGATTAGGATATGTTAATTAAACGATCGTTAGAATCTTAGATGAACTGAAAGACGAACCCAGCACTGGTTGTTAGCACATCCTCCATTAACTTTCTTCTCTTTCCCCATCCTTATTCTTTAATTTATTTGGAGTTATGTTCTAAGTTTAAGAAGCCGGCACTTTACACATGTTTAAGGAGAATAAATTATAATGACTGTACAGGTCATGTTTTTACATTTGCCTATTTTTAGGTTAAATGTTCTTCTTGTGTACCATTTGAATTGTAGGTGAACCTTACTTGTAAGACCCAACCAGTCTACTGAAATTAAATGCGCCATTTATAGGAAATGTGCAGCCTAATATGGTGTACAGACAGAAAATTATGGAGCATATAGACATACTGATTTTGGCCATCAATGCACCATTAAAGGGCACCGACAGTGTACAAGTCAGGTCAAGAAGTAGTGATGAGGACAGAACCATCGCAAATATGATCTTTCTGTCCCTGTAAAGTATAATGTTTTTGGCAGAACGTAACCTTTTCACACAGGATATGCTGCTGATTTCAATTATTTTTTTACGGCATAAACGATCACCTGAAAAAAAACGCTTGTCATTGATTATCCACTTGCGTAAATGGACCATTAGGATATGTAAAGAGAAGAAGAGGAAATCTCCAGCGGCAAAGCATGCAAAAAAATAATGATTTCTAAATAGTGTTTAAAAATAGCCTTTATTGTACCAACATTAAAATCATGATTAAGGCTCTTTGTTGAATCGCGTTGGTCTATACTATTGCCATTTCTCAAGGTGGCCAGCTCATTTTATTTTTAATGCTGGTACAATAAAGGCTATTTTTATGTATACATGACGATTTTTGAGAAGTCTTTTGGAGCAGGTCCACTCATAAAATTAATTGAGATCATTCAGATGTCCTTGCAAATTGGATGCATAGCCCCCTTAAGGCATTGTGGTCTACTCATGACCTATCAAAAATCTACCAGTAGATGCCAATCTATTGATTGCCTTCCCAGGCTTATCGTACCTAATCCTGCAAGGGTTACAGGTTATCAGTCAAGCAGAATTCAAATAATTTGGCCCTTGATTAACACTTTTGGGCATAATTTAGTTGGTGCATTTGAGCCCAATCGTTTGAGGGATTTTTTTTTATAAGGGATTCTGCAGGAGCATGAATTCAAAACAAAACTGAAAAATATTTATGGTAGATTTCCTTTAATATACACAGATTTTATTTACTACCTGGTCGCCCTCCCAAAACAATTTTTATTTATATGCAGATATATTCACAGTAAGAGTAACTACCTAAAGACTTGCGCCCTGATTCATCATTGCCTGTTTTGTCTAGTTTTGTGTCTTTTGGCTTTTTTTTTTTGCTTGCAACCAATTCATTATAATATGTGCACCTTTTTTAAGTCTAGCTTATATGTGTTTGCCTGTTTTTCACTTTGTGGACAGAGTCTAGCAATTCCAGATTTTTCAGCCTTATTCATCAGTTGTGACTTTTTAAAATGTTGCAAAATTTTGTGCAACTTCAATCCAGTCCCCACTGGTGTATTTCTGAGTATACCCAAATTTTGGCGTATGATTTGCAAGTTTTTTGCACCAATGTGTGGCTTTTGGCTCCAAAGGTCGCAAAACCAGTTCCAGAAAGGTGTGAAGCCCAATTTTTTTACTTTGCGCAAAAATTATGAAACGCCTGCGTCTTTTTGATGAATTTGGCGCCATAAACAACAACTAATGCCACAAGACAAAAATGAAAAGGAACGTGACTTCAAAAAAACAAAATATAAATGATTTATCGGAGCCATGGTATATACTCTGTGGGGCATACGAGCCATATGATGGAAACCTAAAAATGATAACTTCTGTAGTATTTTTGTCACTTACGTTGTCATTTATGTTGCAGATGACCTTTGCATAACACTTGTTGTTGTCTCTTGCTGGAACAGTCCATTCCAGAGGCCAGAAATAACTGTGGTAAACCTACAAAAAAAACATAATCTTTGGACAAAGGCAACAATAAACTACACAAAACCAAAGTAAACTGTGTAGGATAAATGTTAAGGGTGAGTGAATTTTCTTGAATTCTGTAGCATTTTGCATTGTCTTAGTAGCACCAGAGTCGAAATATTGTTTAATATTAATATTTTATAATTTCAGAATGGACTTTCTGAACCTTTGTTACACTAATATTATTTTGGAGCCACATATGAAAACACATAAATGCATTCGATATTTCCAGTCAAATGCAACTGAAATCACTGACATCCAATGGCCCTTTATGTGCCCATAACAACCATCCCATTCACGGCTTTCATTTTTCAATGGTGTCCTAAAAGCAAGAGCTGGAAAATGAATAGTTGCTCTAAGACACCGCTCCATTTTCCCTAGCACTATTATTGATATGCCTCCCCATTGTGTTCACTGGAGATATATATATATATATATATATATTATATATATATATATATATATATACGGCTGGATGTTTTTTCTTACCTCTATATTAGCCTCTCCATACTTGGATATGGCCTTTTCCTCAGATAACCCACAGGCACCATATTCCAGGGGTGTAAATACTGTTGTTGGAACATTTATATAATCACACTGGGTAAGAGAAGAATTACATGCATTAATTAGGCAGTCAAATTATAAGGTACAATGATTTTACTTTTCAGCTTAGAGGTGGGTTGGTAACTAATTATTACCAGATGTACGACACATAGACCTTCTATACCTTATATACAGTAGTTTTCAACAGTTGCACAACAAATTAAATACTTTTAGAGCTTATCTAAAAAATGTCACTGTATTCCAGCTACTGAGGATCTCACTAAATTGTGAGGCTCTAAGCATCTTCTATTCACCTAAAACCTTCACATACGTCTTGGGAAAGAGCACAATGATCCCCTTCATTTAGATCTTTTGTAAATGGTGAAAGAAGGAAAAAACCTTCCATTTGATAAGATGTACAATTTCCATGACATGGTAATTCTCTTTCTGAAAGCATTAGTCTCACATCTAGTCATGTATAACATGACTGAGATAACTGACCTTTACTGTTGAGCTTCCATATAGTCTTCTGGCCAATAAGCGACCTGCCTGGATAGCTACTGGGGTAAGTTCTAATTTGTCTTCCAGCACATCTCCAATCGCATAAATGTGAGGTATATTTGTCTGCTCCTCATCATTGACTGAAATTTTTCCTGTTCTGAAAGATATACATATCAGATATTTGGTACATTCTTTTTTAAAGGGAGCTTGTCACGTGATTCATGCAGCTCAAACCATGGGCATCATGAATCAGAGCCTGTCTGCATGATTGCAGCCAGATATGTTTTTCTCTAGCATTTGAAGGACCACCTGAGAACTAAAGTTGACTAGTTTAGCGTTGCCTCCGCCAGGTTCGACCCACCATGCTCCAGTTGATTCTCAAATTTTTTCCATGCATGTGCATAGGGAAAGACCTGCCAATCAATAGAAGCGGGAGTGGAGAAACAAGATTCCTCAAATGCAGGAGCACTTCAGCGAAAAACATATTTAGCTGCAATCATGCAATCAGGCTGATTCATACTGTCCGTGGGTTGGGCAGCATGCTGTCCGTGGGTTGAGCAGCATGAATAAAAACTGTGCGAAAGTTAGGTTAAAGGTACTGCCACACTACACGATCCCTCTAACGATCTCGTTAGCGTCGCATACTAATGGGATCGTTTTAATATCGCTAGTAGTGGCCTAATTTAGCGATGTCGTTAAGGACGCTATCGCGGTTAGCGATCTCCTTAACGACTTTAGCGGTACAAAATACCGCTAAATCGCTAAAAAAAAGGTGCCACACTCAGCGATATATACTTACCAGCGGGATGCTGGCGATAAAAATAGGGTCCCGAACTATCGCTGAGATGAACGAGATCACAGCAGGATCTCAGCAGGGGCCACGTCGTCGCTAGATGCCACACATAACAACGTCACTAACGAGATCGCTAAATAGTGACGTTTTTTAGCGATCTTGTTAGCGACGTTGTTTAGTGTGGCATACCCTTAAGGCTATGGCTGCATGGAGACATGTGTCGCATTGCAACATCACATCTCATGATTTCCAACAGGTATCACATTGAGATTTTGGAGCCACTGCAACAGCAACACAGTGCAGCAAATGTTTTCAAATGTGTTGGATTTTTTGTGTCGCTGGTAGCAAGTTGCACTCAACACACTTTCCATAGACTTCAAGGCAAGTCACATGAGAATGTGACTTGCATGTAAATATTCAGCGATTTGATGGGATGTTTAATAGTATAAATTGCAGCTATAATATGGCGGTTCAATTGCAATTCACAAACAAGTTGCACAAATGTTTTCAGTAGCACGACTTGTCTCAGAATTGTCACCGTGACCTATTTACATTTTACCTCATGTGCTTATGTACATACTTTTCATTGATCTTTACTCCTGGTATGTCCAGACCAATTTTTCTTGTGCAGGCATCTCTTCCAATAGCTAGTAGAACCTGCAAAGCATTGTAAAATGTGGCTTTAGCCATTGTTTTAACAATAACGGCAATACACAAAATTAGAGCAGAACGAAATGGTTGTCAGACCTTTGTTTAACACTGACCTTAGGGCCCCGTCTCACATAGCGACACACCAGTGATCCCGACAACGATCAGGATCGCTGGTGTGTCGCTACATGATCGCTGCTGAGCTGCCAAACGGGCAGCTCAGGCAGCGATCAGGACAGCGACACTGCGGGTAACGTCGCCTAGTTACCGCAGTGTACGTTGGATACCAGCCCGCTGATGCAGGGAGCTGGTAACCAACATACACATCGGGTTTCCAGGCGCTGCGCGGTGCCTGGAAACCCGATGTGTACCTTGGTTACCAGCTCCCCTGCAGCAGCGCGCTGGTATCCAACGTACACATCGGGTTTCCAGGCACAGCCCCGCGCCTGGAAATCCGATGTGTACCTTGGTTACCAGCTGATCGCTGTTCTCCTGCCTGCCACACGCAGCGATGCGTGCTGGCCAGGGAGACCACGATCAAAAAAAAGTCCAGGCATTTCTGACACGACCAGCGATTCACAACAGGGGCCTGATCGCTGGTACGTGTCAGACATAGCGAGATCGCTGCTGAGATCGCTGTTTAGCAGCGATCTCGCTATGTGAGACGGGGCCCTTATGCACAAAATAATCTTCAGATTTATACCTATTCACATAGCAAATGTATTTTCTTTACTTCCTGCCATAAATAAGATAATTATTTATCTATTGATACTCACAGTGTTATATTCTTCTGTAATCTCTGTACCGTCAGTTGACTGAGATGTAACTTTCAATTTCCCAGGTGTTCCGGCTTCTATCTGCTCTATCTGCAGAGAAAATATAATATGTTAGGCACAATTCAATCTAAGCACAGCTAAACACATCTTAATCCGAAACACAAGAATGAATTGGGGAATTAATCTAATTACTCAGACCGGCAGATAGATTATATCTAGAGCTAATTCTCTGGAGCAGGTAAACATTTAAATGTGCAGAGCTACAGTACGATGCTGAAATGTTATGTTCTGATGGTTAAGTATTACGATTTAGGGCCCCGTCTCACATAGCGACACACTAGCGATCCCGACAGCTATCAGGATCGCTGGTGTGTCGCTACATGATCGCTGCTGAGCTGCCAAACAGGCAGCGATCAGGACAGCGACACTGCGGGTAACGTCGCCTAGTTACCCTGCAGTGTACGTTGGATACCAGCGCCCTGATGCAGGGAGCTGGTAACCAAGGTACACTTCGGGTTTCCAGGAGCTGCGCAGTGCCTGGAAACCCGATCTGTACCTTTGTTACCAGCTCCCCTGCAGCAGCGCGCTGGTATCCAACGTACACATCAGGTTTCCAGGCACAGCCCCGCACCTGGAAACCAGACGTATACCCTGGTTACCAGCTAATCGCTGGTCTCCTGCCTGCCACACGCAACGATCAAAAAAAAGTCCTGGCATTTCTGACACGACCAGCGATTCACAGCAGGGGCCTGATCACTGGTACGTGTCAGACATAGCGAGATCGCTGCTGAGATCGCTGTTTAGCAGCGATCTCGCTAGCGATCTCGCTAGCGATCTCG